>JAEPBF010000002.1:0-1200000 GCA_019739055.1 Passiflora organensis | reverse complement strand
TCATATAGCCTGGGAGGGAGCTTCTAATAATAATTTTCTTGCATTACGTTCCACTATTCTAGCAGAATCCTGCCAAGTGAGCGACGGAAAAGACAAACAAAATTCACAAGCATTCGTAACATACATCAAAAGCACGCTGACATTTATTTAATTCTATCAATTCACACTCCAGCTCATTAATGCATGCAGTTATTCTTATATGATGACACATGTATATCACAGTCATTTCATATGCAACAAACACCACTCTTCATAGCACTTATTACCGTGATTTGGGCTTGACAATATTTTCTAATCTATCTGGGCCAGGGACAGAGCTAGAGTTCGTCAGTGGTAGTCTAATTCCATTGTTATTTATTTTATCTTATAACTTTGTATAGTAGATAAATCCATGTTTAATTTAATGCCTAGCCCGATCCATTGATGATGTCGGGACGTTAGGTGATGGTAGCTCCACCTGACGATTCCCCACACTACAAGATTCTGATTCATAATTTAATTTAAAATAAAATAAATTAAATCCCATTCCAACCTTATTACCTCGTGATTGATTTCTCCATGCTACGCTACCAGACCTGGAGAGCTCTCAAGGGTTACATAGGTTACACTATGAGGATTCGATGGATTTCATATGCTGATTTCAATTCCCGAATGCGCCCAATGCATTTAATGCATCTCAATCATAGTATGGCACATTCATGTATTTCATATCATCTCAAACTACTAAATGCAGGCGATACTAGTTATCATGCTCGACACATCATTTATCACACATACGCATGCATGATTTCAATTAATTATTTTTTATTAATCCCAAACTAACATTCACGCTAGTAATTTATCAAAAGAAAGAAATTTTCATCCACTCATGGGTTTTAAAGCCCATTTACTCGTTGATGGCGCTCCTGACCGATTACTCAAGATCCTGCCATTTAAGGAATTCACCTATGAACAACAATCCCATATTCTCAATAAACAATTCACAATCATAATAACATATAAAATAAGATGTCTAGCTCTTTAACTCGAAGAATTCATATCCGACAATTGACCCGGGACCCAACTGAGTAATTTTTTTATTTTTCATTAATTTTCTAAATCTTGTTTGATTTAATTAACCTAACAAATCAAGTCTAATTCATACGAATTTGATATCACTAGACTCAAAATTTAATCTAGTATTTTCTGTAATTTTTCACTTTTTTCCCAAATTTTAATATTTTCTTACTATTTTTCTTATTTTCTGAAATTTATTTTATTCAGACCAATAAAAGTCCACTACATGGCAGTTTTTGGTACTGCTAGACCCATCCGAATGGTATTCTGAACCTATACATGTCACACGCAGAACGTGACACGCATTGCCTGAACTTATCTCTGAACCAATATGTGGCTCATCCCTAGGCTACCACGATGAGGTTCGGATGCCTCCTGTCCACCCAATCGAACGACACATTGCTTGCACATACAGGAGACTTGTCATTCACTAGTCGAATGACCCGTCACCCGAGCAGAGCTCGGACGACTAGGTCGTCCGAGGTCATCTCCTTCCTTTGGTCACCGCATTCTGCAAATTACGACGGAATACAACCCATACACCAAAATCCCTAAATACTAGCTCAAATCCCATAAAAACTATACTAAAATAAAGCCTAAGACACATCTCTTAGAAATCATACCACTTATATGTCAAAATGATGCCTAAGCTCAAATCCCATATGTGTCACGCGCCGTGCCTCATGGGGATTTCATCATGGGGTACAGGGGCATAACATATTATATATTCTCTTATTATGCATAATAAATTTTAAAAACCCTAATATTACATGTGGGTCACAATATAGAAAGATATGTATTTTGTATTTGATCTTTTTCCTCCATATCAGGACATCTACCAAAATATTCCTTATCTACTCGATATTCTGTCACATTTTTTTTCTCGACTTAAGCTAAAATCAGCAACCTTTAATGGGTTTCATATAGATCTCTTCTCTAATACACAATTTAGAAAAATTTTCTTAATTTTTATTTGATATATTATCAAATAATAAATATGAGTAATAAGGGGGGAGGGGCGTTTCACCATGGGGTATGGGGCGTGACATATATGTATTCTCTTATTATAATAAATTTTGAAAACTCTAATTTTACATGTGGGTCACGATATAGAAAGATATGCATTATGTATTTGATCTTTTTCCTCTATATCAGGACATTTATCAAAATATTTCTCATCTACTCGATATTCTGTCACGCTTTTTTTCTCGACTTAACCTAAAATCAGCAACCTTCAATCGGTTCCATATAGATCTCTTCTCTAATACACAATTTAGAAAAATTATCTTAATTTTTATTTTATATATTATCAAATAATAAATATGAGTAAAAGAGATTTATCAAATATAGAAAATAAAAAATAAAATTCACTTTCAAATTGTTGAAATATGGAAAGCGAATAAATTATTGGAACAAAGAATAGAAACAATCGTTAGAACTTTTTGCTGTGTCGTGATAAAGATCATTGCCTTGAAAGTGAATTTCTGTCGAATCTTGGTGCAATCAACTATACCAAATGCTTTCCTAGATTAACGCAGCAACCTCCAAATATGTGCACTCATGGCTAAAGATTTTGGAATTTAGTAGACTACAATTGTTTGAAATGCTTATATTAACCAAGTAAGGACATGCTAACATTAGCCAAGAAAAGATATTATGTTGGGGTCATAAGAGAGCCAAAGAGAGCTTTCCACCAAGTGAATAACACATACACAAAGGAAGAGAAGAAGAAAAGAAAAGAAGTTGTCATGACCCGGCTCAGCAGGCCTGGATGTGTATGTGTGCATGATGGATCACAACTGCAATGCTGAGTCTGGCTTCTAACCATATGGCCTAAGAGATGCATCTTTCTACAAATGATCCATTCACACAATACATATAAGCTCAAGACCTTCCCTACTCATCTACAATGTTGGACTGGGTAACTTGACCCCTTACGCAGGTTTGGTCTCACATAAGTGTTGTTTAGATTGAATGTCAATACATGCTTTATATAGAGTGTTCATTGATGGTTACAAAGCCAAAAAATTAAGAGAAATACTGATCATAATGGCAATAGGATCAATTATGACCATTAAGAAGAATTATAACCATTACGAAGAATTATGACTACTAAGAATAGGTTTCACAAGTTATAAGATTAATCATAAAATTATAACATATGATTTACTATAATCATATTATTCTCATAAATATATAATTTACTAAAAATTAAATACTTTATAATATCTCTTAGAAAAATCATAAAAATCACAAATACTCTTCCAAAAATTTTTCAAAAATTTATACATCCTAAAATATCATCAATAGACCATTTTGTGGTCTTAGAATGCCAAAATCATTAACAAAACTTCTTTTATGATTTTCCAATCATAAATAGATAATTATAAAAATTTCAAAAAATTAAATATTTTCTTCAAAAATAATCCCATTTCACCTCTTAAATCCAAAATCAATCCCAGTTTGTGGCTTGAGGCCCACTAACCTCGTTATTCCTCGAATGGGTTTCTCGGCTCAAGTATCTCGAAAAATCAGGTTCTTACATTATACCCACCTTATACAAAGTTTTGTCCTTGAAACTTGTTTATACTAAGATTACACTTGTCGTGAGAATTTCACATATACTAAATCACAATCAAAATTTTTTGTATCCAATTGTATTCTCTTCATTTTCATCGTCAATCAAGTTAGAACTAAATAATCAGCCTTATATTGTCTTCCTCTGTGTCTAGAATGTGACATACACTGGCATTCTTATTATCTTTTGTATTAACCAAAATATGTTATCCTATCAAACTTGATGGTTCAAATATATTAGTATCTCCATACCAACCCTATCGGGTTATAAATAAAAAATCGTAACTAAAATGATCACATTAGGGTGATGCCTTCACCCTCACATTGCTTATGAACCCATTTTGGGTTCTCTCAAACAATACTCTTTTGATTAGTATATATCATTCATTAACCCTAAGCTCATCCAATCGTTAATTCAACCATATTCAAACCTTCACAGTTAGATAACCACTTCACCCTTGACTTGCACCCGAATTTATCTCAATCAAATCCTAACACACCATGCTTTCACTACGCTGCTCTACTCTTATCTCTTGTTTCTATTCATCCAAATCAAAGTTTAATCATTGGAACTTATAACACTTCAATTCATCGCATTCTACATTTTATCTTAACAGTCAATATTAGCCTATTCAACACGAAAAAATAAAATATTACATCGACCTTAGTCACATCTTAGGATTAGTCTCTCACTATGCCTTCTTTTATTCTCAACATATTCCCAATTCAATTGATTATCATACAATACAAGAGAATCAATATACTCGTGCCATTTATATACTCAGACTGAGTAATAGGCCATCAATATCACAATGAATAAAGTTACTCAATAACCAAGGATGTTTCCAAAGAAAGGAAATACGCTTTGCTATCGTAAGAATCATCGTAAGAGTTGTCACCCACATTGGTGAGGAAAGAGTGGTAGTAGAGTAGTAGGGAATGAGAAATGTATAAGTTTCTAAGAATAATGATTAAACAACACTCTGCTACCATTAAGTTGTCATGCCCCAAACCCCAAAATTTTTATGCGACAACTGCCATAGGTCCACTATATACACTACCAAAACACACGACAATATATATAATAAATCTACAAGGCTAGTGTTATAGGAACTAAGCGGAGATAGTAAGATAAGAAATAACATAGCGTTTGGTATAAAGAATTGTTGATTTATATTTTGCAAAACAATTGGTTTTGGAATTGTTAATTTTGATGGTTAGTATTTTAAAATCAAAACTATGTTTGATAAAATAATGTTTAGTTTTGATATTTATTATAAATGACTATTTTATTCTTTATTAAAAGACAGTATTTAAACTTATATTTACAACGAGTAAATGTTACTTTCACGTTAGCTAGGATTGCATGTAAAAGTTTTGAAGAATCCGAGTTGTTCTTTGTTGTGGCTTTGTACTTATTTTCTGTTCTTACGTTATAGTGTGTTGTTGATATGTGAGTATTTTATTGTATTAATGAGTTGTATAAATAAAGAGTAATTTGGGAATTAATGATTAGTTTTGTAAATGTCACCCTACCCATCATCATTTGCAAAACCTAAAGTAGAGGGATTTGAAAAACTAATGGTTTTGCAAAACAAAAACTAAAGTTAGAAGAATGTGGGCTATCACTTTAGTTTTAATTTTGCAAAACCAAAACCAACAAAGCCAGAATACCAAACTACCTGTAAGAGAATTACTAACAGAAAAATTTAATAAAGTAGCATGATGTTGTCTGGGATTACATCGTATCATGGGTGATTTAGCAAATAATGCCCAGGAATCTATTTATTACACTAGCTCTAATATACTAAAATACTCTAGGCGAAATATTATAAATATAATGCTCTAAAAATTACCTCGATCGTACTCGTTCCATCATCGATTTCCTTTCATTTTCTCATCTTGCTTGGGAGAGAGCTCCTAATCATAATTTTCCTGCATTACATGTCAATATTCTAGCAAAATCCTGCCAGGTGAGCAAATGAGAAAGACAAGCAAAGTAATTCAAAAGCATTCGCAACATATGTCAAAAACACACTGGTATTTATTTAGTTCTATTAGTTCACACACCAGTTCATTAACGCATGCAGTTATTTTATACAATAACACACGTAAATCACAGTCATTTCATATACAGCAAACACAACTCTTCATAGCACACATGACTGTGATTTGGGCTTAGCAATATTTTCTAGTTTATCCGGGCCGGGGACAAAGATGGAGTTCGTTAATGTCACTCTAATTCCATTTTTATTTATTTTATCTTATTACTTCGTACAATAGACAAATCCATGTCCAATTTAATGCCTAGCCTGATCCACTGACGATGCCAGGGCATTAGGTGATGGTAGCTCAACTTGACGATTCCCCATACTATAGGATCATAATTCATAATTTAATTAATAATAAAATAAATGAAAGCTCATTCCAACCTTATTATCTCATGATTGACATCTCCACACCATGCTACCAGACTCAGAGAGCTCTCAAGAGTTGCATAGGTTATTCGATGAGGACTCGGTGCATTCCACATACCAATGTCAATTCCCGAATGCTCCCAGTGCATTTGATGCATCTCAATCATAGTGTGGTACATTCATGCATTTTATATAATCACATGCTACTCATTGCACGCGATACTAGTTATCATGCTCGACACATCATTTATCACACATACGCATGCACAATTTCAATTAATGATTTTTTATTGATCACAAATTAATATTCATGCCAGGAATTTATCAAAAGAAAGGAAATTCCATCCACTCATGGGTTTTAAAACCTAATTAGTCGTTGATGGTGTTCCGGACCGATTCCTCAAAGTCTTGCCATTGTAGGAATCCACCTACGCACAACAATCCCACATTCTTAAAAAACCATTCACAATCATATTAACATATAAAATAACACGTATAGCTCTTTGACTCGACACATTCCTACCCGGCAATCAATAGACCGAACTAAGTGATTTTTTTTATTTTTTTAAATTTTTTGAATCTTGTTCGATTTAATGAACCTATCAAATATATTATTTTTTTATATATTTTCTGGAATTTTTTTCAATGTTTACTATATTTCCAAATTTTATACATTTTCTGACTATTTTTCCTATTTTCAAGAATTTATTTTATTCGGACCAGTAAGAATCTGTCGTGTGGCAATTTATGGTGCTGCCAGATCCACTCAAACCTTATTCCGGACCTACACGTGTCACACGCTGGACATGACACGCATTGCCCGAACCTATCTTTGAACCAATACGTGGCTTATCCCTAGGCTACCATGATGCATCCGAACCTTAGGTTCGGATACCTCCTGTCCACCCAATCAAACGATTCATCGCCTGCACATGCAGATGACATGTTGTTCACTTCACAGGTCAAAAGACCTGTCACCCGAGCAAAACTCGAACAACTTGTCGCCCAAGGTCATCTCCTTCCTCTAGTCGTCGGATTCTGCAAATCAAGCCGTAATATAACCCATACACCGGAATCCTTAAATACTAGCTCAAATCTCATAAAAACTATACTAGAATGAAGCCTAAGACACATCAAACCTAACCACACAAATCGTTAATGGATCTGAACAACTAAAACAACAGAATCGAAGGGTAGAACACCCGAATTTTTGGGTTGATTTCTTACCAAAAACTGATCAAGAAATTTCTAAATTTAGCTCAAAATGACACGAACGAGTTCATGAACGTGAGAGGAAGAATTCGGGACAAGATTTCTCGCTCAATACGCATTGGGGAAAAAATCCCTGAAATCCCAATTTAACCTATTCTTATTTCGATCAAGCGATGAGGGTGGACCGGTGGGGTCTCGATGTCTTAAACGATGCCGTATGGCTTCTCTTCAAAGCAATGTTGTTTCGCCTGAGATGATGTATCCTTGACTCGCATTGTCAAAATGACATGGGTGGTGTTGTTTTGACCATTCCTGGTCAAAATGACATCTTCTCCTGACATTTTGACTTGAATACCATTATATTACTATAATATTATAATTTATATAATAATAATTAATCTTTTAAATACTGAAATAATATAAAACCTTTAATAATTTGTATATATCTTCAAAAAATACATCAAAAGTTTTTTATAAATTCTTCATAATTAGTACTATTCATCACATTAATAATCATATTTTTCTCATAAATAGATAATTTTAAAAAAATTAAATACTTTATAATATCCCATAGAAAAATCATAAAAATCACAAATACTTTTCCAAAAATTCTTTGAAAATTTATACGTCCTAAAATTTTTTCAATATACCATTCTATGATCTTAGAATCCCAAAATCATTAATACAACTTCTTTTATGATTTTCTAATCATAAATAGATGATTATAAAAGTTTCCCAAAATAAATATTTTCTTCAAAAATAATCTCATATCACCTATTTAATCCAAAATTGATCCTAGTTTATGGGCTGAGGCCCACTAACCTCGTTATTCCTAAAATGGGCTTTCCGGTCCAAGTATCTTGAAAAAATCGGGTTCTGACACTACCTGTGACGAATATTAGTGAAATGAGATTATATATCTTAAATAAATAAAATAACCACTAATGTTTTTTAAACATACCATTGATTATGGTATTCTTAGAGTGTTTCTTAGTTTATTTCAACAAGTTTGGGTCATATATCCTTGTATACTTATGATAACTAGAGTTCACTATATGCTTGATTTGATTATAGACTTGGTAGGGTGGAATATAATATATATGTTGTATGATTTCTTATGTCAATTTTTTCTTAACGTAAATCATTCATATGCACATGAAAATGTATTAATTAAACACTATATGCATCGGATTGTACTAAAGAAATTGCTACTAAATATGATTATAAATGCTTTACTATATGCCTTTATTCCACCTTCACTGAGTGACTATGACCCTATGACTCTTGTTGAATTCCCTAGGATCTCACCCCATTACTGATATATTTTTTAGGGATAAGTGAGCAGAGTTAATCCTCCAGCAGTACATCTCTTAATTTGATAGGTTTTGGATTATTGCACCATGTAATATGTATTATTTTTATACTTGTATTTTTGTGTATGTTATGTTTGTTTAATATTTTGTATTGATTTGAGATGTATAAATTGATGTGTCTTTTTGCTACATTTGATCTATTTTTGGATATCAGATTTATTAATGCGATGGCATGATGGATTTGGAAATGAAATTTGATTGCCCTTGCTTGGTAAAGAATTTCATTGAGCATCTTGATAATTCTATTAACTATTAATAAGATCATGGTTGTTAAATTAGAAAACAAATACCATGTTTTCTTAAATACCATGTAGTATCAATTAAATACCATGTAGTCTCAATTAATCCATAAGTTGGGCTAGTTAAGTTGAGCTAGTCAAAGTTATATGGTAATGAGAGTCTCGTGACAGGTTTAGATCTTCATAGTTGGGCTAATATAGTTGTTGGATCAGGTCAAAGGCTTAGGTTTGACTTTTTCAAACCTTTAAAGTCAAAATTATTAAAATGGGACAGTTTAAAATAAATGGATCAACGCGTGATATTATAGTCTCAAAATTTAATTTTGAGTTTTAAAACTCTCAAACGAAGTAAAAATAACTAAGCAAACCAAAAAAAAAAAATCCATGACCACTCCAAACAAGCCCAATTGGGTCTAAAGTTCAAAACCAACAACGAAATGGTTTGGGTTTCCACAGCTATAAATGTGAGACCTCAAACAAATTCCTCTCAACTCTAGACATGCTAGAAACACTATTACATTATACCTTCAAAAATGAACATAAGGAAAACAAATAAAAGTACCCTATCAGAAGGTATGTGGTATCACATATATAATCCTCTTAATAGCCATCAAATCATAAATCTTAAAAATATAAATTGTTGTATATCTCTAAATGGATCATTAGCTCTGGATTACTTCTTCGATATTCATAACATTCATCCAAATAGAGTACTTACTGGTTTACGGTTCATTATTGATAGGTACAAAATGGGCTTATTGTGACAATTCTGATTTTAATGGATTTTAATTAAGATGAATTCCGTATTCTAATGATAATTAGATTGATTTATTTTCCTCCAACCCAGCGTTAAGTCAACCCGTATATGTTGTATAGTCGGTTTAGATTGCATTTTATAATATCATATATAGTTATTTTAATAAATCTTTATACATAAGTATCAAGGATCATAAATTGGAATTGTGGACTTTTAGATGGTGAATGGTGATTTAAGTCCTTTAAGAGGTATGATTTATTTTAGGATTTTTGGAGACTATATATTATATTCTAGTATTTTTTAAGTTTATATAAATTATTTAAAATTATATATTTATCAAAATTAAGAAATATAGGTCCATATCGATTATAGTGTTCATAAGGAGCATGTAGAAAGTTTTTGGGTATTTTTTTAATTTTTTTAATTTTTAACAATTTTTATAAATTTATTATTATTTTTAAATAAATAATAATTATTATTTTATTATTTTAAATTTATTTAAATCGGGATATAACCTGATATAATGCCGTTTTGGGGGGTGTCTTTTTGAGGTTTAGAAAGGGGAAGTCATTTCATCAAAATGACGTCATTTCATAGGGCTTGAAATGACTTTGTTTGTCATCGGGATGGGTGCTCTGTTGTCCCCATCTGCCATCTCACTGACCATGGGATTGTGATTGGATTTCAATCCGATTTTGGGAAATTTTCCTTCAAAGGAGAAAAATACAATATAAGGCTAGCATCACAGGTGATCTAGCCTGGTGAATCATTTCGCATGAATTTTGGACCAAATCAGGCTACTTCTGGGCACACTCCGACGAGATTTTGCAGTGGGTAAGCTAGATTTTTCCTTAGCCTGGAACTTAATTTCATGAATGATTTGTTGCGATTTTTGTGGGGTTTTGCTGCGGAGAAGGAAGCGAAGGTTTTGGTGTAGGTTTGAGGAAGATTCGTTGGCTAGACGGCGAATCGTTGATCTAGGGTTTCGATCTCTGGCCGGTGGACAAAAGTTTAAGATAACCTAGCGAACAACACATGATCATGATCTGATCTGTATAAGTATTGAAATGCGTGTACTGGAATCTAGAGCGGGACCCAGTCAAGTGCCACATAATAAGTTGAGTGGACTATCCTTAAGCATTTCCTTCAATCAGTTATGCTTTGTATCTGTATTTCCTTGCCAAATATATGATTTTTCATAAACATATTTTCCACTGATAGAAACTCTTGTATCATGGCATTTCTTTAAAACCAATAACTTCTTTGCTATGATTCTTATGTGCCAAAAATTACTTACTAATCTAGGTATTGTGTGAAAAATTATATGGTGGATATGGTCATAAGGACCTTGCTATATGCAAACTCTAGAAGGTTTCAACTCTCTCGAGTATGGAGATGATTTTCGTGTGTTATATACCCATTCCATTGCTCTCTCAGCAACATCAGTGTGTTATATACCCATTCCATTTATAGACAACCACTAATGGTCTTCCCTCAATACCATGACAATGGATTCGATGGAAACAAATCCTTGCCAATAATAAAATCTACCACTAAGCAAGAAAATAACTAATAAATGTCACATGTGATAAATCGTGAAGCTTTGTTGCTATTGATTAAATAGATGGGATTCTATGCATTTGTGTACTGTGACATTTCATGTTCTTTTATTACTTCTATTTTGAAATGCTTGATTTGATCATGAAAGAATTCCGAAGAGTTTGAAACAGTTAAAGCAGTCTTACTCACTCACCTTAAATTATAAGAACAAATTTAGGGTCCACTCACCTAGTTTGCCACGCTGGGTTTAATGAATGTATCATAAGTGGGGGTTAGAGAGTGAGGACACTATAAGAAGAGCATCTTACTGCTGTAGGTACAGAAATAATCAAGGATCTTACTCTGTATAGGTGACTTGCTTCATGTGCATACTGTGTGTCTGTTGTGAACCAAAGATTTTGGGACCTATGGGATTATGGGTTGTGAAATAAATAAGAATAGTATTTTTTTTGCAACTCGCATCTCGTATTAACTCTGCATATGGTTTTGATGTAAATGCTAATATCACCATGCAATTATATATATATATATATATATATATATATATATATATATATATATATAAATGCTTTATTACATTTGATAATGGCTCGAAGAGAAACACATTGCTAACTTACATCCTTATATAGTATCCATATCTATCAAGAGACATTAGTGACAAATATGAATGCTATAAAACTGGGTGGGTGAGGGACGTTACGTCACCATGGGATACAGAGCATGACTCTTATTATAAGCGTATTTATGTGGATAGATATAATGGTTTGCTAGAGCTTGTATATACCTTGTAAATACATAAATATAAAATATTCACTATTAGCATAAATATGTATCTTTGGGTCATATACAAAAGATTCTAAATGAAACATGACTAATTAATAAATAAGTAGATTATTTTAATATATTTTAAATAATTATTTATTTAAATATATTAGTTTATCCTAGGACGAGATCATATAGTAAATAAGTAGATAAGTTAATATAAGTTTCATTAAATTAATTTGTATTTACATTAATAGATCTAGTAGTCCAAGTAACTGGATTAAACAAAGTCACTTATCATATATAAATATTTATGCTTAATTTTTTTATTTTGAACAAGAAAATTTAGGCTTTAAAATAAGGATGGCCATAATCTTTTCTTAAAAAAATGAGAAAAAATAATCTTTTTTATTAAAAATAATTTGACTAAGGATGAATATATTAATGATTTGTTGATTTATTTATTTGATAAAGAAAAATAGACAATAATATTAATAATAGCCAATGCCAAAATTGGGAGAACTTGAAATTTTGAATTACTTGAGCCGAGAAACCCAAGAGAGGACTATTGAGGTTAACGAACCTTAGGCCTTAAATTAGAATCATTTAAGAACTTATGGTAAGGTTCATATGTCTTTGGAGATATTATTCATTATTGAAAATATAGTGTTTTAGGATCTTGGATAGACACATTATAAGTGTATGATAATTGAAATTATTTTTGAGAATTTTCTGAAATATAATTGTAATTATCGTAATTTTTAGAAATATTTAATTGAGGTAATTAACTTTTAGTAATTTATATTTATATGAGAAGAATAATACTATGGTATTGATGGATAGTACTATTCAAAAAAAATTGATAGATGTTATGAATATCAAAGGTTTGAAAATTGAAAAGACAAAAAATTTATTATGTCTATTCAATTGTGTAATGAATATTTTGTAACTACAAAACTCTTTATCTTCCAATGTCTCTTCATGTACCCTATCATGTTACCTATAAATAGGAGGTAACATTATTTGCTTTGTACATACTTGTTTTGAGCACTTGATAAGATATTCTACTCCCTATATTGTTCTTAGTTTTCTCTCTTATTCTTTTCTTCTCAATTCTTCTTATCGTTATATTATATAACACGTTATCAGCATGATACTCTTATAAACAAAAGGAGAATCAAGAGTCTTACAAGAGTTGTTCACAAAGAACAAACAAGAATCTTAGTTTCTACAAAGGTATATTTGGGTGAGTATATTTTTATAATTATTTATAATCATGTTGTAATATTATTGCTATGCTTCAAATGTGCTTTTACAACATCAATATCGTGAAAAAAGTTTCACAAAATATTCTGAGTTGATTTTATGCCTTCTGGTGGCTGAACAAAACAATGTGCTGTTGATGAGAAATCATGAATCTCATCCTACTGGTTTTGCTCCATTCCCTGAAGTGAATGTGATGCTATCTCATAACCATAGTCGTAGTCGAGGCCGCGGACGAGGACGAGGACGAGGACGAGGTTATAATAAATTTCGTCATGGTGGTGGTCAATCAAGTAAATTTATCTTCCAAAATCAGAAAGTTGTAAAGGATGAAGGACCTGAAAACATAATGAGTGGCATAAAGAAAAAAGTTACAATTAGTAACTGCCATCAATGTGGAATGCAAGGTTATTGGCAATGTACCTGTCGTACACCAAAATATTTTTCCGACCTATATCAAGAATCTTTGAAGTCTAAAGGCAAGAATATGGAGACAAACTTTGTCCAAGATGATTTCATTGAATTTGCTAATGGCCTTGAGGATATAACGCACTTGGATGTTTCTGATTTTCTTAATGATCCAAATGATGAAAGTGCAAGAAATCAAGAATGATTTTAATTTTATAACTATGCAAATTTCAAATATGTTCTCTTGTTTTATTATAATAAAATTCTATTTATTTTGTTTTATTTATTAATATTTTATTTTTATATTTTTATTTATTTAATATTTTCTTATTAATTTTATTTATTCAATGAAGAGAATGGATATTGGCATGGATATCTCTAAGATGAACGCCAAGGAAATATGTTTGGTTGACAGTGCCACAAAGCATACAATATTGAGAGATAAGAGATATTTCTCTTATTTGGATAATAGAAAAATCAATGTATATACAATAAGTGGTAGTACAAGATTGATTGAAGGCTCCGGAAGAGCAAATATTATTCTATCTGGTGGAACCAAAATAATGATAGAAGATGCATTATACTCTTCTAAGTCTCAAAGAAACTTGTTAAGTTTCAAAGATATTCGTTTGAATGGATATTATATTGAGACAATGAACGAAGGAAGCATTGAGTATCTTTGCATAACTTCTATAATTTCAGGTAAAAGGTATATATTAGAAAAATTACCCGTTTTTTCTTCCGGATTGTACTACACAAGTATTACAATGATAGAATCTTATTCTATAATAAACCATCAGTTTAATGATGTGTTTAAAATTTGGCATGACCGGTTAGGCCATCCCGGTTCAATAATGATGTGAAAAATAATAGAGAATTCTTGTGGTCATCCATTGAAAAAGAATAAAATTTTTCAATCTAATGAATTCTTATGTGCTGCTTGTTCTCAAGGAAAATTAATAATAACGTCATCACTAGCAAAAATTGGAATTGAATCTCCAAAATTTTTAGAAAGAATTCAAGGAGATATTTGTGGGCCTATACATCCACCATGTGGACCATTTCGATATTTTATGGTTTTGATCGATGCATCAACTAGATGGTCACATGTATGTTTATTATCATCTCACAATATGACATTTGCGAGATTGCTTGCACTAATAATTCGTTTGCGAGCTCAATTTCCTGATTATCCGATAAAGTCTATTCGAATGGATAATGCTAGTGAATTTACATCAAAAGCCTTTATAGATTATTGCATGTCTATTGGAATAAAGGTTGAACATCCTATTGCTTATGTTCATACACAAAATGGTCTTGCAGAATCATTTATAAAACGCTTACAATTAATTGCAAGACCTATGCTTATGAGATCCAAACTTCCAGTTTATGTTTGGGGACATGCCATTTTACATGCAGCAACAATTATACGCATTAGGCCAACAAGTTATCATGAACACTCCCCGATGCAATTGGTTCATGGTCAGGAACCAAATATTTCCCATCTAAGAATTTTTGGTTGTGCGGTATATGTTTCAATTCCTCCACCACAACGTACAAAAATGGGTCCTCAAAGAAGGATAGGAATATATGTTGGATATGAGTTTCCATCTATCATTAAATATCTTGAGCCATTAACTGGAAATTTATTTATGACAAGATTCGCTGATTGTCATTTTGACGAGACTATATTTCCAACACTTAGGGGAGAAAATAAACAGTTGGAAAAGAAGATCTCTTGGAATGAATTATCATTATCTAGTTTTGATCCTCGAACAAATCAATGTGAACATGAAGTTCAAAAGATAATTCATTTACAAACGATTGCAAATCAACTGCCAGATACATTTACTGACCTTAAAAGAATAACTAGGTCTCATATTCCAGTTGTAAATGCTCCGATAAGAATTGATGTCCCTGAAGGACAATCTAAAGTTGCTAGTGAATCTAGACCACGTCAGAAACGTGGAAGACCATTCGGTTTTAAAGATAAAAATCCTCGAAAAAAGAAAGGAGCAACTACACAAGATGGTCATGAGGAGGATATAGTTTTGGAAAATCCAGTTGACATAATTAATAAAATTCCGGAAGAAACACAAGAGAATGAAGAGATCTCGATTAATTATGTCACTACAGGAACAAGATGGAACCGAAGCTCAATACTTGTCGACAATATTTTTGCATATAATATAGCGCTAAATATTATAGAAGAAAGTGAGGATTTTGAATCTACCTCTGTGGAGGAATGTAAAAATAGAAATGATTGACCAATGTGGAAAGACGCAATTTAATTAGAATTAAAGTCATTTGAAAAACGTGGAGTTTTTGGACCTGTAGTCCATACACCAAAAGATGTAAAACCGGTGGGATATAAATGGGTATTTGTGCGAAAAAGAAATGAGAAAAATGAAGTTGTGAGATATAAAGCAAGACTCGTCGCACAAGGTTTTACCTAAAAACCGGGTATTGATTATGATGAGACATATTCTCCAGTGGTGGATGCAATAACATTGCGATATTTGCTTTGTTTGGCAGTACATGAAAAGCTTGCAATGCGTCTAATGGATGTAGTTACAGCCTATCTGTATGACTCGTTGGATACTGATATATATATGAAAATCTCTGAAGGATTTAAATTTTCAGATGCAAATAAATCAAATTCCTGGGAAATTTATTCAATAAAATTAAATAGAGCTCTATATGGATTGAAGCAATCTGGACGGATGTGGTATAATTGCCTCAGTGAATGCTTAATTAAAGTAGATTTTAAGAATGATCCAATTTGTCCATGTGTCTTTTTAAAAAGATATGGATCTGGTTTTGTTATAATAGCTGTTTATGTTGATGATTTAAATATCATTGGAACTCGTGAAGAGATAGATAAAACTATCAGCTATTTAAAAAATGAATTTGAAATGAAAGATCTTGGAAAAACAAGATATTGTTTGGGTCTTCAAATTGAGCATCTAAGTGAAGAAATATTTATTCATCAATCAAATTATGTGGATAAAGTTCTTAAAAGATTTTATATGGATAAAGCTCATCCATTAAGTACACTAATGCTTGTGAGGTCACTTGATGTGAAAAAAGATATTTTTCGACCTCGTGAAGAAAATGAAGACCTCTTAAGTCCTGAGGTTCCATACCTTAGTGCTATTGGTGCACTTACATATCTTGCTAATAACACTCGACCTGACATATCATTTGTAGTAAATTTACTAGCAAGATATAGTTCTTCCCCAACTCGAAGACATTGGAATGGAGTTAAACATATTTTTAGATATCTACGAGGGACAATGGATATGGGTTTATATTATTCAAATTTATCCACTTTTGATTTAGTTGGCTATGCAGATGCAGGATATTTGTCAGATCTAAATAAAGCCAGATCGCAGACAGGTTATTTATTCACTATAGGTAATACTGCCATTTCATGGCGGTCGGTGAAACAAATTTTGGTTGTTACTTCTTCTAACCATGCAGAGATTTTAGCAATTCACGAAGCAAGTCGTGAATGTGTTTGGCTACGATCAATGTCACAACACATAAGAGAAGCATGTGGATTATCAAGTGATAAAGAACTTGTAACTACACTGTATGAAGATAATGCTGCTTGTATAGCTCAATTGAAGGAAGGCTACATAAAGGGTGACAAGACAAAACATATTTCACCAAAATTCTTCTTTACTCATGATCTTCAAAGCAAAGGGGAAATCAGTGTCCAACAAATACGCTCAAGTGATAACCTGGCTGATTTATTTACTAAAACTCTTCCCACATCAATATTTGAAAAGCTCATTCGAAAGATCAGAATACAACGTTTGAAAGATTTAAAGGGATGACTAAATCAGGGGGAGTATGCACTGCACTTTTTTTTCCTTCACCAAGTTTTTATTCCCACTGGGTTTTTCTTGGTAAGGTTTTTAATGAGGCAGTATTTTGATTTCATACTCACATTCTTAATATTCAAAATATTCAAGGGGGAGTGTTATGAATATCAAAGGTTTGAAAATTGAAAAGACAAAAAATTTATTATATCTATTCAATTGTGTAATGAATATTTTGTAACTACAAAACTCTTTATCTTCCAATGTCTCTTCATGTACCTTATCATGTTACCTATAAATAGGAGGTAACATTATTTGCTTTGTACACACTTGTTTTGAGCACTTGATAAGATATTCTACTCCCTATATTGTTTTTAGTTTTCTCTCTTATTCTTTTCTTCTCAATTCTTCTTATCGTTATATTATATAACAATAGAAATATTTTAAGAATTTTTTGGAGTAATTTATTATGAATTTTTAAAAATTGATTAGAATTAATAAATAATAATATTATTATTTTATTAATATTTAATATATATAAATATTATAATATATAAAGCCAAAACGACAAATGGGTGTATTATTTTGACCAAGATGGTCAAAATGATAGCCAGCCCCGCGCTTTGGCGAAGAGACGGGCTTAGGTCATTTTAATCAAAACAACATTGTTTTGGAAGGACTCTAAAACGATGTCGTATTATAGCAGAACCGAGTGCTGCTTGGGGCTTCCCTGGTTTCCGCCAGTCGCCAGTGACACAATGGGATATGTACCCCATTACATATTCTGACCTTATAGTGTATGCCCAACCCCATTTTTCATCTCTAAACGATGCTCTCAGCTTTGCGAATCTCACCTCGACGATTTAATGGTGATTCAGGCCTTCCCACATCTAGATTTAGGTGAGGTTTTAACTTGGAATCCGGGTATTTTCACTCTTAAATCCTATCATTTTAGATTATAAAAATTGGGGATTTTGATATGCATAGATTCGTTTTGAGTTAAGGTACGATTTGATATATGTATTATTAAGGTTTGATGCCTGTTGGTGTAAATCGTCACTGGGAAAATTTCTACAGGTTTAGGCCATCCGGAGGTTAAAGACAATCTCAGACGACATGTCATTCCAGATCCCTACAAACGACCAACAAACCATGTGAGGATCTGAACCCAGTAATTGGGCTCCTCACCGCCGTGTAGCTCCAATTGGCCCAACTTATGGCTCAATCAGAACCACACAAGGCTTAACTTGAAAACTCTTTTCCAAAAGTGTATTTAAATGAATATAAATTTAAAATTTAAAAATAGAGTATGTAACTTTCATAAATCTCGGCATAACATAACTGGTCATGGAGTACAAACACAAATAACAGAAAGCTTAAAAACATACACAACAGGCCACACAGACCCAACATGCATAATAACAAAATGTGCCCAAGGCACCTTGCTCATCTCATATATTAAATCCAAAAGCAGTATACATAGTCCAAAGTAAGAAATCAACACAACCCACAAAAGGCAAGCATGCAAAACCAAAAAAAAAGCATGCATATCACTATCTAAAATACAAAAGAAAATGTCGAGTTTCCAAACGTGAAATATGCAGTAGTCCAGCCCTATGACAATTGGGAATCTCAACCTCAAAAGAAACCCGAGACGCCAACATTCAGACCTAAACCTGAAAAACTACAACAAGAGAGGGATGAGATCTCGAGGACTTCACTGAGAGTCACTGCATCATAAACAATAACAGGAGAATAGAGGCAATGCATTAAAACCATTCAAAAAAGAATAGTTGAAAATAAACATCAAGTAAGCCCATGCTATAGCTAAACGTGCATCCAATCCACACAAACAATACAATTCAATGCATATGTATGATCTCGTTAAGAATAAGTCCACAAACTCGAGTCCACACCCAAATGGGCTCACAAACCAAAACCCAGAATTTTCTCAGGCTAATATACATCCAAAACATACTCGGGGTGGACCTGAACCCGGTAATTGGGCTCCTCACCACCGTGCAGCTCCAATTGGCCCAACTTGTGGCTCAATCAGAACCACACAAGGCTTAACCTGAAAACTCTTTTCCAAAAGTGTATTTAAATGAATATAAATTTAAAATTTAAAAATAGAGTATGTAAATTTCACAAATCTCGGCATAACATAATCGGTCATGGAGTACAAACACAAATAACATAAAGCTTAAAAACATACACAACAGGCCACACGGCCCCAACATGCATAATCACAAAAAGTCCATCAATCTCAACCCCAATAATAACAAAATGTGCCCAAGGCACCTTGCTCATCTCATATATTAAATGCAAAAGTAGTATACATAGTCCAAAGCAAGAAATCAACACAGCCCACAAAAGGCATCAATCAATAGGCAAGCATTCAAAACCATATAAAAGCATGCATATCACTATCTAAAATACAAAAGAAAATGTCAAGTTTCCAAATGTGAAATATGCAGTAGTCTAGCCCTATGACAACCAGGAACCTCAACCTCAAAAGAAACCCGAGACGCAAACACTCGGACCTAAACCTGAAAAATAACAACAAGAGGGGGATGTGTGAACTATCACACATGTTTCGCGCACACACTACTCGGAAAGCCCGAAGCCATATGTAGCATATCATATCACCTACTCAAACAAGGCATACACAATCCATCCAAACTCCTAGGCAAGGAACTATCCTTCTATCTAAGGATACTCGTCCACTTATCTTCGTATTGGCCAAGCACAATTCATCAATTCCAAGTCACCTATAAATCATATATATACATATTTTTGCATTCCTCAAAATGCATATCTTATAATGTATGAAAACTAAGTAATAATGTACCATGAAATCATAAAAATCAAGAAACAATTCTACAAGAAATTAATCTCTCAACTCAACAAGCTCAAGCAGTTCAAAATCAAGAGTCATCAACACGATTTATGGAATTCTCACATAAGCAAAGAATGGGTTCATTAAATCGAAGCTCACCTATATTGCATCAAAACACAATCATCATGCTCAATAATTTAAATATAATATTAGTGCAGAAAAATCATGGCAAGCATTGCAATGAACCTAGTATGACGTTAACACACAATGCAAGTGTTGCCTCTACTCAAAACCAAACATTTATCCAAGTTTTAAATTAACAAAACAAACACAATTCCGCACATGTAAATGAGGCATAGACTCTCATCTCTTGTCATGCAGACGACTCGCTAACAGCCACACTCTTGCCATTCTCACGAGCTGAAATATCACCTAAGAATAAAAACAAGCAACCAACTCAAAAACCACAACGAGAATAAATAATTAAAATGACTCAAAATTAAAAATAAAACCTAAGACCCCATCTATTCAACTCTCAAATACTCTACTAATAATCAAGCACTCAATCTAATCAAAATTGACTACTAAATATACCAAAAGCACCACTCGAATCAAAAGCAGCAGTTTCTCGACAAACCACCAATTTCATCCAAAATTACACCAACACAAAACCAACCACCAGCAAGCATTCATTCACATCCAACAAGCTCAAAATGATCAAACACAACCAACAACAACATTAATCTCGAATATAGGCCTAAAATGTCCCAAAAAACACTTGAATTCAACCCAAAATGTTCACACACATCACAAAACTCATGGGAAACCAAAACAAACCATCCAAGCATGCTAGACAACTCTAAAACAATCTAAAGCAAGCAAAAATCGACATTAAAAGGGAGGGAAATCGAATGGTTACCTCAAAATCTGATTTTAACCTAAAATACCCAAATTCGACAAAAATCATCACAAATCAATAAAACACCAGTGAAAATCTATAGAGAGGAGTTAGAATTATGCTATGGAACAAGTCCCAACTGCTAATTTTAAAGGAAAATCAAATTGGTGAAAAGAATTGAATTTGAGGAAAAAACTCACCTTGCTTGCTTGCGACGTAAGGAGGAAAATGAAGGGGAGGGGACTGGTTTGTTCGCTGCTCACGTGAGTGAGCTTGTGACTAAGTAAGGACATTTTTGTTATTTTAAATTTTGCTTTATTTATCATTTATTTTTTAAAAAATCTGAAAAAGAAAACGTAGGGAATAACCCTTATATGCCCCAAATGAGCCAAAATAGGGTTTAAAAGCTCAAAATATAAAAAATAGGCTATTAAAATGTAATTGAGCTCGGTGAATCGAAATCGAGCCCATTAAAGGGAACTCGGCCCAATGGCCTCTGACCACTGAAAAAAGGTCTTGAAAACTCACACTCGGGTCAAGGAAATAGAGATGAATATTTTCAATGGATTCAGGCCTCAAACGACAACCAAATAAAACTAATTATCCTAATGCACGTTAAAACTTCGAAACGACTAGTCGTGCAAACTATCGTCACACTACCAACGACATGACACTCTAAACATCCTAGACTCAACACCTAGGCTCTATGACTATATCCAGGTCACTTGGTCAATGGGTCAACTCTCGGTCCACTGTCTAACTGGCTGGTCATACTGGTCAACTCCGACTAGTCAACTGGTCAAACCCACTCAAACCGACCAATCCGGATGATCTAACAGTATTTAAATGCTGACTAGACACTCTGAAGGATGGAGACTCATAGACCAGACGACATGTCTCCCACATAAGTATGTGACAAATTGCACAGATGAAGCCAAAGTCGGTCCTAGCCGGAGGCTCGGATGAGACATGGCACGCGCAGGAGGAGACATGTGCCACGAACTTGGAGGCTCGGATAATGGCCTGGCAACACCTGGAGGTGCCAGGTGGTATGCTGTGATTGGTAAATAATAAAAATCCTAGAAAAATGGTAAAAGAATATAAAAGGATGAAAAATAATAAAAAAATAATGAAAAATTTTGAAAAATATTTAAATTAATGAAGAATCTAGTAATACTAAGGTTGATGAAATTAGAGTGGATTTGATGGGTCAAATAAAAATAGGAAAATATTTAAAAGAATTAAAAAAAAATATCTGAATCGATTCCGAGTTGGCTATCGGGTAGAATAGTAATACTAAGGTTGATGAAATTAGAGTGGATTTGATGGGTCAAATAAAAATAGAAAAATATTTAAAAGAATTAAAAAAAAATATCTGAATCGATTCCGAGTTGGCTATCGGGTAGAAACACGTTGAAATAAGGTTATAGATGCATGATTTTATGTGTGGTTATATAATCTAGTTTATGATATTCAAGAATTAGCTATGATTGCATGTGTAGGTGAATACCTACTGATGCAGTACCTTAAAGAATTGGTCCAGCAACCAAGGAAGACTTGTGAGCTCTTTGAATGCCGAAAAAGTTGTGAGTGGACAGATTTATTTAAATACTTTATTGCTAGTATAATTAATTAGTTATAAACATCAAAGAATTAATTGATTGATAGGTAAATTGAAATGTTATGCATGCAATGTGATTGTCGGTTATACAGTATGCTTGACTTAATATGCTATATTATGATATGGCTACTGCACCTAATATGCCATGATAAATGTTATTCATGTAATGCTTTGAGTGCATCGAATACACGATATGTGAATGCACAGGCATAACATAGGGTAACCTATATGATTCTTGAGAGCTCTCCGATTATGATTGTGTGGTGCGGATATGCCAATTATATCGAGGCTATATGGTGGGACAAGGACAATATAAGTAAGTCGATGAATGCAAGATGGGTAACCTACAGAGTGAGGTTCGCTTAGGTGGAGCTGCCATCACCTAGCGCTACAGCAGCGACAGTGGAATGGGCATTCTGGTAATTAAGCAAAAAGATAAGTCAAAAACTACCACTAACGTGTCTCAATCCCAATATTGTGCCCTCAATGGACTGAGAGATATTGCCAGCCTGGTCATGGTCTTGATTGCTTTGAATGTTATGCGAATATGCCACATTTTGACTATGATTGTGCTACGTATCTTTGACTCATCGAGTCTTTATTTGCATACTAGCCTATGTGTTTAATAAGTGCATGATTGCCTATGTTCTTTGAATATGTTTTTTCCGTGCGCTCACCTGGAAGGTTTGTGCCAGGCATTGGCATAATTGTAGGGTTAATGAATAAAAGCTCACTCCCAGGCAGGACACGAAGACTTGAGTAGATTGCGAGGATTTTAAGTATCGTATGAGGATTTATATTCATAGTTGTCCTCTCTGTGTCAGTCTAATTGTATTGAGATACTACTACATCATTGTTAATGGAATTGGGCATGTACACTATGTATATACTCGTTCCCAAATTGTTTATTCCTGGGATTGTCTAATGTCACCCAGAGACATCATTACCTCTGTAATTTTTGATAAGCAATTTAATTAGACTCATATTCTGGTGTCGACCCTGTTATTTATTATTATACCACTAGCCTTCTAAATTAATTATGTACATTATCGTATATTATCTAAATGTATATAGTGGACCTATGACAACTATTGCAAAAATTTCTTTTGGATTATAGAGTGTGACAAAAATCTATTTGTATCTTGCAAATGGTATGAGATATAGAAATCCTTCAATGTGTTTTTATGGTCTTTTAATCATGTGCATGTATATTATTGGGTTTGCTGAAATATTCATTAAAATTTGAAATATTTGGCTGCATATGCAATCCAACATAATAACACAGTTTAACACATGTTAGTTTGTCTCCTTGTTTAACGAGGACTAAGTTTTGTTTTATTATTTGATTAGATAAAATTCACAACTATATTAAAATTTCGCTTGTATTGACATGAATTCTATAGACATAAATATACCTTGGAAGTCGTTTCTATAGAAAATCATCTTTATAAATATTTATAGTAATGTTGATGAATGAAAATAAGTTATTAATTCCAACTCTTGTATATTTATATATATTGACGCTCTGTAATTGTTACGAAATAAAGAATAATATAAAGAAGATGGTAGAACAAATAAGAGATATATTTATTCCTAAATAGGGAGACTAGAATTTTATTATAATGCTAAAATTACTGTGGAGCAAAGCAATAATACATTTATTCATGAAAAAAAATAAATGCATAACTAGTTAATAGTATATCTTTTGTGAAAAAATCTTGTCTTTAGGAGGGATACACTATTATACATATCTTTATACAGAATTACATGATAAGGACATAAGAGTTGAACACATCTTCAACATACCCTTTTTTTTTCAGAGACAATTGTTACTTCTCCAATGGAGATGAATAAGAAAAAACTTAAAACATTTGTATAAAATGAGACAAGTTATTAGCTATTAAATATTGGATTCATATCTTGGGTGATAGTAACAGAAACAATGGAATACACAACGGGCGGGATCATATTGATGGATCTCATAAATTATAATGTGAAACACCAGACAAAAGACATTTCTGAAGACACAAGGGGCACATCGAGTTCTATAAATAGCTAGGGTGGCATTACAAAGCCGCAAGTTGTAGAGCATACTGAGTCAGCCATGGCGAACAAAGGTGGTTTCGTCTTCATATGCCTATTTGGGCTGGCATATTTCTCTATTTTGGCTAATGGTGCACCACCAAGCCGTTTGGTGCCATTTAATCGTAGTAGTTTTCCGGTTGGTTTTGTGTTTGGAGCGGGATCAGCTGCTTACCAGGTGTGTCTGCATATCTGTACCACCCATTGGTCGTCAATCATCGATCATTCCTTCATCATTAAGGATTTTTTTTTCAGTTTTTAGATTCATTGGTCACATTTTCTTATCCATTTTTTCAGTCTGAAGGCGCAGCGCTGATTGACGGCAGGGGACCAAGCATCTGGGATACTTTCGTCAGACAACATCCAGGTCTCTCCTCCCATTTTCTTTCTGGTTTAGTTTAAATTTCCACATCAGTAGTCGTCCCTACGTTAGTTCAACTCCTGAGTTGTGTTTTCTCTTAGAAAGACAAAGTTGACTATTTATACCAACGCAAGCGTGATCTCTGGCTGAGTTATAGTTGTTATCTTAATAATCTTCTGCTCCACCCTTGAGAGTGCATATCTTTATTTGTTTTGTATTGTTTTTTATCATGACATGTCTTGACAGAATATATTTTTTTCTGTATATATAATGGCTTCTGAAAACATCTATATACCTTGGCAGAAAAAATCTGGGACCGTAGCACTGGAGACATAGCAGATGATTTCTATCACCATTACAAGGTAACCGTTTCTTAAAAAAAAAAACAAAAGAAAAAGATCACCAAGAGTATATACTATTTGTCTTGCTATCGACTTTTTGTTATAATATATATTGATTACAGGAAGATATAAAATTGATGAAAAAGATTGGTTTGGACTCCTTCAGATTTTCTATCTCGTGGAGCAGAATTTTACCAAGTGAGAACAAAATTCAAACTCATAATGTACCCTACACAGTCATATTCTTGAGTGGCAAAACAATATCATAAACCATCAATCATTATTATAATTAATTTGGTTTGACTTTGGGTTTCAGAGGGGAAGATAGCCGGGGGAGTGAATCCGCTGGGAATAAAATTCTACAATAACGTTATCGACGAGCTTCTCTTGAATGGTTCAATTCCTTAATCATGTTTCCACTAGTCATGATTCTTCATTATATAAATATGTATAACACATGCTGATCAATTTTGGCACTTTGATGCACACAGGTATAAAGCCTTTTGTGACTTTGTTGCACTACGATCCTCCTCAAGCTCTGGATGATGAGTATGGGGCATTTCTAAGCCCCAAGATAGTGTAAGTAAGCTATAAAAATAAATACAGTGAACTAGACAATTAATTAATAGAGCTGATTACTAGTAATAAAGGAAATTAATCATTTTTCCTATATATATGGGAAACAGGGGAGACTATGCAAACTATGTGGACCTGTGCTTTAAGACTTTCGGTGATCGTGTTAAGGACTGGGTGACCATGAACGAACCCAATGGGTTTGCTATAAACGGGTACAATAGTGGTACTTTTGCCCCTGGACGGTGCTCCAAAACCGAAGGCAACTGTACAGCCGGAGACTCCGCCACTGAACCCTATATTGTGACACACCATTTACTTCTTTCTCATGCAGCTGCAGTTAAAATATACAGGGAGAAGTACCAGGTTAGAATTTTTCTGTTAGAGTTTTGTTGGGGATGTGGATGTGAAGACTGAAGAGGAATTGGCAGTCATGTATTTTAGTTTGTATTATCTGGTTGTGTGCAGCCGATTCAAAAGGGGCAAATTGGAATAACAGTCGTCACCCACTGGTTTATACCAAAATACAATACGACTTCAGGCCGCTTGGCTGCCTCTAGAGCTTTGGATTTCTTATTTGGATGGTAAGCATAAACGTAATGTAGTCAGTTATCCATGATAAACGAAGTAATATAAGTTTATATCTGCAGGTATGCACATACGATTACTTTCGGTAACTACCCAAAGACCATGCGCACTACCCTAAGAAATCGACTGCCGGAATTCACAGAAGAACAATCCAAGATGCTCAAAGGATCCTATGATTTTCTGGGCTTAAATTACTACACCGTCAAATATGCAGAATTCATGACTGTTCCGAATGGTGCCAAGCCCAGTTTTTATGTTGACATGCGTGTCAGTATGACAAGTAAGCTCACCGTAAAATATGAAGAATTCTCTACAGCGTATATTTCTAGATGTGTGGGTTTTTGGTGTGACTTTGGTGATGTCAAAATATTATATATATATATATATATATATATAAATGTGCCACTTTTTTGTTTCTGTTGCACAGATGAAAGAAACAAGCGAACCCTTGGCACACCGGTAATACTCTTATCACCCCACCCTTGCATCCCTTTCGCCGGAGATATACAGCTAAAATTTCTGTTGACTAGCAAAAGTTAATGTTTTGCAGACTTCTTTGAATTGGCTGTTCGTCTACCCTCAGGGACTGGAAGATACTCTTAACTATATAAAAAACACTTACAATAATCCGCTGGTTGTAATTACTGAAAATGGTAAGCCAATACATTTTCTTCTCCATTCGACACACAGACAGACATCTAATTTAGTAATCAACTAAAGCTCTGGCCATGCTCATCGCTTGCAGGATTGGCTGACAATGGCTCCCTGCCGCTTGATGTCGCCCTCAAGGATGGCATGAGGATCAGATACCACAGTAGCCATCTGTCATATCTCCTGAATGCCATCAGGTGCATATTCATTTAAACTTGTACTCTGTGTGCCTTCGAATTTGGCCCCCCTAAACTGACCTGCCACAAGATATTTGTAAGACTGTGCATACATTTGTCTCAGTAAGTAGTTTGGTTAAAATCGTGAGATAACTCTCATCTAATATAATACATGAAAAATGTAAATCAACGCAGGGATGGTGCCAGAGTGAAAGCATACTACATGTGGTCATTTTGGGATGACTTCGAATGGGACGCTGGTTACACTGTTCGCTTTGGAATCGTTTACGTGGACTTCAAGAACAATGTGAAACGATACCTCAAGTACTCTGCCTACTGGTTTAAGTTGTTCCTCCAGAAATAAAAATGTCATGTCATGTCATGTCATGTTTGAGTGATACCAAAGCCAACGACTGAATCAACGACAACTTTTGGATTGTAGCCAATATATTACTATGAATAATACGGCATTTATCATTATAGTAAAGGTGGCGTTATTTTATGATTTCCCTTATCTTCGTAGCATAGACAGGTGCATTATTTGTAATGATCCGAATCCGAAAACCAGTCACTTACCGTCGTGAAACCCGGACAAGCCCAACTCGTGGACCAATCCGAATCCCACAAGGCTTAGACGACTTTTCAAACACGATTCCCAAGACAAACGTATTTAATATTTCAAAAATTGGAGCATATCAAATAAGACACAGACATCTGGCATAAAAATCGGAGTGAACAAAATACCACAGCGGAAGACTTTATTCGAATGGATCAAAAATATTCAAAACGGAAAACGGGTTCATACAGTCACAAGCCCAAAATCACAAACTGGGCTTAAAGCCTGGAACATAAAACCGTATTCAGTAGAGAAATAACCGTATAAAATAAAATGTGAGTCAACACATCAAAACGAGTCTAACAGGTAATGCCAGAAAAGAAAACCGTGTAAAACATGCAAGTGCGATAGTCCAGCCAAGTCGTAGGAAGCACTCACACCTCAAACGCCGTCTACGGCTCACGAACTACTCCTGAAAGGGGGAAACAACAACGGGTGAGATAATAAAATCTCAGTAGGAGTCACAACATCATATGTCCTTACGAGGAAACGAGAAGACATACAAAGAAAAGGGGAATCGGATTACTATACGAACAAGTACGTAACGGAAATAACCAGAATGATAAGGAATTCACCCATTTGATTTTATAACGTAAAACATGATTCCAGCCCAATAGGTTATAACTCAACAACTCGTAACATAACACGGCAAACAATGTCAATCAAAAACCCATCGGGATGGACATAATAAATCACTCTTCGGGTAACCCCCGCTAAAGGAAAACTGGGAGCCCACTGGCAGTGTAAATTTATATTTTTAGAAAAATACTGAATACATAACCCGTACCACCACTGTTGTCCGAGACTAGGCAGAGAAAACACAACACACATCATACCTGTCTCAATACTCAATACGAACCAACCTGCGAAGACGTGGCAGGCAAACGAAAACAACACCCATATGACTCCCAAACAAGTAAGCAACTCTCCCCTATCACTGGGATTCCGTATACTCACCTCGCATTTGCCAAGCGAACGTTTACTCACTGTAGTTTCCAAACTGAATACAAAAATTGATTAAATAACACACTCACTTTTGAAACGTTTCATTGGAACTGTAAGAGTCTTCCGTTAAAATAATTACATATTTGAGTTACTCTTTACTAATTAAAATAAAGTAAACCAATTAAATAAATGGCAGAATGTCAAATTACTCCAAATATAAAGTCATACGAATAAGCAAAAAGCCAGTAACATTTCCCCGGATCAAATACTACAAATGGTCATAACTTTCCCACGCCACCATTCACCACTGCAAATGACAAATTAACAAAGATCACAACTTTCCAGATCCCATTCCAGCGTATCTAACCCACAAGAAGTAACAGACTCCGAAGACCCATCCAAGCGGGAAAAGGAACGAAGAAGAAGAAAGGTAAGACGGGTCGGCTGGGTAAAGTGGGAGCAACGGTGGGGAAACTTAAGGAAGCACAATGGGAGGGCACGTCTGGTATAAGTCTATAGAACACAACAAAAGAAGTCAATAAAGAAAAAGGGGTACCTCTGTTACGAAACTGTAAAGGAAAACGGACCCGATTAACAAGAAACCGATGGAGGAGAAAGAAGGGCACACCGGACATGAAAGAAAACAAGAGGAAGAAAATCTGGAAGGCAGGTTGGTAAAGCCGGTTTAGCAGGTGATGGATTCGGTGTAGCGAAACGGGGAAGGGCTCCTCTCGACGTAAAGGAAGAAGCTGAGACAGGAGAAACTAAATGGGAAGGAAGCACCGGGACGCTCGACGAAGAAAAGAAGAAGGGAAGCGAGATATGCGATCTGGGAACACCGGAACAGCAGGTGGTGTATCGGTGGAGCAGAAAGGAAGAGCCACGTAACAAAGGAGGCTGGTGCTAGCTGGTGTGGGGTGGGACGAGATGGGTGCGAGGCTGGTGCGAGGCTAGTGCGAGACGGTGTGAAACTGGTGCTTCGCTCAACGAGGACAGGAAGAAAAGAAGTCGGCAAACCATGGAGAGAAGAAGAAGGCGCAGGAAACAGGTGGTGTGGAAACAGTGAAGTAACAAGGAGGGCACCTCTTTTTCTCTCTCGGCGCAACAGGAAGGGGAGAAGAACAGCAAGTGGGTATCGCAAGAATATCCACTTGTTACAGGAAAGAAGGATTGACAGAAAAAGACGAGAAAGGAGGGAACGAGAGAAAAGAATGAAGACGGTAGGAGGAGAGAAAGGAAGGGCTCGGCCACGAACTAAAACATCCTCCGCACTGCCTTTCTCTCAATTTATCTGTGTCTAGGTTACTGGGTTTGACGGACGGATGGGATGGGTTTTGTGAACAGTAGACGGTTGCCGACCAAGAGCAATCGTTGGGTGTGCTGGAACGATAGACAAAAAGAAACGCAACCCAATAACAGAAAGCAACACATAAATTTCATAAAAAGGGGGATCCTCAAGACGAAAACGGCCAAGAATCAGACAGAATTCTGAAGGAGGCATAAGGCTACAATCGATCAAGCAGGCAGAGACAACGAGCACGCACTAAGAACAACTGAATTAACATATTCTTAACGATAGGCTAACATAGAAAAACATCCAGAAACAACAGAGAAACTACGAAATCATCAAGAGGAGGGTGGTAAACAAGGGCACAAACAACAAGAATCTCAACGATTCCCGATCAAACATAAGAGGCGTAGTCTCCTACATGACGTGCAGATGAACTGGTGGCAATCCCTTTGCCCTTATCGCAATACCCCAATTCAGATCCACCTGAATCAAATCACTATCAGAACAAGAAATCCCAAACCTAATTTAAAATACGGAAAGAAAATCCCTACCGTTCCTTCACCGATCTACAAAACTGACGGACAATCCGACAGTAGAACAAGGAAGGGGCTAAAGGCGGCAGATTGGAAATAACGTGAGGGAGAGAGAACAGAGGACGAACGGTTACGGGTTTTTGTCTGGAGTAAACAATGACAGTGATTAGGGTAAGCAAACAGGCTTAAAAGGGTACGTATAGGGCCTTAGGGTAAAAAACAGGCCCGGAAACAAGCTTGGGTCTGATAGGGGCAAAACGGTAATTTTCTTACCGTCTCGATTTCTGTCTCAGTCAAAAATTCAAACAGACACGTGGACCACTAAAACGAGGCTGACTGGACGTACGACTAGGACGGGGTTTCACATCCTCCCGTCCTTACAAAAATTTCGTCATCGAAATTTACGTACCGGTCAAACCAACGAAGTTAGGACAGCGATTGATTGGAACCAAGGATGACAACAGACGATGTGCACTAATTGCAATATTGGGGCCCACAAACAACTTATTCACCCTGGGGTCTAACAATATGATAGCCTAACGAGAAAATTGTAATAGTACCTGTCACCATGTCGGGGCTAGCACGAGCCTCGGCGTCGGTCAAAGCGAAGAGTCTAGTTGACCTCGGCTGTGATGGCTGGGCAGACGGTTGGCTACCAGAAGGTCTGTCTGGTGCTTTGGATGGAGGCCTAGAAGAAGCATATGAACCAGCGTAACGACTGCTCGGTCTCGTACCTTCGAAAGCCTGCGAAGCATTACGTCTCGGCTTCGGACAATCTTGAGACATATGGCTGATCTCGTCATAATTGTAGCACTTTCGCAAGTGCATACAAGGCGGAATGTGGTGCTGACGGCAACTAGCACACCATGGCATAGATGGTCGACTCACACTATTACTAGAAGCAGCCGGCTATGACTGGGTGGTCCCGTGGCTACCTCCTCAGAAATGAGGAGGTCTCGGAGGATACGGTCCTGCGGAATGACTCGATCTATGATCATATCTCGTATCGTGCTGCATCGGCCCTCTACCCGACGAAAAATCTCTACGGTCCTAACTGTGAGTCTTCTGCCTCTGAATCATCTTCTCAGCGTCGGTGGCAGCAACAACCAAAGCCTGCATATCGTAAATCGGCGTCGTACCCACAATCGATCGGATATCGCTGTTCAGCCCATCCTGAAAACGACGAGCAAACTTCTCCTCCAAACGATCCTTAGCCGGGGAAAAACGAGACAACTCCCTCAACTCTGACTCGAAGTCCAACACGGATCGGGGACCTTGCTTCACCTTATAGAACTTTGACCTCTTCTCATCCTGGTGAAACTGCGTATAGAACCGGTTATTAAACTCGCCCAAAAACTGATCCCACGACGGCTTCTGATCTTCATACCTCAAACTCATTGCGGTCCACCATGATAAAGCTTCCTTCTCGAATAGGAAGGTGGCTAGGGTAACTTTGTCCTCCTCGGAAATACGTAATGCCTGTGCGGTCCGGCAAACCGTATCGAGCCAATCCCGGGCTACAGCTACATCGGCTGTCCCAGAAAAATTCCTGCAACCCAACTGACGAGCTTCCTTCAATAGCTTTGTAATCATTACCGGGAGTCTCCTTGCATCCCGCTACTGAACCGGGGCTACTAGCTGCTGTACCGGAACTGCATGTGCAGTCGGGGCGGGAATTGGTGGCTGCTGTGCCACTAACTGCTGCAATGTGGCCTGCATCGTGGCTAAAATCTAAAACAATGTCGGATCCTGACCCTGCACCACTGGGGCTGCTGGAGCGGCCTGAATAGTGGGTGAAGTCGGGGCTTACTGATCCGTTTGCACCTCCGGTTAGGCTGGCCCGTAAACTGACTTGCCACTCCTATCCTGGCGATTCCAAGCGGCAGCGGTACTACGTGTCCTAACCATAGTGGCTGCGTATAGCACATAACAACAACAAAACGTAAGCCTAGAGACTCAAACATTCAACTTAATGATACGACGCTGGACTATGCACGTGCATGTGAGAGTAAAACATATTTTCCGAAAATAACTTTGAAACTGATTTGTAAAACCATGCTCCGCTACCACCCTTGTAAGGACCCGAACTCGAAAACCAGGCCCTTACCGCCGTGAAACCCGGACAAGCCCAACACGTGGACCAATCCGAATCCCACAAGGCTTAGACGACTTTTCAAACACGATTCCCAAAACAAACGTATTTAATATTTCAAAAATTAGAGCATATCAAATAAGAAATAGACATCTGGCATAAAAATCGGAGTGAACGAAATACCACAGCGGAAGTCTTTATTCGAATGGACAAAATATTCAAAACGGAAAACAGGTCCATACAGCCACAAGCCCAAAATCACAAATTGGGCTTAAAGCCCAGAACATAAAAACCGTACTTAGTAGAGAAATAACCGTATTAAATAAAATGTAAGTCAAAACATCAAAACGAGTCAATAAAAAATGCCAGAATAGAAAACCGTGTAAAATATGCAAGTGCGATAGTCCAGCCAGATCGTAAGAAATTCTCACACCTCAAACGCCGTCTACGGCTTGCGAACTACTCCTGAAAGGGGGAAACAACAACGGGTGAGATAATAAAATCTCAGTAGGAGTCACAGCATCATATGTCCTTACGGGGAAACGAGAAGACAACAAAGAAAAGGGGAATTGGATTACTATACGAACAAGTACGTAACAGAAACAACCAGAATGATAAGGAATTCTCCCATTTGATTTTATAACGTAAAACATGATTCCAGCCCAATAGATTATAACTCAACAACACGTAAGATAACACGGCAAACAATGTCAATCAAAAACCCATCGGGATGGACATAATAAATCACTCCTCAGATAACCCCCGCTAAAAGGAAACTGGGACCCCCATTGGCAGTGTAAATTTATATTTTTAGAAAAATACTGAATACGTAAACCCGTACCGCTAGTGTTGTCCGATCCCATTCCAGCGTATCTAACCCACAAGAAGTAACAGACTCCGAAGACCCATCCAACGGGTCGGCTGGGTAAAGCGGGAGCAACGGTGGGGAAACTTAAGGAAGCACAACGAGAGGGCACGTCTGGTATAAGTCTACAAAACACAACAAAAGAAGTCAATGAAGAAAAAAGGGTATGCCTGTTGCGAAACTGTAAAGGAAAACGGACCCGATTAACAAGAAACCGATGGAGGAGAAAGAAGGGCACACCGGACATGAAAGAAAACAAGAGGAAGAAATTCAGGAAGGCAGGTTGGTAAAGCCGGTTTAGCAGGTGATGGATTTGGTGTAGCGAAACGGAGAAGGGCTCCCTCTCGACGTAAAGGAAGAAGCTGAGACAGGAGAAACTAAATGGGAAGGAAGCACTGGGACGCTCGACGAAGAAAAGAAGGAGGGAAGCGAGATATGCGAACTAGGAACACAGGAATAGCAGGTGGTGTATCGGTGGAGCAGAAAGGAAGAGCCACGTAACAGAGGAGGCTAGTGCGAGCTGGTGTGGGACGGGACAAGACGGGTGCGAGGCGGACGCGAGGCTAGTGCGAGACGGTGTGAAACTGGTGCTTCGCTCAACGAGGACAGGAAGAAAAGAAGTCGGGAAACCATGGAGAGAAGAAGAAGGCGCAGGAAACAGGTGGTGTGGAAACAGTGAAGTAACAAGGAGGGCACCTCTCTCTCTCTCTCGGCGCAATAGGAAGGGGAGAAGAACTGCAAGTGGGTATTGCAAGAATATCCACTTGTTACAGGAAAGAAGGACTGACAGAAAAGGGCGAGAAAGGAGGGAACGAGAGAAAAGAATGAAGACGATAGGAGCAGAGAAAGGAAGGGCTCGGCCACAAACGAAAACATCCTCTGCACTGCCTTTCTCTCAATTTATCTGCGTCTAGGTTACTGGGTTTGACGGACGGATGGGATGGGTTTCGTGAACAGTAGACGGTTGCCGACCAAGGGCAATCGTTGGGTGTGTTGGAACGATAGACAAAAAGAAACGCAACCCAATAAAAGAAAGCAACACATAAGTTTCATAAAAAGTGGGATCCTCAAGACGAAAAGGCCGAGAATCAGACAGAATTCCAAAGGAGGCACAAGGCTGCAATCGATCAAGCAGGCAGAGACAACGGGCACACACTAAGAACAACTGAATTAACATATTCTTAACGATAGGCTAACATAGAAAAACATCCAAAAACAACAGTGAAACTACGAGATCATCAAGAGGAGGGTGACAAACAAGGGCACAAACAACAAGAATCTCAACGATTCCTGATCAAACACAGGAGGCGTAGTCTCTTACCTGACGTGCAGATGAACTGGTGGCAATCCCTTTGCCCTTATCGCGATACCCCAATTCAGATCCACCTGAATCAAATCACTATCAGAACAAGAAATCGCAAATCTAATTTAAAATACGGAAAGAAAATCCCTACCGTTCCCTCACCAATCTACAAAACTGACGGACAATCCGACAGTAGAACAAGGAAGGGGCTAAAGGCGGCAGATTGGAAATAGCGTGAGGGAGAGAGAACAGAGGACGAACGGTTACGGGTTTTTGTCTGGAGTAAACAATGACAGTGATTAGGGTAAGCAAATAGGCTTAAAAGGGTACGTATAGGGCCTTAGGGTAAAAAACAGGCTCGGAAACAAGCTTGGGTTTGATAGGGGCAAAACGGTAATTGTCTTACCGTCTCGATTTCTGTCTCAGTAAAAAATTCAAACAGACACGTGGACCACTAAAACGAGGCTGACTGGACCTACGACTAGGACGGGGTTTCACATTATTGGTCTGGAACTAAATTTCTCCAAAAGTTCAATTATAATAAGGTAAGATAGGATTTGTCAATTATGCCAAATATTATCTTCAAGAAGCTATCGGCTTATGACAAAAATTCTGAGGGAAATGAAAGTAAATCAAATATTTTTTTTAAAAAAATGCTCATGTAGATCAACAATAGAAATTCCCTCCATCCAAACGTGTAGAGAAACTCCATGATGATCAGAAATTGTCATACTATTATTCAGGATGCTTAATTACACATCATAATCATAGAGGACACTGTCATGAACTTGGGGTATGAACCAAGCCACATCTCACACTTACTTAATTACTTGCTAAATTGTTAAGTCAGCTTCAAATTCTTTCAAACTCACAAGTATATAAAAATAAAAGAATAGAGAGAATTTGGAGAGAAGACTCATTTTCTAATATTTGACTATACATATTAGTTCTTGAATGAATAAAAACATATTAGTCAATAGTTAGACTTAATCTCTATAAGATAAAACCTTATCCTAATTCTGTCTCTACTAGTAAACCTTAATCTCTACGATAAGGTTTGACGGAATAGTGACCTTAATGGATAAACTCTAACATTATCCTTTTATTTATCCTTATCTACGAAATATATTGGCTTGTGTCCAGGTCTTGTGAGCTAATTCGATATATGGGCTTCTTATGTAGGCTCGTCACGTGGACTAACTTTTTCAAGAATAACATACTCTCCCACCTAATCCATCGACATCCTCGTTGACTTGGCTACCTAATACTCAGTAATCTTGTCTTGTTCATTCGATATTGAATCTATGTGTGAAACCCCGTCCTAGTCGTATGTCCAGTCAGCGTTGTTTCAGTGGTCCACGTGTATGTTTGACAAGTTGACAGAGACAAAAATCGAGACGGTAAAAAATTTTACCGTTTTACCCCTATCGGACCCGAACTTGGTTTCGGGCCTATTTTATGTCCCTAAGGCCTACTTCATAACTTTATCTTATTTCCGGACCTGTTTATTACCTGAAGGACCTGTACATACCTTTTTAAGCCCATCAGCTTACCCTAACTACAATTCTTTTCTCACATTATTTTGATTGGCCGCCATCAGTTCTTCTTCGTTTGGTGTGCCTTCCTCCGTACAACCCAACGATCGCCTCTAGCCCTTCTGTTTTCCACTGTTGGTTTGTTCGTCAGTTCTATAGATCGGGGAGGGAACGGTAGGAATTTCTATTCCGTATCTTAATTCTGGTATGTAATTGTTTGTTCTGATAGTAGTTTGATCCAGGTGGATCTGAATCAGGATATCGCGATAAGGGCAAAGGAATTGCCACCAGTTCATCTGCACGCTAGGTAGGAGACTACGCCTCATCTGTTTGATTGGCTGTTGATTTGTCCTTCTGTTTGTGTTTTCTCTTGTTTAGTTCTTTCCCGTAATTATTATGTCGTTTGTCCTTTTGATTTTTTTAAGAAAGGTATTTAGTGGTTGTACTGTTGCGCGTCTTTTGATGCGAAAACCCTAGCTTTGACTGTGTTTTTCCTCTGGTTCTCTTTCCGTCGGGACTGCCCCTTGACCATCAAATCCTGGTCCTTTTGTCAATCAAAACCGTGAGCAGTTTTGATCGTCATATACCCTGGTCGACCACTGCTCGCGCGATCCGACTCAGCTGCTTCACTCACCACCAAGTCCGAAGCCAAAAAGGTTTCGTCATTTCCGTTCCTTTTCCTCTGGTTCCCTCTCGACCGTTGCCCTTCAAGTCCTCTGTTTGGTTGCTCCAGCTTCCCGGTCGGGCGAAAAGTAAGAAGTCACCAGCCTCGCTAGTAGCCTCGCCCGAAGCCTCGCCACCAGTCGTGCTACCCCGACCTTAACGCATCCAGGAGAAACTTCCTCTTCCTTCTCCCTGGGCACCAACACTCAACTCCTATTCCTTCACGTGAGCGAGGCGTCTTGCCCCTGTTTGTTCCAACGTTTACCCTGCTGTCCCTGTGTTCCCAGTTTACATCTTTTTTTTGTTTTTCTTCTCTTCATGTAAATGGGTTTCGTGCTCCCCTTCTTCCATTCGCACAGTTGGCTCTCCAATCCCACCAACTTTGATCTTTCCTTACCCAGCTGGTCCTTCGGTTGTTTCCGTTTTCTTTTACGTAGAGTGAGTTTCAGTTCTCCGCGCTGCTCCCTAATTCCCATCACCGACTGTCCCTGTGTCCCTGATTTGCCAGCCGACCCATCTTCTTCCTTCTTGTCGGCAAGGCGTGCTCTCCCTCTCGCTCGGTTCTTCCTTCCATACCGAGCGAGCCGCACTCTGTTTTTCCTTTCAGGTCAAGTGTAGTGTACTTTCTTTTCCTTCATTTACCTTCTGATGCTATGAGCTCGTTCCCTGCCAGGAACGTGCAACCGCGAGCTTATCCCCTACTGGTAATCGTGCGACTGGGAGCTTGTCCCGGACCAGCCGTTCCTGCGTTGCACGAAGCCTCGCCACCAGTCATGCTACCCCGACCTTAACACGTCCAGGAGAAACTTCCTCTTCCTTCTCCTTGGGCACCAACACTGATTTTTTATTCCTTCACGTTTACCCTGATGTCCCTGTGTTCCCAGATTACATCTTTTTTTTGTTTTTCTTCTCTTCGTGTGAACCGGTTTCGTGCTCCCCTTCTTCCATTCGCACAGTTGGCTCTCTGTTCCCACCAACTTTGATCTTTCCTTACCCAGCTGGTCCTTCGGTTGTTTCCGTTTTCTTTTACGTAGAGTGAGTTTCAGTTCTCCGCGCTGCTCCCTAATTCCCATCACCGACTGTCCCTGTGTCCCTGATTTGCCAGCCGACCCATCTTCTTCCTTCTTGTCGGCAAGGCGTGCTCTCCCTCTCGCTCGGTTCTTCCTTCCATACCGAGCGAGCCGCACTCTGTTTTTCCTTTCAGGTCAAGTGTAGTGTACTTTCTTTTCCTTCATTTACCTTCTGATGCTATGAGCTCGTTCCCTGCCAGGAACGTGCAACCGCGAGCTTATCCCCTACTGGTAATCGTGCGACTGGGAGCTTGTCCCGGACCAGCCGTTCCTGCGTTGCATGGCTCTACTCTTTCGTCTCCTTCCTTCCGTTGAGCAAGGCGTGATCTTCGTTTCTTCTTCTCGAGTCGGGCGGCGGCTGTTTTTTGCTTTCGTTTATTCCCGGTGCCTTAGCTTGTTCTCCCTCGGGTTCGCGTAAACTGGATCCGTGCTCCTCATTAATTCATTTACTCGTTCTCTTCCTGTGTAGCTTCGTTCCAACCGTACTTGGTTCTCTCCTTCAGAAAATTTCTTTCCTAGAGTGTCGTATTCCCTTCCTTGGGGTTTACATTAAAATATTTAATTGATTAACTTAAATAAATTAATAAACTAATTAACATGGGATATAAGCTTTTTATTATTAGTTTTCACTCATGGGATTCATAAGTGTGTTATTATTGTATCTTATAAATATTAATTATTTAGCCTATTTAGGGTGGGTTATTATTTGGACATACTTTGAGGATATGTGGTTTAGTCAAGTATATTAATGGTTTTGGTATTGTGGTTTTATTAAGTATATTGATTTTTAAAAAGTAGTATTTTGTTTTGGAACTGTGATGTTTGTTTCATAAACATTCTATATGCCTCAGTTGGTATCTAGTGTTAATAAAACGTTTGCTTAGCAGGTTGGTTCGTATTAAGTATTGAGACGGGTATGAAATGTGTTATGTTTTCTCTGCCTAGTCTCGGACAACACTGGCGGTAAGGGTTACGTATTCAGTATTTTTCTAAAAATATTAAGTTACACTGCCAGTGAGCTCCCGGTTTCTCTTTAGCAGGGGTTACCCGAGGAGTGATTTATTATGTCCATCCCGATGGGTTTTTGATTGACATTGTTTGCCTTGTTATGTTACGAGTTGTTGAGTTATAACCAATTAGGCTGGAATCATGTTTTACGTTATAAAATCAAATGTGTGAATTCCATATTCTTCAGGTTGTTTCGATTACGTCCTTGTTCGTATAGTAATCCGTTTCTTCTCTTCTTGTTTGTGCTCTCATTTCCCCGTAAGGACATATGATGCTATGACTCCTACTTAGATTTTATTATCTCACCCGTTGTTGTTTCCCCCTTTCAGGAGTAGTTCGTGAGCCGTAGACGGCGTTTGAGGTGTGAGTGCTTCCTACGACTTGGCTGGACTATCGCACTTGTATGTTTTACACGGTTTTCTTTTCTGGCATTTCCTGTTTGACTCGTTTTGACGTTTTTACTCACATTTTATTTTATACGGTTATTTCTCTACTGAATACGGTTTTTATGTTCCGGGCTTTAAGCCCAGTTTGTGATTTTGGGCTTTTGACTGTATGGACCCGTTTTCCATTTTGAATATTTTGTCCATCCGAATAAAGACTTCCGTTGTGGTATTTTGTTCACTCCGATTTTCATACCAGATGGCTGTTTCTTATTTGACATACTCCAATTCTTGTAATTTTAAATGCGTCTGTTTTGGGAATCATGTTTGAAAAGTCGTCTAAGCCTTGTGGGATTCGGATTGGTCCATGTATTGAGCTTGTTCGGGTTTCATGGTGGTAAGAGCCTGGTTTTCGGGTTCGGGTCCTTACACTATGCTTCCTAATTCGATAAGGGATTTTTCCACTACGTAAATTGAAAATAAATTTTGTACATTTTGTCTCTCCAATTCGATTATTGCCAACTATTAGAGTCCGTCGGTGAAATCAGAAAGAGCTTTTACTGCAAGAAATTTAGGAATTTCAAGCAAAGTTACGTGAGATTCCTTTGCATATCTTTTAATGGAATTGGTATATTTGAGTCATCAAACCTTTGCTCTCACCTCTCGCTGAGCATTCTGAAGGTAAAACTGATTCTTCATCACTTGTTTGAAATTGGCCCACAAGCTAAACTTTGTGATTCCATTCTAATTATCTACACATTTCTATCTCCACTATATTAGTGCTGAATCAGTGAACTAAAGTGCTGCCATCTTCACCTTTTGAGCATCCTCATATATGTTACTACTCCACGCTGAAAAAGAAGTTGTCTAACTCTTTGGCACTGCCCATTCTTGTGTATGTCAATGGCTTGGGAATATTGACTTTTGTGGATGTTCTCATCCCCATAGTCCTTTGTGTAATTGTGAGCTTACAAAGGATCCAATCTCCACGGATCTCATTGACTTGGTCCTTTACTGTCCAAATCTCAGCAACAAGGTTGTTACACATGTCTTGAATTTATCGCATAAGTTCTCTATTATCCTCCTCTAACTCTTCCCATGCTAAAGACACTAATCCATGAAACAGTGGAGTTAAACTAATCTTTCAGGTCCATCATTTCCTCAGTTGCCTTCTCCACAACCTGGTGTACGCCATCCATATCCTCCACGCTAATGGATAGCTTTGTCTCGAGTACGAACACATGATCAGGGGCTTCAAATCAATCTTCGTGACTTTTGTCGGGTTGCCTCTCAAAAGTTCATCCAATTCTGTCTGCTATGACAGAGGGTTTAGGACTTTGTGAATTCATCTCGTGTACAGTATCCTTAAGAAAATTTATGCCCATGCTACCAATTGTCAAAAGCTAGGGATTTATGAAACAAGCCACGTACGACACTTAGTCAATTACTCGTTAATTAACTAAGTCAGCCTCAAATTATTGTCTCCTCTAGAATTTCCATTTTGTATTCAATTGGTCGAATTAGATAAGTGTCAACTGGTCGAATTTAGCCGATATTTGGATCCAATATTGTTCTGACTTTGTACTTTCCATATGAAAATATAAAATCTAAATCAGTACGGACTCAGCATAGAATGAATAGTTTTATTAAGGGTTACATATCAAAATTCCTCATCCACGTGTACTTATTATCATGTTAAAAACAAGACAATAAATCTCTTCAAACTTAGAACCTTGCTACTCCCTTAGTAAGTAGTTTGAACTAATCATCTAGCAATGCCTCTTATGCCTCTTACCAATTGAGAATAACTTGAGAATCATATCGCCAATAATGAGTATACTCTAATATGATAGCATAAAATTTTTTGGAGAGCACAGTTATTTGTATATTTGTGTAAAGGCCCAAACCCAACCTATTAGGATCCTTCCCGCCGTGAAACCCAAACAAGCCCAACCTAGGACCTATCTGAATCTCACAAGGCTTAATCACATTAGTTCTGGTTTTATTAAATTCTTATTTTACGTTTTTTAAAGATTGGAGCATGATAATTATGGACAAACATTATGGTAATATACGGAGTGAATAAAACATTACCGGCAGTCTTTATATTTAATCAAAAGAACCACAACACACAAGTCCTATAAGGATCTCAAAATCCAGCAAGTAACCCTCCAATAAATTCCGGAAATAAACAAGAATAAGAGGGATTCAATAAGCCAGAAAGCAGTCCAATCAAACTTCATGTTTAATGATAAATGCGCAAGCAATCAGCAAGGAAGGAGGTATGCGAATGTGATGCAATATCGTCCTGCTGTGTAGCCTTGATCTCACATACTAGTACCACGGACAGATGATGTGCCTAAGCCTGCAAAATAGTGAAAACAATAGGGTGAGATTACAAGAATCTCAGTAGGGTCACAACATCATAAGATCTGTAGAAATCTAAACAAACATCTCCCAAACAACAACAGATTCGCCTATACAACAAAAGGGGTATCAAACAATCATAATAGGGATAAGGCCGAAAGTTGTAGGCTGAGGGTGGACCACAAATACTTCTGGAAATAGAAGTACACAGACAGGTATTTCATCATTTGATCTCATCAATAAAAAGGCTATCCCCTTCCACCTGTATTGTCCAAGGCTTAGCTTCACAAAAGGTAAATGGTTAGCACACAATCTAATCAGCAAGCTTATTCATCTTGCCACATAAGGACAAGGCATCCAAGCCACACAAGGACAAGAGCATCCAAACCACACAAGGATAAGGGTATTTTGCCAGCACACAAGACAAGGCATCTAGCCACACAAGGACAAAACATCTAGCCACACAAGGACAAGGCATCCAGCGTGCACATAGTGAGGATTTCCACCCATACAACTCCCATACCAGTAAGAACCTATGCTATCCCAAGGAGCATCAGTGCTTACCCTGAATGGCCACCGAAAAAGGATCCTAACACACAATCATATACAAGCACACACAAGCAAGTACAAAGCATAATACCATAATAGGACATCCTCAATCATATCACAACACAATCAACAAGTCCAATGCACATAACATATCTGAATTAGGCACACACAACCTATCATATGGGTCCAAAATTGCCTAAGGACTCATAGCTCAATCTGCAACTCATGCATACACTATACAAAGCATGCGCATACAATCAACAACAAAGACATGCATCGAAAACATCAATAATATAACAAGGATATTTGGAGAAATCGACGAGGTATAGATCTTACCTTTCTTGTGTCTGAACAAGTAGCTAATTTTTTTTCTTTATTAGGAGAATCTGAACCATGTATATAACCATAAGAGAAAGACAAAACCATACTAAGCATGCACAATTCAGAAACCAAATAGACATCCTAGTTTGTTACCCCACTCACCAAACCTATCAGAAATCAGTGATCGGATGCTGTTGGGACCTCCCCCTTGGATGCGTGATATGATAGCCTTGAACACAACAAGAATCAACCTGATTTGCAAACCCAATTTACCATGAAAATTTTGGCAATAGGTTAGGGAAATAAGACAAATTGCGATTTCATGCACACAAGTTTTAGAGGTTGTGATTTTTTGATAATATAGAGGGATTAGGTGTTAATTACACATATAATTAAAAAGAACAAGATCAGAAATCAATAGACAAGTCAAATGGTAAAAAATCGGCAACAATAGAGCAAAGGTATAGGGCATGCCGATTTCATACATGGGGAAGATTCAAATGATGAATTCATAATATTACAACATGAATAGGTGCCAAAAAATCATATGAACAAGAGGAACAATAACAGAAACCAATTGAAAGAAGAATCAATAAATTTTGGCACCAATTACGTAATTTGTGATAAGGAAAAATATAGTGAAAAACTAACCTTCTGATGATGAAACCAAGATAGCAAGATAGACGATGGAAAGAAGTTTCCAACAAGCTATTATTAACAGAAATCTGATGAAGGATGAAAGAATTCGGCTATGGTAAGTGTTAGGGAATTTTCAGCAGCAAGGGTAAGGAGTAGGGTTTATCACGTGATAAGTTTGGATGTTTTTGGTGTGGGATTATATGTATGGCCGACTACTCTATTTATAAGGTTTAATGGGATTAATTTTCCTACTTTTAAGACTAGATATAATGAAATAATCATTAGGATTTAATTCTGGAATTATCTCTTAAGAATAGATAATGTACCATTAATGATAGAAATGAAATAAGGGAGAAATAAAATTAGAAATGAACACTGAACCTTCAATATCATTTTTGGCTATCACACATCCATTTCTTCAGGGGAAAAATAGTCATTTTAGCTGCATTGGCTTTTGGACTTCTAGGACAAAGGATCGGGGTCTCATAATGTGTGTGGCTAAGGGAACTAGATTCTTACAATATCAAACACCTATGCACTAGTTCATAATTTCATATGAGTACTTATTGGATCTTTGATTGCAGAAATGGAACTCAACGGTCACTTATGATGATGTTTTGATTTTCATAATCTTTTTCTTTGTTTTCATTCATTCATCCTTTTTCTTTTATCTTTATATTCATTTTCATTCATTTTATTTTTTTTCTTTCTCGTTGCATCTTCACCAAGTTTTAACCTATATTCCCAACCTTCTTTTTTTTTTATCCTTAATACAAACATACTTATCATGCTTTGTTACTCTAAGTACTTGTTAATGTCACTAATGCCACCCAAAATACCACACACTAACATACACATATACTCTGTGGTCTTCAAATTTTTCATACTCATATAATACTATACTCGTTATATGTTTATATAATTCTTAATGACTAAACACAATATGAACTAAACCATAACAAATGTACAATACGACAAATAAAACAAAGTACAATAACAGAACAAACACTAAAGAAAAAATACATAACACTTATGGAAGCTTGAGTTCGGGTCTAGTAAAAAATTCACTCTATATGCCAATTGGGTGGCATAGAAGGTAATGCATAGCTCGAGCGTAGCATTTCAGAAATTCATACAGCCACATGTTGGAATCCTGCTGGTATCGGATGATGTCCTCCTGATGGGACAAGTTCTGTTGCATCTGCTTGTGAAAGGTGTGAGTTTGCTGGTTTTTTAGTTGCATTTGCTTAAGCAACTGATTGTGCTGCACTTCCAACCTCTTTATGAGGCTGATTAGCTCTGACTCCATTGTGGCCATTTGGGATGTAGGCATTGGTAGAGGTCGAGGAGGTTCTTCAGCTTTTGATGGTGGCTACTCATGGAGCTGATCAACATCCATGTAATGGGCTTGCAAGTATAAGTGGTAGGTTCGGTATTGCCGGTCATCCTCGTCAATCACCAGATCCTTTGGTTGATGTACAAGGCATTGAACACTGGTAATGGCATTAGCAACAGGTATATGGGCTCTATAGGTTGAGGCACCCCAATGCTCAAGCAAAGACCCATAATTGGGTGAGGATACGGTAGACGGGTCTTCATAGACAGCTTCCATGCTAGTAGCTTCCTAAAAATGATCTTCCCAATGTCAATTTTCTGGTTGGTGATGACCTTGAAGAGCAGCCAAGTTGCTTCCCGGTTAATCTCGTGATCCTAGGATATCGGGATAAGACTGTGGGCAATGAAGAGCCTCCAGAATTTGGCCTCCCGATTGAAGAAGGTGGTCGTTATTGTTCCACCGGCTGGCTCCACCACTCCATGTCCCACTGTAAGGACATTATTGATAATGTCGAAGTTGAGCGGCTGCTTGTCCTCTTCTCCTGAAGAGTGTTAGGCCAAGTTGTAGTGGTTGTTGATGACCCTGGAGTTGCAGTGTACCTTCTTCCCTCACACACGCAAAAAGGGCCCAATCGAGTCTGTCAAGTTGGCATAAAACTGATAGACGAACTCCGGAATCACTGGCTCATGGATTTACATGGAAAAGTCTTGCCATCAAAGATTAATGACTATGTTTTCTTACTCCAATGGCATCCTTTGGCTGATGTTCTAGAGGTATATATGCTGGAATTTGCATGCATTCTCCTAATGGAAGTTATGGCCCTTCAACTGCTCATAACGTTCTTGAGCATCAGCAGATACGAATCTTTGCGAGTCAAACTCTTAAGGTCGGAGTCTCGGGAAGAGGATGCACGAGACTTCTTGGCTTGTCGTTCAGTAGCGGACGGAAAACAGATCTCAGTGTTCCTAGCGGGGCATGAGGCATGGTTCCTGCAAATAAAACAAATCAGTATCGAAAGAAAGATTATATCATCCAATTTATGATACTAATGTTAACGTAACCACAACACCATACCAAACTTAAACCACAAGAATAGGTTGTGATGAACTTAATGTCTAAGGGTCAGTTACAGACTCAGAAAACAAAGACTACCCATAGCTACCAAATTCATCCCTTACACAAAACCAAAGATCTATTTCTACTCCACATAACACCCCAACACAAACACCACACTTCAATAATATGCTATAAGGAATTCAATATGTTCAATAGCATATAAACAATCCTAAACTAGTAAGGAAACTTCAAAGCAACCTGGAATCAAAATGGGTAAAACCCATTTCAACCTATGCATAGAAACCCTTGAAAGTCATATAAATCTTAGTGAATAACATGAAATGAAATGAAAAAACTAAAAAAAAAGTAGTTAAACAATAAGAAAACATACCTGGAAGGGATAAAAACACTCTGAAATCGAAAGGAACTGAACAGAGAGAATATGAAGATTAGAGGGTGAAAGAGGGCTGCTAAGTTCAATGGGTCGACCTACGGTTCTATAAATAGACTCAGGACTTCCACTGGTCTAAATGTTTAAGTTCGATACGTTGAAATTTGAAAAGTCCAAGGTATACCTAGGTCAGAATGACTTTGACCGATCGAAATGTCTATGATCGACGGTTTGAAATTAGTAGTGGAATTGCCATGACTCTTCAGTTAACCTTCATGGGAACGTGGGATGACTGCCTTTGACCGTCAGTATACCCAATTCGACTGGTCGAACATTGATATGGTCGACCGATCAATCCCTGCAGTGTGCACGACTAGTCAAAGGTTTTTAGTTTTGACTGGTCATGAACATCTCTAGAACTCTTGGTAAGTTCTCGACCTGTCGAATTTGTATCAACATGACCGGTCGGAATAACATTATGATCGACCTGCCAATTTTAATTACACCCTATTTCGATCGGTTGAATTTAGAAGAGACTGGACTGGTCAAAATTCTACTTCGATCAATATTCAGAGAGTGTTATCCAATTAAAAGAGCATAAATAATATAAAAAAATAACAATTGTAATTCACTAATATTAACCTTATTCAATGCCAATTTTAAATGGTCTTGGCAAGACCACCAAGTGTTTTTACTTCACATTTGTAATGGTATAAAGGCTGATAGAGTAATATCGCCACCATAGTACAGTTTCAACCATTGTTCGTTGACCTTGAATGTGTTACTTGTCTTAGGATCTTGTACTTCAATAGTTCCAAAATCAAACACATTACTTATAATAAATGGGCTAGACCATCTGGAATGTAATTTTTCCAAGAACAATTTCAAGCTGGAGTTGAATAAGAGCACATGCTGGCCTACTTAAAAAATTTTACCAATGATATGTTTATCATGCAACTGTTTTACCTTTTCCTTATAAATCAATGCATTATCATAAGCTTGTAATCTCAGGTCGTCTAATTCATTTATTTGCAACATGCGTTTTTCTCCGGAAACCAACAAATCAAAGTTTAAATTTGTTAATAGCCCGATAGGTTTTATGCTCTAGCTCCATTGGAAGATGACATGCTTTACCAAACACTAACTGAAAAGAAGACATTCCTAGTGGTGTCTTGTATGCAATTTTGTATGCCCATAATGCATTTGACAATCAACTAGACCAGTCTCGCCTAGTTGGTCTCACCATTTTCTCTAAAAATTTTTTCACTTCTCGGTTAGAAATCTCTACTTGTCCATTCATCTGAGGATGGTACGGTAGAACAATTTTATGGCGAACACCGTATTGCTTTAACAAAGATGAGAACTGCTTATTGTAGAAATGGGTTCCTTCATCACTTATAATTGCTAGGGTACTCCAAATCTTGTGAAATTTTTTTTAATAATCGAAGCACCACTTTAGCATCATTTGTCTCATAAGCCTCAACTTGAACCCCATCGGGATACGTAATCAACTACTAACAGAATGTACTTCTTGCCATACAAAGATGGGAATGGTCCCATAAAATCAATGCCCCACTCATCGAAAAGCTCAACTTCTATCATAATGTTTAGTGGCATCTCATTCCTTCGACTTATGTTTCCCGTACAATGGCATCGATCACACTGCTTGCAGAATTAATGGGCATCCTTAAAGATCATTGGCCAAAAGAATCTCGAATGTAAATTATTTCCTGCCGTTCTCTTAGTATCGAAATGTCCTCTATAAGGTGATGCACGCCAATTACTCAAATTTTCACTGATTTCCTCATTGGGTACACATCTTCTTATCACCTGATCCTTACACAGACGGTATAAGAATGGTTCAACCCAATAATATGACTTTGCCTCATGCCAGAACCTTTTCTTCTTTTGGCAATTAAAATCAGATGGTATGGTTCGACTCACTAAATAATTAGCATAATCAGCATACCAAGTATAAGGACCTCAATTCCTAACCAATTATTATTATTGCTCCTAATAGGACTCTTACCGCCGTGAAACCCAAACAAGCCCAAAACTAGGACCTATTTGAATCCCACAAGGCTTACCCATCTAATTTCCGATTTTAGCATATTCATTCTTTGTATTTATAACAATTGGAGCATGATATTGGACAAGCATTCTGGTATCATACGGAGTGAATAAACATCAGCGGAAAGTTTTAAATTGAACTATTGGAACCATAACACACAAGTCTCATAGGGATCTGAAAATCTAACAAGTAAACCTCCAAAATAATTCGGAAAGAAACAAGCAAACGAGGAACTTGAAGAACCAGAAAATAGTCTAATCAAACTTCATGTTATAAGCACAAGCAACCAAGGAAACATGAATGCAAATATGATGCAATATCGCCCAACCGTGCAGCCTTGATCTCACACACTGGTACCACAAATATTAAATGTACCTAAGCCTGAAAAATGGTGAAAACAACAGGATGAGATTACAAGAATCTCAGTAGGGTCATAACATTATAGGATCTATAAAAATCTTAAACAAACATCTCCCAAACAACATCAGATCAGCCTATACAACTAAAGGGAATCACGCAACCATTATTCAATCAAAAAAGGATAGGGCCGAAAGCTAAAGCTGAGGGTGGACTATAAACACTTCTGAAAATCAGAAGTACACAGGTAGGTAAAACCCATCAGATATTCTCAGTAATAGGAAAAAGAAAAGGCCATCCCCTTCTACCTGTGTTGTCCAAGACTTTGCTGCACAAAGGGTAAAAGGTTAACACAAGCTAATCAGCAAGCCTATTCATCTAGCTAGCACACAAGACAAGGCATCTAGCCAGCACACAGGACTAGGCATCCTAACCAGCACACAGGACTAGGCATCCTAACCAGCACACAGGATAAGGCATCCTAACCACACAAGGATAAGGGCATCTTGCCAGCACATAATACAAGGCATCTAGCGACCACACATGACTAGGCATCCTAACCAGCACACAGGATTAGGGCATCTAAACCATACAGGGATAAAGGCATCTTGCTAGCACATAGGACTAGGCATCCAGTGAGCTCATGCTAGGGATTTCCACCCATACGACTCCTATACTAGTAAGAATCTCTCCTCTCCCTAGGAGCATCAGCGCTTACCCCGAATGGTCATCGGAAAAGGATCCTGACATACAAACACATACAGGCAAGCACAAAGCACAATACCATAACAAGGTATCCTCAATCATGTCAGAACACAATCAGCATGTTCAATGCACACAACACATGCAAATTAGGCACACATAACCTATCTCAAGGGTTCGACAATGCCTAAGTAAGCCTCAAATCAATCCGTAACTCATGCATACACTATCTAACATATGCACATACAACAATACAAAGACATGCATCGAAATTAACAACCAACAACAAGGATCTCTGGAGAAACTGATGAGGCATAGATCTTACCTCTCTTGTCTCTGAACAAGAAGCTATTCCTTTGCCTTTATTCAAGGGATCTGAACCACCTATAACATTATAAGGCAAAGACAAAACCAAACTAAGCATTCATACTCAATAACCAAGTAAATATCCTATTTTCTTACCAATTCCACTCACAAAACCTATCAGAAACCAGTGATCAGATGCCACAGGTGCCTCCCCCTCGGATGTGTGATGTGATAGCCAAGAACTTAACAAGAATCAACCTGAATTACCATCCCAATCAACCATACAAATTTCGGCAATAAGAATAGGGCAATAGGGCATGTTGCGATTTCATTTTAGCAAGGAAAGATTAGTTGTTTATAATACATACAGTAAAAAAGAACAAGATCAAAAACTAATAGGTTAATCGATTGATCAAGATTGACAACAATAGGACAAGGGTAGGCAGACCAATTTCATGTTTAAGAAAGATTCAAAAGATAGATTCATGGTTTTATAACATGAATGGATACCAAACAATCATATGAACAAGAGGAGCAACAACAGAAATCAATTGAAGGCAGAATCACACAATTGTGGCACCGAACCCGTCGAGTAATGAGTTGAATTTTGACAGTGAAGAAATAAGATTCTTATGATTGGACTGAGGTAGCTAGATATAGGATGGAAAGAGCTTTCCAACAAACTATTATTTGCAAAAAGTCGACTAAGGATGAGAAGGTTATGTTAGTTTGAAATTGAAGGAATTTAAGCAGCGATAGGGAGGTATAGTTGATGTTTGATGAATTTTGCGTATTTTCTGTGTAAGATTTATATGTGGCCGGTTTCTTCTTTATAAAGAGTGGTTATGGGATTAATTGTCCTACTTTAAAGGCTAGAATAAAGTAAGATAATTAATAGAATCAAATTCTGTAACTCTCCTCCCTTAATTTTAGGGATTTTATCTCCTAAGGTAATTATCAACCAATAAAAACCAAATCAAAGGCAATTAAAACCAGAAATAATTACTAGACATTCCATACCATTTTCAGCCATCACATATCCATTTCTGGACTTCTAAGACTCAAAATTCGGGGTCTCATACCAAGGATTAGTTTTCAACAGCATCAACACTTTCTTGTCAAGGAAGAATTGCTCATTGTCCACAGAAAGTTTTTCCAGGTGGACTTCTAATCTAGACAAGTGATCCTCAACTTGGTTTTCCATAACCTTACGATCCTTGATTTCCAAAACAAATTCTTGTAACAACAAAATCTATCTAGTAAGTCATGGTTTAGAATCCTTCTTTTCTATTAGATAATGAATCGTGCAATGATCAGTGAAAACTATTACTTTAAATCCTATCAAATAAGATCTAAATTTCTCAAAAGAAAATGCCACTGCCAATAATTCTTTCTCCATAATTGTATAATTAACTTGAGCTGAGTTGAGTGTCTTACTTGCATAGTATATTGGATGGAAAAGCTTATTTCTTCCTTGTCCCAAAACTGGTCCTACTGCATTATCACTTGCATCGCACATGATCTGGAATAGTTTATTCCAATCATGTGATCATGATGGGAGTAGTCACCAGTCGGGCCTTGGTATTCTCGAATGCTTCAAGAAATTCTTAATCAAATGAAAATGATTGGTCCTTCTTCAATAACTTGCACAAAGGCTTGGATATCTTCGAAAAATCCTTAATGAATCTTTTATAAAATCCTACATGGTCGAGGAAGCTTCTAAATCTTTGTTCTATTATAGGTGGAGGTGACTTTTCTATTGCCTCCACTTTAGCTTTATCTATATCCAATCCACGCTCAGATACTAAGTGTCCAAGAACAATACCTCTCATACCATAAAATGACACTTTTCCCAATTCAACACTAAATTAGTCTCTGTACCTCTGAAGCACTAAATCCAAATACTTCAGACATTGATCGAATGTCTCTCCCAAAAATGAGAAATTATCCATAAATAGCTCTATACACTTTTCAATCAAATCAGTAAAAATTGTTATCATGCATCTCAGAAAAGTTGCTGGAGTATTACATAAACCAAATGGCATACAACTGAAAGCTAATGTACCATATGGACATCTAAAGTTCGTTTTACTTTAATCTTCTGATATGATAGATACTAGGTTATATCCTGAATAACCATCTAGCAAACAATAGAATTCTTTACCAGTTAACTTATTTGGCATTTGAATAATAAACAGCAATTGAAAATGATCTTTACATGTAGCTTTATTCAGCTTCTGATAATCCATACAGACTCGTCATCCTGTTACTGTCCATGTAGGAACCAATTCCCCTTTTTCATGTTGTATCATAGTAGTTCCTTTTTTATTTGGTACAACTGGGCTAACCCAGTTGCTATCTGGTACAGAGTAGACAATTCCAGCATCCAACTATTTAATCACCTCTATATGTACCATTTCCTTCATATTCGGGTTTAACCTCCATTGAATCTCAATGGATTGTCGATTTCCCTCTTCCAATATAATTTTATGCGTACAGAACGAAGGCTGGTACCTTTAATATCCTCCAAAGTCCATCCAATAGCCGTTATATTGGCCCGCAAAATCCGTAATAGCTTTTCTTCTTAAAGTGGTGTCAATGCAGCTAAAATAATTACAAGTAATGTATCCCCCTCCTCTAAGTACTGATACTTCAAATGGCTTGGTAGTTATTTCAATTCAAGCTTTGGTGGCTTCACAACTGATGGTTGTGTAATATTAAATTTTTCCACCAGCACATACAACGACTGGAATTTTCTCTTCTTCCACTATGGTATAGAATCCATAGTTTAAATTATTGACAACACTTCTGCCTCTTCTGTATCTTCACTTTTAGTTAGTTCCACTTCCAGAGCCTCTCTATTTGTATAGTTCTCTCCTCTTTATCAGTCGACAACTAGACTTAGTTGATTTGTTTGGTATCGTGCTACCTTATGGAAGAGCAAATTTCCAAGGTTACTTGTTAGCTACCCTTATAGTTAGCTGTCTTGCATGTATATTGATCAATGCTCGTCCCGTGGCCAAAAAATGACCTTCCGAGAATTAATTTAACCTTATTATCTTCTTACATTTCCAATATGATAAAATCAATTGGAAAAATGAACTTTTCCACCTTTATCAGCACAGCCTTGACTATTCCTCGAGGAAAGGATAGGATCCTATCTGCCATTTGGAGGGTACATGATGTTGGCTGAATATCCCTTAATCCAAGCCAATTATCCATGCTCAAAGGCATCAGATTTATAGTTGCTCCCAAATAATAGAGAGCTTTGCAGAATTACTCAGACCCTACTTCCACTGGAATGGTGATGCTACCAGGATCCTTTAATTTTTGAGGGAGCTTCCTCTGAATTATCGCACTAAGTTCTTCCGTAAGTGCTACCACCTCATTATCACCAACTTTCTTGTGCTTTGAAAGTATATCCTTCATAAACTTCGCATATGTTGACTTCTTCTCTATTGCTTCAGCAAAAAGAATATTGATCTGCAGTTTCATAAAAATTTCCAGAAATCGGACAAACTGCTCATGCAACTTAGCCTTGTTCAGTCTTCACAGGAATGGTGTTGGAGGATACTCCAGTTCCTTCTGGCTAGATTCTGGTTTCTTTCCTATATCTAGCTCTTGCTCCACACTAGCAGGTGGTAAGACATCTCTCGACTCCTCAAACATATCTTCAAGTCCAGCCTTTGACTATACAACTTGAGGTACTATTGGTTCCGGTAAGGACTTTCCTCCCTTAAGGGTGATGGCTTTCAAATCCGAGGGAAGCTTTGTATCAGAATGTAATGTTTCTTGCGGTTGGTTCTATAACAATTGAGAAATCTGGCTCATTTGATTCTCCAGATTCTTCATTCTTGAGTCTGATGCCACAATAAATTATTGCATTAAATCCTCAAGATTGCTTCTTCTCTCACTTTGTTACTGATATTGTGCATTACTTTGTTGTCGGTATCCCTGATTAAAGTTCGGCATCCCCATGTCCTTAGACTCTTGTCTCTGATGCTTTGCTCCTGAGTAGTTAGAATTCCTTCCATCCTGATTTCTCCATGAGAAATTGGGATGGTTTTTCCAGTTCGGGTTGTATGTGGTTCCATAATGAGCAAGTTTTTGTTTGTTTGACTCATTCACATAAATTGCCTCCTCCATCAAGGTCGGACATTGGAAATGGTTATGATTTCTATTGCAAAAGTCACATACTACCAGGATGGGTTCGTTATCCTGATCTTGACTTGTACTAGAGACCATCTTCTTACTCTAATTTACTTCTTGTCGTAAAGCCGCCATTTCTACAGTCAATTTTGTAATGGCATCCAATTCCAATTTGCCTGCGGACCTGTCAAAATCTGGATCACTGTTCAAACTATGACCTCCTAACATTGTTTCATAAACTAACTTAAATAACTCAGTAGCATCCTTGTTAAGGATATTGCCATTTATCGTAGCATTCAACATCATTTTTTCCATTTAAGTCAAACCCCTGAAAAAGCTCTCCAATTGTCAGCATTCAACATCCTTGTTTAGGATGTTACCATTTTCCATAGCATTCAACATCATTGTTTAGGATGTTACCATTTTCCATAGCATTCAACATCATTTTATTCATTTTAGTCAAACCCAGAAAAAGCTCTCCAACTGTAAGAAATCTAGGATATTACAATATAGATACCTTCTCAGTAAACCTTTAAACTGCTCGTAAGATTCATACAAACTTTTCCTTGGCTGTTGTTGAAATTTTGTAATTTCCTTTAGTAATTAAGAAGTTTTCAATAGGGAAGAACCATGCCAAGAACACATTCATAAGTTCTTCCCAAGTGGTGATTGCTTCCAGTCTATGTCCACTCAACCAACCAATCGCGATCCCAGACAAGGAGAATGGAAACAGATGCAATCTAATAGCCTCAGTAGAAACCCCGTTAAACTAAAAGGTTTCAGTCAACTTCACAAAGGACTTGATTTGTTTCATCGAATCCTCCTTCTCAGTTCCGTAGAACTGACGATTCTCCAAAATTTAGATCATTGCCAGTTTAATCTTGAAGTTATTTTCCTGAATACTAAGCCGTTTAATACTTCCTAATAATGTCTCCAATGTCAGATTGGCAAAATCCATAATCATCCTCTTTCTCGCTTGGGTTCTTCCTTCTCCCGCATTCAGATTCTCCAAACATACTTCCATACTAACATTCTCTTCCACTCTCACTTGTGGATTCTCGTATTGATGGTTGATTCTCTCATCTTCAATGGTCTCAGTGTGTGACTTCTCCTTTCTTAATCCAACTACAGGTTTGTTCCCTTTCTTCTTACTTCGTAGATTGTACCTGTGTTCCAGCTTTCTGTTCAAGATCAACACATAAGAAACTTTAATCTAGACAAAGAATATAAAGCAATAGTTACATATGCTATACACCATTCCCCAGCAATGGCGTCAAAAAGATTATTGAATATTTCTTACAATACTAAAATTTGCAACTGAACAATATCGTACAAGTAATAAAGTTGTTTAAAGAACAGGATTCGTCATCAGGGAACTTGATAGCATTTACAATCTATTCTCTCAATTCTTAATTCTAGTTAAAGTGACCTAATCTTTTCTTTTTATTGATATCTTAATTCTTATAACTAATATATGATATAAATTGCATTATCTTATATTTAAGATCTTATTCATCCTCTTAAGGCATTAACATACTTACAAGAATTTTACTTCACCATAATTTCTAAATCATTAATTAAATATCTTCTAGTAATTTAATTATTCCACTTAATTCATTCTTTACTATAATCCTATGTAAATGACCAAATTAAGCAAAGTGCATTAACATTTTTCCTAGGGTAATATGTATATTCTTATCCTATTACATTTCACCGTATTGTCCTGGTTTGTGCATTAGATTGTCAGATTACAAGCAATATATCCTTAGACCTGTAATTACCTTTTATTGAGATGATCAGACTCTTTAATATGAACCTTAATGCACAAGGAAAATAAATACTTTTCTTGATACTAGTATGATAGGAACTGAGACACTTCAAAGAAGGTATTCATGCACATGAGAGAGTAATTGTTTTTCTCAACCATTCATGTCATTCATAAACCAAATTACATACCTTGTGCCTCGAATTCCAAAAGCATAATGCACTTAAACTTGAATAAATCCCTTACAAAAGAATTGCGACTTATATACCAAAAATCTCTCTATTTTTCTCTCCTTCTCTCTCCCTACTCGACCCCTTATATTTATAATGTTCAAATTTCAACCAGTCGAATGTACATGTCTTCGGCCGGTTGCTGCCTCCAATGGTCACAAACTGCTTATAACTGCCTTTAACTGCATCTTCGATCAGTCAATGTTATCTTTCTTCGATCGGTCGATGAACTTTATTTGATCGGTCAAATAGTGTTAGTATTGACCGGTTGAAGTTCACTTGTCTGATCTCTTTAGCCTTTCGATCAGTCTATTGTTAGTTCATTCGACTGATCATTGAAGTCTCTTGAATTTGAGGGATTCCATCTGAAAATATAAAAACCAAACCAGTTCGAAATCAACGTAGAATGAATAGATTTATTACGGGTTGCATATCAAAATTCCTCATTCACTTGTACTTATTATCATGTTAAAAACAAAACACTGAGAAACCTTGATAAGGGTTCCTGAGGGTTTGAGCGAGATTGAGGAGCGTTCTTGGTCATTTTCGGAGCACGTAACTCGTCTAGGACGAGTACACATCCATGTACCCTCTCAGGAGCTTGTGTAATTTTCTAGACAGAACAATACACATGTGAGGACCTGCTCCCGGAAAATGGAACCCTCATTGTCGTACAATCTCGGTCAACCCAGCAGGTGGATCAATCGAAACCACACAAGGCTTGCTTTAACTTTACAAATCCAAAATCTCAAAAATACATACAAATTTGAATTTTTTTCTAAAAAAAGGAGTATGTCACCTCACAAATTATACCTGGCACAAAACAAATAACGAAGTACACACACATATTCAGCTGAAGGCTTTAAATCACATATAATAGGCCACACGACCATCAGCAAGCAACACAAGAGTCCATACCCAAAAGTTCATAAGAATCCATATGAAAAGTACCCAAGGCACACATCTCATATCATAACAAAAATACTATCCATATTAACAACCATAGTCTAACATAAGCATGTATGTTAGTAAGGTGTCACAATGTCCAAAAAACATAAACATGTCAAGTTTGGAAGATGTGCAAGTGCAGTAGTCCAGCCCTAAGACAAACACTAGGAATACTCGACCTTAAGGACGTTAGACTGCAACAATCGAACTAGCTTTGAAAAAAACAACAATAGAGGGTGAGATCAAAAGACCTCAGTGGGAGTTACAATATCATAAACACTTCCTATGGAATAAAGGCATACGGAAACCTAATTATAAAAACAGTTACTTAAAGCTCATTTATCATCCATGCATACCAATATGCACTCAAGGTGTTTCATAAGTATATATGCATAATGCATGAATTGTAAAACACGATGTAGTAAATACAAGCCCGATAGGTTTCATAAACTCACAATATATCATGTCATCACATGGGTTACTATGCCCCAAAACCTATCACAGTAGATTACAAAACATTTTCGGAATCTTTGTGCTAAAGGAAATTGAAAGCCCACTGGCAGCTAATTTTTCATTACAAAATACATATAAGTCCCCTACCTCCAATGTTATTCTCAATCAAGTGGAGAAAACACACATTCATACTCAATCACAATACGCATATATGTATATATATATATATATATATAACACATAGCCTGCTAGGACACAGCCCACATCAGACATACACACATAGTCCATCGATACAACACCTATCGGTAAGCAATATTTCCCTCTGTCTGGGATTCCATGCACTTACCATGTTTGGCCAAACAATATTCGTCAATTCTAATTGTTTAAAAAATACACGTGGATAATTTTTACATAGTAAACCCACAATGCATGTAATGCAAATCATCACCATGAAAGGCACCCAAGTGGGATTGAATTGTGTATGACTCAATATTTGATTGGGGTGGAATTGGTTGAGGGTAGGTTTAGGGGTCCCAAAATGGTATACGCGGGTGTAGAAAGGGTATGGGGGTCGTCGGAATCGAAATGGGGGTTGTTGGAATTGAAATGGGTGGGGATGACCAAGGAGTACATAGCCTGTGTACAAGAGTACATGGCTGTGTAACCTGTCTAGAGAGGTCATGTACTAATACACAGTCAGGATACAAGACCATGTACTCCCCAGAAAAAATTACACGGACATGTACCCCTTCCCGAAGGGATACGTGCCCCCTAATAGACCCGAAACTCAATGCAACCCTCGGTAAAACTTACCATCGTTTCTCAGCAATGAAAAATGACTTATAACACTCCAAACTCTCAATCGAAGGGCTCATCGTGAAACACATGGGCATAACACATGAGTCACAATGAACCAATTCTATCAATGGATCACATGCCCAATTATCATGCACACATGCACAAACAATATACTTAGGAGTTCAATCAAATAGATCATGCATTTGAAACATGGCAAGCAAGTTTATGTAGCTAACATGCTTATCAAACACATCATACATATAGTCTCTATCAAAAACCATGTAATTATCGTATGTTACATTGAAAATACAAAACAATTACACATACGCAAATGAAACATAAAATCTTACATCTTGACATGCGGAAAACTCAGTAGCAATACCTTTTCCCTTATTGACCACACCAGCACCACCTAAACACACAATCGAACCACAAGCACATAAGCATCAGAAACCAAACAAGATGACAAAGGAATCGAAATTTAAAAATGAACCATAGAGACCCCAACGACATGCTCACTAGCACACACCTCACACTAACAACACGCTAGCAACTCAGGATTCTAGAAAACCAACCAACTGGCGAAACGTCCAAACCTCGTACAAGCCACACTCGGCTTCGAATTGACACTCAATCACACCCGAACACATATTCTTGTTTCTCAATCCACAAACATAGTCCACAACATATAAATCAACTAACCTAAGCATCAGAAACACTGAGATTCGACAATTCCATCAAAATCACAAAACACCCGAAATTATTGAAAATGCCACTGAACTGAAAAATGCTCACCCATAGATCAAGAGACATTTTCGACAGATCAAAACCACCAAAATGACTTAGCAACAACGATAAGGGACTAGCGGAACTCAAAATTGATGAAAGAAATGGAAATTTAGAGCCATTACAACAAAATCTTCAAAAAATGCCCTAAACATGAAGAATAACAAATTAAGGCTCCTCAATCGATAACTAGCAATGGAAATCGACCGAGGAATGTTAGGAAAGTGTTTAGGGACTATGCTTAGTGGTTTTGGTTGGATGAAATTCGATAAATTTTGAAAGGTGTTATCGGGAGAGATACAGGAGACAGAAAGAGGAGAGAAGGGGGAGAGATACAGGAGAGAGAAAGAGGAGAGAAGGGGGAGAGAATAGGCTACTAATGCTGATTCCGACATTTAGAAAATTTAAGTGTGGGGTTGGGTTTGGTATTTATACCGTGGCCCAAAATCTCAGAGCATATCCTCTAAAATCTGAATTGTTCTCTTTGACTACCCATCTATCTAAGGGTGGAAAGCTGCGCTGAAATTCAACCTGGTACCCAACGCACTATGAAGCTTTCCCCAAAATCTGGACGTGAATCTGGGATCTTAGTTTGATACACTAGACACTAGAACTTCGTGTAGTCTCACAATCTCATCCATGTATCTCGATGCCAATCTCTTCAGTGTATCTGTAACTTTGATGGGGAGGAAGTATGAAGACTTGGTTAGTCTGTTCATTATCACCCACACCGTGTCATAACCTCATTGAGATCTCGTTAACTCAATAATGAAGTCCATCGTCACGTGTTCCCATTTCTACTTTAGAATAGGTAGTGACTAACGTAGTCCTCTGGGTCTCAGATGCTCTGTTTTGACCTGTTGGCATACCAAACACAAACTCTGCAATGTGCATTTTTATCCCAAACCACCAATACTGCTCTCATAAGTCTCGGTAAATCATGTTGCTGTGGTGAATCGAAAATATTGAGCTATGTGCCTTTGTCAAAATCAGTTGCTTCAATCCCTCATCATCAGGAATGCTCACTCGCCCTTGAAAAATCAGAATGCCATCATCTCTAACCCAGTACTCACTAACTATACTTACACCACTGTCATCACCCTCTAACTCCTGTCTCACTCGAATCAACAGTAAATCCTCAAAATGCTTAATCTCATTTAGCAAAGACATTCTTAAATACAACTGCGCAATCAACACTCCAGACTCATCACTGTCAAGCTGGACTTTGGACACCCTTAAACACATCAGCATCGGCATCTACTCGGCTCAAACATAGGCTAAGGAAGATGATTTCTTCCTACTCAATGCATCAACAACTACATTTTCCTTGCCCGGATGGTAGTCGATGACCAAATCATAATCTTTAATCACATTTAGCCATCGCCTCTGTCTAAAATTCAAGTCCTTTTAGGTGAGGAGATATTTGAGACTATTGTGATTAGTGTAGACTTGGGATGTCTCACCATACAAGTAATGCCGCCAAATCTTCAATGCAAACACTATGACCGCCAACTCTAAGTCGTGAGTAGGGTAGTTTCCCTCATGTCGCCTCAACTATCTATATGCATATGCTACAACCTTCCCTTCTTGCATCAACATATATCCCAGTCCCATCATCAAAGCATCACTGAACACTACATACTCTTTGCCAATGACTAGCAAAGTGATGAATGGAGCTGACACCAATATGGACTTCAGCTGCTGAAAGGTCTGCTCACACTTCTTGGTTCACACAAATAGAACAACCTTTCATGTCAAAGAGCTTGCCAACACCAAGAAATTCTCCATGAACTACCTGTAGTAGCCTGCCAAACCAAGGAAGCTACAGATCTCTGTGATGCTACAGGGCTTCTCCCAAGACACAACTAATTCTACCTTCTTGTGGTCCACTATTAATCCTCTAGCTGATTCCAGGTGCCCAAAGAAATTTTCCTCGCTGACCCAAAACTCGCATTTAGAAACCTTGGCATACAATTGCTGAGCTCTAAGTACGTCCCACATTATTCTCAAATACACTACATACTCCTCCACTGACCTCGAGTAGATCAAGATATCATCAACGAAGATAATGACGAACTGATCCAGGTACTCCCAAAATACCCTGTTCATGAGGTCAGAAAACATTGCTGAAGCATTGGTTAGCCCGAACGATATAAATACAAAACTCGTAGTGGTCATAACATGACCAAAATGCTGTCTTTGGGATGTCTGACTTTCGGACCCTCAACTGATGGTAACCTGATCTCAAATCAATCATCGAAAATACTGATGCACCTTGAAACTGATCAAATAGGTCATCAATCAATCGCAGTGGATACAGGTTCTTCACTATGGCTCGGTTCAACTACCTGTAGTCGATATACAAACAGAGGGGGTCGTCTTTCTTTTTCACAAAATACAATGGGTCTAATGAATCTTCTGTCCACCAAATTCTCAAGCTGAGTCATCAATTCCTTCAACTTTGTTGGTGCCATCTGATATGGTGGAATCGAGATATGTGTTGTGCCCAGTAATAACTCAATCTCAAACTCTATCTCTCACTCTGGTGGCAAACCCGTCACTTCATTTGAAAACACATCTGGGTAATCTCTAACCACTGGTACACTACTCAACTCCGGGGACTCGACTGGCTATCACATCTCTGATGTGTGTGTGCAAAAAAGGTTGTGCAACCCTTGGTGGTCAAATGCTAGGCGCTCAACCATGATATCACACAAGGTGGCATCACTCGTCTATCACCTTTAAAATAGAACTCTGTACCATCTGCTAAACTAAACCATACTCTCTTCATTAAATATTTCATTCGTTCTTTGTATCTAGCCAAACATTCCATACCCAGTATCACATCCAACTCTCTAATGTCCAATGGAATCAGATTGGGCTCAATCTCCAATGAACCCATCCTCAGCACACAACCCACATACAATCTACTATAGATTGTATCAACATCTACTATATTTAACCTAACGTGGTCTGAATGGTGGCCAACACCTGTAGCAAAGCTTGATCTTGAATAGTTGGTGCTGCCTAAGTTGACTTTGCCTCTAGTGTACCCTATGACTGTCCCACACCTTCTGCTGGCCCTACTCGCCCTCGGGCATCTAAGCTCTCATCTAGCTCTCGGATCTGAACCTGGCCTCCTTGGCCACCATGACCACAGGAAGCAGTACGACCTCTAACATAGGCCATCTCTACTAACTAGACACACAATCATAGATATAAGCTTAAAGGCAAACACAACCTCTAAAGAAACTCTAAGTCAGACTATGCCTGTGTATAGAGTGTGATGCACTTGTAAAATATGTTATTTTAAACAAATTTTTCACTCGATGCACACCAAAACATCCATACTTCATTACCAACCCTGTGAGGACCTGCTCCTGCTAGATGGAACCCTCAACGCTGTGTAGTCCCGATCGACACGTAGATCAATCGAAACCACACAAGGCTCGCGTTAACTTTATAAATACAAAATCCTAAAAATATGTATAAATTTGAATCTTTTTTAAAAAGGAGCATAACACTTCACAAAATACACCGGACCTAAAATGAATAATAGATTATGCACACATATTCAGTAGAAGACTTTAAATCACACAATAGGCCACACAACACCAAACATGCTACACAAGAGTCCATACTCACAAGTAAATATGGATCCAAATGAAAAATTGCCAAGACACACATATCATATCATAACGAAAATACGATTCATACATGTGTAATAAAAATCAAGTTAGAAAACAACCCCACAAAGAGTCCATATCAACAACCATAATCCAATATAAGCATGTATATCAATAAGGTGTCAAAATGTCCAAAAACATAAATATCTCAAGTTTCCAGAATATGCAAGTAAAGTAGTACATCCCTAAGACCAACAATGGGAATACTCAACCTCAAGGGTGATCGGCTACAACGAACGAACTAGCCCTGAAAAATTCAATAACAGAGGGTGAGATCAAAATACCTCAGTGGGAGTTACAGTATTATAAGAACATCTGATGGGATATAGGCATACGAAAACTTAATTATAAAAATAGTTACTTAAAACTCATTTTTCATCCATGCATACCAATATGCACTCAAGGTGTTTCACAAGCATATATGCACGATACATGAATTGTAAAACACAATGCAGTAAATACAAGCCCAATAGGTTTCGTAAGCTCACAATATATCACATAATCACATGGGCTACTATGCCCTAAAATCTACCGAGGTGGATTTCAAAGCACTTCTAGAATCCCTCGTGCTAAGGAAAGTTGAAAGCCTAGTAATAGCTAAATTTTCGTTACAAAATACATATAAGTCCCCTACTGCAAATGTTATCTGCAATTGAGTAGAGAAAACACACATTCACACTCAATCACAATCCACAGACACACATACACGTAATATATATATATATATAACATATAGCCTGTTAGGACACATCCCACATAAGGTATACACACATAGTCCATCCATACAACACCTATCGATAAGCAATATTCCCCTCAGCCTGGGATTCCATATACTTACCATGTTTGGCCAAAAAATATTCGTCAGTTCCAATGGTTTCAAAAACACACGTATATAATTTTTACATTGGAAACCCATAATGCATGTAATGCAAATCATCACCATGAAAGGAATTCAAGTGGGATCAAATTGGATATAATTCAATGTTTGATTGGGGTGGAATTGGTTTATGTTAGGTTTAAGGGTCCTAAATGGTGTACATGGGTTGTAAGAAGGGAATGGGGGATATTAGAATTGAAATTGCGGGTACCTCTTCGGATAGGGCTAACAGAGGAGTACACGGTCGTGTACTCTACTGGGGGAGGTCGTGTCCAGGTACAAGGCCTAGCACATGGCCATGTAACCTTTCTAGGAAGGTTGTGTACTTACACACACTCTGGGTACATACCCATGTACTCCCCAGACAGGTCGTGTACTGTTATGTCCAAAACAATACACAAGTGTGTACCCCTTCCCGAAGAGGTACCCGTCCCCAAACGTTTGCAAAACTCGCTGAAACTCTCGACAAACCTTACCATGGTTTCTTGACTATGAAAAATAACTCACAACACTCCAAATACTCAATAAAATGGCTCAACATAGAACATATATGCATAACATGAGAGTCACAATTAAAAAATTCCAACAACGGATCACATGCCCAATTATCATGTACATATACCCAAACAACATGCTTAGGAGTTCAATCACATAGATCATCCATTCGAAATATGGCAAACAAGTTCATGTAGCTCACATGCTCATTAAACACATCACATGTATAACGTCAATTCAAAACCATGTAATTACCATTTTTTAAATCGAAAACACAAAATGATTACGTATACGCAAATGGAACGTAAACTCCCACCTCTTGATGCATGGAAAACACAGCGACAATACCTTTGACCTTATTGACCGCACCACCACCGCCTAAATAAACAATCGAACCACAAGCACATAAGCATCGAAAGCCAAAATAAATAACAAAGCACTCAAAATTGAAAATTGAACCCTAGAGACCCCAACAACACACTCACTAGCACACACCTCACATTAACAGCACACTCCCAACTCAGGATTCCGAAAAACCAACTAATGGGTAAAATGCCCAAACCTCATACAAGCCACACTCAACTTCGAATCAATAGTCAAGCATAACCGAAGACACAATTGGGTTTCTCAATCCACAAACACACTCCACAACACAGAAATTAGCTAACCCAAGTATCGGAAACACTCAGAATCGACAATTCCATCAAAATCACAAAATGATTGAAATTACCGAAAATGACACTGAACAAAATAATGCTCACCCATAGATCAAGGGACATTTTCGACAGATCAAATGTGAGACCCCGAATTTTGAGTCCTAGAAGTCCAGAAGCCAGTGCAGGTGAAAATACGATTTTGCCCCTGAAGGAAAGGATATGTGATGGCCAAAATTGGTAAGATTGTTTAATAGTTAAGTTTATTTTAAATTCTCTTAAATCTAAGTTTTTATAGATAGATAATTGCCTTAGAGATTAAAATCTTTAAAAGTAGGGGAGGATAATTAAAGAATTTAATTATTTGGTAATTATCGTATTTTAATAAAATGACTAAAGGTAGTAATCATAATAATTCTATACCCATTCAGTATAAATAGGAGGCCAACCTCACAAAAAAAAAATCATTCAGAGAAAACATACAAAATTCGTATAAGCCTAAAACCCTACACCTCCCGATAGCAGCCAAAATTCGCTGAAACATTAAACCAGCATAACTCACTCATCGCTTGTCGGATTCCTACAAATAATAGCTTGTTGGAAAGCTCTTTTCATCCTCTTTCCAACCATCTTTGGTTTTATTGAAATTTGGAAACAATTTGGTGATGGTGTTGATGCCATAGTTTGTGATTTCAGAATACAAGATGACGAAGTACTAGTCTTCAAACACCGGGTATGTGTTCCACAGAATATTAATATTCATAACCTTATTCTATCGGAGGCGCAAAGTTCGAAGTTTTTTATTCATCTAGGAAGCACTAAGATGTACCCAGATTTGAAGGAGCAGTATTGGTGGCCAAACATAAAACGTCACATTACTGAGTTCGTTGCTCGATGCCTCGTATGTCAACAAGTAAAGATCGAACATCAAAGACTCGCTAGTATACTTTAGTCACTTCCGATTCCAGAATGGAAGTGGGATCACGTCACAATGGATTTTGTGACTGGTTTTCCTAGATCGAAGCAAGGATACAATGCCATTTGGGTGATCGTGGATCGACTGACAGAAACACCAGAAAAATTGGCAGTTCGTTACTTAGATGAGATTGTTCGATTGCATGGAGTGCCAGTTTCTATTGTTTCAGATCGTGACCCTCGTTTCACCTCACGATTTTGGGAGAAATTCCAGAATGTGCTGGGTTCAAGATTGAATTTCAGTATAGCATTTCATCCCCAGACCGATGGTCAATCAGAAAGGACGATTCAGACACTCGAAGACATGCTACGAGCGAGTGTGTTGGATCAGCAAACCGGTTGGGATCGATGCCTGCCATTGGCAGAATTTTCTTACAACAATAGTTTTCATGCAAGCATCGGTATGGCACCCTATGAAGCACTATATGGAAGACGTTGCAGAACTCCCATTTGCTGGAATGAAGTAGGTGAGAGACGCCTAGATAATTCAGAATTGATTGACCAAGCAACAGAACAATTAAGCTTAATCCGACAAAGGTTAAAAACAGCCCAGGATCAGCAGAAAAGTTACACCGACAATCGACGAAGGGAGATGGATTTTGCGGTAGGTGACAAAGTATTTTTGAAGGTCGCCCCATAGAAAGGAGTCCTTCGTTTTCAGCAGCGAGGTAAGCTAACACCTCGCTACATTGGTCTATATGAAATTGTCGAAAGAATCGGCCATGTTGCATACCGACTTGCCCTACCTCCAAATATGAAAAGAATTCACAACGTATTTCACATTTCAATGCTAAGAAAGTATATGCGAGATCCTGCTCATGTGCTTAAAGAACCGCCAGTTGAAGTTGCTGAAGACCTATCCTATCCCGTACAGCCAGTTGCCATACTAGATCGGTCAGTTCGACAGCTTCGCAGTCGAAGCGTGCCTATGGTACGAGTTGTTTGGCGTAATGGCCAAATTGAGGAACAATCTTGGGAGACTGAGGAATCTATGCATGCAAAATTTCCTTACCTATTTGATTAGGTACTTATGTTAAAATTTCGAGGACGAAATTCCTGTAAGGAGGGGAGGATGTGAGACCCCGAATTTTGAGTCCTAGAAGTCCAGAAGCCAGTGCAGGTGAAAAGACGATTTTGCCCCTGAAGGAAAGGATGTGTGATGGCCGAAATTGGTAAGATTGTATAGTAGTTAATTCTGTTTTAAATTCCCTTTAATCTAAGTCCTTATAGATAGATAATTGCCTTAGAGATTAAAATCCCTAAAAATAGGGGAGGATAATTAAAGAATTTAATTATCTGGTAATTATCTTATTTTAATAAAGTGATTAAAGGTAGTAATCATAATTCTATACCCATTCATTATAAATAGGAAGCCAACCTCACAAAAAAAATCATTCAGAGAAAACATACAAAATTCGTATAAGCCTAAAACCCTACACCTCCCTATAGCCGCCAAAATTTGCTGAAACTTTAAACCAGCGTAACTCACTCATCGCTTGTTGGATTCCTGAAAATAATATTTTGTTAGAAAGCTCTCTTCATCCTATTTCCAACCATCTTTGGTTTTTTGTCAGGAGGTTAGTATTTCTTTTTCATAAGATAAGTCGAAAATCGGCAACGGAATTAGGTTTTTGCCAAATCTTCTTGAACTTCAATGTAGCATAACTCTCTCATTGTTGGTCGGATCCCTAAAAATAATTGTTTGTTGGAAATTTCTTTTCATCCTCTTTCCAACCATATATGTTTATTTATTTAGACGTAAATATTTCCTTGTCTAAGGTTAAGTTGAAAATCGGCGACAGAATTAGGTTTTTAAATTTCTACAATTTTTGTCTTCGGTTGATTTTTTTGTTGTTTCGCGTGTCCTTATGATTGCTTAGCATCTATTCATGATGTACGATCATGAATTTCCTTCTTTTAAACTTCTTTATGCTTAAAGTTGAAATTGTCCTATGCCTTACTTTTAACGAAGAAATTTGCATAGTTAATTGGAATGGAAATTCAGGTTGAATCTTGTTAAGTTCCTGGCTATCACATGACAGAAATAGCTCATGAGTTCTCTCCTTTCTTCCGTGTATACAAGGATGGAAAGGTGGAGAGACTTCATGGCGCACCGCTCGTGCCACCCTCAGTTGATCCTAAAACAGGAGTTGAATCTAAGACACTGTGTACTCACCTGAAGACAACCTATCTGCTCGTCTATTTATCCCCAAGGTGAGTAACCGAGGAAACTTGATTCCTGTTCTCCTATACATTCATGGCGGTGGGTTTTTCATTGAGTCTCCCTTCTTTGTTCTTTACCATAACCATCTTACCGCTTTGGTTAGCAAAGCTAATGTGGTTGCGGTTTCAATTCAATACCGGAGAGCCCCCGAGCATTTGTTACCAACGACATATGACGACGCGTGGAGGGAAATCCAGTGGGTGGCTTCTCATGCCAAAGGTGATGGCCCGGAGCCCTGGCTTATTCAGTATGCAGACTTTGATTGAGCATTTCGGGATGGGGACAGTGCCGAGGCTAATATCACTCATAACATGGGAGTTAAGGCAGGGTCTAGTGGGTTAGTTAGGGTTAAACTTGTCGGCATGGTTTTGGTTCATCCATATTTCATGAAGAACAAGCCCGATCGACTAATCCAATTCATCTTTCCATCTAACAAAGGAGTTGATGATCCTAGGATGCTGGATTTTGTAGCTGGTGGGGCAGACAGGTCGGAGCTAGAGAAGCTAGGGTGCTCCAGGGTGCTGGATTTTGTAGCTGGGAAAGATTGGCTAAGAGATAGAGGATTGAGCTACTATGAGGCTGTGAAAAGCAGTGGATGGAGAGGATCGGTGGATCTTGTGGAGACTGAAGGTGAGGAGCATGTGTTTCATTTGTTTAATCCTGAGCATGAGAAGGTTGAGCTCATGATGCAACAGCTTGCTTCTTTCATTAACCAGATCTAGTCCCACCCATGCACCCTCCCCTATTTTTGATGTTTCATTGTATGACAGAATTCTCATCAGGGATTAGTATCGAGTTATAATAACAACTTGCTTCTTCTGTGCTAATCCAGAAGAACATGAAACTTCTTCTGTAGTGACACTAATTGGTCCTTTCCTTTTCCTTAAAAGTAATTGAATCAGAGCTGTGAAATGTTGTTTCTTTTCCTTCCCATTTGAGCACTTCCTGTCAATGGCTGATTGAGCTCGGCTTCTTCTTCAAGATTTGCTCGCAATTCCGTTAATCAACTTTAGTATTACGAACCTAAATGGGGTTTGAGTCTTCACAATATAACTAGAGTTTTCTCTAGGGTGATCCTGAGAAAGATTCCAGGAGCCGTCAATTAAAGATACATAAAGTATCCTTATCTATCCAGGTTGAGAACCCAGATGAAGTCATAAGCGCTCGTTCCTTAGTTCAAAATATTTGTAGCGATCTCCAGGGTGTTCTGACATGATAGAGGATACCCTGCTATGGTATTATGCTTTGTACTTGCTTGTGTGTGCTTGTACATGTTTGTGTGTCAGGATCCTTTTCCGGTGGCCATTCGGGGTAAGAGCTGATGCTCCTAGGGAGCGAAGAGGTTCTTACTGGTATGGGAGTTATATGGGTGGCGAAACCCCAGCAAGAGCTCGCTGGATATCTGGTCCTTTTGTGGCCGGAACCCTATCCTTGTGTGGCAGGAAGCCCTTATCCTTGTGTGGTTTGGGATGCCCAAGTCCGTGTGTGGCTTGGGAAGACTTGTCCGTGCGTGACAAGATGACTTACTAGGCTTACTGATTAGCTTGTGTGTTAACCATTTATCCTTTGTGCAGTAAGCCTTGGACAACACAGGTGGAAGGGGATGGCCTTTCTTCTTCATTGCCGAGAGCAATCTGATGAGTTCCACCTACCTGTGTACTTCTGATACTTTCGGAAGTGTTTGTAGTCCTCCCTCAACCATAGATTCGGCCCTAACCCCTTTCTGATTGATTCTTGAATTGCGTGATCCCCTTTAGATGTCTAGGAATGATCTAATACGAATTGGGAGATTTGTGTTTAGAGTTTCTGCAGATCTTATGATGCTGCGACCCTACTGAGATTCTTGTAATCTCATACCATTGATTTTACTATTTTTCAGGCTTAGGTACATCCACTGCCCGTGGTACCAGTGTGTGAGATCGAAGCTGCACGGCAGGGCAATATCGCATCACATTTGCATACTTGATCCTTGATTACTTGCGCATATAACATGAATGATTGGGCTACTTTCTGGTTTATTTTCAGATCCTTCCTTTTCTTGCTATTTCCGAAATATATTTGGAGGATTTCTTGCTGGTTGTTTGGATCCCTATGGGACTTGTGTGTTATGAACCCAATGATTTAATCTAAAGACTTCCGCTGATGTTTTATTCACTCTGTATGTTACCAGAATAAATGTCCAATATCATGCTCCAATCGTTGTTAAAAAAAAAATAGAAATAAACATGTTAAAAATCGAAAGTTAATGGTAAGCCTGGTGAGATTCAGATAGTTCCTAGATGTCATTTGGGCTATTTGGGTTTCACGGCGGTGATGACCTTAATCGGAGCAAATAGTAATAGTTAGGAATTGGGGTCGTCACAGGTTTGGTAACGGAGCATGGTTTAGGAAGTATAATTTGTTATATGCTAACTTATTTATTGATTTTGGTGTTTGTAGGTAAGGGCATGTGCACACACTCACTCATTTAGGGGCTAATACTAAAAGTGAACTAATACTAAAATGAGATTGATTTGTAAAATTTAAATGATGAGAGTGATAATTTGATGTGATGTTTGTTCGTGTATGTTCTTATGCCTGGTATGCCATGATATGTTTTGTTGAGTGTTTGTTGTGTTTCTTATCATTGCTGAGAATGTGTGTGATGATTTATGCATGCTGCCGAGTGTCCCTATTTTACTCCTATATTGCTAAATGTATGTGTATTGCCGAATATGGATGTTGTGTGAATCTATGCTTGCTTAATGTTTGATAAAGATTTCTGAGAGTGTATATGAGTGTTTATGTAATTGCCGAGAATATCTTTGCATGTGTGTATGTGATTACCGAAAAATTGTATGATGCTTTCTTGCCTATGTGTATCGTCTGGTGCATGCCTCTCCACCAGGTACCACTTCTGTTAATCATATCTAGTTTTGTGTTAAGTAATAAAGGTGTATTCGTGTAGTATGGCAAGCTCGAGGGTACAAAGGGACGAACGGGGTAGGTTTGAGGTTCAAGCTGAACAGCAACCTATTGAGCAAGAGGAGCTAAATGCACAAAATGAGCAAGAAGGGCAAGTTGAGCCCTAAACCCAATCTGAGGCACCAGCCGCACCAGTTATTGATCCTATCATGGCACAGATCTTAAACATATTACAAGGAATTGCTGCAAATCAGCAGCGTATGGAGGCACAATTTCCGAATGCTCTTGCACCTACACCAGTGGAAGAACCTATTCCTCCACTTGAACCTGTACAGCCGGAACATCATAAGAAGGCTGAGAGATTTCCCGTCGTGATTACAAAATTGCTGAAGGAAGCTGGACAACTTGGATGTAAAGACTTTGGTGGTTCAGCTGGAGCTGCAGCCGCTCGTGAGTGGATAGACACCTTATGCCGAGTATCCTTATTCTTGCATATCTCGGATGATGACAAGGTTTTCATTGCTACATTCCTACTTGAGGAAGAAGCCCTCGCATGGTGGATATCTGTTAGCTTGCGATTCGGCGATCGTTTCCCAACTTGGGAAGCATTCCGGTACGAATTCGACGAAAGATTTTATACGAGCTTCCATAAAAACTAGTAGCGACAAGATTTTTACAAACTTGAACAAGGAAACCGTTCGGTGCTGGAATATGAGAAGGTGTTAAGGGAGTTGTCCCGATTTGCACCAGAAGAAGATCGTACACCGTACCAGCTTGCGAGAAGATTTCAGGATGGATTAAGTATCGAACTTAAAACCATTGTTGGTACAACACCGGTGCAGAATTTTCAAGAACTAATTGTTGCCGTAACTGAAGCTGAAAAGATCGTGCAAACCAAGAAGCCATCCGCAGCCACTAGTGGCGGATCCTATAGGCGAGATTTGAAATTCAATCGACGAATGAAACCCGTATGGAGTGTTTCACCAAGCGTGTCTGGTTCAATTTTGCTGATGGTGCCGAATACTGTTTTGAAGGTGATAGGCAAGTTGTTCCAACTTGCATGATTTCCTGGCTAAAGACGAAGCGATTAATCAACAAAGGATGTACAACGTACCTTGCACACGTACATGATATTTCTAAAGAATCTTCGGATCTGGATTCTGTTCCAGTGGTTCGCGAATTTCCAGAAGTATTTCCAGAGGACATAGCCGGTCTACCACCAGCAAGGGAAGTGGAATTCGGTATTAAGCTAGTGCCTGGTACGAATCCGATTTCCATTCCTCCGTATCGTATGGCTCCTGCAGAAATGAAGGAATTAAAAATGTCGTTAGAAGATTTGCTGGATCATGGTTTTATCCGACCTAGTGTGTCACCTTGGGGAGCACCTGTTCTGTTTGTGAAAAAGAAAGAAGGTTTGCTACGATTGTGCATCGGTTATCGGTAGCTGAATTGTGTGACTGTGAAAAACAAATACCCTTTTCTGCGCATCGATAATTTTTTCGACCAACTCCAGGGTGCAGCCGTATTCGCTAAGATCGATCTCAGACTGGATACCATCAATTGCGAGTTCGTGATGCTGATATTTCAAAGACCGCGTTCAGATCGCGATACGGCCACTAAGAATTTCTGGTTATGCCATTTGGCTTGACCAATGCACCAGCTGTGTTTATGGACCTGATGAATCATGTGTTCCACGAATTCTTGGGTAAATTTGTGATAGTCTTCATCGACGACATTCTGATTTACTCAAAATCGGAAGAGGATCATGCTATGCACTTGCGGATTGTGCTTAAAATCTTGAAGGATCGACGGTTGTTCGTAAAGTACTCCGAATGCGAATTCTAGTTACGCGAAGTTGGTTTCCTTGGCTATATTTTTTCCGCCCAAGGTGTGTTAGTTGATACAAAGAAGATTGAAGCCATGATTTCTTGGGAACTGCTGCGAAGTGTGTTCGAAGTTCGTAGTTTCTTTGGCTTAGCAGGATACTAACGTCGCTTTGTGGAGAATTTTTCATCGCTTGCTGGACCATTGAAAAACTGACACGCAAGGGTGAGCCGTTCGTATGGAATGAGCAATGCCAGCAAAGTTTTGAAGAGTTAAATAATCGGTTAGTTTCCGTACCTATCCTTACCCTACCTATTTGCGGAAAGGAGTATGTGGTTTACAGCGACACGTCAAAATCTGGACTTGGATGCGTATTGATGCAAAATGGGAAAGTCATCGCTTATGCTTCCCGGAAATTGCAATTGCACGATAGCAACTACCCTATGCATGACTTTGAACTTGCAGCCATGGTGTTTGCCTTAAAAATTTGGTGACATTACTTATATGACGAGACGTGTGTAATCTTCACTGACCACAAAAGCCTGAAGTACCTCCTCACGCATAAAGAATTGAATATGAGACAACGAAGATGGGTGGAGCTGATTAAAGACTATGATTTAATCATCGAATATCATCCTGGAAAGGCAAATGTTGTTGTTGATGCCCTGAGCCGAAAGTTTCATCCTCCTTCCCCATCAGTTTTGGCCTACATGCGCACCTATTACCTGCCGATGATATTGGAATTGAAAGCTAACCGTGTGCATCTTGGGACTGATTTTTCTGGTTCGTTATTGGCACGAATCGAAGTCGCACCTACCTTAATTTAAGAAATCTGGAATCAACAATTAGAGGATCCGAAATTTACTGAAATTCGTAAACAACTTGCTGATGGTGTTGATGCCATAGTTCGTGATTTCAGAATACGAGATGACGAAGTACTAGTCTTCAAAAACGGGGTATGTGTTCCACAAAATGTTACTATTCATAACCTTATTCTATCGGAGGTGCATAGTTCTATGGTGGCCAAACATGAAACGTCACATTGCTGAGTTCGTTTCCCAATGCCTTGTATGTCAACAAGTAAAGATCGAACATCAAAGACCTGCTAGTCTACTTCAGTCACTTCCGATTCTAGAATGGAATTGGGAGCACGTCACAATGGATTTTGTGACTAGTTTGCCTAGATCGAAGCAAGGATACAATTCCATTTGGGTGATCGTGGATCGACTGACAAAATCTGCACACTTTTTTCCTATACGCGTGACAGATACACCAGAAAAATTGGCAGTTTGTTACTTAGATGAGATTGTTCGATTGCATAGAGTGCCAGTTTCTATTGTTTCAGATCGTGACCCTCGTTTCACCTCACGATTTTGGGAGAAATTCTAGTATGGGATAGGTTCACGATTGAATTTCAGTACAGCATTTCATCCCCAGACTGATGGTCAATCAGAAAAGACGATTCAGATACTTGAAGACATGCTACGAGCGAGTATGTTGGCTCAGCAAACGGGTTGGGATCGATGCCTGCCATTGGCAGAATTTACTTACAACAATAATTTTCATGCAAGCATCGGTATGGCATCCTATGAAGCACTATTTGGAAGACGTTGCAAACTCTCATTTTCTGGAATGAAGTAGGTGAGAGACGCCTAGACAATCCGGAATTGATTAACCAAGCAACAGAACAATTAAGCTTAATCTGACGAAGGTTAAAAACAGCCCAGGATCGGCAGAAAATCTACGCCAACAATCGACGAAGGGAGCTGGAATTTGCGGTAGGTGACAAAGTATTTTTGAAGGTCTCCCCATAGAAAGAATTCCTTCCTTTTCAGCAGCGAGGTAAGCTAGCACCTCGCTACATTGGTCCATATGACATTGTCGAAAGAATCGGCCATGTTGCATACCGACTTGCCCTACCTCCAAATATGGAAAAAATTCTCAACGTATTTCACATTTCAATGCTAAGAAAGTATATGTGAGATCCTGCTGATATGCTTAAAGAACCGCGAGTTAAAGTTGCTGAAAACCTATCCTATCCCGTACAGCCAGTTGCCATGCTAGATCGGTCAGTTCGACAGCTTTGCAGTCGAAGTGTGACTATGGTACGAGTTGTTTGGCATAATGGCCAAATAGAGGAACAGTCTTGGGAGACTGAGGAATCTATGCATGAAAAATTTCCTTAACTTTTTTATTAGGTACTTAAGCTAAAATTTCGAGGACGAAATTCCTGTATGGAGGGTAGGATGTGAGACCCCGAATTTTGAGTCCTAGAAGTCCAGAAACCAGTGCAGGTGAAAAGAAGATTTTTCCCTTAAAGGAAAAGATGTGTGATGGCCGAAATTGGTAAGATTGTATAATAGTTAATTCTGTTTTAAATTCCCTTTAATCTAAGTCTTTATAGATAGATAATTTCCTTAGAGATTAAAATCCCTAAAAATAGAGAAGGATAATTAAAGAATTTAATATCTGGTAATTATTTTATTTTAATAAAGTGATTAAATGTAGTAATCATAATTTTATACCCATTCATTATAAATAGGAAACCAACCTCACAAAAAAATCATTCGGAGAAAACATACAAAATTTGTATAAGCCTAAAACCCTACACCTCTCGATAGCAGCCAAAATTCGCTGAAAATTTAAACCAGCATAACTCACTCATCGCTTGTCGGATTCCTGCAAATAATAGCTTGTTAGAAAGCTCTCTTCATCCTCTTTCCAACCATCTTTCGTTTTACTGAAATTCAGAAACAACTTGCTGATGGTGTTGATGCCATAGTTCTTGATTTCAGAATACGAGATGACGAAGTACTAGTCTTCAAACACCGGGTATGTGTTCCACAGAATATTAATATTCATAACCTTATTCTATCGGAGGCGCAAAGTTCGAAGTTTTTTATTCATCTAGGAAGCACTAAGATGTACCCAGATTTGAAGGAGCAGTATTGGTGGCCAAACATAAAACGTCACATTACTGAGTTCGTTGCTCGATGCCTCGTATGTCAACAAGTAAAGATCGAACATCAAAGACTCGCTAGTATACTTTAGTCACTTCCGATTCCAGAATGGAAGTGGGATCACGTCACAATGGATTTTGTGACTGGTTTTCCTAGATCGAAGCAAGGATACAATGCCATTTGGGTGATCGTGGATCGACTGACGAAATTTTCACACTTTCTTCCTATACGCGTGACAGATACACCAGAAAAATTGGCAGTTCGTTACTTAGATGAGATTGTTCGATTGCATAGAGTGCCAATTTCTATTGTTTCAGATCGTGACCCTCGTTTCACCTCACGATTTTGGGAGAAATTCCAGAATGCGCTGGGTTCAAGATTGAATTTCAATACAGCATTTCATCCCCAGACCGATGGTAAATCAGAAAGGACGATTCAGATACTCGAAGACATGCTACGAGCGAGTGTGTTGGATCAGAAAACCGGTTGGGATTGATGCCTTCCAATAGCAGAATTTGCTTACAATAATAGTGTTCATGCAAGCATTGGTATGGCATCCTATGAAGCACTCTATGGAAGACGTTGCAGAACTCCCATTTGCTGGAATGAAGTAGGTGAGAGACGCCTAGATAATTCAGAATTGATTGACCAAGCAACAGAACAATTAAGCTTAATCCGACAAAGGTTAAAAACAGCCCAGGATCAGCAGAAAAGTTACACCGACAATCGACGAAGGGAGATGGATTTTGCGGTAGGTGACAAAGTATTTTTGAAGGTCGCCCCATAGAAAGGAGTCCTTCGTTTTCAGCAGCGAGGTAAGCTAACACCTCGCTACATTGGTCTATATGAAATTGTCGAAAGAATCGGCCCTGTTGCATACCGACTTGCCCTACCTCCAAATATGGAAAGAATTCACAACGTATTTCACATTTCAATGCTAAGAAAGTATATGCGAGATCCTGCTCATGTGCTTAAAAAACCGCCAGTTGAAGTTTCTGAAGACCTATCCTATCGAATACAGCCAGTTGCCATACTAGATCGGTCAGTTCAACAGCTTCGCAGTCGAAGTGTGCCTATGGTACGAGTTGTTTGGCATAATGGCCAAATTGAGGAACAGTCTTGGGAGACTGAGGAATCTATGCATGCAAAATTTCCTTACCTTTTTTATTAGGTAATATGTTAAAATTTTGAGGACGAAACTTCTGTATGGCTGGGAGGATGTGAGACCCCGAATTTTGAATCCTAGAAATCCATAAGCCAGTGCAGGTGAAAAGACGATTTTGTCTCTAAAGGAAAGGACGTGTGATGGCCGAAATTGGTAAGATTGTATAGTAGTTAATTCTGTTTTAAATTCCTTTTAATCTAAGTCTTTATAGATAGATAATTGCCTTAGAGATTAAAATCCCTAAAAATAGAGAAAGATAATTAAAGAATTTAATTATCTGGTAATTATCTTATTTTAATAAAATGATTAAAAGTAATAATCATAATTCTATACCCATTCATTATAAATAGGAAGCCAACCTCACAAAAAAAAATCATTCAGAGAAAACGTACAAAATTCGTATAAGCCTAAACCCTACACCGCCCTATAGCCGCCAAAATTCACTGAAACTTTAAACCAGCGTAACTCACTCATCGCTTGTTGGATTCCTCAAAATAATAGCTTGTTGGAAAGCTCTCTTCATAATCTTTCCAACCATTGTTGTGTTTTTTTCAAAAAGTTAGTATTTCTTATTCATAAGATAAGTCAAAAATCTACAACGGAATTAGGTTTTTGCCAAAGTTTCTTTAACTTCAATGTAGCATAACTCTCTCATCGTTTGTCGGATCCCAAAAAATAATATCTTGTTGGAAATATCTTTTCATCCTCTTTCCAACCATATATGTTTCTTTGTTTGGACGTAAATATTTCCTTGTATAAGGTTAAGTTGAAAATCTGCGACGGAATTAGGTTTTTAGATTTCTACAGTTTTTGTCTTCGATTGATTTTGTTGTCGTTTCGCGTGTCCTTATGATTTCTTAGCATCTATTCATGATGTACGATCATGAATTTCCTTCTTTTAGACTTCTCTATGCTTAAAGTTGAAATTGTCCTATGCCTTACTTTTAATGATGAAATTTGCATAGTTAATTGTAATGGAAATTCAGGTTGAATCTTGTTAAGTTCCTGGCTATCACATCACACATCCAAGGGGGAGGTACCTACAGCATCTGATCACTGGTTTCTGATAGGTTTGGTTAGTGGAATTAGTAAGAAAATAGGGTATTCAATTGATTATTGAATATGCATGTTTAGTTTGTTTTTGTCTTTGCCTGGTGATAATATAGGTGGTTCAGAACTACCTAATAAAGGCAAAGGAGTAGTTTCTTCTTCAGAGACAAGAGAGGTAGGATCTATGCCTCATTGGTTTCTCCAGAGACCCCTGTTATTTTCTTGATAATTTTTATACCTGTCGTTGTTGTATTGCATACAAATTGATTATAGGGTGAGAGTATGAATTTTGGTTTGAGATGTGAATCTCATAGGCTATATTGAACCCCTGAGTTAGGTTTTGAATGTTTGAGTTGCATATGTTATGGGAATTGAATATGCTGATTGTGTTCTGACATGATTGAGGATACCCTGCTATAGTATTATGCTTTGTACTTGCTTGTGTGTGCTTGTACGTGTTTGTGTGTCAGGATCCTTTTCCGGTGGCCATTCAGGGTAAGCGCTGATACTCCTAAGGGGAGGAGAGGTTATTACTGGTATGGTAGTTGTATGGGTGGCGACCCCCAGCAAGAGCTCGCTGGATATCTAGTCCTTGTGTGGCTGGAACCCTGTCCTTGTGTGGCAGGAAGCCCTTATCCTTGTGTGGTTTGGGATGTCCAAGTCCGTGTGTGGCTTGGGAAGACTTGTCCGTGCGTGACAAGACGACTTACTAGGCTTACTGATTAGTTTGTGTGTTAACCATTTATCCTTTGTGCAGTAAGCTTTGGACAACACAGGTGGAAGGGGATGACCTTTCTTCTTCATTGCCGAGAGCAATCTGATTTATATTAATTATCCTTAGTTTTATCCTTATTATCTAAGGTATTAGATAATTCTTCATTTTAAATAGAATATCTTTTTTAGTAGATTTATCATTTTAAATAGAATTATCCATCTAATAGAATTATCCATCTAATAGAATTATCCTTTAATTATCATTTTAAGCTTAAAAGTAAGGATATATCTCTTAGTTAAACCTCCTTAGACACCTATAAACGAGTAGCCAGCCTATCCCACATAAACATACTAAAACCCACATAGAAATTTCGTAATTTATCTCATTCTTCTATATTTCCGATTTTTGCCTAAGTCCTAACCGAAACTCCTTGAGCTTCATCTTGGCATAACTCTCTCATCCTTTATCGGATTCTTGTGAATAATAGCTTGTTGGAAAGCTATCTTCATCCTCTTTTGAACCATCTTGTGTTTCTCATCTGGAGGTTAGCTTTTCTTTGTTTAAAGTTAAATAGTATTTCGACAGAATTGTCAAAATCTGGTTGAAATTCAAAAAAGCATAACTCTCTCATCCTTTATCAGATTCTTGCGAATAATAGCTTGTTGGAAAGCTCTCTTCATACTTTTTCTAATAATATTGGGTGTTTTATCTGAAGATTAGTTTTTATTTGTTAAAAGTTAAATCATATTTCGTGGGTATTGTTAAAATCTGCTTGAACTTCAAAATAACATAACTCTCTCATCCTTTGTCGGATTCTTGTGAATAATAGCTTGTTGGAAAAATATTTCTATTCTATATCCAGCCATATTAGCTTTTTATTTCAGAGGTTAGTTTTTATTCTCAGTAATTTAGGTCAAAATTCGGCGGGATTAGGTTTCAAAATTGTGTGATTCTGCCTTCAATTGATTTCTGTTATTGTTCCTCTTGTTCGTATGATTGTCTAGCATCCATTCATGATTTTAAAATCATGAATTCATCCTTTGAATCTTTCCTATTCATGAAATCAGCATGCCCTACCTTTACCCTATTGATGCCTATCTTGATCAACTGATTAACCTATTGGATTCTAACCTTGTTTCTTTTGATTGTACATGTTATAAACACCTATTCATTTCTTAACTTTATGAAATCACAATCCCTAACCTCTCTAATGTTGAAATCTCAAGTTTCCCTATAAACTTTAAGATGTTGCCGAAATTTGTATATTGAATTAGGGTGAAATATCAAGTAGATTCTTGCTGAGTTATTGGCCATCACATCATGCATTCAGAGCAAAGATATTGCTGCATCCGGATCGCTGGATTTGGGTAGGTTAATTGGTAAGGATTCCCAATGCCTTTGGTTTTTAATTAAGTAGTATAGTATTGTGTGGTCTTTGCCTTGTAATTTTTTTGGAGATTCTAATCTTATTGAAAAGGAAAAGGATTGCATATGATTCAGACACGTGAGAGGTAGGATCTATACCTCATCGGTTCTATTGGCTACCCTATTGTTTGATTGTTTGATTGTTTGAATATGAGTAAATTTGATTGCCTATCTTGGTTATATGCTTGCGGAATGTGTGATTATGATGATAGGTAATCTTGGAAGTTATTAAGAAAATAGGTTGCTTGATTCATTTATGATTTTGAGGATTGACCTTTGATTTGTATTGTGATTTGATTGAGGATCCTTTGTTGTGATTTGTGTATGCGTGTACTATGTGTGTATGCGTGTATGTGCCCTGTTTGTGCTTTGTTTGAAGTATCCTTTTGTCACTGGCCATGCGAGGTAAGTAGTGTTTCTCCTAGGGAGAGGAGAGATGCTTACCGAACCGGGAGGTTTATAGGTGGTTATTCCCAGCAAGAGCTCGCTGGATGCCTTGTAGGCCGGTTCAAGTCCGGACGCCTGGAAGCCTTGTAGGCCAGTTTGAGTCTGGACATCAAGATACCCTATAGGCCAGTTCGAGTCTAGATGTTAGGTTTCCCTATTTGAGAGAGACAGGATGACTTGAATGTGCTGCTACAAGAGTGCTCCTAAGCCAGTTCATGTCTGGATATCGAAGACAACTGAAAGACTTGCTACAATATTGATTGTCTAACCATTTACCCTTTGTGAAGCAAAGCCTTGAATAACACAGGTGGAAGGGGATGGCTTTTTCTTTTCCTACTGTCGAGAGTAACCTGATGAGTTTTCCTGCCTATGTACTTCTGATTTTCAGAAGTGTTTATAGTCCACCCTTTGCCTTAGTTTCGGCCCTAACCCTTTTGATTGATTCTTGAATTACATGATACCCTTAGATGAGTAAGGATGATCTGATGTTGTTTGGGAGATGTTTGATTGGGATTCCATAAGACTTATGATGCTGTGACCCTACTGAGATTCTTGTAATCTCATCCCTTCTTTTCTCCCCCTTTGCAAGCTTAGGTGTGTACTTTGTTGCTGGTACCAAAAGTGTGAGATCAAGGAAACACAGCTGGACGAATTTGCACCCCTTTTCTATTGAATGTGCATGCCATGTCTTTGGACTTGTGTGGATTTGCATTCTGGCTTTCCAATCCCTCTTTCTCTTTTTGTTGCTTCCGAAATATGCATGATAGTATTGGTTGATGTTTTGAGATTCCTATGGGACTTGTGTGTTATGTTTCCACTTGTTTTGAGTATTAATATAAGTCTTCCGCTGATGTTTTTTTCACTCCGTATAAGGCAAAAATTCATTAATGTATGAATATGCTTCAACCTTTAAATGACATATAAATCAACCAATAAAATAGACAATTAGGTGACTTTAGCCTTGTGGGATTCAAATAGGACCTTGCGAGGGCTTATTTGGGTTTCACGACGGTAAGGGTCCTAATAGGTTACGTATGGGTCTTTACATCTCAGCTTGAGGATTCAGCATTGGTCCGAGTGAGAAAACAATGTGAGGGTGATGGCAATGGTGATAGTATGGTCAGTGAGTACTGAGTTAGAGATGGCAGAATTTTGACTTTCCGAGGCCGAGTATGCATTCAGGTGATGAGGAGTTGAGACAGCTGATTTTTGACAGAGGCACATAGCTCGACATTTTTTATTCACTACAATAGTACCAAGATGTACCAAGATTTGCAAGAGCAATATTGGTGGTCTGGGATGAAGAGGCACATTGCAGAGTTCATTGCTAAGTGTTTTGTGTGTCAGCAGGACAAAGCAGAGCATCAGAGACATGGAGGACTACTTTAGCTACTACCCATTCCGGAGTGGAAATGGGAACATGTGACGATGGACTTCGTAGTTGGATTGTCGAGATCTCAATGAGGTTATGATGCAGTATGGGTGATAGTGGATAGGTTGACCAAGTCTGCATGCTTCCTCCCCATCAGAGTGACGGACACACTAGAGATTGGCATCGAGGTATATGGTCGAGATTGTGAGACTACAAGGAGTTCAAGTATCCATCATGTCAGATCGAGATCCAAGGTTTACATCCAGATTTTGTGGGAAGCTTCACACTCCTTTGGGTACTAGTGTCAAGGCCCAGTACTAAAAAAATTTATGCGACAGTCGTTGTAGGCCTATTATATACACTACTTTATAACTTGGCAATGAATATAACAAACCTACAAGGCTTGAATAAAATTTGATAGCGGAGGTAAATGAAATATTATGTTAATTAACAAACAGCAGAAGTAAAGGAAAAGACGATGCCGACCGGGTTGACATCATGGAATTTCTTGTGTATTGTGTCTGTTGAGATGCTCATGATGTCCTTATCAAGTGTCTATTGGCTTGCTCGTGAAGTCCATAACCCAGTTTATCGCTTCATTCTTAGTGTCTCCATGCCTCGCTACCAGACCCAGAGAGCTCTCAAGAGTTACATAAGTTATCCTATGTGACTTCGTACTTTGCATACTCACACCCGAATATATTCAATACATTACTTGCATTACAAAATAAACACATAGCAAAGCACAATCATGACATTCACACATCACACCTTTGCATGACATATCATATTTACATGATTCGTAGCATTGCATGTGATTTAACGCATATTAAGGCAAACGACATGCATTACGTACGTAGCCATTTCATATCACATGCAATCATTTAATTTATCAATTCATTATTTTTACTAGCCTTCATGCGATAATTCATGCTAATACTCAGAATATTTAAAAAATTCATCCACACACTCTTCGATGGTTGTTGGACTGATTCCTGGAAGTCTTTCTATTTGTAGGTATCCACCTATGCACGATTACAACCAATACCTTCAGATATCACATTCAATACATAATAATACATAAAATTACGTGTTTAATCCCTTTAATCGACGCGTTTCTACCTTGGTATCGATATGAAACCAAATCGAAAAAATTTTCTATTTTTTCAAAACTTGTACAATTTATTTGAGCTATCAAATCAACTCCAAATTCAATAATTTTGATAATAATAGATTCCTTATTCAATATAATTGTTTTTGTAATTTTTTCCAAATTTGTTTCATTTTCTTACTATTTTCCTATAATTTTTTACCATTTCTGCCCATTTTTTTCTATTTTCTGAAGTTATTTTTGTTCCAGCCAGCTAGAATGCAGTATATGCCATCACTAGAGTGCATCTGAACCTACCTCCGAACCTTCAGGGCACGTGCTCCACTCCCCACATGCCATGTCACTCGATCCCCTGACTTGGGTGACCCCCTATTCGTCTCCTGAAAATGACATGTCGCCTGCTCATACAGGCAAATCGTCACCTAATCTCCCACCAAACGGCATGCCTTGCATTTGGAGCAGATGGTCCATCACTCGACTTGGTTGTCTTCAACCTCATGACACCCAAATCATAGCAAAAACCAGAAACCCTATCTTCCTCTACACCTGATGAAGCCTCACTAAAACTATACCATATCAATCTCTACACTCCAATGAACTCAACCACATAAACAATACATAATTCCATGCTCAAAATCAATCACACCAAGGAAATCTAAATTCAGTATTTTTCGGACAAAGTCTTATCTAAATCCAACGATGAGAGGTCGAATCCTAATCGAAATGAGTCATGTAAGTTTCACAAGTATGCGAGGATTATTTTGAGGAGAGAAATGGGGTTCGGGAACAAATGGAAGGACAACTATTCAAACGGGATCTTATCCTGTTACCTGACCAGAGAAGGGGAGGAACTGGGAAGAAGCTAGGTGGTAGCTGGTGCTGGGCACGAAACGACATTGTTTGGGCTTACCTCGAAATGACGTCGTTTAATGAAATAACTATCCCCCTTGTTCCTTACCAAAACGACAGGGTTTCTGAAAGTTTGGACCAACTCTAGTCAAAACGACACACAATATTGTCTTTTTATTTATATGTTATTTTAATATTATAATAATAATTAATATTAATAAATAAAAATTTTATTTTTTATTTTTAAAATCATCAAAAACTCGTAATAAATACGAAATTTATTAGAAAATTACCCAAAAAATTTATATACATTTATTATGAACAGTAATATAAACTAGAATTTGAAAATTATTTTTATCATTAATTCAAAATTTACTAAAAATCAAATATCCCTTAATTTACTATTATAAAAATTATAATAAATAGAATTATACATCCAAAAATTCCTAGAAAATTTCTCAACTCTTATAATTGATCAATAGACCTTCCCATGGTCGTAAAACATCAAACCATCAATATGACTCATTATATGATTTTTCATCTAATAATTATTTAAATGAGATTAATATCTCATTAATCATGATAAATTCCCAAAAATAAAATTAATAGATCATTAAGTCCTCAACCTTTCTTTAAAACTGAATAGTACATATTCCAGTAATAAACATATCAAAAAGTTTATATTTCTAAGCATGACGAGTACCGGGTGGTGAAATGACGAAAATATGATCGGACTCATTTTCCAAGAAAACACACTCTTATGTGAGGGTAACTATAGGGCCTTACGCGCAGGAGATTGGTGCCCAGCTGCAGGACAATCGCATGGCTATGTCCCCTTGATGGTGGTAAGCTTGTCGGTGGTTGAAAAATATCTGCAAAACCTTTCAGCAACTCTTCTATTTGTGAGTCCAACTCTTTCTGCTCCTCTTCCACCTCTTGCGCCACGAAGCTACTTAATTCCACCAGCACTCCCTCATTTCCCGATTCTAGTGAACGTGTGAGTGACTTGAGGGAGACAATCGGTCTGTGAAGTTTCGAGTCTCCTTTAACTTCTACTTTTACCCCATCTACCCAGAATTTCATGCTAAGCTGCTTCCAATGATGCTTTGTTTCCCCCAACGTTGTAAGCCATTTCAATCCTAAAATCATGTCCGAGCTCCCCATACCCAGTGGGAGGAAATCGGTAGTGACCGTCAGCTCACCCAGCAAGACCCCTCTACAAACGTCCTCACCCCGAGCTACCTCTCCATTCCCAATTATAATCCCATACCCTATCGTTCAACTTATTGGTAGCTGCAATTTCTCAATTACCACCGGGGAAATAAAATTGTGGGTAGCCCCACTGTCCACCACGATAACCAGCTCCACTCCTTTGATCATACCAATAGCATTTAGTGTGTGGGGTTCTGTAATACCTTCCAACGCCCCCACCGACAGCTCCACATTCAATAGATCCTCTTCCCAATTGTCCTCCACCATCGTCACTTCATCCCACTCCTCCATCTCCTGCGTCCCCTCTTGCACGACTAGGATATATAACTCTTTACTCTTATAGACATGGCCTACCTGCCACTTTTCGTCACACCTAAAACAGAGTCCTTTTTTCATCCTTTCCTGAGCTTTTTCTGCCATGAGCCATCGAAATCTTCCCGTGCAAGCCCCAGTGGGTAATCTTAGTCGAGCTAGAGAAAGGTCCCAATGAAGACTCCTTGGTTGTTTTGATTCCCCAAGATCCTGTGAGCAATTGATGATCCTGGTAGGCCTGATTCCTCTCCTCTATTAACTCAGCCATCTCCATTACCTGATGTACCAATTCTCGCAGAAAAATCATCAAATCTACCCTCAATAATGGATTTAATCCCTTTATGTACACTTCCATAAGAATCTCTTCCCACAAATCCTCACAATGCATAGAAAACTCTTCAAAAATCTCAGAATAAGCTGTCACCATATTTTCTTGCCTCAACGAAAACAATCTCTCCGGAAGATTAAAAGATTGTGCTCCTCTAAATTGTCTAGCCCACCTCGACTTAAAATCTTCCCAGAGCAAGAACGGTTTTTTCCTGTCCTCTGTATGCATCCAAACCAATGCTGGTCCACTCAAACACAGTTTCATGGCTCTGATTTTTGCCTCTTCATTCATATTGTGGAGTGAGAAGTAATGCTCTGTTTTATAGATCCACACATCAGCATCCTTTCCTTCAAACACGGGTAGTTCTATTTTTTGGGCATCAGGATCTTGCCGATAACTCGTGATATTCTGGCTTGAGGTGTTTGAAAGTTGTTGAAAGCTTGTGGCTTCAGCTGGTCCTGGATCCGGCTCGAAGCTAGGCAACTCGGGGTTCTCTTGTGAAGTCTTTGATACCTTTCCTCTTGCGCGGCTATAACTCGAGCGGTCTTCTTCCATTGCACCACTCCCACGCACCTTGGGCCACCAAAAAGAAGCTCCTCAATCCGTTCAGTGAAAATAGTTAGTGCTGCCTTTACCTCTGCTCTAATAGCACCCACCTCCTCTCTCACTTCCTCTAACACTTTATCCATTTCAGGTAGTCTTCTCAGTTTCGATTCAACATGTTCCAACCTAGCCTCCATTGGAGTTGCTGGCATACCCACTCCATTAGAGTTGCTGGCATACCCACTCCATTGGAGTTGCTGGCATACCCACCCCAGGGAATGCTCCGCTACCAAAAATGATAGCTGAATATTAAATCAAAGCTATAGATTATAGCAGCAAACTAGAGTTTTGAAGGAAAAAACTGGACAGAATGTATTATTGTCGATAAAGAAAATATGGACAATCAGCTTTAGAGAGGCTGATACTCTCCCCTTTTTCCCAAGAAAATTGGGGAAAACATGTCTCCCCTCAAAATGATAGATTTCCCAGCATGACCCCTCTATGCACACCACAGCTCCCTATTTTTTTCCTTCCACTAAACAATAAAAGACATTCCCTATATACAGTTAGTGCACTGTAGAATAATCATACCAAAAAAGATTTACTCATGATTGGTAACAGGGACATCTGCCACCTTATAGTTTTTCTTCCTTCTTTGGTAAACATACCTAATAATGGGCTTATCAGTCACACCTTGGAAAGGTATGATTCATTTTCAATAGCGTGGTAAGTTAGCACGAAGTATATCAGTTCATACATCATCATCGAGAGGATTGGGCTAGGGGAATACAGACTCGATTTTCCATTGTCGTTGCAAAGGATCCATAATGTATTCCACGTGTCAGTGTTAAGGAAGTACATTAAGAATCCCTCTCATGTGTTGGAAACACTTCCAAGGTACTAGTGCCCACCAAAAACCTATCGGAGTGGATATAGAAAATACTTCACAAATAACCTCTGCTAAAGGTAAATTATAAGCCCACTGGTTGTGTTAGTTTAATTTTAAAAATCCATAGATATAAAGCCCTTATGAAACCTTGTATGGAAGACGATGTTGAACGCTAATTTGCTGGAATGAAGTAGGCGAGAGACGCCTACGTAATCCAGAATTGATAGACCAAGAAACCGAGCAACTGAATTTGATTCGGCAAAGGTTGAAGACGACGCAAGGTAGGTAGAAAAATTATGTTGATATTCGACAAAGAGAGCTTGAGTTTACAGTTGGTGACAAAGTGTTTCTAAGAGTCATCCCATGGAAAGGTGTCCTTCATTTTCCGTAGTGAAGCAAGCTAGCACCGCGGTATATTGGTCCATATGACATTACTAAAAGAGTTGTCCAATTGCTTATCGACTCTTTTTACCTCCGAGTATGGAAAGAATCCACAATGTGTTCTATGTCTTGATGTTAAGGAAGTATATCTGAGACCCTACTCATGTTCTTGAAGATCCACCAGTTGAAGTTGCTGAAGACCTATCCTATCCTATCCCATACAGTCAGTTGCCATACTAGATCAGTATGTTCGTTAGCACCGTAGTCGAAATGTTCTTATGGTTTGAGTTATTTGGCGTGATGGCCAAGTTGAGGAGCAGTCTTAGGAGACCGAGGTATCAATGTGTGAGAGATACCCTCATCTATTTCCTTAGGTACTTCTGCTGAAATTTCGTGACCGAAATTTATGTAAGGTGTGGAGGATGTGAGACCCTGATCCTCACCAAAATTTATATAAGGTGGGAAGGATGTGAGACCCTGATCCTCAGAGGGTTAGATGTCCTAGAAGTCCCTGGAGCAAAAATAACACCTAGGTAGTGGTGCAGCTGAAATAACTTTTTTCCCCTGAAGAAATGGATGCATAATGGCCTGAAATGATTGTGTCAAATATTTTCTATTTAATTCTAGTATATTTATTCATTTCTTTTTTAATTTGTTTCTTTCCTAAATTGAGAATTCTAAAATTACCTTCTATAAGGTTTATCTTCTAAGCATTATCTTATCTTATCTTATCTAAGCTTAAAAATAGGTGAAATTAATCCCTTAGACACCTATAAATAGTATGGTCGGCCACCCCATAAATTCACACAATTCATTCTTTCTTTTGCTCCCAAAAGCACAAGATTTCTCTCCCTTTTCTTCCTTGTGTGTGCCAACTTTTACCCTAATCCCACAAGTGCCAAAATTTGTCATTTTTCCTCAGATTCTTTTCTAAAATAGCTTATTGGTTTCCTTTTTTCATACTGCATCTTCCTTGCTTAAATTCACAATCAAAATGTTGGTTCTTCCTTTTTTATTTTTTATGCTGAGTTCCCTTCTTTAATGTGTGTGCCAAAATTCCATCATCTCTTTTTTATGCTTCTGAATATTGTTCCTCTTGTTTGTATGAGTATCTAGCACCTATTCCTCTTTTATTATTATGAAATTGCAACTTATATCTTCATGTATGTTAAAATCGGAAATTCCTTCTCTAATACCCTAAGTGTGCCGAAATTTGTACATGATTGGGATTGAATAATCAGGTTAATTCTTGTTGAGTTCTTGGCCATCACATGACGCATTCAAGGGGAGGTTATAGCTGCATCCGATCGCTGGTTTTTGGTAGGGTTTGGTGAGTAAAATCAGTAAGGGACCTTAGGATATCCTTTGGATTTCAGATATGATATTGCATGCTTAGTATTGTGTTGTCTTTGCTTTATGTTTGGTTAGGTGTTTTTGATCCTGGTGACAAAGGCAAAAGACTAGCTACTTGTTTGGACGCGTGAGAGGTAGGATCTATACCTCATTTGTTTCTCCGGAAATCCTTTTACTTGTTTACTGATTTCGATTTGATTGCTATGTCTATGCATGCTTGCGGTTTACTTTTACTTGAGGATTGATTGCTAGTTCCTTAGGTGATTTCGAAACCTATGATTAAGGATTGATTGTCCTTATTAGGTTTGGTCATATGATATTGGTTTGTGTATTTCCTTATGACTTGTTTGAGAATACCCTGTTGTGTTGCTATGACTTGTATTTTTTTGTGTTTGTTTGTACTTGTATGTGTGTCAGGATCCTTGTTCCAATGTCCATTCGAGGTTAGTGATCGATGCTCCTAGTGAGAGGAAAGATACTTACCGTATTGGGAGGCTTGTGGGTGGCAATCCCAAACAAGAGCTCATTGGATGCCTAGTCCTCGTGTGGCTGGATGCCTTGTCCTTGAGTGGCTGGATGCCTAGTCCTTGTATGGAAAGATGAACAGTCCTTGTGTGGCTCGGATGTTGTTGTCCTTGTGTGGCAAGATGTCTTGTCCTTGTGTGGCAAGATGCCTTGTCTTTGTGTGGCAAGATACCTTGTCCTTGTATGGCAACATGTCTTTTTCTTGTGTGGCAAGATGCCTTGTCCTTGTGTGGAAAGATGCCTTGTCCTTGTGTGGCAAGATAGAAAGAGTTAATGTGAGTTTGTTTGCTAACTATTTTCTCACTTTTGCAGCATAGTCTTGTCATCATAGGCAGATGGGGATGAGTCATTCGGTTAGGAAAACAGATAGTGAAATAAGTTGCTTATGTGGTTCTGAATCAGTCTTGTGATGGCTGCCTACAAAATTTTTTGAGTCCACCCCTTACCTTATTATATTCGGCCCTACCTATGTTTATGTGTTTGCTTGCTAATTGTTGAGCCTATTGCTAGCATATGTGATCTATCTATATTGTTTGGGAGATGTTTGATTGAGTTTCTACAGATCTTATGATGTTGTGGCTCTATTGAGATTCTTGTAATCTCATTCGGTTATTTTATTCCTTTTTTTCAGGCTTGGGTATATGTTCTGCTGGCAGTACTCGGGTGTGGGATCAAAGCTGCACGGTGGGATAATTTGCATCATATTCACATTACACTTCCTTGCTGATTTTTTTTTACTGCGCAATTCCCTACATACGCAAAGATGTTTAGACTTACCTTCTAGCTTCCAATTTCTATTCCTTCCTTTCTTATTTCCGAATCTTATTATAAACAAATGTTAGAGTTTGAGACTCCTTCGGGACATGTGTGTTATGATTCCACCGATTTTCTGCATTTATGAAAGCCTTTTACTGATATTTTTATTCACTCAGTAATATGTCAAAATATTGACTAATGAATTAATTGCCTAGTAATTGATTTTTAAAATTGATAACTAGTAAGACTTGAGCCTTGTGGGATTTGGATAAGTAATTGGGAGAGATTGTTTGGGTTTCGTGACAGTAAGGGTCCGTATAGGTTGGATTTGAGTCCTTACAATGTGTCAAATGAAGATAACCTCGGATGACAGGTCATCCAAGGTCATCTTCAATCTTCAGATCTGTAGCAGCAAACCCCTCAAACCAGCAAACCCTAAATCAAAATTCCTTTAATTCCTCAACGATCCTCATTTCAATGTACACTAGAACAATCTACACATCACAATGAGTTGAAAGAAGTATAAATCATCAAGACTCATGGTCAAACATGGCCAGAGCAAGCCAAAACATGCCTGGATTCCAAGCTAGAAATCTTACCTGATAACTTGCCCGATTCATCATAAAAGTCAATGACTTTTTCGAAGGTGGAATCCCGATGGGAAAACGAAGCTCGAAGGTGATGTTTCGTGGCTTGGAACACACTGGAATGAACAAAAGATGAAACAAGAATTTATCCCCTTAGATCACCAGAAAAAAGAATAAACAAGGAGATTCTGAGTTGGCAACTAGAGGAAAAGTAAAACGACATCACGTTTGATTTGGTGCAAAACAGCATCGTTTCCATGAAATCCACTTCAAGCAAGGGTTAGGCTAAAACAACACCACTTGATACATTTTGGCTCACAGTGGTCGGAACGACGTTAACTGTTGTCATTTTGAATTTAACTTAAATATTATTATAATAACATAATTATTATTATCTGTCTAAACTTATTATACTTTTTCAAAAAAAATATGTGAAAAAATCTTACCGACTCCTTGTGAATAGTACTATCCATTAGTACTATAAAATTAATTATCTCATAAATAAATAATTTATTAAAAATTTAAATACCTCAATGGAATATTCTCAAAAAACTTTAATGATTCCGATTTTGTTTCCGAAAATTCTCGAAAAATTTCCTGATGTTTATAAAACCCTTAATGGACCTATCCAAGGTCATAGAATACTAAAATCATCATTAGATCTCATCTATTTATTTTACAATCACCGATTTCATACTTATCCATAATTTTTAATAGATACAATAATTCATCGAAAATATTTTTCAATGTCGAAACTTCAAAACTCGATTAAAATTCAATGTTGATCAAAAAATATGGGCAAAGGCTCACTAACCAATGCGATCCTTGATTGAGTTCCCAGCCCAAGTTACTTCAAATTTTCGGGTTTCCGCATCCTTCCCTCCTTACAAAAAGTTTTGTCCTCGAAACTTACTTACTTCGAGGTTACACTTTTCACAAAAATTTATCACCCACCAACTCATAATCTGAATCGTAGTGTTCAACTACACTCTCTTCATGCCCAACATTACTTAAAATCATACATACTAGTTACTTCATATTATTGCACTTATCATTTAGTACACGATACCCTATCGTATTCTTTTCAACTTTCAAATCAACTAAGCTCAACCGTTCCATTGTATGCAATGATACAATTATGATCAAAATTAACTTTTATATATGCAAGGCTATATCTGATGACCTATTTCTAACACTAGTCATTTGTTATGATTTTGGTTCGATTTAAGGACAATGGCATTTTAATTGTGTTAATTTAGTGTATGTTTTGATTGTTTGTTGAGTGTTGTGGTTGAGTAGCTGTGCGATGGATTTTAGCAAAGAAAAACAACACTTTAGTATGAGAAATATGCTGAAATAATGACAAAATTGTTGGTGAATGCGAAAGCCAATTGACTGGTTTGTTGATACCAGCCGACTGGTAGGTGAAAGCCAGGAATTTTTCTAAAGCATCATCGATCGGTCGGTTAAAGAACACTGACTAGTCGGTTCACCAAAAACAGAAATCAGACGGACTTGTGGAAGGTCAACCGACTGGTCGGTTCACCTAGATGAGAGATCAGACATTTGTACTGAATATCAACAGACCAGTCAGTTCACTTACACCGACTGATCGGTTGTATGAGATCAAACCAAGAAATACATGGATAAGGACGATCAGATACAGATAAAGACTATCCACCGATTTTTAACTATAAAATAGACGTCGGGGTTGTATTATTTTTCATCGAAGAATGTACGTACTTTCTTTATTATTTTCAGAATGGCTCTCGATGTATCAGAAATCAAGATTTTGGTATGTTCCTTTGATTTTTAATTAATGCAAAGATTTTTTTTAGATTAATTATTCTCTTCATCTCTTGCAATCTTGATTTCTTGATGTAAAACTGGGGGTTTTCAAATTCACTATATTTTTATTAAAAGTTCTTAACCCTATTTCTAATCTTGATTAATTAACAGACCTGGCCAGTTTGTCCATAGGTAAGTCTTAATTGATTCAGAAGAAAAATTAAAGTTTGACAACAAATTGAAAGTCCTAGGGCATCGCTGAAACTTGGTAGAATATGAATATATCTGTCAAATCTATAGTTCATATTAATTAGCTAAAACAATTCAGAAGTTCAATTATCATAAGAATATAGTTAGTTGGGAGTCTGAATTAGCTCATAATAGTTTGGAAGGATATTAGGAGATTAAAAGATCACCAAAAATAGGTACAGAATATTCGAATTGAACCATGGTTGGATTGGTTCCCAAATTAACTAAGAATCCTAATTCTAACATCTATCTAGTTAATTTATATTTTAAGTTTAGTTTAATTATAACTCTTTATATGATTCATTTAACTAGAATAGTGGATTAGGCGAATTGATTAGTTTTAAACGAATTTTTCTATGGGATCAATATTTATTTTTTTGAATTATATTACTTGTTGACAATTATGCACTTGTGATTAAAAGTAAGTTCAATTTCACGCCAACAAGTTTTTGGCATTGTTGCCGAGGAAAACGGTTTTGAAACTAACAATTTAATCATAATTTTGTTCCTAGATTAATTTTTATTTCTGGTATATAGAATTGGATAATAGGTATACTTAAGAAGTAGGAAGCTAGACCTGGAACCTTATCATTAAGAAGAATACAAAAAACCTCAGGAGGTTTAACTTATCAAACCAATTGATGAAGCACCATAACCCAGATTCTAATAATGGAGGTGATAATGTAGACCCAGCTCCACTAGTAGACAATCCGTAGCCAAGGTGTAGGACTGTCATGGACTACAACATTCCAACAGCTAAGGTATTAGGATACAGCATCCGTAGGCCAGCCATTCAGGCCAATAAATTTGAAATCAAACCTGCGATGATCCAGATAATGGAGAATCACCAATGCTTGGGGCAGGAAAAGAAGGACCCAATGAAGCATGTGAAGATGTTTGTGACAGACACATTCAGGTTCAATGGAGTATCCTCCGAGGCAAATAGACTGCATCTTTTCCCTTTCTTTTTATTTAGAAAAGCTACGTACTAATTGGAAAATCTTTCTATTAGTTCTATTACAACATGGGAGGAGCTAATGAATGCTTTCTTGGATTAATTCTTTCCAGGGATAAAAACTTCCCAATTGAAGCACGAGATCAGTAATTTTAAGCAGCAATTAAAGGAGACACTGTATAAGGCTTATGATAGATTCAAGGAGTTTCTTAAGAAGTGCCCACATCATGGCTCTAGATGTCCTACTCTTGGATACTTTCTACAAAGGCATGTCAGAGATGCACAAGTTCATGCTGAACGCAGTTGCTGATGGGAACATCTTGGACAAAGAAGCTAGTGAAGCCTTTAGATTGATTAAAAAAATGACTAAGGGAGGACAGACTTGGCATTCTGATGCAGATTTTAAGAGAACTCTAGGGACGCTAGAGGTTGAGGCTATCACCAAACTGATAGCAAAGATGAATGCTATGAGATATGAGTTCAAACAAAGCAGAGTAAGGATGGCAGCAGTCCAACAGAATCCTGCAAAACCAACCTTTTTTAACCATCTATGACTATTGTGGTGGGAATCATAATAATTTCTAGTGCCCTATGAATATTGAAAAGGCCAACTATGTTGGTAATCTAGGAAAGTAATCTTTCTTTGGGACCACTTATAATGAAAATTGGAAATACCATCCTAATTTTTCTTATAAGAATAATAATCCTAATTATGGTCCTAATCCCAATCAAAATAAAGAAGGAGGCTATAACCCTGGGTACCATCACAGGAACCAACCAATATAGCCAACAAAAAAAAAGAGTGGGATTGAAGATTTGATGCAGCAATTCATTATGTCAGCGGATTTAAGAATCAAGAATTTGGAGACACAAATGGGTCAGTTGGCATAGGTTTTATAGAATAGACCACCAAGGGCTTTTCCATCCAATGCAAAGTTGCTAATGTAGGCTATGAATTAAATCTATAAGCTCATGCCATGATCATAACTAAGGAACTTAATGGGAGACAACCCATCATATAAAAAAAAGAGAGGCAAAAGACAGTAAGAATAGAGAAGAAAAGAGGGCTTGTACTAATGTGTTTGTTCCCTATGTAGGTAAATAAGTGTGAGGAGATGATACAGAGGAATACAACAATCCAGAAGACAATTGAGCGTACTATCCTAAGTATTTACTTTTTCTTTTTCTTGTTTTTTGTTCATTTTATTTTTTATGTGTTGCATCAAACAGTTGTGTTTAATTTAGTTACATATTATATCTGATGTTATGATTATGTCCGAGATGTCCATTTATCTTAAGTTTGAGGAGATTGGTTTACTTTTGAAAAACTGAAAATGAATGCTAGATTTTGTTTAGTATGATTGATTCAATTTGAACCTGGGATGTGTTGAAATTGGTTTTACAAATTAAAGGTGGCATTAGGTTCTAACATTAACCCATATTTAGAGTAGCGAAGCATCAAATTAATTAGTTTATGTTGAGGAAAAAATTAACAATGTTGGTTAGTGCTGGTTAAGTTATTGGTTGAGTCACCAATGTTGTGTTTGCTAAAGAAAAAGAATGAAATATTTTGTGTTTGAAGCTATGAAAATAGAAGAAATAAAAATTTTTGTAGTACAAATAAAAGTGTACTTATGGTGGGTTTAAGTGTACTTTGATATGCACTTCTTAAATTCCATTAAGCATTCTGATTGATTTGATGAACTAGTGCATGAATATTGGGTGTTTTTCAAATCTTAATTCCTTTATGTGAAACTGAAATTAATGCAACTAGGTAAGAATTGAAAGACTAGAATTTCAGAATTGAGTGTTTATTGTTAGTTATGAATGAAGTGAACCAAATTTTTTTCATCAAAATTATCTTGATATGGGTATTTTTCTTTATCGAACTATTTTTTCTATGGACAAGCAAAGTTCTAAGTTTAAGGAGAGTTTAGATGATCTATTTATAACACTGGTCATCCGTTATGATTTGGGTTCAATTTATGGACAATTGCATTCTAATTGTGTTAATTTAGTGAATATTTTGATCATTTTTTTAGTGTTCTGGTTTAGTAGGTGTGCGATAGATTTTAGCGACGAAATGAAGCTTTTTCGCATGAAAAACACACTAAAATAACGATAAAAATAATAGTGAATGTGAAAACCCACTGGCTGGTCAGTTGGTCAGTGAAAGCCAAGAATTTCACCAAAGCATCACCAACCAGTCTGACTTGCTGAAACTCCACCGACTGGCTAGTTGAAGGGCACCGACCGATCGTTGTACGAGATCAAACCCAAAAATATGCTGATAAGGATGATCAGATACGAATAAAGACTATCCACTTATTTTTAACTATAAAATAGATGTCAGGGTTGTATTATTTTTCATCGAAGACTGTACACATTTTTTTTATTATTTTCAGAGCGACTCTCGATCCATCAGAGATCAAGACGTTGGTATGTTCATTTGAGTTTTAATTAATGAAAAGATATTTTTTGGACTTATTTTTATCTTCATCTCTTGCAATCTTGATTTCTTATTTAAAACTGGGTTTCAAATTCACTGTGTTCTTATTGAAAATTCTTAACCCTATTTCTAATTTTGATTAATTAACAGACCGAACCAATTTGTCCAAAGGTAAGTCTTACTTGATTCAGAAGAACAACTAAACTCTGACAACAGATTAGAAGTCCTAGAGCATCGTTGAAACTTGGTAGAATAGAAATATATCTGTCAAACCTAGAATTCTTATTGATTAGGCAAAAAGATTCAGAAGTTCAATTATCAAAGGAATATAGTTAGTTGAGAATCTAAATTAGCTCCTAATAGTTTGGAAGGATGTTAGGAGATTAAAAGATCATCAAGAACAGGTACAGAATATTGAAATTTTCACAATAGTTGTTATTACCCACTATGCTTTCATTGCATATCTTGTTATTGCCTTTGTTTCCAACTAACACAATAAGGTAATATCGTGGTTTTTATGATTTTACTTATCCATCAAACCAAGTTTACCCAAATGTAAGTCATAAACTCATAAGTCACATCTTTAGGTTTAGAAAAAAACTTTCATAGATCTATCCATTTTCTAATTGAGTACCTTTATCGTACTTTTCCTAGTTCTTACCATGTCTAATTCTCAATCTAGAATTTTCCAAATCAAACAAATAGCCCTAATCTAAGAACTACTAACTTAAGTTCAACACTTATAAAACATGTTACACTACTAGGTTTCAAAACAAAACCCACACCCTAATAAATCATGTGTGCATTCCATGCACAATAATCTATTTTTTCAGTTACACAATAAAAGGTATGCACTACATGCATTATCTTCATCAATGACTAATCAAATTCAATGACGTACTTTCCGTGTGCTCATAAACACAAAATACACTATTAGTATACCAAATAGTTCTCGATACGTTAGCATCTACAGCTCACCAAAATAATAGCCTGTATTAGGCTGTATCCTACTGTATTTCATGCAATTTCAGTTAGTATTCAGTGAGGCAACTTATTACTAGTAAATCTATCAGACTATCACCAATGCAAATTTGATTTATTCCTTGAAAGAAAAATACCAATGCAAAATTACTTACAATTCCGATAACTTGTACCTAATCCAAGGTGTTTTTCAATACTTAAACTATCAATAAGCAGTATAAACTTACCATGAGTTACACATACAGTTTTTTTTACTCCTCTCAGGACTTTCAATTTGAAATTAAAGTAAATACGATATGCATATATTCATAGTTTTTCCCAACTCAATAAACTCACAAAAAAATGAATTTTCAATCAATCAACCTTTTTCAATAAAGAAGACGACCGTACACAAGCCAATGTCTTATAACAAAGACTAAAACTATCACTAATCCGAGTGGTAGTTATGAAATGATATTGATTACAAGCACAATGCACATTTCGAACATTAACATTCAATTCGAAAGACTCAATAGATTTTGAGTAAATCTTATACAAGAGATAATGCAATATAGAAAAATATAGCAAATCTGATGAGTTCCAAATACAATGATAGATTTATGGCAACAAGATATCCCTCAAAGTGACTATCACTTAATCTAGGAAACCGAACAAGGATGGTCTCATAAAATAAGTCATGATCGAAAATTATCATAATTGGTAGAGATGCAAGGCTTACTCCTGTTCTCGGATAAAGAAAACACGCAATCTAAAGGACTACTGAATATCAAAAGATGTTTTAAAAGAAAAGGAATAAGCTCCGTTATTGCGAAAATTGTTAGCCATGCAGGTGATAAAGGAGAGGTAGTGTAGCATTAAAGGATGTGAAACATATTCGTTCCTAAGAATATCAATCAAACAATGCTTCGTTACCATTGGTTGTTAAGCCCCGGACACAAACTTTCACGCAACAATTGCCGAAGGCCCACTATATACACTGTTATAATACACGACAATGCATATAATAAACCTACAAGGCTAATGGTATGAAATTAAAATAGAGATAATAATAAAATAATTTTTTGACATATTGAGCAGCGAAAATAAAAAGAAGAATCGAAGCCGTCTGAGTGACATCGTAAGATGAACAAGTTTATTATCACTCCTCGAAATAAATTCAGACTAACACTCGATCATTGTTAAATGCTTAAGGGGAAAAACATTATGAATATAGAGTTTCTTAAAATTACCTCAATCGTCATGTTCCATCATCATTTTCTTTGTAGTGCCTGGGAATGAGCTCCTTATCACTATTCGTACATTTCATGCCAATCATTTGGAAGAATCCTGTCAGGTGAGTGGATGGAAAAAAAAAACATGCATAACAAAATACATGCAATCATTTAACAATAACATAGGCATACTGGCAAACAATAAAACACTTGCATACTTATCAAGGCAATCAACACGGTCACAGTCATAGCATAATGCAACATGTAATATCTAAGGCAATAAGGATTGTGGCTAGGCTGGCAATGTCTCTAAGTATTTTTGGTGCTAAGAATAGGACGTGGATCTATCAGTGACACTTCTATATGCAGCTCCTTATGTCTCTTGTTATCTCGTATGCTAAACTCGATCCGTCCCGATGGGATATACACTCCTTGTGGCCCAGTTCCACTAATGATGAGGGGGAGTTAAGCGACAGTAGCTCCACCTACTCGATCCCCACGTTAGGATATCCTATTAATCCATATTATTTTATAATAAATTCATTCCCCATCACTCCTTATGCCTCCCATGGAAAATCCATGCTACACTACCATACTCGAAGAGATCTCAGGAGTCTTAGAGGTAACTCCATGTTGCTGCGATGTTTGATTCTATGTCACACTTCCGAATGCACCCAAACACTTCATATGCACTTCCATTATCACAAACTTATATGACACACTCAACCAATTCATGATATAAGAATGGCAATCCAAGCATGAGGCATCACAGGCAATTCATACCCAATTCATAGCATATGCAATGATTTCTTTCATTAATGCATTACTTTTCTAATTAATCTACTCATGCATATTCATTCCTGCCAGTAAACAATGTATAAAAGAGGTCCGTCCATTCATGGGTTTTCTAAAGTTCGAAGAGCCCACACTTGATCCTTGATAATTGGATCAATTTCCTCAAGGCCCATCACCTTAGGTATCCACCTACCTATGCATTCATAACCGTAACCTTAATATTGCATACTCAACACATAATTATGCATAAATTTACACATTTATAACCTCAATACGACAATTTTCTACTCAAAAATCAATATGAAACCGATCCGAATATTTTTCTTATTTTCTATTATTTTTTCAGGTATTAATCTAATTATTTGAGTCGTCAAATCACATCATATTTATGTAATCTTTATACCATTAGATTTCTTATTGTTTCTAGTATTTATATTAATTTTTTGAATTTTTTTTTATTTTTATTCTATTTTTCCCAAATTTTCTACCCTTTCTAGCTAGTTTCCTATTTTTCAAGATTCATTTTATTCTAGCCAATCAGGAGACATCACGTGACAATTCTAGGCAATGCCACACCTATACCCGGACCTTACTTTGAAACCAATACGTGTCCCACGCGAGGCATGCCACGCATTGCCTGAACCTCAAACTTAAGCTAAACCAGTTTTCATCAGCAGATAACATGTCGCCTACCCATGTAGGCGACACGTCGTCTACTCACCCCACAGACGAGATGTCAAACAAAGACAGCCTCATCATCTGAGGTTGTCTTCAACCTCCAGATCTGCAATAGCTAACACCTCAAACCAGAAAACCCTAAATTGAAATTCTTTTAATTCCTCGATGATCCTCATTTCAATGTACACTAGAACAATCTGCACATCATAATGAGTTTAAAGAAGTATAAATCGTCAAGACACATGGCCAAACATGGCCAGATCAAGCCAAAATGTGTCCATATTCCGAGTTGGAAATTTTACTTAATAACTAGCCCAATTCGTAGTAAAAGTTGACGATTTTTGCGAGGATGGAATTGTGATGGCAAAGTGAAGTTCGGGGGTGATGTTTCGTGGCTTGGAACACATTGGAACAAACAAAAGGAAAAACAGGAATTTATCCCGTTAGGTCACCAACGGGTGGAAAAACAAAACGACAACGTGTTTGATTTGAAGTAAAACAACATTGTTTCCATGAAAACGACTTTAAGGAAGAGTTCAGCTAAGATGATACCTCTTAGTGCGTTTTGGCTCACAACTGTCAAAATGACATTGATAAATATTGTTTTGACTTTTACTTAAATATTATTAAAATAATATTATATTACATAATAATATAATTATTTATTAATTGACTAAAATCATCAAAAATTTTAAAAAATTGCTATACATCTCTGAAAAAACATGCAAAAAAATCTTACAGAGTCCTTATGAATAGTACTATCCATTAGTACTATAAAATTAATTTTCCCATAAATATATAATTCACTAAGAATTTTAATGCCTCATTCAAATATTCTCTGAAAATTTTAATAATTCCAATTTTATTTCTGAAAAATTTTGAAAAATTCCCTAATGCTTATAATCCCTTAAGGTCCTGGAACACTAAAATCATCATTAGGTCTCATCTCTTTATTTCCGAATCACCTATCTTCTTAACTATCCATAGTTTTCAATAAATACAATAATTCATCAAAAATATTTTTCAACTAACAAACATTAAAATCCAATTAAAATTCAATGTTGATTCAAAAAATATGAGTTAAGGCCCACTAATCAATGTGATCCTTGATTGAGCTCCTGGCACAAGCTACTCTAAATTTTTGGGTTCTCACATAAAATTCCGTCTCTATAGCTGGCTCTCCATTCAGTCCTGAGTTTCCATTTCTCTCCTAAACTTATCCCTTCGTGCTCTCGAGTCTTACCCGACCTAAATCAAGCTGGATTCAGCCTCTCATTGTCTGATTCAGGTGTACCTACAATGGCAAGACCTCAAGGAATCAATCCGGTAAGCCTACGACGCATGTGTGGGTTTCAAAAACTATGACTGGACAGATGTTTTTATTAACTTGATTATTGGCATGAATCATTGCATGAAGGCTATTAAAGATGATAAATCAATAAATTTAACTATCGCATATGTTATGAAATGGCTGAGTAATGCCTGTGTTTCCTGCTAAGCTATGAATTGCGTAGATATGGTATGTTATGCTAAAGTATGATGAATGATTGGTATGAATATGCTTTGTTGTGTATTATATTGAGATGTATGTGATGCATTGAATGTATTCACCTATGAGTTATGCAAAGCATGGAAGTCACATAAGGAAACCTATGCAACCGTTAAGAGATCTCCAAGTCTGGTAGAGAGGCGTGGGGACACCAAGTATAAAGCTATAAGGCAAGACAGGGACTACACGAGTAAGTCGATAGATACAAGATAGGATCCTGTATAGTGGGGACTGTTTAGGTAGAACTACCATCACCTAACACCCTAGCATTATCAGTGGTTTTGGGCAATGGTAAGTAATAATGAAGGTAAATGTGAAGCATCACTAACAAATCCCAATCCTATTCCTGGCATGGGACTGACTGTGAGTTATTGCCAAGCCCAGTCACGGTCTAGTTGTGCATGGATACATTATACATGCTTATTGTGACCTGTTGTTGCACTTGTGTGCTTGCGTGCCAATATTATTTTGAGTGTACATGTGATATGCTATGTCACATCCCAAATCCCATAAAAATATTCTTTTCACGCGACAACTCATCGTAGGCCAATTATGTTGATTAATAACAAGCAATACATATAATGAGTCTACAAGGCTAGAAATACAATCGATAGCGGAAAAAAAATGTATAGTGGAGATATAATTTACAATAGTGTCGTTTAGGTGGCACTTACCCTAAAATTACTTAACATCTTTTACATTATTGTAACCTTTACCCACACTCACAGTATGTATAATGGCAGAAGTACCAAAAACAAGATAAACAATTGCACAACACATTAGCAACCTCAAGATATATATATATATATATATAACTGACCAGATGATGAAATCGGGACAATCTACTAACCAAGGCATTCTTACACAAGCATAATACGGCAAATATGAACATACTATTTCCATAATATCTGCCAATTTACACAACACAATAAAGCAGATAAGCAAAACAAACACATGCACAAGGTAATATCTTAATATTAAAAGTCATTTTAGTTGAGCATTCAATACATGACTAGTCTGGCATTCATTCGTAGTCTTTCCGAGCCCTAGATAAGACTACGATCTTTCAGTGGTATCCTATTTGATTTCTTTGATCTTTTTCTTATATTCATCATGTTCGTACTCATTATCTAACACACCTCTAAAGCTTAATTCCACTGAAAATGTCGAGGTGTTAGGTGATGGTAGCTTCACTTAAACAATTCCTTGAACCTACAGAAATGGCTAACAAATGCGCATTGAAATAATAAACCCTGTCCAACCTTATCCTCATGGTCTGTCATCTTCACACATACTACAAGACCCAGAGAACTCTCAAGGGTTGTATAGGATATCCTATGCAGACACTTGTATTGTCACGTTGTTATTCGATAAACTCATTATACAAGATGACAACCATATACTTATAATATTACTTCAATAAATCAAGCAAATAAGGAAATCACTAATTACTCATTACTTGCCTAGATATGCCTATTCATACTATTTTGATTATTGAGTTATTTTTTTATCTCATCAAAACATATGAATGTCAAGTACGAACACAACCAGCCACTCACAGTTTATGGTCCTGACTCTTCTTGGGGGTTCAAGTCCAAAGAAGATAGGCTTTTTCAATTTAACTCTGCACTTGTCAATCATAATATTCATCTTTTACTAATCTCAAATTAAACTATAACCCTTAGTTACATATTTTTAATCCTTCAATCATATCAATATCACCTAAGCATCGATTCAGAATAATTTTTTTTTTTTTTTTTTTTTTCTGTATTTTCTACTGAATTCTTTGATTTATTTAACCAATCAAACAAACTCAAATTTTTAAAAATTTGATACCATTGGAATAATCACAATTTCTAGTATTTTTTCTAATTTTTTTTCTCAATTTATTTCTATTTTTGCTCTATTTTTTTTTATTTCCAGCCTTTTTACTCATCCCAAAAGACAAAACGACATCATTTTACTCAAAGAAGAAAGTGTCGTTTTGAAACAAAACTACCTTGGCTAGCCCTTCTTCAGCAACTCGGCCAAAATGACAGAGACTTTACATCATTTTGACCAAGATTGGTCAAAATGACGAAAGCTCTTGTGTTTTGACTAGTTTTATCCTCTTTTTTTTCTAATTTAATTTATTAATAATAATAATATAATATTTAATATGTATATAAAATTTCAGAAATTTTGTATAATTCCTAATAAATAAATAGTATACTATCCCGAAAAATATCTAAAAAATCCTGACAAATTCTAAAAAAAATAGTGGAACACTCCAAAATGATTAAATTATTTTTCTCATAATCATAAAATTAATGATAAATAAAAGACATCAAAAATAATAACTATAAAATATTTAAATACCAAATTATCCTTTGAAAAAAAACTGAGAAAATTCTTATACCTTCATATCTCATCTTTAATCTTAATTCCAGTCTTTGATCACCAAACTTCCTAAAATCTCTCTATGATAATTATTTCCAAAATTCCTTGGTTTATATCTATATCAACATTAATACAAAATCTTCAAAAAGAGAAGGTTTCGGATTTCAATTCGGGTTTCTAGGTTTCAAAATAGAATTCAAAAAATATTTTTCAAGGTTATCAATATAAAAAGTGATTCAATAAAAATTCAATATAACTGAAAGTAAAATTACAAAACTACCTTCAATTTGGGTTTCTAAAAAGATCGTATCTTTTTCCAAATCGTTAAACAATTGATTCATCCTGTAAGTCTAAACGCCCAAACAAGAGGGTTTTATTCCTATCAAATTCTTCTCTTAAAGGCTATTGGGCCATTTTATTCATTCTAGGCCCAAAACTAGAATCCAACCCATCGATTTAAATATCAGGGTCTCATATGCTATATATGTTTTTCTCGTCCACTCACCTGACAGGTTTCTGCCGGCTCTCTATATCTAAATTAGAACAGGAATGGATATGATCATGGCATCTCTTTACACAGACAGACAGTCGAGAATTAAATCCAATCGAGATTAGGATTTCCTTATGGTTCCTCATCTATGGTGTACATGATATGCATTTCCCTAGTCTATATATATGATATTTTATAATCAAAGAACCTCGACTAATCATAAATGATTTATAAATCATGCAAATGGTAGTGTGGCCTGATTTTATTAAATATATATCGATGCTACCTGAATCAGCATCATCTCTTCCTTTTACTTCCGCTATTTGTTTAATTAATATAGTATTTAATTTACCTTCGCCATCGAATTTTATTCTATCCTTGTAGGCTTACTATATTCTATGATGTATACGTTGGCAATGTATATAATAAACCTACGGCGATTGCTGAGCAAAATTTTTTTGGGGACCGGGAGGTGACACAATCTGTGCAATATGAAGATATTCCCATAAGTTGTTTCGAGAGCGGTGTTTATATATGGTCATGCAAAAGAATATTGTCCTAGAAGCATGGCTATATCTAATGACGCATCTGTCACAAATACTATTCCAGTTCAACCTCAGATGAAGCTAGACTTCGACTAAGTTAAATCAGATCCAACGATTGTGACATCGGAGCCGGGTCCTTGGATGATGGCTCCAAAAAGGGGACGAAGGTGGTTTGTAAAAGTATTCAATAATAAAGAAAATCAGAATGATTTCCCCAAAAGGGGGAGTCAATAACAAAGGATCTTCAAGATTTGGAATTCTTGCAAATATACAAGAGGATAATGAGTCTTCATTGAAGGTTACAACAGAAAGCTGTAAACCAGTCAATGAAATTCCTGTTACAAATAAAGAGAATTCAAAGGAAAAGTTAATTAGCTTGACTAAAGGTGCTTATCATGACAAGAAGGAGATTACTAAACCGGATGTGTCCCCACCTACAGTAGGTACTAACGCCTCTTATATTTCTCTCCCTAATTTGAGGGTAGATTTCAATGCAGAAAATATGATTCAAGTATCCACCACTTTGGACCCTCTCAAGAATACAGCAGTAGCTCGTAGTCATACTATAATTACTTAAGAGAACAATTTCCTAGAAAAGTCTACTTTATCTTCACCGCCATTAATCAAGTGTCTAGGTGGTAGTAGTAAACTAACCCCTAGATCGGCAGTAGCTGTAAAAGATATTAAAAAGATGAAATCCACTACAAAGAATACAAAGAAGGTTATCGGTACTCAACCAGAAGGAAGTTCTGCAAATATACTATTTCCCTTTGATCAGGATTCAGACAATCAAGATCCAAATCCACAGGTCACAGATCTTGAGGAATTGATAGATGTTGAAACTAAAACCTCAAATAGTAGTAACACGTGTTGTTAGTTTTCTTTCAATTTCTTCTTTAGTTTTCTTCCATACTACAATTAAAATTTTAGTATGGAATGTTCAGGGAGTTTCGAGTCAAAATTTCAAGCATATGAATCACACATTCTAAATCTTCACAAGCTTGATATTTTGTTATTTTGGAACCACATATAAGTGGTATTAAAGTTGATAAAGCTATTGCTTCCTTATCCTTTGACAGATCTTATAGGGTCGAGGCTTCTAGTTTCTCTGGTGGGATTTAGTGGTGATGATCTGTTTTTAGCACTAGTCATCCGTTATGATTTTAGTTCGATTTGAAGACAACTGTGATTTAATTGTGTTAATTTAATGATTTTTTTTATTATTTATTGAGTATTGTGGTTGGGGAGGTTTATGTTGAATTTTAGCAACAAAAGGCAGTGCTTTCAGATGAAAAACATGTTAGATCACTCGCAAAGATGTTAAGCTATAGCGAATGACCACCAACTTGTCGGTTAATGTCAATTGACTAATTGGTGTAACCAATGAAAATTGTCGAATCTTAACCGACTAGTTGGTTCACAATGTACCAAAAGTCGAAGCTTAACTGACCGGAAGGATCATTAGACGAGAAAAAAATGCATTCCTGCCAAACATCAACGAACCGGTCGGTAAACCTACACCGATTGGCTGGTTCTAAGAGATCAAAATCAAAAATATCAGATAAGGATGATCATTTATGGATTAAGACTAATTACTTAGGTTCTAGTATAAATAAACATCAGGGGTTCATTGTATATCATCAAGTTCTTAGTTTTAAAGCATAACCACTAGTTTTCGTTGTTAGGATTCATCATCTTTTAGTGATTAATCAACGATATGTTATTTGGATTTTAAGTATGACAATTAGTTTTGTTTTACTTATTTTTCTTTCTTCCATAATTTTAGTTTCTAAGCACCCAAACAGGATTCAAACCAGAATCTGTTAACATACTGACCAGCAAAGATTATTCTACCTTGTTCTTCTTTGTGAAATTGATCACTTCGTTCTATGTAAACCTAATGTGGTAAGATATTGGCTTAGGTTCTGACATAGGGGTAGAATACTGAGGTAATCTAATTGATAGCATAGGAATATATCTGTTAAACCTAGGGTTGATATTGACTGGGCTAATAAACCATTTAGCTGAAATAGCATAGGAATATAGTTGATTACGGTTTTCGGTTAGACAGTAATAGCATGGGAAGGTATTATTGAATAAACAGAAATCAAGAACATCTTCTATGTTAATTAACAAAACAAATTCTAGGTGCTAATTTTGATACAATCTATTGATTTATTTAACAATTTTATTACAGCTATATACGTTCAGTTTCATTATTGAATTACAATCTACACACTATTCGATTGATTTAACTAGAGTAAAGGAGTTTAGTGAATTCATCAGTTTTAGATAGATTTTCCCTATGGATCGATAATCATTCATTTAGAACTATATTACTTGTTGACATCGTGTACTTGCAAAGAAAAATCAATTTACGTTAACAAGTTTTTGGCATAGTTACCAAGGAAAAAGGTTTTAAGATTGACAATTTACCCCTTATTCTTTTTCTTGATTAAATTTTTATTTGGTTGTAAAACTAGAAAACAGGTATAATCTGAGGAGTAAGAAGCTTGACCTTACACCAATTGACCACCCTAACAATGAGAGAACTATCCAGAAACTCTAGTGCCTCAAAATCTCAAACCAAACAATGAATAATCAAGAAGGAGGTGCTAATGGAGGGGACAACACAGATACAGCTCCAGCAGTGGACAATCCACAACCCCAGAACAGAATAGTGAAAAATTACAATACACCAACAGTCGAACTACTAGGTGATGTGATTCGCAGGCTAGCAATTCCTGCCAATAGGTTTGATATCAAGCCTGCAATGGTTCAGATGATGGAGAACCAGCAGTTCTTTGGGCTGAAAAAGGAGGACCCAATAAAGCATGTGAAGATGTTCGTGAAGCTGACAAACACATTCAATTTCAATGGAGTCCCTACTAAAGAAATTAGGCTGAATCTTTTCCCTTTCTCTCTTGCCCAATAGTTCTATTCGTACCTGGGATGAGCTGATGAATGCCTTTTTAGCCAGATCTTTTCAGTCGCGAAGACATCCCAGCTGAGGTATGAAATCAGTAATTTCAAGCAACTACCGAAGGAGACACTCTACGAAGTTTACGATAGAATCAAGAGATTGTTGAAGAGGTGCCCGCACTATGGTATTCCAGACTTCCTACGAATGGATACTTTCTATAAGGGACAATCAAAGATGCACAAATTCATGTTGAATGCCACTACCGATGGGAATTTCCTGGACAAAGAAGTCGATGAAGCTTTCAGATTAGTAGAAAGAGTAACTGCTGGAGGACAGACTTGGCAGGCTGATATTGATTATGACAGGACCTCAGGTAGGCTTAAAGTTGATGTTATTACCAAACTGATAGCAGAGATGGCAGAGATGAGACATGAGTTTGCACAGAGTAAAGCAAGTGTAGCAGCAGTCCATCAGAATTCAACAAACCCACCTGTCCTGGTTTTATATAAACAATATAGAGGTAATTGCAATAACTATCAGTGCTCTCAAAATGTGGAATAAGCCAACTATGTCGACAATCTAGGAAAGCAGCCTCACTACTTCGAGAACACTTATAATAAGAATTGGAAGTATCATCCCAACTTTTCTTATAAGAACAACAACCCAATTTCTGCCTCTCATCTGAATCATAGTAAGAGAGGAGGATACAACCCAGGCTACTAGTAGGGCAACCCGAATTTTCAGAATCCACTATCAGCTAAGAACAAGAACAACTGGGAGGATCTTATACAATAATTCATAATATCTTCTAATTCCAGAATTAAAAATCTAGAGACTCAGATGAGCCAACTTTTCCATATGTTGCAAAACAAGCCACTTAGGGTTTTACCATCAAACACAAAGCCTACCTTAGAATTGAAGGTAGTAACCTTGAGATCAGGTAAAGTTTTGCCTGAACCAGTGACAGCCAAAGAGCTAAGTAAAATTTATAAAAGTGAGTAGCAACTTAAGTTTGAGGAGGTCTAGGAGAAGCCAACAATGGAGGAATCGACACTTAAGAAACTAGTAGAGGAGAAATCAATGAAACAGGAAAGTAAAGAGAAGATTCCTTCTCCACCTTTTCCTAGGAAGTTGAAGAAAGTGCAGTTAGACTAGCAGTTTGCAAAATTATAAGAAGTCCCAAGAAATTGCAGATCAATATTCCTTTTGCTAAGGCCTTAGATAAAATGCCAACCTATGAGAAATTTATGAAAGATAGTTGTTTATGAGATAGTGGCTTTGATAGAGGAATGCAGTACGATAGTTCAGAGAAAGTTTCCTCCAAAGCTTAAAGATCCTGGGAGTTTCACTATTCCTGTTGAGATTGGGGCCAACCTTATGCCCCTTTTTATGGAAGAAAGATTGGGTTTGAAAGACATGCATCCTACTTCTTGCACTCTCCAAATGGAGGACCATTCACTTTGCTTTCCTAAAGGTATTGTGGAAGATGTTTTGATCAAAGTTAACAAATCTATTTTTCTAGTGGATTTTATTATTCTAGACATAGAGGAAGACAAAGCTATTCCACTCATCCTTGGGAGACCTTTCTTGGCTACAGGGAGGGCTCTAATTGATGTACATACTGGCCAACTGACTATAAGAGCGGGTGACCAGCAGGTTATCCTTGATATATGTTCTTCTATAAAGTGTCATAATAATAAATGTCAATTCCATTACTACTTGGGAGATAGAATATAGTGATAAAGAAAGATAGTTCGACTGTCAAGATCCTTTAGAAGTTGTTTTTTTGAGTAAATATCGATATATATTATATAAACCAAACGTTATACAACTTAAGAGGATAATGAAACATTATCCCATCTGACTTAAGAAAAGACACCTGTCAGATACCGAAAATATATTACAGTCTCTGCGACAATCTCCGTACAATCTACCTAGCCAACAAGGAAGCAAAATCTCCTGAGGGGAGAACTGCTAAACTATCCATACAAACCTCCTGGAGGTTGGTTTTAGCCCAGTAGAACCCATGCCGCATGCCATTGTAGAACATCTCTGCTGCGCTGCTGTGAACTCCTTTAAAGATTTATTATTGTGACCCAACCAAATGCTCCATGCACATGAAAACAGCAGGGCACATCAAAGTCCGCGGTAGCGGCAGGGGATACTAAAGCCTTCCCATTGTACGAACAGATCAGCCAAAGACCGCGGTTGGACCCAGCAGAAACCCCAATGTTTAATTACCAATGACCAGCACTCCCAAGCTGTCCTACAATCAAGAAATATGTGAGTAGCATCCTCTTCCACTCTGCCACATGCCTCGCAAAATGGATCTGCAACAGGGAGGATGCCTAGCCGAATTAAGTAACTCTTGGCAGGAAGTTTGTCCCTACACGCAAGCCACATGAAAGCCTGCCATTTGGGAGCCCCTGGCTTCCGCCACACGTTGGGAATGGAATGCTCACTGAATACTACTGTAGTCGCTGCCAATGACTGGTAGCATTCATTTACAGAGAAGGGTCTGGCCTGTGTCCCCCACATAATCAGGTCCTCCTCCATAGTGTTCGGTCTGAAATCCTCTAAAAGTGTCAACAGTCGTCCAACATCCTCTTCTTCCCATGCAAACAACTGACGCCGCCAAAGGAAATTCCAGCGCCACACATTGTCATACCGCACCCCAAACTGTAACACTGTCCCTTCCTTCACCACTGAAAGAGTATACAATCTGGGAAAAATTACACTCAAGGGAGAATCGCTACACCACACATCTTTCCAAAAGGCAATGGAGTCTCCCCTGCCCAATTTCCAGTTGAAAAATGACGAAATGCACTGACCATTGGAAAGAGTCATTCTGCTAGTCCGAACTATTCCATTCCACAATGCTGAACCACAACTTCCAGCACACACTATACCCTCTTGTCTAAGCTTGGGACTATATTTCTGCTTGATAACCTGGCTCCAAAGTGAACAAGTGTCTTGAGCAATCCGATTACTCCACTTTGTGAGCAAAGCATGATTTCGCAGCTTCAAGCAACCCAGCCCAGCACCCCCACTATCAGTTGGGCTAACAACCGTTGTCCACTTCACTTTACAGAGGCAGCATTTGTCCATTGTCCCAGTCCACAGAAAACACTTCATCCACTTCTCAAAATCCCTCCGCACTCCCACTGGCAATTGGAAAAATGTCATATAATACACAGGCAAACTATTTAGTACAGACCTGATCAAGGTGATTCTTCCCCCCATCGAAAGCAGAGAACCTTTCCAAGAAGCTAATTTTCCTTTAAAACGAGTAATCACCGAATCCCACGTGATACGTCGACGTGGATTGGCCCCAAGAGGCACTCCAAGATAATTGAAAGGCAAAGTCTGCCGTTGACAATGGATTAAGGAAGCTAACCCCTCAGCCGCATGTGTTGGGACATTGATTCCCACAAGTCCTGATTTGAAAAAGTTAACCTTAAGGCCAGAAAGTAATTCATAACACCGAAGAATGCTTTGGACATTGATTACTCCCTGTTGGTCGCCGTCACTGAATAAGATAACATCATCCGCGTATTGAAGATGCGTGAGCTGTAAGTTGCCAATACTAATTCTTTGGATGAGTTGACATTTTGCGGCCCTGTTTAACATGCGCGACAAAACTTCCGCTGCTAAATTGAAAAGTAATGGAGACAGGGGATCTCCTTGCCTCAGACCTCGTCCCAAATTAAATTCCGCTATGGGCACTCCATTAACAAGGACTGCACAGTGGGCTGAAGAGAAGCACTCTTTTATCCACCTTCGCCAAAGCACCCCAAATCCCATCTGCTCCAATACTTCTGACATAAAACTCCAATCCACCGAATCGTACGCCTTCTGAAAATCCAATTTAAGACACCATCCCTGACGTTTAGACGTTCGCATGGAATGAATGATCTCATTAGCTACCATCACTGTATCTGTAATAAAACGGCCTTCCATAAAACCAGTCTGGAATGGAGAAATGAGCTGGCCCATCACTTGCTTCAGCCGGGTGGATAATAACTTGGCAATGATTTTATACAAACTATTAATGAGACTGATTGGTCTGAAATCCACCAACTCTGTTGCTCCACTAGTCTTGGGTATTAAAGTGAGATAACTGTTGTTGATGCCTCTTGGTAAAACTCCACTTCTCTGGAATTCCTGTATCATTATGGTAATCTCGACTCCAATCACTGACCAAGCATTCTTAATAAAATAGAAATTATAGCCGTCAGGTCCCGGGGCCTTGTGACTGCCACACGCCCAGACCGCCCTCTTTATCTCTTCATCAAGGAAAGGTCGCTCTAAATCAGCAGCAACATCCGGTGCTAGTCTGGGCAACACCAGCCCACCTAAACCGAACCATCTAACTTCTTCAGCCTCGAAGACTTTTTTGAAATAACCAACTGCCTCAGTCTTGATGTCTTCAGGCTGGAGTACTTCCCTGCCCTGTACTCGAATCACCCCTATGAAATTACGACAGTGCCGTATGGTAGCACATGTGTGAAAGAACCGAGTATTCTTATCACCAAGTTTTAACCATTGCTGTCTGGATTTTTGTCTCCATAAGGCCCCAATCTTCCGCTTAATAACCCATTTCTAACTCTGCAAGTCCTCATATCTCATCAAAGAATCATGTCCCAAACCCTGTCGATGCTGGTCCATTAAATCCAGTTCAGCTAGAATGCTCTTCAATTGTTGATCTAAAGAACTGCAAGTCTCGTAATGCCAAGCCTTAAGCTTCTTCTTCAGAAAGGCCATCTTCTTAACCACCTTAAACTGACCTGGAAATTTGATCCCTGCCTCTTGCCAATACTCTTTCACCTTTGTCAAGAAACTTTTTCTTCCCACCACACGTCCCATGTACGAAATGGTCTGCTATCCCAAAAGAAGGAATCCGCTTTCAATATTAAAGGAACGTGATCAGAGAATCACTTGTCACCTGCATACAGTCGATGTCGATTGAACTGTACGCACCACGTTGAAGATACCAGCACACGATCAATTCTGGAAGCACGATTAGAAGTGAACCACGTGTACGCCTTGCCAATGAGTGGCATGTCAACTAACCCATTCCGATTTATAAAATTCTGCAGACTGGAAGCAGCACGCTCATTAAATGAATGGCCTAACCTCTCTTCCGCAATCAGAGCTTCATTGAAATCTCCCATGATCACCCATGGTACCATATCCCTGGATTTCCGTTGCTGCAATTCCTCCCATAACCCATTGCGCTCAGAAGCTAGATTCTGCGCATGCAGCCCTGCACACATAAATCTAAAACCTGACTCCTGCACCTTCAAATCCAATAACAGCCAGCGCTCAAATTTTTATGTTCCCAAGTGCAACACTTTCGCATCATCCCACAAACATACAATGCCACCAGTTGTACCACAAGCATCTATTGTTGTCCACTGTATGTCCAGACCAGGCCACAATCTGCGTACCAAACTAACTGGAAAGTTTTGCCGCTTTGTCTCACATAATATCAACAAACCCAACTGCTCATTAGCTATCAGCGCACGAATTTGGTTTACTTTCAGCTTACCACGGCATCCTCGGACATTCCATATAGCTAAATTAAACATTAACAACTAAATACCCACACTCAATACAAATACCTGGACAACTCTATGAAGCACAATGGTTCTGCCATGCCACGTGATCCTCCACAATACGCCCCTTCAATTTTTGCCGTATGGCTGCTTTCGTTTGCTTACGACTAAGCCCCAGAGTTTCTGCCATATCTAACACATGCTGAGCTTCCCCCTCAATGGAACACTGATTTGAGCTAGTTCCTTTGAGACAAGATTTCTCCGATGATACTTCAGTTTTCTCGCCACTGCCATTCAGAAAAGACGGTTCCTCTGCCAATTGAAGTTTGCCACCCCTCTCCACCAGACTCGCTCTTCCTGACGAGAGGCTGCCTATGGGTTTAAGATGTCTGAGTTTTCTCTGCTTCCCCATCCGACTTTGAGCTGCCCAGCCTTTGAAACCAAACCGTGAAGCCTTTTGTCCAGACTTCCTCATCCTACAAAATGTTGTGTCAGTGAGAAGAGAGTTAGACGCAGGAACTTCCAGGGTAGCATCCATCGTCATACGCTCAGACTGTGTTTTCCTAAAAGGCTGTAACTGACTCTCATCATTTGACTCCTCTCGAACCAGTAAGAAATCAGGAGCAGAGCAATTGCTAAACACCCCCCCCCCCCCCCCCCCCCCCTACTAGAGCTGGAAAGACTAAAAGGTCCCTCCTGAGACTGTTGTACCCCTGAGTGGTCTCGCATATGCGTGCTCTTATCTAATAATCCAGGTGTAGTGCACTGAGTAGGACCCAGGACTCTAGGTTTGACTGTCTCTACTTTGTCCCCAGCTGTTCCACCTTGCGCCAACAACCCCTGTTGAGATATCTTGGATGTATTTCCTTTTTCTTTAACAATCTTATCCAGCCTGCTGTCTGGTTGGAGAGGAGAAACTTGTGCAGGTCTACTAGTGGACCCTCCGGCCATGGAGCCTTGTGCACCAAAATTGGAGCTCTCCCTGGTCTCTGCTGTCTCTTCCACAACACGTATCAAGAAACCTTCCCCATCAACCTGAATCTTAACCATGTCTTGAATAGCCAGCAGCATATGAGTAGCAACTTGTAACCTGACCATATCCAAACAAGACTAAGCCGCAGTACTGGGATGAATCTGAACTAAAGACCCAAACGATTGGACAATCTTTGAAAAAGTTAGCTCTGACCATACATGAAGAGGGAGTCCAAACACCTTCACCCAGCAAAGCCTTCTGCCAGCAACATTAGCTGGACTCCACGGATGTAGGTCTGCAAACTTAGCATTCCAGGTGCTGAAATTAACATGGAGTTCATGCTTCATCAATGCAGTCGTGGGGAAGATGATCAATCTCTGAGACCCCCCCATCGATATACACACAACATCCTGAGGTAAGTTCAGCTCCTCAGTAAGGTTCCCTCGAAGGAAACCCACAGCACTCCGCTGTAGCTTATCAAGATTTCCTGGGTGAGTGGGAATCACTATGCTGGTCTCTACCGTATCCATTTGAAACTTCCCTGTAGTAACATCAGCATACGAACGACCATCACATTCACTCCTGACCACCTTAAGATTTTCCATCTGTGTGCCCCGCGACTGAGTCGCTTTGTTTCGATCACCACCATCAGCTACTCGCACTTGTTGCCCCATTCTAGCTGGAAATCTTGCCACACTGAAACGCATGCGAGTAGGGGACCCTAGAATGGATTATAGCCTTCATTGTCGATGTTGCTCCTGATTACCACAGCGCACAAACTTCACAAAACCAAACCTCACCCCACTTCTGGACTTGCGATTTGGAATATATACATCCGCGACAGGTTCTATGTTGGCTATCTCACGAAATAATCTATTCGAACTCCATCCCTCTGGAATATTATCAATAAAATACGAAATATATCTATCTTCACTGAAAACCTTGGCGGGATCCCATTCGAAACGAGATTGCACCGCCTGACCCAGGTCCTCCTGAGGAACCGAACTGGGAATCTGTGGGGAAATTTGTGTGTTCTGAGTGGGTGTAATGTTGGGATGGGGATTGGGGAGAGGTGGGAGGTTTTGGGAGGTGAGAGAAGCTTCCATATAGTCTCTATCGTTGCCCCTTTAGAAGTTGTTTTAGTAGCTGTTTTAATTCCAGAACTGGCAGTTCCTTTACTGAAGTCTTCATTTTTTTCCAGTTGACCTAAGAACACAATGAGTTTTAAACAACCTCTGTCTCCATCTGGGCATATTATCCATGCTTCTGATGAAGGCTGCCACCTTTTCATCATCACTATCTTCAATTCCTAGCAAAACAACCTTTAGAAGTTGTTTTGCTAGGAATTGAAGATAGTGATGATGAAATGGTGGCAGCCTTCATCAGAAGCATGGATAATATGCCCAGCTGGAGACAGAGGTTATTTAAAACTCATTGTGTTCTTAGGTCAACTGGAAAAAAATGAAGACTTCAGTAAAGGAACTGCCAGTTCTAGAATTAAAACAGCTACTAACGCATCTGAAGTACCAGTTTCTGGGGGAGAATGATACTCTCCCTATGATCATTTCAGCCTTTTTGACAAAACTGCAAGAAGAGAAGCTAATGCGAGTGCTGAGACATAAGACTGCAATTAGGTCGACAATGGCAGACATTATAGGGACCAGCTCATCATTTTGTATGCACACGATCAGATTAGAGGGAGTGCACAAGCCTTCAATTAAGCACTAGAGGTGGTTGCTTTGAATGTGAAGGAGGTAGTGCATAAAGAAGTAATAAAGTGGCTTGATGCTAGAATCATCTATCCAGTTCCAAACAACAATTGGATGAGCCTAGTTCAGTGTGTTCCGAAGAAGGGAGGTACCACAGTGGTGAAGAATGAGAAGGGAGAATATATGCCAACCAGAACAGTTATAAAATGGAGGGTATGCATGGATTATAGGAAACTAAATAAAGCAACCTGTAACGATCATTTTCCACTTCCTTTCATTGATCACATGCTGGATAAGCTTGTTGGCAGGGAATTCTACTGTTTCGTTGATGGGTATTATGGGTACAATCAGATTGTCATTTCCCCAGAAGATCCAAGTAAGACCACTTTCACTTGTCCTTATGAAAATTTTTCTTTCAGTCGGATGTCTTTTGGGTTGTGAAATGCTCCTGCCACTTTCTAGAGGTGTATGATAGTTATCTTCACAGACCTTATTGAGAGATGTGTAAAGGTTTTCATGGATGATTTTTCTCTTATTGGGACAGTTTCGACTAGTGCCTCAGTCACTTAGGCGTTATTTTAGAAAGAGGCCAAGAGACTAACCTAGTGCTAAATTGGAAGAAATGTCACTTTATAGTTACCGAAGGCATAGTTTTGGGACTGATTTCAAAAAGACAGTTGACAATCAACAAAGAAAAAATTAAAGCAATTGAGAAGCTGCCAATTCCAACCACAGTTAAAGCTGTGAGAAATTTCCTGGGACATGTAGAGTTTTATAGAAGATTTATCAAGGACTTCTCAAAAATTACCAAGCCATTATTCCAGCTATTGATGAAGGATCAGAAGTTTGATTTTGATCAGAATTGTGTGGAGGTATTTGAAGAAATTTGGAAGATATTAGTGAGTGCTCCTATCATTATTACACAAAATTGGGAGCAAGAATTCGAGCTGATGTGTGATGCCAGTGATTATGCTATTGGAGATGTACTTGGGAAAAGAAAGGATAAAATATTTCATCCTATTTATTATGCCAGCAAGACCCTTAATATTGCCCAAATGAATTACACTATGACAGAAAAAGAGTTGCTAACGGTTGTGTATGTCATTGAAAAATTTTGGTCCTGCCTTAATGGTTCGAAAGTGATTGTCTATTTTGATCATACTACTATCAAACACCTGATGGAGAAGAAAGATAACAAGCCATGCCTGATTTAGTGGGTACTGCTTCTTCAGGAATTTTTATTTAGAGATCAAAGACAGAAAGGGGACTAAAAACCAGGTTGCTGACCATTTGTTCAGATTAGAGAGCCAGCCGATTTCAAAGGCTGTAGAGACTAAGGAATCCTTCCCTGATGAATAGGTTCTAGCAGTCAAAAATGTTGATCCTTGGTATGTTGACATAGCTAACTACCTAGTCTGCAAGACAGTTCTCCCTAAATTTTCTTGCCAGTAGAAGAAGAAATTCATCTGCAGCACCAAATTCTACTTCTGGAATGATTCATTCCTGTATTGCCAAGGCAATGATCAAATTATCAGATGATGTGAACCAAAAGAAGAGTTTGAGGATATCCTGAGGCAATGCCACTCATCTCCGTATGGTGGTCATTTTGGAGTTAACAAGACTGGAGCAAAGGTACTTTAATCTGGTTTCTTTTGGCCATCTATTTTTCACAATGCACACCATTTTGTTACATGATGAGATAGATGCCAAAGAACTGGAAATATAGGAAAAAAAATAAGATGTCTCTATGCTGGAAGTTGAATTATTTGATGTTTTGGGGATTGATTTTATGGGTCCCTACTCATAGTCCTATGGAAAAAAGTATATTTTGCTGGCAGTTGAATATGTATCCAAGTGGGTTGAAACTAAGGCTTACAAAACCAATAATGCCAAAGTAGTATTGAATTTTTTAAAGGAAAATATTTTTACCAGATTTGGGGCTCCATGGGCTATTATCAATTATGAGGGAAGCCACTTCTGCAACAACCAATTTATGGCCCTTTTGAAATAATATGGGGTTAGACATAAAATGGCTCTACCATACCACCCTCAGATCAATGGCCAGGAAGAAGTTTTCAACAAATAAATTAAGAGAATTCTGGAGAAAATTGTTGGCCCTACGAGGAAAGATTAGTCCAATAAATTAAAAGATGCATTGTGGGCATACCAGACAGCCTACAAAACGCCATTAGGAATGACACCATTCCTATTTGTGTATGGTAAGGCATATCATCTACCTGTGGAGCTAGAGCACAAGGCCTATTGGGAAATCAAGAAGTTAAATTATGATTTGTTAGTAGCTGGAAAAAAAATAAATATTACAATTGAATGAATTAGAAGAGCCACATTAGTTGGCCTAAGAGAATGCCATAATTTACAAAAAAAACATGAAAAGATGGCATGACAAGCACATCAAAGACCAAGAGTTCAAACCAGGAATGCAGGCATTGCTATTTAATTCCAGGAAGAAACTATTTCCAGGAAAACTGAAATCAAGATGGTCTAGACCCTTTACAATAGTAACTGTGTTTCTTTATGGCTCAGTAGTGGTACAGAATCCCAAAACTGGAAATTCTTCAAAGTGAATGGGCAAAGATTGAAGCCTTGTTATAGATGGGAGGTATCTCCAGCCTCCACTATAATCCTGAAATCTGGAGAATGAATTGTATAAGGTCATGCTAGGATTATAACTAAGATGCTGAATGGGAAACAACCCATCATATAAAAAAAACAAAGAAAGAATAAAAGAAAGAAAAAGAGACAGTGGATGAGAGAAGAAAAAAAAGATTTCTCACTAACAAGTTTGTTTCTGTGTAGGAATTTAAGTTTGAGGAAGAAAATGCACAGGGAATCAAGTAGGTTAGGCATCCAATGGATGACTGATCGGTCCATGTGAGACCAATGATCGGTCAGTGAAAATGAGGAATCATGTCAAAATCTAACCGACTGGTCAGTCCACTCAAGGGAAAAATACAAATTATAACCAACCGATTGGTCTATATGACGAGAACCAGAAGAAAAATGTCGAGCCATTACCGACCGATCGATTACCATCAACTGACTGGTCGGTCCATAATTGAAGAGGAATGCGAGCCATTATCGACCCATCGGTTTACAGGTGCAAAGGAGTCAGTGCCCATTGCGAGTCATCACTGACTAGTCAGTGTGTCGGCATAGGGTTTTAAAAACACCTCTCCCCCTTTTTCTTCCTCACTTTTGTAACCCTAACTGTTTTGCAAACTACTACTCTCTCTCTAAAATCGGCAACCCTCCCCTTTCTCTCTAAAATATCACCTGAAAACACCTTCCCCATCCCATAAATATCCTTCCCCATCCGCATATCCACCACCATTACCCTTCTCTCTCACTAAATTTCCAGATCTCCACAAGTTTTTCCTCCCTCTTCCACCTCAAACCCAGCAAACATAATGGGCAGAACCAAGGAGACAACTAGCCAACCAACAAGTTCTCCACCTCACCATCCTTCTAAGTGTGGCCACAGCTCCACGTCTAGGGCTTCATTATCAAGAGAGATTCCAGAATTCAATGCTTTCTGTTTCACATCAACTGCAGTAGAAAAAAGGTATAAAATATTGAAGAGGCAACAATTCCAGCAAGAAAAGGTACTCACTTTTGAGTACCGAGCAAGATACATAAGATTTGGTGTGCTTCATCCCCCACACCTTCAAGAATTATGTGTTAAGCTTGGTTGGGAAATGTTTGCTCTTCAAACTCCTGCAGATGCATATTCTAAACTTGTGTATGAGTTTTATGCAAACATGCCTGATGTGGTGGATGGTTTTGTTATGGTTAGACAAGATTTTGTTAGAATTGCTACTGATGTGCTTAATAGTTACTAAGGTTTGGAAAATGAAAATGATGAAGAAGATGAGGAAGACGAATAACTGGATTTGATGCTTGTCTATGATGGTGAAAGTGTGGAGGAGCCACTGTCACGGTTACCAATTTTGGCAAGGAGGCGAAGTTTTGGAGGATATTCATGGGGTATAACCTGATCCCTATTGCCCAAGACCACTAAATAAACAAGGAGAACAATTTGCAACTGCACAAAATTGTGATGGGTATATGATTTAATATTGTAAAAGTAATTGCTGGAAAAATTCTTTCTTGGAAGGAGAAGGTGAATAATCGTGTTCCTTTTCCACATATGATAACAGCTTTTTGTATAGGAGCCAGAGTATTGCCACCGGAAGAGCCTTACTTTCCAATCCTCAAGCCAATACTGCCCTTCACTTATTCTTATATTAGGGCAAAAATTAAGGTAACCGAAGTAATGAAGGCAAAGACAAATTATTCTTGTTTCAGATGTTATAAGAGATGATATATAGGACAAGATGTTGAACCACCACCAGTGGCACCACCACGACCTGATCAGCCAATAGAGTAGGGTTGTTGTAGATACTGATTTGGTGGTATACCTTGATACAACAGCAAATATTGGTACGACAACAACAGGTTATTACATAAAAATTATCAAAATAGACAGATGGAGTTGGTTTAGCAAATGCAAGAACAATAGATGTGATCCACGCAGTATCATTGGAATATAACTCAATAGATGTTTGAGCAGTTCCGGAACCTGAATCCAGATGGTCCTTCTCCATCACAATAGGATGATGGCGATCATGCTCTAGGAGGGAGATAAGTTATTGTCTCACAAATTTTTCATTTCTTTCTATTTGCGTTATTTGATCATTTTTGTTCGTATGTTATGTCATGTTATGTTATGCTATGTTATTCTAGCTCATGTTTTGTTATGTCCTTTGGAATTTGATGATTATGTCTGGAACGTCGATTTATGTTAAGTTTGAGGAAATTTGTTCACTTCTAAAGAACTGACAATGAGTACTCAATTTTGTTTAGTATAGTTGATTAAATTTAAACCTTTGATGTGTTAAAATTGGTTTTAAAAATTAAAGGTGGCATTAGGTTCGAACATTAACCAATAATTAAAGAGAAAAACATCGAATTGATTAGTTTATATTGAGAAAAAAATAAGAGGGTTAGATAGTACTGGTTAAGCTATTGGTTTGACTCACCAATTGTTGTGTTTGCTGAAAAAAAAAATTATTATTATGTACTGGGAATTGAAAAAAAAGAGAAAAAAAAATTTTGAAGCACAAAAAAATAAAAGCACATACGGTAGGTTAAACATAGTAGGACCTTTGAGCTACACGTTTACAATTCTAATAAGCATTCTGGTTGGTTTGGTGAACTAATGCATAGATATTGGGTGTTTTAAAATCTTAGTTCCGTTATGTGAACTGAAATTGATGCAGCTAGGTGAGAATTGAAAGACCAAAATTTCGGAATTGAGTGTTTCTTATTGGTTATGATGAAGTGAACCAATTTTCTTGATTGAAAATACCTAGTTATTAGTGTGTGTCTTCAACGAACTATTTTTGCTAGGGACTAGCAAAGTTCTAAGTTTGAGGATATTTGATGACTTGTGTCTAACACTAGTCATCAGTTATAATTATAATTCAATTTAAAGATAATTGTGATTTAATTGTGTTAATTTAGTAAATTTTTTGATCGTTTGTTGAGCATTGTGGTTGGGAAGGCTTACACTGAATTTTAGCAACAAAAGGCAATGTTTTTAGATGAAAAATACGTTGGATTACTCACAAAGATGTTTGGCTATTGTGGATGACCACCGGCTGGTCGGTTAATGTCAACCGACCAATCGATGTAACCAAGAAAAATTGTCGAAGCTCAACCGACCTGTCGGTTGGAGGACACCAATCAGTCGGTTCACTTACACCGATCAGTCAATCCTACAAGATGAACATCAGAAATATCGGATAAGGATGATTATTTATGGATTAAGACTAATTACTAAGGTTCTAGTATAAATAGACGTCACGGGTTCATTGTATAACATCAAGTTTTTAGTTTTAGAGCATAAACACTAATTTTTGTTGTTAGGATTCATCAATTTTCAGAGATTAATCCACGATATGTTATTTGGATTTTGAGTATGACAATTGGTTTTGTTTTACTTGTTTTCTTTTTTTCCATCATTTTAGTTTCTACGCATCCAAAAAGGATTCAAACCAGAATCTGTTAACATATTAACCAGTGAAGATTATTCTAGCTTGTTCTTCACTACGAAATTGATCACTGCGCTCTAGGTCAACCTAATCTGGTAGGGATATTGGTTTAGGTTTCAACATATGAGTAGAATACCTAGGTAATCTAATTGACAGAATAGGAATATATCTGTCAAACTTAGGATTCATACTGGCTGGAGATAATCAACCTTTTAGCTGAATTAACATAGGAATATAGCTTATTAGGGTTCTGGGTTAGCCAGTAGTAGCCCGGGAAGGTATTATTGGATAAATAAAAATTATAAATATCTTCTAGGTTAATTAACAAAACAGATTCTAGGTGTGAATCCCGATACAGTCCATTGATTTATTTAACGATTTCATTACAGCTATTTACGTTCAGTTTCATTATTTAATTACAAACTACACACTATTTGATTGATTTAACTAGAGTAAAAGAGTTTGGCAAATTGATCAGTTTTAGATATATTTTCCTTGTGGATCGATACTCATTCTTTTAAAACTATATTACTTGTTGACATTTTACACTTGCGAAGAAGGTAAATTCAATTTACGTTAACAGGCGGTGTATGGTTCTCCTAATCTAACTTTTAGAAGAATAATTTGGGATCGTCACTGAAGTATAGCACCTATTTCTTCACAAGCTTGGTTAATTACAGGTGATTTTAATACTATACTTTCTTGTTTGGATAGAACAGGGGGAGCTGAAAGAGGTTCTCACAGAAATAGAGATTTCTCTCAATGGATTACTAATTGTGAACTTGTGGACCTAGGCTTCCAAGGACCCAGATTTACATGGCAAAGGAGTGTATTATTTCAAAGGTTAGATGTAGCTATTGGAAGTGAAGGTTGGTTGCGTATGTATCCTCAAACATAGATTTTGCATCTTCCTCGATATGGCTCAGATCATAAATCAACACAGCATTAGGTTGCATTAGTAAGTCTTTCAGAAAAAAATCATAAATTTAAGTTCAAATTAATTAAGATTAAGTAAATTATATCAAATTAATTAATTATTGTTATAGAATATAACGATAAGAAGAATTGAGGAGAAAAGAATAAGAGAGAAAATTAAGAACAATATAGGGAGTAGAATATCTTATCAAGTGCTCAAACAAGTGTGTACAAAGCAAATAATGTTACCTCCTATTTATAGGTAACATGATAGGGTACATGTAGAAACATTGGAAGATAAAGAGTTTTGTAGTTACAAAATATTCATTACACAATTGAATAGACATAATAAATTTTTTGTCTTTTCAATTTTCAAACCTTTGATATTCATAACACTCCCCCTTGAATATTTTGAATATTAAGAATGTGAGTATGAAATCAGAATATTGCCTCATTAAAAACCTTACCAAGAAAAACCCAATGGGAATAAAAACTTGGTGAAGGAAAAAAAGAGTGCAGTGCATACTCTCCCTGATTTAGTCATCCCTTTAAATCTTTCAAGCGTTGCATTCCGATCTTTCGAATAAGCTTTTCAAATGTTGATGTGGGAAAAGCTTTAGTAAATAAATCAGTCAGGTTATCACTTGAACGTATTTGTTGGACACTGATCTCCCCTTTGCTTTGAAGATCATGAGTAAAGAAGAATTTTGGTGAAATATGTTTTGTCTTGTCACCCTTTATGTAGCCTTCCTTCAATTGAGCTATACAAGCAGTATTATCTTCATACAGTGTAGTTGCAAGTTCTCTATCACTTGATAATCCACATGCTTCTCTTATGTGTTGTGATATTGATCGTAGCCAAACACATTCACGACTTGCTTCGTGAATTGCTAAAATCTCTGCATGGTTAGAAAAAGTAGCAACCAAACTTTGTTTCACCAATCGCCATGAAATGACAGTATTACCTGTAGTGAATAAATAACCTGTTTGCGATCTGGCTTTATGTGGATCTGACAAATATCCTGCATCTGCATAACCAACTAAATCAAAAGTGGATAAATTTGAATAATATAAACTCATATCCATTGTCCCTCGTAGATATCTAAAAATATGTTTAACTCCATTCCAATGTCTTTGAGTTGGGGAAGAACTATATCTTGCTAGTAAATTTACTGCAAATGATATGTCAGGTTGAGTATTATTAGCAAGATATGTAAGTGCACCAATAGCACTAAGGTATGGAACCTCAGGACTTAAGACTTCTTTATTTTCTTCACGAGGTCGAAAAAATATCTTTTTTCACATCAAGTGACCTCACAATCATTGATGTACTTAATGGATGAGCTTTATCCATATAAAATCTTTTAAGAACTTTATCCACATAATTTGATTGATGAATAAATATTCCTTCACTTAGATGCTCAATTTGAAGACCCAAATAATATCTTGTTTTCCCAAGATCTTTCATTTCAAATTCGTTTTTTAAATAGCTGATAGTTTTATCTATCTCTTCACGAGTTCCAATGATATTTAAATCATCAACATAAACAGCTATTATAACAAAACCATATCCATATCTTTTTATAAAGACACGTGGACAAATTGGATCATTCTTGAAGTCTACTTTAATTAAGCATTCACTGAGGCAATTATACCATATTCGTCCAGATTGCTTCAATCCATATAGAGCTCTATTTAACTTTATTGAATAAATTTCCCGGAAATTTGATTTATTTGCATCTGGAAATTTAAATCCTTCAGGGATTTTCATATATATATATATCAGTATCCAACGAGCCATATAGATAGGTTGTAACTACATCCATTAGACGTATTTCAAGCTTTTCATGTAGTGTCAAACAAAGTAAATGTCGCAATGTTATTGCATCCACCACTGGAGAATATGTCTCATCATAATCAATACCCGGTTTTTGGGTAAAACCTTGTGCGAAGAGTCTTGCTTTATATCTCATAACTTCATTTTTCTCATTTCTTTTTTGCACAAATACTCATTTATATCCCAGCGGTTTTACACCTTTTGGTGTATGGATTACAGATCCAAAAACTCCACGTTTTTCAAATGACTTTAATTCTGATTGAATTGCGTCTTTCCACATTGGCCAATCATTTCTATTTTTACATTCCTTCACAGAGGTAGGTTCAAAATCCTCACTTTCTTCTATAATATTTAGCACTATATTATATGCAAAAATATTGTCGACAAGTATTGAACTTTGGTTCCATCTTGTTCCTGTAGTGACATAATTAATCGAGATCTCTTCATTCTCTTGTGTTTCTTCTAGAATTTTATTAATTATGTCAACTAGATTTTCCAAAACTATATCCTTCTCATAACCATCTTGTGTAATTGCTCCTTTCTTTTTTCGAGGATTTTTATCTTTAAAACCAAATGGTCTTCCACGTTTCTGACGTGGTCCAGATTCACTAGCAACTTTAGATTGTCCTTCAGGGACATCAATTCTTATCGGAGCATTTACAGCTGGAACATGAGACCTAATTATTCTTTTAAGGTCAGTAAATGCATCTGGCAGTTGATTTACAATCGTTTGTAAAAGAATTATCTTTTGAACTTCATGTTCACATTGATTTGTTCGAGGATCAAAACTAGATAATGATAATTCATTCCAAGAGATCTTCTTTTCCAACTGTTTATTTTCTCCCCAAAGTGTTGAAAATATAGTCTTGTCAAAATGACAATCAACGAATCTTGCCGTAAATAAATTTCCAGTTAATGGCTCAAGATATTGAATGATAGATGGAGACTCATATCCAACATATATTCCTATCCTTCTTTGAGGACCCATTTTTGTACGTTGTGGTGGAGGAATTGGAACATATACCGCACAACCAAAAATTCTTAGATGGGAAATATTTGGTTCCTGACCATGAACCAATTGCATCGGGGAGTGTTCATGATAACTTGTTGGCCTAATGCGTATAATTGTTGCTGCATGTAAAATGGCATATCCTCAAACATAAACTGGAAGTTTGGATCTCATAAGCATAGGTCTTGAAATTAATTGTAAACGTTTTATAAATGATTTTGCAAGACCATTTTGTGTATGAACATAAGCAACAGGATGTTCAACCTTTATTCCAATAGACATGCAATAATCTATAAAGGCTTTTGATGTAAATTCACTAGCATTATCCATTCGAATAGATTTTATCTGATAATCAGGAAATTAAGCTCGTAAACGAATTATTTGTGCAAGCAATCTCGCAAATACCACATTGCGAGATGATAATAAACATACATGTGACCATCTGGTTGATGCATCGATCAAAACCATAAAATATCGAAATGGTCCACATGGTGGATGTATAGGCCCACAAATATCTCCTTGAATTCTTTCTAAAAATTTTGGAGATTCAATTCTAATTTTTGCTAGTGATGACTTTATTATTAATTTTCCTTGAGAACAAGCAGCACATGAGAATTCATTGGATTGAAAAATCTTATTCTTTTTCAATGGATGACCACAAGAATTCTCTATTATTTTTCGCATCATTGTTGAACCGGGATGTCCTAACCGGTCATGCCAAATTTTAAACACATCATTAAACTGATGGTTTATTATAGAATGAGATTCTATCATTGTAATACTTGTGTAGTACAATTCGGAGAAAAAGCGGATAATTTTTCTAATATATACTTTTTACTCATCTTTTATCTCTCAATATTGTATGCGTTGTGACATTGTCAACCAAGCATATTTCCTTGGCGTTCATCTTAGATATATCCATGCCAATATTCATTCTCTTCATTGAATAAATAAAATTAATAAAAAAATATAAAATTAATTAAAATATAAATAAAAATATGAATAAATAAAAATAAATAAATAAACTTTTATTATAATAAAACAAGAGAACATAATTAAAATTTGCATAGTTATAAAATTAAAATCATTCTTGATTTCTTGCACTTTCATCATTTGGATCATTAAGAAAATTAGAAACATCTAAGTGCGTTATATCCTCAAAGCCATTAGCAAATTCAGTGAAATCATCTTAGACAAAGTTTGTCTCCACATTCTTGCCTTTAGACTTCAAAGATTCTTGATATAGGTCGGTAAAATATTTTGGTGTACTACAAGTACGTTGTCAATGACCTTGCATTCCACATCGATGACAGTTACTAATTGTAACTTTTTTCTTTATGTCACTCATTATTTTTCCAGGTCCTTCATCCTTTACAACTTTCTGATTTTGGAAGATAAATTTACTTGATTGACCACCACCATGACGAAATTTATTATAACCTCGTCCTCGTCCTCATCCGCTGCCTCGACTATGACCACGACTATGGTTATGAGATAGCATCACATTCACTTCAGGGAATGGAGCAGAACCAGTAAGACTAGATTCATGATTTCTCATCAATAGCTCATTGTTTTGTTCAGTCACCAGAAGGCATGAAATCAACTCAGAATATTTTGTGAAACTTTTTTCATGATATTGCTGTTGTAAAAGCACATTTGAAGCATAGCAATAATATTACAACATGATTATAAATTATTATAAAAATATACTCACCCAAATATACCTTTGTAGAAACTAAGATTCTTGTTTGTTCTTTGTGAAGAACTCTTGTAAGACTCTTGATTCTCCTTTTGTTTATAAGAGTATCGTGCTGATAACGTGTTATAGAATATAACGATAAGAAGAATTGAGGAGAAAAGAATAAGAGAGAAAATTAAGAACAATATAGGGAGTAGAATATCTTATCAAGTACTCAAACAAGTGTGTACAAAGCAAATAATGTTACCTCCTATTTATAGGTAACATGATAGGTTACATGAAGAGATATTGGAAGATAAAGAGTTTTGTAGTTACAAAATATTCATTACACAATTGAATAGATATAATAAATTTTTTGTCTTTTCAATTTCCAAACCTTTGATATTCATAACAGTTATATCGAATGAATATAAATTGATTAATTTTTATATTATTTTTATTTAATTTATAAAAATATATTTTGATTTTGATTCTCGAAATAATTAAACGGTATCATTCAGTACTATATGTTTAATATTAGTATATAAAATCGGAAAAAAATTAAATAAAAATTATTAAAATATTTTTTTGTTATTGATATAAAGTATATATTATTATAATATATATATATATATATATATATAATTGAAAAATTTACAATACTTTTTGGTTTAAGTAAATTTGATTTAACGATTTTCAGTTGAATTTATCAAAGGATATTTTAGGTGTTGAGCAACATCTTTTATGAAAGAGGATCGCTTCCTTTTCATATCTAGTTATAACTATGGGATGAGATTCCAAAATTAGTTATATTAGATTAAAAAATATATAATATTTTTGTAAATGGGATTTATTATTTTCCTGATCCTTCCAAGTTCCATGAATTTGCAAATGGGATGGTTCGACCTTGACGTACGCCATATGGCAATGATTTAATATGTGACATCTACCGAAACATTCATGTCATCAAAGACCATTTTATGGCACAAAGTGCAAACTGCAAAGTGCAGAGTGCTAGCAGCTTGATCTGAATTGAGGAAACAAGTTGAAGGCCTACAAACCTGAAACAACTTTATTTGAAGCATACTCAAAAGAAAGAGAGACCTACTTCCTCGAATCATTTTCAGCAGTGGGAGACTCCACCCAACGCTCTCATCACTCAAGTCTATTCACATGTTCGGGATTTAAATACAGATCAAATACTTGAAAAATCTCAGTTCTGATTGGTCGTTTTCTTCCCCTTTGGTTCTGAGAATGCATACAAATATAGTGCAAGTGATTTGACCGCGACACCTCAAGAAATGATCTAGTAGACATAAGTGCACATGGGAAGAACTGGAAAACATTTAAACATGACTCACATGCAAGGAACGTGGGCTATTGCTTGGCTTCCCCAGTCCAAGACAACCCATTATCATATTAGACATTGAGCAGTAAGGTGTGTCGTCTGGTATTCAAGGCTAAAATGTGGTATTACTTTGTGCAGGGATTTTATTTGCTTTTGACGTATTTGTTTGAGATGCCAGGGAAGGATTGAAGGGGAAGTCTGCATTAGATCCATAAAGATCGTTAATCAATAACATCCAACTCCTTGTGCTGTATAGTCCACAAGCCTGTATGTACGACTACTTGCCCAACACGAACATGTGACCAGTTCTGGTTCCTCTAATGTTGATCTTACCGGAACAAAACCCAAAAATTTAATTTACGTTGGGCTGCTTAGGAATTACTTTTTTTTTTTTTTTCCGGAAGAAATATAAATAAGTGTACATTTGACTTCTAATATTGCTACATCGAAATGGACCCATAATTTAGGTCATTTATGGCACGATGGTTGACCTAAAATCACATGTAGCAAAACTTTCGGGAAAAATAGCCAATTTCATTCGTTTAAATGAATAGAGTAGAACTAATGCAGTGCTGAAAGGGTTCTGAACTCAAAATCTTGATTAAGCTAAACAAGATCCTTTATTACCTTATCTAAATGGGATTATGTGATTCCGATAGCAATAATTCTGCTGCATTCCCTTACCATCTACTATTTTCTAAATATATCATGCGTAGGTAGCGTAGGCAATAACTAAAAAAAATGAAGAATTTATCTCTTTAGTAGTTGGTAGCATTTCTCGGATGGCAAGTTGCAACTCATATTTGTCTTTAGCATGCCAACCGAGAAGAATAATCGACCAAGACGGCGAGCAATTGGACTCCATAATAATTAATCACTCTCCCATGCCCAACATTCAACCCAAAAATAATTAGTAATTATTGGGGTTTTCAGCAAGGTTTGATAGAAAATGAACTCATTTCCACCCAACAAACAACTACTTAACAACTAACCAGTGTATAATTGGAGCTGTTAAGTCGCAATGATATGTCATCTCCCATCAATTACCAACTCTTTGATCTTTCTTGATATTGAAAATTGCTACGAATATCTTTTAGTTGATGCCCTAATCCCAGGTTCCACGAAACACTAAAATAATATGAATGTTGAAGTCGCTAGTGAAGCAAAATTTTCAGCGAATTGTTTTTTCGTTTTCTTTTTCTTTTTCCCTCTGGACAGCAAATCAATCAATAAGAAACAGCTTCCGTCTTGCCCCACTGCCTCAAATTGATTGACAATTGCCTACTTTGGAATAAATGTGTTGTTTGTAAGTTAATGTAAGCTATTCGATCGTTTCAGCTAAATTAATGGACTTCTTCATTAATGTTGGCAACCAATTGCAATAACATTGGAATAAGTCAGTCAATAAACATTGGTTGTTGCGATTGATTTCACGGGAGAATAGATTCAAGCAGTGAGAGTAGAACCAGAAAAAAATCATTATCATGCCAGGCAGAAGCTTCCTAATAACACCAGGATTAAGATAATGGGCATGGAAACGTTAGAAAGGAAGTCACTTTCTCTAGTTTTACTTAATCAAAAACTTGTCTGGCCTTTGGAGCATATTGCGGTGTGGGGACAGTAAGAGGAATATTTGACTAAGGATAGCGAATGCTTATAACATTTGATACCGAACTAAACATCAGTTAGTTGACAGCCACATATCAATCACACCTATTACTAAAATCTATTTGGAAGGTAGGCGTGGGTCCTTTCTCTCTCTGTCTCTATATATATAATATTGGCATATCTTTTGGGGAAATTTGGCCTGGGTGGCTGGCTGGATGGATGGATGGATATGGGTACAAGTCAAAGTCTGCCCAAACTCGCAATTAACAGCTGTTGTGGTCATAGGAGGTGAGAATAGCGTATTGGGAACGCCAACAATCTGAATGAGACTTTGCCTTTGGCTTTGGCTTTGGCTTTGCTTGCTGTTTTAGTCAGAATAGTTATAATTTGCCATCTCTCTTTTTATTTATTTATTTTTTTGTTTGATTTCGTGATGATTGAGGCAGAGTCTTCTTAAGAGAGGTGTCCGAACTCTTGTGAGATAAGCAACAACCAACTTTGTTACTATCTATCCTCTTATGAGGTGGAACCCAGTGGTGTTCATTTATCTTGAAAAATAAGCCATTATAAATATATAAATAATAATCTAAGAAGATAATATTGGGGTACTCTTCTAAGTTTAACATCCACATCTTGAAAGCGATTGCATAATTTTAAGTTTAATTCTTAAGATGGTTATCGTTGTTATATTTAATTGGTTCCTGAAATTCTATAAATTTTTAATTATCTCCATTATATAATTTCCAAATAAAAGTCCATTAACAAAATAATTGCACATTTAAATTAAAAATTATTTTATTTGAATACTAATAATATTAGAGACATTATACTTGAAAAATAATAATTAAAATAAAAATAAACCTGTAAATTCTTCTAGGTCATATATATATATATATATATGACTTACCATAAAAACATAGAAAATTCGTTGGGAAGTGATATAGGAAACTATTTTACTTTTTCGATACCATCAAACAAACACCTAAATAATGAAGAGATTTCTTTGCCAAAAGAATCCCAGGGTTCACAGGGTACCAAATACAATTAGATAATTAGATGATGCGTGTTTCATATTCCTGATCAAAAATTGTCGCAAACATAATTAACAGTTTCTTATGAAAAAAATAGTAAGTCATACTCTTTTATCGCAGTAATTAGATTTTGTAATTTAATATTAAAACCATAAAGCTACCAACCATAGCATAACAATTATCAAACAGTATCATGCATATGGAAAGGGCTGATAAAAGGCTTAGAAGAATTGTTCTTAAGACTGAGAGCAAGTTGTTCAGTTTTGCAGAATAAAATTCTAAGTTTTATACTAAGTTTGCCATCTCTCATAATATGCTAAGTTTCTCATCTTCATAAGCAAAATTAGAATATTAAGTTTAGAAACTGTGGAAAACAAAATTAAGAGAAGAGAGAATTGAGGTGGAAATTTTTGTATAGCTTTAATATTAGATAATTGCAAATGAGGGATACCCAACCTGATAAAGTAATTAAGCTTTTCAATCAATTGTGGAGATCAAAACATATGGACTGTTAATACTTTGTTGGTCATAATTATATTATAAAATTAGAATTTATTATAATTATTTATTATTTTAAAAGTGTTATTTTTACTAATCTCTCTAGATAGCATCCCATTCAGCCCGTAATGTTCAGTATGGTATAACATATTTTTTTATAATTCTTATAATTTTAATATTAACATATCATTATAGAGTCCTCTAGCCAAAGGGAATATTAATGTGAGATATGCGCCCCATGGTGCAATGGGATTGGAGTGTGATGTGCAGACATTTAAACCGCGAGAGCAACAAATTAATATGCAGATGAACTAACTAATCTGGTTAGGAGTATGAGAGCAGGTGTTCACTTTCTCTATAGGCCCGTATACTCCTTATCTATATTGTTACAGGAAGACAGCATTGGGATTTCATATCCACCGAACTGCGTCATGCGGGATTTGAAAGGTGGCTTATTCACCGGTTTTTATTGGAAAAAAAATACTTAAAATGTTTACTTCAATTATATAAACATGGAGATAATAAAAAATTCCGAAATAATACTATAGCTTTCAAGTTCTTTAGTACCTCATTCGAACTTTGATATTAAAATAAAAATTAAAATAAGAGGATCTTATTGCTTTAATTGTTATAGCAGTTTTTACCTTAAAAACGTAATTCACTACCTATTATTAGAATATTGTTCCCATACAAGAAAAATATTCTAGTTATAGCGTTGATTTTCATTTATTTTATTAAAAAAATCTAGAAGATGGGAATATTGTAACTCATGTATAAAATGCAATAAGACCAATTATTGTTAAATTGGTATATCTTGGACATTTTGGTAAAACCAGCTAGTATAGAGAGAAAAAAGGCTTCCGGGCTTCAGGGAGAAGTAGAACTGCGATAGAATAAAGTGTCTGTGTGAGAGAGAGGGAGAGCGAGGAGAATTTTAGCCGGTTGATTGTGAAGAGATAATATCTCCCCACGTAGGAATCGTTTTTTTGTTCTGCTATTGTAATTAAAATTTTCAATTAATAATTTATATGTGGGTTGAAATACAAGTTAGTTCTAATAGTTTAAAATTCTTATAATTTTCAAAATCATGTTGCAATCATGGAGCTTTTTTTTTAATATAATTGCTACGTGACTATATTAAATAAATCCCACACTACATTGCTAAGCGACTCAGTTACGAAATAAATCGAACAAAATCCTAAAACTAGAATAAAAATGGATACCATATGATAATATAATATACAATGGGATTAGATTAAGCGAGAGTCGAGGGATTGAAAGAGCTCATGGGATGTGGATGATATGATACAGCTAGCTTCCCTTCTGCAATTTGGGCATTCAGGAAAGGAGCATGTGGAATTATTTGTTTCCGAGACCATGGTACCCAACATGAAGCCCCTCCTCCCTTCACTGACCCCAAAAACCAAAAAGAGGAAGAGCTGAAAGAGACCGATTGGCCACGCTGCCATAACTGATCGATATGTCATTGTCTGCCACGTAAGGAATGCGCCAGCGTGGACCGACAATGAGCGCCAGCTGGCAGAGCAAAGCATTATTTGCAGGACTGTGGCAGCAAAAAAGAGAGGGGAAAAAGAACATCACAGGCTGTTTTGAGTAATTGAGAAGGAGAAGAGATGGAATGGCGGCACGGCAGCTCACATGGACGCATACTGCAATGTTGTCTAATATTATATGACAACTGGCTTATGCGCAACAAGACAGACACGGCTCCCTCTCGAGATGTAAACCCAACCCAACCCAACCCAACCCAACCCCTGCACTGCTCTTCTTTTATCCTTTCTTCGGTCCTTTTGGTTTGTTTGCATATGTCTCAGCAAGTCTCTTTATTAATTAGCAAACAGAATAATATACATATTGCGTGGTTGCTCCTGCATGTACATAACTTGTTTGTTATCTTCAGAATGGTGGTCGGAAATCATTTCTGCATATTAAAAGCAGGAGGCTAGGGCTCTGTCCACGAAATATTACATTACTATCTTTCTCTTCTCTGCTGCAATATGTTACCGTTGAAGGATCTTCATTAATGCATGTCCGTATGCTGCAACTGCTGCTTCATTTCTTTTCTTGTTTTCCTTTAGAAGCAGCACTCTTATCCTACAAGGCGTACTACGGGGGGCACCATAAATTGTGATTGGGAATTATTATTGAAATGGTAGGTCACAGCATGGAAATTCGACAAGTCTTGGGGTCCAAACCCATGTGTAGGAGTTCTGCTTCTGGGTGCTATGGGTACTGGTGCCGCTTTTTAGAATAGCAGTATGTATCAATAATTCAGGAGCAACTTTTGGCATGGCATACTATCATTCATTAATCTAACAGGGAAATAACTGTGTGAATTTCTCAAAGACTTGCCATCTAATCTAGTTATATAGTTTATGGCCGTCTATTACATCATCATTATTCTAATAATAATAATTAATATAACTATGTCATTAGTTTTAATAGGCAGATGGAGTTTGTAAAAAATATTATAGTTAGTGTGTAACACACAAACAATGCATCTGGCAGTTTTGCCAGTCAATCTCTATAAACATGCCTCACGCTGACTTGAAATTTAAGAAGAAAATTCATTATGTACTACATTGCAGTAATAAACTATGTGTATTGCATCCAATATATGGTTAGTTAGTGTTAATCAAAAGATAATCCAAGTTTGAGATTAAGAAACTGTACATTCAAAAGCAAGATGTGAGTACAAAGAGGTTGTTGTATATATATTTATATATAATATGAAAATAATCATTAAGAAGGAGTATTTGTGACATGATGCGCCACGATCGGTCTATGTTTGGTCTGGAGTAGAATGTTCATTGGCCACATTCTAAGAATTGTTTCGGACTCTGTCTCCATAGTACAATGACAATCAATACTTTATACTAGTAATTTAATTTTAAGAACAAATAATTTTAGCGTGAGGCAGATTATCCATTTTTCTGATGTATATAATTGACGCGTAACCTAATTTCTTCGGGTGATATATTTGAGAAAGAAAAAAGAAAAAAAGGAAAAGCAATTTTGTTCCACAAGTAAATAATGTATGAGTCTTGAATCACACGATAAGATTCCATGGCAGGTGGTGCAGTACAATGAGGCTCTCGTCTTATTAACTAATAAATTTAGGAAGTGATTTTTATTGGACTGAGCATAAGCATTTAAAGCAATTATTTCTTAAATTGTAATGACATAAAATCCTTCAAGCTAACAAAATCAACAATGTTATGTTATGATAAATCACATATATTAATTTGATGATAAGCAGTGGATCACATGGAAGATGTGTATGATATATGTAGCATTTCATGATTTCACGAAAAAAAAAATATATATATATATTTGTGTTACTAAAAAAATATGATAGTAATAATAATAGGCAATCGTTATTATGTGCAAAAGCGAGTGGTGAATTAAGGTTGATAGGATCCTTTTTATAGTGTTTAATCCTTCTTGAGAGCTGAGCTGGGTAAGGGGAAACTGTTTTAAACGAGCAGGTAATTTACTCGTGCAAATAGAACTCCAGTTAGTTGGTGGTATCTTTAAATAAGTCCTCCCACCCGAAACCGGCCAAAGCGCATCTTCCTCCATTCTGACAAGAACGCGTCAACATTTTTGCTCACGTTTTCGCGTTCCCGCCGCCCGTCTCTGTATTTCTTTCTCTGATTTTTCTGTGTAAAGCAGCTGTTCAGCAATACACGGAATAGAGGAAGAAAAGGAAAGACCATACCCATCTTTAGATTTCTGTATCCAGGGTATTCTGTTCTTTCTTTCTTTGATGGAAAGATTAAAGAATAGCAATGCTAAAAGAGTGTCTTATATCTCTGTTCCATCTCAGATAATCAATTCCTTGTCCTCTTCTTCTTTGCAATCTCTCCTCCTCTCTCCGAAGAAACCTTCAAGAAGCAGATTTTTGAGCTCGAACGCCTACAAAAGCCCCAGATTATGGTTCTCTGCTCTCTTCCTTTTTGGTTTCTTTGGCATGCTTAAAATATGGTTCAAGCTCGACCCTTTGCTGCCTTTCTCTCCCTACCCCTGCATCACATCTCAGCTACAGAAGGACCCCTTTTTGTTCTCAAGTGGTTACTCGGGGCAACACTTTCGACTTGCCACAAATGGTGGAACAAATGAATCGCAACATCAAGTCCGGAACTCATATTCAAAGTCGGTAATAAAACCAGATGAGCATGGAGGTGATGGAACTAAGAGTGAGTTTTGGAAGCAGCCGGACGGATTGGGTTACAGGCCGTGTTTGGCGTTCACTTCTGAGTACAGGAGATGGAGCCAGGGCATCCTGAAGAACAGGAGTAAGTATTTGATGGTGGTGGTTTCTGGGGGAATGAATCAGCAGAGGAATCAGATTGTGGATGCTGTGGTGATTGCCAGGATCCTTGGTGCTGCTTTGGTTGTTCCTATCTTGCAAGTCAATGTCATCTGGGGAGATGAAAGGTATGTCTTTTGCATATACTCCAAGTTCAATTGGTCTGCGGTGTTTTGGGACAGTAAAGATCGGCTTCTAAATGCGTATGAACTTACATTTGGTGCCTTTCGATTTGAATGCAGTGAATTTTCAGATATATTTGATTTGCTGCACTTCAAGAATGTTCTTGCTAATGATGTGAGGATTGTTTCATCTTTGCCCTCAACGCACATAATGACGAGGCCAGTCGAGGAGAAGCGAACTCCACTCCATGTCTCCCCTCAGTGGATCCGTTCGCGTTATCTTAAGAGGGTAAGCATTGTTGCCCGCATTGGTATACTTTTTCTGTAACTAGTTAGATCTTCTTAATCTTCCATGTTATTTTTGTATGTCTTGATTTTTCAGTTACGTTTCCTATTTGCTTCTGACTATGAAATCTATTTTTGGTAAGTGGAGAGGGAAAATTATACTGAAAAAAAGAATAAACTGGGACTGCAGCTGTTAGTTTACAAGCAGGCATCAATGACCCACAATTAGAGAAGCCATGATTGAGCATGCATTACCTTTTTTATTTAATTAACAGTTTGCTTGCCAAACTAACTGAGAGGTACTTATTTTTGAGACCCATCATGCATGTTGAAGAGCTGTCCATTTTGGTTGCTGCAGGCAACTCTGATGTTGGGGCAGCATCTCCCTGTCAATTTATGCTTTTTGATGGAAACATATCTTTATTGGTTTTGACCTCATCATCTTAAAAGCATGATGATTTGTTCTGTTTCTTAGCTGTAAATTCAAGCTTGTCTCACTCTATTCATCTCCTTAGTATGCTCTGTGCTATACGAAACTATTGTCTTGTGATTTCAGTCATCTGATCTTGTGATTTCTAATCATTTTGCAGCTCAATAGGGAAGGAGTTCTACTTTTACGTGGTCTGGATTCAAGGCTCTCTAAAGATCTTCCTTCCGATCTTCAGAAACTTCGATGCAAGGTACTGTGGATGACTGCGTTTATCATTCTTCAAACTGAACTGTTACTCGCCTGGAGTAAGTTCTTAGGATAACATGTTCTTTTTTCTCATTTGTTTGACGTCAGGTGGCATTTCATGCATTGAGGTTTTCCCCTCCAATCTTGCAACTTGGAAACAAGCTTGCAGAGAGGATGCAGTCCAAGGGTCCCTATTTAGCTCTTCATCTGCGAATGGAAAAGGATGTGTGGGTGAGGACTGGGTGCCTTTCCGGTTTGAGTCCTGAATATGATGATATGGTAAACAATGAGAGGAAACGACGTCCTGAACTCCTAACTGCAAAGTCAAATATGACATATAACGAACGGAAGCTTTCTGGTCTGTGTCCTTTGAATGCCTTGGAGGTGACAAGGTGAGAATTGAATCTTTCTATGCGTGCTCCTGAGCTCTGAAATCTTAGTGCAGAGGTGATTTGAGTTTCTAGTGTGAATCACTTTATGATTGATGAATTTGTTTTGCTTTTGTTAAACCTTATAGGCTGCTTAAAGCTCTTGGAGCCCCCAAAAATGCAAGGATATATTGGGCTGGTGGGGAACCACTTGGTGGAAAGGAAGCCTTGTTACCTTTGCGTAGAGAATTTTCTCATTTCTACAACAAAGAAGACCTTGCATTGCCAGGAGAACTAGAACCGTTCGCAAACAAAGCTTCCTTTATGGCTGCCATTGATTATATTGTTTCAGAGAAGAGTGATGTTTTCATGCCATCTCATGGTGGAAACATGGGACACGCACTCCAGGTACGGACCGTTTAATTCAATTATATGATATTCAGAATATGATTTTGTTTCTCCATCCCCTTGATATTCAATTATATGATATTTTTATACAATAGCATCTCACTGGATATGTTGATACAGGGATACCGCGCCTATGCTGGACACAAGAAGTACATCACCCCAAACAAAAGGCATATGCTTCCCTATTTCCTCGAGTCTTCGCTTCCTGAACCAGAGTTCAATAGGATCATGAAGGAGTTGCACAGTGAATCCTTGGGCCAGCCAGAACTTAGAATCAGTAAAGCCGGAAGAGATGTCACAAAGTATCCTGTCCCTGAATGCATGTGCCAGGATTCACACTCTCATTCCGCTTTACTGAATGCCAGAAGCAGCAGTATGATGATTCCAGCGTGACGAGACAGCTTCATTGCCTTAAAATTGAAAAACTTGAGCAAGTTCAATGACTTCAAGGTTGGTATACCGCTGATATATTGCAGGCTGTGATGGTCTTTGGGAGAACTTTCAAGATGCAGTTGCTGCAGCCATTGTAATCGTGATGGAACCGAAGAGTGTAGTGTAGTCCCTCTGCCTTTTGACTGTTTTTACGTGTTGTAACTTGTACATAGAGCAAGGATGGGCCGGTTGTAAGGAATATAATTATATACAAGATAGTATTTTTTGATTCTTTATAGATTATAGGACTCATTTCTTTAGATTTATTATCAAAATTCCTTCTACTGAATCTATGTACTGGAGAATCATAGGAGCATATGAATAAAAAACGCATTTCCATTGATTGTCAGTTCCATTGTTGTTGTTGTTGTGCTGTTCACTTGTCTGGACTTTTAATATTCTTTTTCTGGGAGTGAGGTACCATGTCTCCATCACGATTACATACAGTTCAAAGAAAATAAAGAAGTCACCATAGCCATCCATCGGAGTTGACTGGCTATCACGCTATTGATCTCTTTATTTGCTTCTGCACGTTCTACCAACATAAAATTCCACCATCCCCCAATGAACCTTAGCTTAATTGGCACCTCCCCACGATCAGTGATATATTAGCTTCAAAATCCATTTAAAGTGATATATTAAAGACGAGAGATGAAAGAATACGAAAAGAAAGAAAAACTCAGAATTTATCATTTAAGAAGAGAGCTACATGCCTTATAATAGAGAGCCATGTTCATATTAAATTACTTTCTGAGCATTACAAAGGAAAATACAATTTGTCACGGGCCTAGAGTTTTGCAAAATATAAATTCTCCTTGCGACCTTAGATTATTATTCTCACACTATGCTAAGTAAGCTTTCCTCATAAAACTAGATAGAATGCTAAGGTTAAGAACAATAAAAATATAGACACAAGAAAAAATAGTGAGAAATGTTCTACACTCTTAGAATTATAAAAAAATACTGGATGATTACAAATAAAGGGAGACACCCCTTATATAGTGTCAGATTTGCATTCGTACAGGTTTTTGGATCTGGACACTTCAGAAGGGAGCGATTGCATGATTGAATGGTGAAAAGTGTTACGATCCGGCTCTCGGACCGGCTCAGCGGGCCCGGATGTGTATGTACGCGTGATGGATCACAACTGCAATGCTCGGTTGGGTTTCCAACCACATGACCCAAAAGATACAACTTGTTACAAATGATCCATTCACACAACACATATAAGCCCAAGACCTCCCCTACTCCTTTCTGATGTGGGATTGGGTAACAATGATCCCCTATGCAGGTTATAGACTTTGTGTCCTCACGAGGGAGCCCAAACGAAACTAACTTGGGCCCAAACTCACGGGCCCAAATATAAACACACAACACGACCCGACCCCTGACTCCCGAACCCCTGGCCCAACGGGCCCTGATGTGTATGTGCGCGTGATGGATCACAACTGAAACACTTCGGTTGGAATTCTAACCACATGGCCCAAAAGATGTAACTTGTTACAAATGATCCACTCACACAACACATATAAACCCAAGATCTCCCTCACTACTTTCTGATGTGGGATTGGGTAACACTGATCCCCTACGCAGGCTGGGTCTCACAAAAAGGCTCGATCGTGTGAACCAAAAAATTATTTCCTAGAGGATGTGAGAGTACGAAGATCGATTAATAACTATGGAACAATGACTGGTCGTTGCCTCAGCAACAATCGATCGGTTTTCAAGGTAGAAACTGTCAAATGCTTGATGACCGGTTGTTGCCTCAATGATGACCAGTCGAACTTGTAAAAAAGTCGGGCCAAAAGGAGAATGACTAGTTTTCTTCTCAACAACGGCTGGCCGGAAGCCTGCAAGATCAAATCAAGAAGCGACCGGTTGTTGGATACCAACCACTTGTCAAACTCACATGGAAGGAAAAGTCAGTGTTTTAATTTTTGATCCAACCACTCATCTGCATATAGACAACCGATCAAAATTAGTTTCTATCAATAAGCAAGTACTGTAAATATTAGTTTTTATCGAATATTGTTTGCAACTTAAACTTTTAGCTTTCCGAACGTGTACTCGATCCGTTAGTGATCAAGATTATAGAACATATTGTTTGGGTTTTAGTTACTTGAATTAATTCTTTCTTCTCATCTTTAGCTATCTTGATTAACTGACATAAACTGGGAATCTAATCCTACCATGTTAAATAATGAATTCTAAAATCTACTTCTACTCTAAAATTATTGGCAAACCTGATCAGTTTGTGTCTAGGAGGGTTTAAATTGATTCGAAAGAAGAATTAAGTTGTGATAATAAATTAGAAGTCCTGGGTCAATCACATAAATTGGTAGAATAGGGATATATCTATTGAACCTAGAGTTTGCATTGATTGGGCTAAACAACTCAGTGATTTAAGTATTATATGTGGTATAAATGAAGGAGGATGAGAAAGATAAGGTGGCAAGATACACAAATGATATATAGGGAGAGAATAAAGAGAGATCTATAAGATACTATTAATGATCTCCAAACGATAATACACACCCATATTTATAGTTATGAATGAGTATCTATTACATCTATTTAAAGTAGGGACATAACTCTTCAAATGTATCTCTTGATAATGAATAGTTGTGACTAAAAATACATTCAATTTATAACACTCCCCCTTGAATGTCTCTTAAAAGTATCCATCATTAAAATGCTTTATAATACTGTCTCATTGAAAACCTTATCAAGAAAAAACCCAATGGGAAAAAAAAACTTGGTGAAGGAAAACAAAGTGCAGTGCATACTCTCCTTGATTCAGTCATCCTTGTAGATCGTTCAAACGATGCATCCCAATCTTTTGTACAAGCTTTTCAAATGTTGATGTGGGGAGGGCTTTAGTAAATAATCTGCTAGGTTATCACTTGAGCATATTTGTTGGAAATTAATTTCACCTTTATTCTGAAGATCATGCTTAAAAAAGAACTTTAGTGAAATGTGTTTTGTCTTATCATCTTTGATCTAGTCTTTCTTGAATTGAGCAATACAAGCAGCATTATCTTTATATAATGTCGTCAAAATTGCACTCTCGCTCGATAATCCATATGCTTCTCTAATGTGATGTGACATTGATCGTCGCCAAACACATTTACGACTTACTTCATAAATTGATAAAATTTCTGCATGGTTAGAAGAAGTAGCTACCAAAGTTTGTTTCACAGAACGCCATGAAATAGTTGTGCCCCCCAATGGTAAATAAGTAGCCTATGTGCAATCGAGCTTTATGTGGGTCAGAAAAATATCCTGCATATATATAACCAACTAAATTTGTATTTAATAAATTAGAATAATATAAACCTATATCCATTGTTCTTCGAAGATATGTAAAAACATGTTTAAGTCCATTCCAATATCTTCGAATTAGTGAAGAACTATATCTTGCTAATAAATTTACTGTAAATAATATATCGCGTCGTGTATTATTAGTAAAATAAGTCAGTACACCAATAGCACTAAGGTATTTAAAATTTCATCATTTTTTTCATGAGGTCAGAAAATATCTTTTCTCACATCGAGTGACCTCACAACCATTGGTGTACTTAACGAATGAGCTTTATCCATATAAAACCTCTTAAGCACTTTATCCACATAATTTGATTGGTGAATAAATATTTTCTCACTTAAGTATTCAATCTGAAGACCTAAATAATATCTTGTTTTGCCTAGGTCTTTCATTTCAAATTCATTCTTCAAATAGTGAACAATTTTGTTTATTTCTTCATGAGTTCCAATAATGTTTAGATCATCAACATAAACAACAATGATAACAAAACCAGATCCATATCATTTTATAAAAACACAGAGACATATTAGATCATTTTTTAAGTCTATTTTAAGCAAGCATTCGCTAAGACGATTATACCACATTTGTCCAAATTGTTTCCATTCATAAAGCTCAATTAAACATTATCGAATAAATTTTCCGGGAATTTGGATTGTTTACATATAGTAACTTAAATTTTCAGAAATTTTCATGTATATATCAGTATCTAATGAGACATACAAATAGGCTGTAACTACATCCATTAGACGAATTTCAGGTTTTTCACGTATTGCTAAACAAAGTAGATATCGCAATGTTATTAAATCTACCAGAGGAGAATATGTCTCCTCATAATCAATATCGGGTTTTTGGGTATCTCACACAAATACCCAAAAATACCCATTTTTCTTTGTATCTCACACAAATACCCATTTTTTTCATTTCTTTTTTGCACAAATACCCATTTGTATCCTACTGGTTTTACACCTTTTCGTGTATGGACTATAGGTCCAAAAACTCTCAGTTTTTCAAGCGAGTTTATCCTGATTGAATTGCGTCTTTCCACATTGGCCAATCATTTCGATTTTTACATTCTTCTATAGAGATAGGTTCAAGATCCTCATTTTCTTCCATAATATTGAGCGCCACATTATATGAAAAAAATATTTTCGACATGTATTTTATTGCGGTTCCATTTGTTTCCTGTATTGACATAATTGATCTAGATCTCTTCATTCTCATGAGTTTCTTCCGGAAATTTATCAATTATGTCAACAAAATTTTCCAAGGCTATATCCTCCTTTTGACCATCATGAATAGTTGCTCCTTTCCTTTTTCGAGGATTTTTATCTTCAGAACCAACTGGTTTTCCATGTTTTTGGCGTGACTTAGATTCACTAGCAATAATCGACTGTCCTTTAGGGACATCAATTCGTATCGAAGTATTTACCGCTGGACTATGAGATCTAGTTATTCTTTTAAGGCTAGTAAATGCATCTAGCAATTGATTTGCAATAGTTTGCAAATGAATTATCTTTTGAACTTCATGTTCACATTGATTTGTTTAAGGATCAAAACTAGATAATGATAATTTATTCCAAGAAATCTCTTTTTTCCAACTATTTCTTTTCTCCCCACAATGTTGGAAATGCGCTCTTATCAAAATGATAGTTAGTAAATCTTACTGTAAATAAATCACCAGTTAATGACTCAAGAAGCAAATCTTGATGTAAATAAATCACTAGTTAATGACTCAAGATATTTAACTATAGATGAAGACTTATACCCAACATATATTTGTATCCTCCTCTGAGGTCCCATCTTTGTGTGTTGTGGTGGCGAAATTGGGACATATACTGCACAACAAAAAATTCTCAGATGGGATATATTTGGTTCTTGACCAGAAACCAATTGTATCGGGTAGTTTTTATGATAACTTATTGGCTTGATGTGTATAAGTGTTGCTGCATGTAAAATGGCATATCCCCAAGCATAAATAGCGAGTTTAGATTTCAGAAGCAACGGTCTTGCAATCCACTGTAAGCATTTTATAAATGATTCAGCAAGACTATTTTGTGTATAAACATAAGCTACTGAATGTTCAATTGTTATGCCAATAGACATGCAATAATCGATAAATTCCTGAGATATGAACTCACTAGCATTATCCATCCGGTTAGCCTTAATTGGATAATCAGGAAATTGGGCTTGCAAACAAATTATTTGTGTTAGCAATTTTGCAAATGTCATATTATGAGATGACAATAAACATTCATGTGACCATCTTGTTGATGCATTCAATCAAAACCATAAAATATCGAAATGGTCCACATGGTGGGTGTATAGGCCCACAAATGTCACCTTGAATTCTTTCTAAAAATAATAGAGATTCAGTCCCAATTTTGGCTATTGAAGGCTGCATAATTAACTTTCCTTGAGAACAAGCATTACATTAGAATTCATTAGATTGAAAAATCTTTTTATTTTTTAATGGATTACCAAAAGAATTCTCAAGTATTTTTTGTATCATAATTGAACCGGGATGGCCTAACCAGTCATGCCAAATTTTAAATACATCACCAAATTGATGGTTTATTATAAAATAAGATTCTATCATTTGAATACTCGTATAGTATAATCCGGAGGAAAATACGGGTAATTTTTCTAAGATAATTTTTTTACCCAAAATAATAGAAGTCATACAAATATATTCAATATTTTCTTCCTTTATAATCTCAGTATGATATCCATTCAAATGAAAGTCTTTGAAAATTAGTAAGTGTCTTTTAGACTTGGAAGAAAATAATGCATCTTCTATTATAATATTTGTTCCTCCTGATAATATATTATGTGCTCCACTAGAGCCCTCAATTAATTTTGCACCACTTATGGTATATACATTGGTTTTTCCAATGTTCAAATAAAAGAAATATCTCTTATACACACTACGACATAACAAAATAAAAACAGAATAATAAAACTGAAAATATTAAATAACTAAAATAAAAAGAAACAGAGATGAGATAGTGACTTAGCTCCCTCCTGGTGCGTGCACACCATCATCCCACAGTGGCAGAGAGGACCTTTTGGATTAAGATGTTGGAATTGCTTAAGCATCGACTGTGTCGTATCCCGTTGATACTACACCGATCGCCTGTGTTGGTCCTGCAACTGCTGAAACATATCTATCTGTCTATTTTGATATGCTCAAACATCCCACAATGTTTTTGTTATAACCTGCTGTTGTCCCACCAACATTCACTACTATATTGAAATTTCTTCCAAGCGTGCCACTAAGTCAGAATCAATAGTAGCATGTGAAGAAGATCCTTCTTCAGCTGATAGATCAGGACATGGTGGTGGTGCGGTGCCACCTGTCAAATATACCCTTTTGTAGTATTGAAAACACGAATATTCCATTGTGTATCGCAATGCATCTATCACCTTTATCTTTGCTCCAATATATGAATAGGTGAAGGGCAACAAAGGTTTTAAGATTGGAAAAGATGGCTCATTAGGTGGCGCTAATCCTGCCTCTAAATACAAGGCTGATATCGTGTGTGGAAAAGGAAGCCTATTATTCACTTTTTGCTTGCAAGAAAGGATTTTCCCAACATTGAGTCGAATACCCAACACAATCTTATATAAGAGTAAACTGGCTTCTTCGTTGTTTTCATGGTCCTGAGACGTAGGAATCAGATTGTGTCCCATGAATATCCTCTAGAATTTTACCTCTCTACAGAAATTAGTGATAGTAACAGTATCACCAACTAGCTCCTCCACACCTTGCTAAAATGTTAACACAACATAGACAAGTATTAAGTCTGGTTCTTCCTCCTCAACATCTTCTTCCTCATCATCAAATTACACCCCATAATAATTGTTGAGAACAATTGCATCAATTCTAACATACTATTCCCTAACCATAACAAACCCATGTATAGGATATGGCATGTCTGCATAAAACTCATAGACAATTTCAGGATATGCATCGACAGGTGTTTTAATAGCAAACGTATTCTAACCAAGCTTCTCACATAATTTTGGAAATACTAGGTAACTAGGAAAATGATATCGAGAAAACCTTGCTCGGTATTCCAAACTGAGTACCTTTTCTTGCCGGAATTGATGCCTCTTTAGTGACTCGTATCACTTTTCTACTACGACTGAAGTAAATCAGAAAGCATCAAATTCTAGCACCTTCCTAAATTATGAAGCTTGAGATGTGGAGCTCGCTTTCGTTAAAAGAGACGGCGAGGAGGAGAGCCCCCCGGTTGGCTAGTTTGCCTCTTAGTTCTTCCCATTGCTACTGCTAGGTTTAGGTTAAAGAGAGGATAGAAAAACTATGGAAACTTGGGAATTCAGCAACAAAGATGATTGTAGTGTAGGACAGGGAGGTGGAGGCGAGTGTTTAATTTTGAGGGAGATTGTTTTCAGGTTGTTTTTATAGAGAAGGAGGAGAGTGGCCATTTTTAGAGAGAAAAGAGTTATGGTATTAGGTAGGGTTTCAAAGATGTGAGAAAAGAAGGAGATAATGTGCTTTTAAAAACCCTATCCCGATCCACTGACCGGAAGATTGATGTCCATCGACCGGTCGGTGTACACTCACAATTGATCGTCCATCTCGTCTTTCACCCACCAACCAGTTAGCTAGTTTGCATTGACCGATCGTGGCTATTTCGTCAATTTCCCCATAATGTTTGACCCCATATTGTTTCAATAGGGTCTTAAATTGGTTATTGCAGAAGTGACTACCCTCATCATTAATAATTCCCCGTGGAGCCCCAAATCTGGTGAAAATATTTTTCTTCAGGTACTTTAAAAGTACTCTAGCATCGTTGGTCTCATAGGCTTTAGCTTTAACCCACTTGGACACATATTCAAATACCAGCAAGATGTACTTCTTTCCATTAGATGATAGAAAAAGTCCTATAAAGTCAATCCCCCAAACATCAAATAACTCAACCTCCAGCATATAATTTAGTGACATCTCATTCCTTCTTCCTATATTTCCAGTTCTCTGGCATCTGTCACATCGAATGACCGATCGGTTTACTAGCACTGACCGATTGTTAGGCCTTCATCACAATGCTCTTTTGATCACCGACTGGTCATGGATTTGATACTGACATGTCAGTCTTCTTACGAATGCCTCACCAACTTATTTTCCTAAGCTTGCTCGTCCTCAAACTTAAATTTCTAGCCAAAAACAAACTCGTTAATGATAAACCTTCGTTTCTTCTCTCGTTTCACTATTTCATTTTCTCTCTTTTTTTATTTCAATGATGGGTTGCCTCCTATTTAGCGCCTTAGTTAAGTTCCTGGCATTACCTCATACACTTCATTCTCTAGATTTTAAGATGATGGTGGAGACTGGAGATACCTCCCCACCATAATAAGGCTTCAATCTTTGTCCGTTCACCTTGAATAAACATCCAGATTTGGGTTTTTGCACCTCGATTGAACCATAAATAAACATAGCTATTATTGAAAAGGGTCCAGACCATTTTTATTTCAACTTTCCTGGAAATAATCTAAGTTTGGAATTGAACAGCAACACTTGCATTCCTCGTTTGAATTCCAGGCCTTTGATATGTTTGTCATGCCATCTTTTTGTTTTTTCTTTATACATTTTGGCATTCACAAAGGCCACTTGACGTAGCTCCTCTAATTCGTTCAATTGCAGCACCTGCTTTTTATCAACTACTAACATGTCATAATTAAGCTTCTTGATTGCCTAATAAGGTTTGTGATCTAATTCTATGGGTAGATGACAAGCTTTACCATACACCAGCAAAAACGGTGTCATTGCCAGTGGTGCTTTGTAAGCCGTCTGGTATGCCCACAAAGCATCATCTAATTTGTAAGAACAATCTTTTCTTGTATGGCCAACAGTCTTCGACAAAATTTTCTTGATTTCTCTATTGGAAACTTTAGCTTGGCCGTTGGTCTATGGGTGGTAAGATAGAGACACTTTATTTCTGACCCCATACTATTTCAATAGGATCCTAAATTGCTTGTTGTAGAAGTGACAACCCTCATCACTAATAATCAGCCGTGGAGCCCCGAATCTAGGAAAATATTTTTCTTCGAGAACTGTAAAACCACTTTGGCATCGTCGGTCTCATAGGATTCAGCTTCAACCCACTTGGACACATATTCAACTACCAACAAGATATATTTCTTTCCATAAAATGGTGAAAAATGTCCCATAAAGTCAATCCCCTAAACATCAAATAACTCAACCTCCAGCATATAATGTAGGGGTATCTTATTCATTCTTCCTATATTTCCAGTTCTTTGGCATCTATCGCATTGAAGAAAAAGTGGTGTGCATCGCAAAAAATAAATGGCCAAAAGAAACCAGATTGAAGTACTTTTACTGTAGTTTTGTCAGCACCAAAATGACCTTCATATGAGGATGAACGACACTATGTAACTATGTCTTCAAACTCTTCCTCTATCATGCATCGCCTGATAATTTGATCACTGCTCTGGCGGTGCAGGAAAGGCTCTTGCCAAAAGTAGAATTTGGTGCAGTGAATGAACTTCTTCCTTTGCTGGCTAGAAAATTCAAGAGGAATTGTCTTGCAAACCAAGTAATAAGCTATGTCAGCATACTAAGGATCAGTATTTTGAACAGCTAACACCTATTTGTCTTGGAAGGTTTCCCCAACTTCTGCAGTTTCTGAAACTGGCAGATTCTCCAACCTAGATAAGTGATTAGCAACTTGATTCTCAATCCCTTTTCTATCTTTGATTTCTAGATCGAATTCCTGAAGAAGAAGTACCCAATGGATTAGTCGTGGCTTGGCATCTTTCTTCTCCATGAGGTGTCTAATAGCAGTATAATCAAAGTACTTAATCACCTTCGATCCAATGAGATAAGACCAAAATTTATCAAAGGCATACACCACTGCCAACAGCTCTTTTCTGCAACTGTGTAATTCACCTGGGTTTCATTGAGGGTCTTGCTAGCATAATATATAGGATGAAACATCTTATTTCTTCACTTCTCAAGTACTACTCCAATGGCATAATCGCTGGCACCACACATCAATTTGAATTCCTGCTCCCTATCAGGCGTAATGATGATAGGAGCACTAACCAATCTCCTCTTGATTTCTTCAAAGGCTTCCACACAACTCTTATCAAAATCAAATTTTTTATCCTTCATCAGCAGCTAACATGATGGCTTGGTGATTTTTGAGAAGTCCTTGATAAATCTTCTATAGAACTCGCATGTCCCAAGAAACTTCTAACAACTTTAACTACGGTTGGAATTGGCAGCTTCTCGATGGCTTCTACTTTCGCTTTATCAACAGCCAAACCTCTCTTTGAGATAAGATGTCCTAGAACTATTCCTTCAGTCACTATAAAGTGGCATTTCTCCAAGTTAAGCACCAGATTGGTTTCTCTGCATCTTTCTAGAATAACTCCCAAATGGTCAAGGCACTGATCGAAATTGTCACCAAATACATAAAAATCATCCATGAAAACCTCCATGCATCTCTCTATCAAGTCTGTGAATATAGCCATTATACACCTCTAAAAAGTGGCAGGTGCATTGCATAGCTCAAAATGCATCCGACTGAAGGCGAAAGTTCCATAAGGGTAAGGAAAAGTAGTCTTACATTAATCCTCTTGGGAAATTGCAATCTGATTCTACCTAAAATACCCATTGAGGAAGTAAAAGAATTCTTTTCCAGCAAGATTGTTTAGCATCTGATTAATAAAAGGAAGTGGGAAGTGATCCTTATAGGTTGCTTTGTTCAGCTTCCTGTAATCCATGCATACTCTCCAGCCTATTACCATTCTGGTTGGCAAAAATTCTCCCTTCTCATTTTTCACTACTGTGGTTCCTCCCTTCTTTGGCATGCATTGAATTGGGCTCACCCAATCGCTGTCTGGAACGTGATAGATGATTCCAACATCTAACCATTTTATTACTTCTTTTCGCACTACTTCCTTTATATTTGGATTCAGCCACCTCTAATGTGCAATTAAGGACCTATTTCCCTCCTCTAAGCTGATCTTGTGCATGCAGAATAAAAGGATGATCCCTCTGATGTTTGTCAATGTCCACTCAATCACAGTCTTGTTCTCCCTCAGCACTCGCAGTAATTTTTTTTCTTGCAATTTCTTTAGTGAGGCTAAGATGATAACAAGGAGAGTATTATTCTCCGTCAAGAACTGATACTTTAGATGCATAGGTAACTGCTTTAATTTCAGCACTGGTAGCCCTTCTAGTGATGACTTTATTTTATTCAGTTATCCCAAAGGCACATCAAGAGTTTTAAAGTTATTTGTTTGCAGTTTGGTATGTTATCCATACTTCTAGTTAAAGCCACCAATTCTTCATCATTACTATATTTAATTCCCAGAAAAGCAGCTTCTAATGGATATTGGTACTCATCTCCTGTATCAATACTGTTTTCTATATCCTATGAACTAATGGAATTCACATTCTCAGTGTTATTATGCTGCATAGAAGAACAGATATCAAGAGTCACCTACTGGTCTCCTACACTCATAGTAAACTGGTCAACCTGTACATCTATAAGGGCTCTCCCTATTGCCAAGAATGGTCTCCCAAGGATAAGTGGAATAGGTCTGTCTTCTTCCATATCAAGGATAATGAAATCCACTGAAAATATGAATTTGTCTACTTTTATCAGGACATCCTCTACAATACCTCTTGGAAAAGAAAGAGAACGATCTGGCATTTGTAGGGTAAAGGAAGTAGGTCGCATATCTCTTAATCCCAACCTTTTTTCCATGGCCTCCAGATCACACAATGCTTTGCAACATTGATTTACCCCTATCTCCACAGGAATGGTAAAACTCCCAGGATCTTTAAACTTCGTAGGTAACTTCCTCTGAATAATAGCACTATATTCTTCAGTTAAGGCTACTATTTTATAGCCTCCAATCTTCCTTCTTTTGGTAATGATGTCTTTCATAAATTTGGCATAAGTAGGAATCTATTCTGAGGCTTCAGTAAAAGGGATGTTGATCTGTAATTTCTTGAACATCTCTAGAAATTTTGCAAATTGCTGGTCCAACTACTCTTTCTTCAGTCTTCTAGGAAAGCAAAGGGGTGGCAGATTCTCCTATTTTGCTGGTTTTTCTTCAGCTGGCTTCTCTGGTGCCGAAATTTGTTATATTGGCTTCTTCTAAACCTCCTCAAACTTAGGTTCTTGGATAGTCTTTTGGCTTTCACCACTGTTTTTGGCTGCCATTGGTTCAGGAAGTACTATACCTAATCTCAAAGTCACAACTTTCAATTTTGATAGTGGATTAGTATATAATAACAAAGCTCCTGGTGGCCTATTTCGCAGCAACTAGGACAACTGACTCATATGAGATTCCAAATTTTTAATCCTACAATCAGAAGACATAATGAACTATTTCATAAGGTCCTCCAGGTTGTTCTTCTTCTCCACTGGTGGTGGATTCTGTAAATTTGGATTCTAGAAGTTTGGATTTCCTGGTTGAACTTTTAGATTGTAGCCTCCTCCCTTACCATGATTTAGATGTGATGCAGGAATTGGATTGTTATTCTTATAAGTGAAATTAGGATGGTATTTCCAATTCTCTTAGTAAGTGTTGCCAAAATAGGGGGGACTACTTTCCTGGATTGCCAACATAATTGGCTTCTTTAGTATTGTAAGGGCACTGATAATTGTTGTGGTTGCCCCCACAGTGATCACATACGGCTAAGACAGGTGGATTGGTTAGAGTGTGATGGACTGCTGCCACACCTTCTCTGCTCTGGACGAAGCATGTCGCATTGCTGCCATCTCCGTTATCACCTTCATAATAGCATCAACTTCAAGCCTTCCTGGAGTTCTATCAAAGTCAGAATCCTGCTAGGTTTGTCCTCCAACAGCTACTCTCTCTACTAGTCTAAAGCCTCATTAGCTCCCTTGTCTAGAAAGTTACCATCTACAGTGGCATTATGTATGAACTTGTGCTTATCAGACTGCCCTTTGTAAAATACATCTACCAGCAGGAAATCTGGAATGTCATTCTGTGGGCACCTCTTCAATAGCCCCTTGAATCTCTCATAGGTTTCATATAAAGTCTCCTTCGGTTGCTGCTTGAAATTACTGATTTCATGCCTTAATTGGGTAGTCTTTGTGGCTGGGAAAAATGTGGCCAGGAAGGCTTTCATCAGCTCCTTCTAAGTGGATATGGAATCGTTGAGCAGGTTTTCCAACCAATCTAAAGCTTTCCTAGCTAGAGGGAAAGGGAAAAGATGTAGTCTGATTGCTTCAGTGGGGACTTTATTAATCTTGAAAGAATCTGTCAGCTTCACGAGTATCTTTACATACTTTATAAGATCCTCTTTTTCTAGACCAAAGAGCTAGTGGTTCTCCATCATCTATATCATTGCAGTATTGATCTCAAAGCTACTGGCTGGTATTGATGGCCTGTAAATCACCATCGCCTAACAAATCAATTGTTGGTGTGTTATAGTCCCTTACCGTTCTGTTCCTAGGTTGTGGGTTATCCACCGTTGTAGTTGGGTCCGCATTGTCTCCTCCATTGGTGCCTCCACCGGAATAGTTCATTGTTTGATCAGTAGTTTTGAGACGCCTGAGTCTTTGAATAAATTTCTCGATATTAGAGTCTGCAGATCCTAAGTCAATCTTCTTACGCCTCAGATTGTACCTGTTTTCCAGCTCTGCGTACAAAAAAATAAACAAAAATTTAATCTAGAAAAATAATTCGATATAAATTGTCAATCTTGAAACCATTTTTCCCCAGCAATGAAGCCAAAAACTTGTTGGCATAAATTTGAATTTACCTTTAATTGCAAGTGCATGATGTCAACAAGTAATATATTTTAGAAGAACGAGTATCGATCCCACAAGGAAAATCTATTTAAGACTAATCAATTCGTCAAATCCTCTTACTCTAGTTAAATTAATTGAATATTGGGTTTGATTTCAGAATAAACTAAATTACTAAATCTAAGTAACTGAATTAAAATCGTTAATGAACCAATAGACTGAATTACAATTCGCACTTAGAATTTGTTTTACAACCTAGTCTAGAAGATGTTCCTGATTTCCTTATATCCAATAATACATTCCCAAGCTACTATTGGCTAACCCAATACCTTAATTAGCTATATTCTTATGCTAATTCAACTACTAGGTTTATTATCCCCAGTCAATATGAATCTTAAGTTTGATAAATATATTCCTATTCTGTCAATTATGGGTTACCTAGGTATTTAACCCCTTTGTCGGAATCTAAGCCAATATCCCTATCAGATTAGATTTACATAAAACGAAGTGAACAGTTTCGTAATGAAGAATAAGGTAGAGTAATCTTTGCTGGTTAGTAGGTTAACAGATTCTGATCTGAATCCTATTTGGGTGTTTAGAAACTAAAACGACGGAAAGAAAAGAAAATGAGTAAAGCAAAATCAATTATCATACTTAGAATTCAAATAATATACCATAGTCCAATCTCTGAAAGATGATGAATCCCAACAATAAAACTGATGTTTATGCTCTATAAACTAAGAACTTGATACCTTAGAATGAACTCAAGACGTCTATTTATACTAAAACCTAAGCTTGTATTCTTTATCCATAACCAATTGGTATTTATCCAATAGTTTCATATTTATCTGGTTCCACCGACCAGTAGGTGTCTTTGGACCGACCGGTTCGTTGAAGCTCGGTTCTTCAGTTTTTTTTCTTGTCTGGTTGAACCGACCGGTCAGTGTTGTCCAATAGATCGGTCGGTTGAGTCTCGGCTTTGAGACTGATTGGTCGGTGTCTCTTAACCGACCGGTCGGTGAGGTCTCGGCATAACTCCTTTGCTGAAACGACTGGTCAGTTAATTTTAACCAACCAGTCGGTGTCCTTTCGCGATAACCCCTTCTTAACATGTAGTCTAGCACGTTTCTCATTCCAAAACATCGTCTTTCATGCTAAAATTCCACTTTAAACCTGCTCAACCACAATACTCAACAAACAATAAAAAAGTTCATTAAATTAACACAATTATACTACAATTGCTTTTGAATTACACTAAAAGCTAAGAGATGACCAGTGTTATAAACAAGTCATCAGGGGACTACATTGACTTCTATCCCACCATATCGGATGGTACCAGTTGAGTTGAGAGATTTGAAGACTCATTTGGAGGATTTAGTTGATCGAGGCTTCATCAGACTGAACATTTTCCCATGGGATGTGCCTGTCCTTTTCTTTTAAAAAAAGTATGCTCCCTTTCGAATTTTTATTGACTACAAACAGCTGAACGGAGTCACAGTGAAGAATTGGTATCTGTTGTCAAAGGTAGATGACCTTTTTAATCAGTTACAGGGTGCTTTAGTGTTCTCGAAGATAGACTTGAGATCAGGATACCATCAGTTAAGAGTTCAGGAGTTTGACATCCTGAAGACAGCATTCAGATCGAGGTATAGACAGTATGAGTTCATAGTAATGCCATTAGGGTAGAAGAATATGTTTGCAGTGTTTATGGACCTCATGAGCAGGGTGTTTCGAGAATATTTGGATAAGTTTGCCAACATGTTTATGAATAACATTTTGGTGTATTCAATGACTAAGGAGGAGCACGAGGTGCATTTAAGAATAGTACTTTACACACTTAGAGCTCGGCAACTATATGCCAAATTCTCTAAGTCTGAGTTTCAGTTGAAAGAGGTCAGCTTCTTGGGGAACGTGGTATCAGCTAGTGGAGTGCTTGTAGATCCCAAGAAGATAGAAGTCATCATTTCATGGGAACCACCTCGTATTGTGATAGAGGTGCATTGGTTTTTGGGTTTGGCAGGCTATTATAGATGATTTGTGGAGGGCTTCTCGATTTAGGCAGCACTTTTGACCCATTTGACTTGCAAAGGTGTTCCTTTTGATTGGATCGAGAAGAGTAAGCAAAGTTTTAGTAAGCTGAAGACCAGGCTAGTGTCAGCTCTAGTGTTGACTTGACCAGTCAGTGGGCGAGGCTATGTTGTTTTCAGTAGCGCCTCTAGAGTTGGATTGGGTTGTGTGCTGATGAAGGATGGGAAGGTAGTTTCCTATGCATCGAGAGAGTTGAGACCGTACCAGGGCAACTATCCTTCCCATGACCTTGAGCTTGCAATAATGGTCTTCGCTTTAAAGATCTGGCATCACTACTTATATGGTGAGATATGTCGAGTCTGCACAGATTACAAAAGTCTCAAGTATCTTCTCACCTAAAAGGAGTTGAACTTGAGATAAAAGCGTTGGCTTGAGTTGATCAAGGACTATGACTTGATAATCTATTACCATATGGGTAAGGACAACGTAGTTGTTGATGCTTTGAGTAAGGACAACGTAATGGCGTATGTGAGAGCTGAGTGTATATGCCATTATTGATGAGTTTGAGGTAGTCTAGAGTTTAGTTGGACAGTGATGAGACTGGAGCCTTAGTTGCACAGATGATGGTGAGACCGATATTGATTAATGAGATTCGAGTTAGTCAATCAGAAGATCCAGTCTTGGTCAGAGTGAGATAGAGTCTGGATAATGGTGATAGGGTAGAGAGTTCAGTCAGTGAGTACATAGTTAGAGATGACGGTATTTTGACTTTCAAAGTTTGTATGTGTGTATTGTAGGATGAGGAGTTAAGACTTAGGATCTTGACAAAGGCCCATAATTCTACATTTGCTGTGTATCCGAGTGACATCAAGATGTATAGGGATTTGAGATAGTCTTATTGGTGGTCAGGCATGAAGAGGCACATAGTAGAGTTTGTAACTCGATGTTTAGTCTATCAGCAGGTGAAGGCTGAGAATAAGAGACCCGCAGACATGTTATAGTTGTTTTCCATTCCAAAGTGGAAGTGGGAGCATATCATAAGGGACTTTGTGTTTGGTTTGCCACATTTACAGTGAGAATATGATGCCAAATGGGTGAAAGTGAACAGACTCACCAAGTATGCACACTTTCTCCCCATTAGAGTGACAGATATGCCAGAGAGACTAGTGTCAAGGTATGTGGATGAGATTGTCAGTTACATGGCGTACCAGTGACTATAATGTCAGATAGGGATCCGAGGTTCACTTCTCGATTTTGGAAGAATTTTCACCTAGCGTTGGGTACAAAGTTGAGATATAGTACAACCTTTCATCTGCAAATAGATGGTCAATCAGAGCGCACTATACAGATCTTGGAGGATATGCTTAGAGCTTGTGTGTTGGACAGCAGACCATATGGGATCGATGCTTACCCTTATTGGAGTTTGCCTACAATAACAGCTCTCAGAGGAGTATAGGTATGGCACCGTATGAGGAATTGTATAGACGTAGGTGTCATACATCCTTATGTTGGGATGAGGTTGTTAAGAGGTGACTCGAAAGTCCCGAGTTGGTGGAGCAAGCAATTCAACAGGTTGCATTAATCAGAGAGCTATTGAGAGTAGCTCAAAGTAGACAGAAGACTTATGCAAATCATCGTCGGCGAGACTTGGAATTTGCAGTTGATGACATTTATTTCCTAAAAGTCACGCCTTGGAAGGGAGTGATCAGATTCCAGCAGCAGAGCAAGCAAGCCCCGAGATATATTGGTCCCTACCTCATTATTTATAGAGTAGGTCTAGTAGCATACAGATTGGACCAACCAGTGGAGTTAGAGGATTCGTAACGTCTTCCACATATTCATAGTGAGGAAGTATGTACTGGATCCATCTCACATCATGGAGACACCCACCAATAGAGATTGCTAATGATTTTTCTTATTTGACTCAACCAGTGGCGATATTGGACTGAGTTGTGAGGCAGTTGCGTAGTCGTAGTATGCCAATGATTTATGTGTGGTGGTGCAGTGACCATATAGAGGAGCAGACTTGAGAGCCACAGCAGTTGATGAGGCCCTACTATCCACATCTATTTAAGGATTATGGTCAGTGAATTTTTGGGATAAATCCTATAAAGAGGGGAGGTTGTGAGACCCCGTTCCTTAGAGAGTTCAGTTAGCATTTGAGTATAGACGGATTGACTGGAATAGTCTATTTAAGTGGGTTTGATTAGTTGATTAGTCAAAGTTAACCATTTGACTAGCCAGCTAGATAGTGGATCAGAGTGTGATCCTTTGACCGAGTGACATGGACATAGTCATAGAGCCTAAGTGTCGAGTCTTAGTTTTCTAGAGTGTCGTATCGTTGGTTGTGTGTCGATGATTATGTACGACATGTCGTTTGGTGATATTAGTGTGCATTAGCATGATTTTCAGGATCTATGCATTGTTCGAGGCTTGAGTCTAGTGGAATTATCTGTTTTTGCCTTTGAGACCCGAGAGTCTGTTTATCGAGCCCGTTTTGAGTGGTTGGAAGCCTGGGCCGATTTATCAATTGTGTGCTTGATTACTATTCATCAAGCCCATTTATGTTTTAAAAGCCCAATTTGATGTTTTGAGTGCCTAAACACTATTTTAGCCCGTTTGGATCGTGTTCAGCCATTTTAAAAATTTATTTCGGGTTTTCGGGGTTTTTAGGCCCTAGAGAATAAATACCCAACTCAACATAACCTCACCAAATCGATTTTCCTTTAAAAACAACCCTTGCAATTTCTTCCAAACATCATTCCTAACCTCTCTCATTAAATTTCCATTGGTGGTTTGAGAATTTGGAGCGAGTTTTTTCAGTTGGTTCTCTTTAGGGAAAAAATCACATTTTTTAGGTATAGACTCGATTTCTTCTCTTTCTTAGTCAATTGATGGTTCTTTTAGTTTCTTGTGATGTTTCCTACGGTGCTCCATTGGTTTAGATTGATCACTTTTGTGTGTGGAGTGTTTTAGATGAATTAATGAGTTAGGGATTTTGGTGATTTTGGGGATTTTGTTGCTTTTGATGGTTGCCTAAAGTCCTTTTGAGCTTTTTGAGAGTTTTGTTGGGCCTTGTTGCTATCATTTTGATCTAGTATGGATTATGGTATGGTATTCCTATGGTCAAATCTATGTAAAATTTCATCCATGAAACCAGGATCTTCCTCTCTTTGATTTGGCTGTTTTAGTTATTAATATTGAGTGATTTTGGGTTGGTTAGATTTGGGATAAGATGAGTTTTCATTTGATGTAGTTTTTGTAAGGTATAAGTGTATATCTAAAGTTTTGTGTATTTTCTAGCAATTGGCTATATTTCTGATGAGTTATAGGAAATCACCAGCGACCTAAGGTTGAAGATGAGTTGTCCGAGATCCCTTCGAGTGACAGGTCATTCGGTGATGTAGGTGGACAACGTATTGCCTACACATGTAGGCAACATAACATCCGATAGATTGGCCAGACTAGGTTGAGCTTGAGGCTCGGGCAAGGCATGGCATGCTCTAGGTGTGACACGTGTTGGTTCGGAGATAGGGGTCAAGTGTAGGTCTAGTAGCACCAGATGCTGCCACGTGTTGCATTCTGACTGGTCTAATTTAAATAAATTTTGGAAATTAAAAAATAGCCAGAAAAATGAATAAATTTTGGGAAAAATAGTAGAAAATTGAGAAAAATTCTGAATAAATTATACAAAATACTAGATTTAATTTTGAGTCTAGTGGTACAAAAGTTCTATGAATTAGACTTGATTTGATAGACCAATTAAATCGATCAAATTTAGAAAAAATCAAGAAAAATAGAAAAATTACCCGATTAGGTCCTCGGTTGATTGTCAGATAGAAAAACATCGGTTTAAGAATTTAGACACGTGATTTTATGTGATATTTTGTGATTGAGTTGAATTATTAAGAATTCGAATATGATTGTGCGTAGGTGGATGCCTACAATAACATAACCTCAAGGAATCAATCGAACGAGATATATGGGTGTATTAGACTTCGGAAAACCCGTGAGTGTTTCTTTTGATAAAATTGCTGGCATGAATGTTAGTTTATGATTAATAAGAAATTATTAACTGAAATCATGCATGCGTATGTGTGATAAATGATGTGTCGAGCATGATAACTAGTATAGGCATGCATTGAGTGGCATGAGATGATATAAAATGCTTGAATGTGCCATACTATGATTGAGATGCATCAAATGCATTAGGCGTATTTGAAAATAGACATCGGCCTGAGGAATGCACCGAATCTGCTTGGGATAACCTATGCAACCCTTGAGAGTTCTTTGGGTCTGGTAGTATAGTGTGGTCACTTTAGTCACGAGATAATAAGGTTGGAATGAGTTTTTATTTATTTCATTATAATTAAATTAATCAGGATCCTGCAGTGTAGGGATCATTTAGGTGGAGCTACATCACCTAATGCCCTGACATCGTTAGTGGATCAGGCTAGGCATTAATTTGACTTGGACTTTTCTATCGCATGCAATAATAAGATAAATTGAAAAATAACGGGATTAGAGTGCCACTAATGAACTCCAATCCGCTCGGATAGGCTGGAAGATATTTCCAAGCCCAAATTATGGTCATATGTGTGTTCTGAAGAGTCATGTGTGCTACATACGAATTGACTGTAAATGATTGCATGTGAACTTTTATGTGTGTGAACCACGTGAATAATTAAATGCTAGCACGATTAATTGATTAAGTCAATGATTGCATGTGAAATTTTATGAGTATTTTCTTATCCGCTCATCTGGTCGGATTCTGCCAGAATGTTGGCATGTAATGCAGGAAGTTATAATTAGGAGCTCACTCCCAGGCATCTCGAGAATGGAATAACAGATAAATCAGCTATTTTCCTTATGAGAAAACGAGGATGGAACTAGTATGATCGAGGTAATTTTATAAGCACCATATTCATAGTATTTGTCTTAGAATGTCTAACTATGCTAAAGCTATCTTACTAAATTGCTTATTGGATAGTATTTTGAAATAGTTTATTTTACGATGTTACCTGGATGTCATCATGTCTCCCTTTTAATTCCACTGCTTGAGATATCGATTAATTCTTCTGGTTTTTTCTCCTCTTTATGTCTATACCACTAGCCTTGTAGGTTTATTATATATATTACTGTGTGATGTGACAGTGTGTATAGAGGGCCTATGGAAATTATCGTGCAAAATTTTGGGGTCCGGGGTGTTACACCTTGGTTGTCTTTGATTGAGGTTCATGTAGAGTAAGCCTTAATGGTGGCTCACCAAACGTCGTGATGTCATCTTGTGAGGGGCATATCATGCACAATCCCAAATAACATGTAGTCTTATTTTGGGTTGTGTCTATATGAACTTGCAGCGACGAAGCATATAAACAAAAGAGGAGTAGAAGATTAATCAATTTCTTATGGGACATATAATCGATTCTTATCAATATATTGGGTATAACTTTTCAAAAAGAAAGATACTTGTAAATTTTAATAGATCAAGTGAATAGAGCCAAAACTTTTGTTACAATGGTGGTTGTGAAACATAATAATTTTGGATATTTACTTTAATCATAAGAGTATATTTGTGCAACGTGGAGTCATAGATATATTTTTTGTTATTGTTTTGATGTTGTCATATCTTTCGAGACAAGTTGACTATACAACATAATATGTGTGTTGTGTCTAGAGTGACTAATATTTTTATGTGGTGCTAGAGGATTAGTCTTGGAAAAAATTCATTTGATACACTTTATTGATACCAGGTCTTTTTTGAGAGGTTAGTCAGTTTTGAGTTCGATATATAACCCTTTTCAGTCTATTGCTGTTCATAAAGACCCATTACTTATTTAATTCGTAAACAATATTTAAAGTCTTTAAACACTTAAATCGATGTTTAAATTTAAACAAGGTCAAGAAAACTAAATTTTAAAGATTTCCACCCTCAAGATATAAATAGCCCCAAAAACACACTAACACTTAGCAAAATTTCTATGCCCTTCAGCCATTTCTTTCCTTTTTGCATTTGATACCTACTTCCTCCTCCACACCCAAAACACCAATCTTTAATTCGTCACTTTCTCTAAAGTTTCTTGCTTGTGATGATTATTACCAGAGTATTTTGAAACAATTTTCCAAGAATTTTACTCCATGAGAACAAATCGTTTGGTCGGAATCAAATACAAATTGGATTATGATCTAAATTGGTGATTTTGGTGAGTTCTGCATTTCTAATGATTTTTTTTTATTTGGGATTTTTTCTAGATGTTATTCAAGTGTTTCTCCAACCCTAGAAATCGATTTTAACCCTTGGATAGATAAATTGATCATTTAAACTTTTTTTTATGTATTTTTAGATTTTAGAGAAATTTTATTTCACTTATTATTTTGATGGTTGGGAAATATTTGTTTGTGGCTGTGGACTGCCACTTTATTATTACTTGTCTTGGTGACGCTTTGATTGGAGTTCATCTTTTTAATTGGCTTGAGCATTAGTGAATTTTGAAGAGGATTTGTTATAATTCTCTAGCATTGTTTTTGTGATTGATAGTGTTTGAGTTTTTGGAGTAGTTTAGGGTGTGCCTAAACTTGGATTCATACGTGTTGTTTGGTTGTTTTGTATTTGACTTTCTTACCTTGTGGTGCTAGTGGGTACAGAAAGTAGTGCGACAGACGATAAAGACAAAAGATTTGTGCTCAAGAATTCTACATTTCAGGAGGTAGGAGTGACTTCTTCATATATACATGATTGAAAATATTTTTGATTTTCTAATAATTAATATAAAAATATATTTTTTTTTAATATTGAGACAATAATTAACTCGCTTGCATGTATGCTAATCAATACTCAGTATGAACCATATTGTTCCATGTTGTTATTGATATTCCTTCTCTTGTGGTGCATAGATGAATGTATTGAATGTGTATTATTGCATGTGAGAATGATATTAATGGATTGGATTGTTTGGAGATGTTTATTGTGAGAATCCAAACCCGTTGATGATCTTGTTTATACAGTAGAATACCTAATGAATTTACATGTCTTTTATGCTTAAATTATATAAATTATACTAACAAAAAATATCAGAGATAACATGTATTACAAATTTTGTTAGTTGAATAGGGTTTTAAGATATTTATTGAACAAAATGTATAAAGTGAAAACAATTCGATCAGTCAAATGGTACAAAGGCTCGATTGGTCAAAACCAGATAATTGTCTACAATTTGAACACAAGGTTCAGCAAGATTTGGGTTGGTCAAAATCTCTGAAGAAGATCTAGAAGAACCATAAATCTCTAATTGGTTACACAAGGTATGTATGCAACCAAAATGAACACAACAAAACACAAATTCTAGACACATTTAAGATCACACTAACAAATCACAAACCAACCTCTCATCTCAGATACACCAAAACTCAGAAAATCAAACATCATCCTCCACAACCATCTATTATCAAGATCGAAAAACTAACAATAGGTCTCTCAATAGGCTAATCTAACACACATCTTATTAGCTTCAAAACACCAAAGACAATCAAAATTTTCAAGAACTCATATTTACTAAAAATACCACTAAAATCATTCCATAGAAAAAAAAAGGATCTGAGGATAAGGAAAAAACTTATACAACCTAATCTTTTTTTTTTTTGAAAAATGCATCGAGTGTATTAAGAGCAGAAGCCGTAATACAGGTTGTGGGACAATGAAACATTGTACCCACTGGCTAGGCAAAATGAAACTTATCAGATACTATACGTAAATACAGTATCGGAAATTTTCATAAGCTAGACAAACTATCTGGCCAGCAAGGAAGCAAAATCTCCTACAGGAAACATATCTAAACTATCTATATGTTCATCCATAAGATTCGACTTAGCCCAACAAAAACCATGCCGTAGACCATTTAGAAACATGTCATCCGTACTGGCAGCTTCCCTCCTGAAAATGCTGTTATTTCTACCCAACCATATACTCCAAGAAAAAGAAAACAGCAAGACATACCACACCTTTTGCTAGAGGAGAGGAATTGAGAAACCAGCCCACTATATGAACAGATCAGCCATGGAGCACGGTTGTACCCAACTTAAGCCCCAGTGTTTGAATAATAACGACCAACTTGCCCAGGCTTTCCTACAAGTGAGTAAAACATGATTTGAATCCCTCTCCAGAAATCCACAGGCCTCACAATCGCCTTCACTAGCGGGCAAAATACCAAGGTGGATCAGATGAGCTTTGGTTGAAATCTTCTCCCTGCACGCTAACCACATGAACGCTTGCCATTTGGGAGCGCCCTGCTTGCTCCAGACATTTGGGATTAGCCGCTCCCCGGGCATAACAGAAATGGCTTCCAACGATTGATAACAAATACGGGACGAGAAGGGGCTCAATTGATCTCCCCATAATAACAGGTCGTCAGCCGTGGTCTTCGGAGAGTAACGTCCCAGCATAGACAGTAGACGATCAGCTTCGTTAACCTCCCAGACAAAAAGCCTTCTCCCCCAAATTAGGTTCCATCTCCATTCAGTCCCTGTCAGAAAACCAAATCGCAGGATAGATCCCTCTTTGTCCAAGGATAGCACATATAACCTGGGAAAGACATCCTTCAAGGGAGTTATGCTGCACCAAACATCGTCCCAAAAAGCGATTGTGTCTCCTTTGCCCAATTGCCAACGATAAAAGGCGGAGATGCACTTTCCATTTGGCAAAATGGATCTGCTCGTCTTCACAATTCCCTTCCATATAGCAGAACCATGACTGTCATCACACACTATCCCTTCAGCACGCAAAGTGGGACTGTATTTCTGCATTATAACCTGTTTCCACAGCGAGCAGGAGTCGCTGGCAATTCTATAGCTCCACTTCGTGAGCAGTGCTACATTCCGCCATTTCAGGCATCCCAACCCTGCACCCCCATTTTCCTTCACTCTAACTGCCACCGACCAGCTTACTTTACACATACAACGCTGATCGATTTTCCCAACCCATAGGAAACGCCTCATCCATTTCTCTAAATCCCTTCGTACTACCACTGGCATTTGAAAGAAAGTCATATAGTAAATTGGTAAGCTATTCAGCACCGATTTCATCAATATAATCCGACCCCCTAATGACAACATAGAGCCTTTACAGGAAGCCAACTTACGTTTGAACCTGTTAATTACCGTCACCCACGTGCTATGGCGACGAGGATTCGCCCCAAGAGGCACCCCAAGATACTGGAATGGCAGAACCTGCAGCCGACATTGAAGCATATACGCCATACGTGCCGCCTCCCCATTAGGCACATTAATCCCTACTAATCCTGATTTAAAAAAGTTTATCTTTAAACCAGACAGCAGTTCATAACATAGCAACAAGCGTTTCAGATTGAGAATCCCCTGATGGTCGCCTTGGCTGAAAAGGATAACGTCATCGGCATATTGTAAGTGCGTTAACTGTAAGGTTCCAACCTTTATACAGTGAAACAGTTGCCGTTCAGCCGCTGTGACAATTAATCTGGACAAAACCTCCCCCACCAAACTAAACAACAGCGGCGAGAGCGGGTCACCTTGACGCAGGCCTCGTCCCATTGCAAATTCTGTCGTCGACGCACCATTGATCAATACTGCACACCTCGCTGTGGAGATGCAGGCCATGATCCACGCTCGCCAACGGGAACCAAAACCCATCTGTATCATCACCTCAATTAGAAAGTTCCAATCGACCGAATCGTAAGCCTTCAGAAAATCCAATTTGAAACACCATCCCCTCTGTTTTGATTGCTTCATAGTGTGAATCAATTCGTTGGCGATCATGATCGAATTAGCTATATGTCGACCTTCCATAAAGCCCGTTTGGAAAGGAGAAATGAGTTGGTCCGCCACTCGCTTAAGTCGTTGGGATAATAGCTTTGCAATAATCTTGTACAAACTATTTATAAGACTGATAGGCCGGTAGGAATTAAAATCAGAGGCACCTGGTATCTTGGGAATCAAGGTAATGAAGCTGTTATTTATCCCACGAGGCAAAGTTCCACTGGAGTGAAATTCCTTCACCATTGTAACAACAGATTGGCAGCTGCAGCGGATGAGAGCCGAGGTAGGTTGAGGCTGCCCAGTTCTAACCAACGAACTGTATCACCCTCAAAAAGCTTCTGAAAGTGTGTAAGCGCAGCAGCCTTGATCTCGGATGGCTCAATTAACTCCATACCACTGACAGTCATGGCTCCAATGAAATTATAACAGCACCGTAGGGAAGCATATGAATGGAAGAACTTACTGTTTTTATCTCCAAGCTTGAGCCATTGTTGTCTAGATTTCTGCCGCCACATAGCCTCGATTTTCTTCTTTAAATCCCATTTCTGGACCTGCAGGACATTGTACCGCCTCGTCAAAGCTGTCCCCAAACCACGTCTATCCTGATCCAGGGAATCAAGTTCAATCATAGTGAGCCGCAACTTGTTGTCCAATGCACCATACGTATTAGTATGCCAGTCTTTGAGCTTCTTTTTTAAGAAGGCCAGCTTCTTGACCACCTCAAACTCGCTTGGAAAACATTGACCTGCCTCCTGCCAATAAGTGTGTATCAGATCAATAAAGTGTCTATCCTCCCACCATACATCCCACGAGCGAAATGGTAATAAGCCCCAGAAGAAAGTATCGACTTTCAAGATGAGGGGAACATGGTCCGAAAATCCTTTATCGCCAGCGTATAGCCTATGGTGGCTAAAATGTTGACACCAAGTTGGAGACGTCAAAACCCGATCTATTCTAGACGCTCTATGCACAGTGAACCACGTGAATTCCTCGCCGAGAATTGGCATATCAATCAGGCCACTCCCATTGATAAACTGTAGGAGTCGACTTGCTGCAGTGCGGTTAAAGTAGCTACCATTCCTCTCTGTTTCGTTTACTGTTTCATTGAAGTCGCCCAGTAAAACCCAAGGATCTGTGTCCGTTGCTTTCCGTTGTTGCATTTCTGACCACAATACTCTGCGCTCACCCACACTATTGGGAGCGTGTAATCCAACACATACAAAGCTGAAACCAGAGGCTCTAGTCCGCAGCTTTAATAACATCCACCGCTCAAATTTTTCTGTGCCAGTCATTTGTACATGCGTTTCATCCCATAAACAAACAATACCACCAGCCCTGCCTTGAGCATCAATAGTTGTCCATTTAATATTAGTTCTAGGCCATAGACTGCCTGCCAAACGATCAGAAAAACTCTCCCGTTTCGTCTCACAGATGATCAAAACGCTAAGCCTCTCCTTCGTGATAAGATTACGAATCTGGTTCTGTTTCAGCCTACCCCGACACCCTTTAATGTTCCACATTGCAAAATTAATCATTCACAATTAAGCACCCCGTTGCAAACATCCATCTTCACGGCACTAACGAGTGCAGTGAGTTTGCCACTCCTTGCCTTCCTCAACAATCCTTGTCTTAAGCTTTTGACGGATTGCTGCTTTCGTTTGTCTTTTACGAAGACCCAGATTATCCATGATTTCCATCGTCTGTTGGACTTCCATATCAACTGGACAGGTAGCTGGAGCTGGACTCCTTGAAATTATTCTCTCTTCTAAGCCAACTGTACTGTCTCGAGTGGCTGCCAAAAAGGAAGGATCATCAACCACCTGTGGAGCCGAAAATAACACCACCTGGCTACTTCCGCCAGAGGAAAAACTGCCTGTGGGTTTGATGTGTTTGAGTTTTTTCTGTTTGCCAAGTCTGTTGGTTGCTGCTCTACCTTTTTCGCCCATACGTGAGGCTTTAGTGCCCTCCTTTCTCATTCTTGCAAAGGCCATATCATCCTGCGTAAGCGATAATGGATTGGACTCCTCTCCAGAGTTAGTAGGCAACTGGTCAGAGGCTGCCTTGCGAGGGACCAAGGTCTGTCGATCATCACTCAGCTCCTTTCTCCCATGGAACAACTCGGGTGCAGTACAATGACTAAACGATCCCCCATTTTGTGTGGAATGACTAGAGAGCTCTTCAGTAAACTATAGCTCTGGAAAATGAAAGCCCACATTTCTCTCCTGCGCCTTTTCAAATATCTGAAGTTTCCCACTAGGACCCGCAGTTCCCACCTATGTTTTGTCCACATCGCCTGCTCCCACACATGTGTCTCCCTTGACAATCTTCTGACAAGAGCCACCATTTCCTGCAGGAGACATACTGCTCCTGTCCTCTCCAGACCTACTCTTCCACTCGTCTGACAGGGGCTGGTTGATGGGAACAGAAAGGCTGTTGCTGGCACTAGATCCAGTTGCTTTTTTCCTTACCTCGGGCCCCGTACCATCTCTCTCCTGAGCTTCCTGAATGCAGACCTAGAACAGCTTACCAGCAACCTTTAGCTGAACCTGGTGTTGTATCTCCGTCGGGATTCCAGTGGCCACCTGTAGCACTGCCTTATCAAGACGAGTCCAGCTGATTTTCTGGCTATGGATCTGTACCAGCACGCCAATAGGTTGAAAGATTTGCCGAAAGACTTCTTCACACCAGACATTCAAAGGTTGTCCCACAATCTGCACCCAGCAAAGCCGTCTATTGCCAATATCCTCCTGGTGCCAAGGATGAATGTCAAAGAACAATCCATTCTAGAAACTGAGATTTGTGCTGAGTTCACTGCTCATCTTCTCAACAGAACCAAAAGTAATAAGTCGTTGGTGTCCTCCCATATCTGTGCACCCCACACCCAAGGACAAACAAAACTGATCACTGCAACCATCGCGTAATATACCTACAGAACTTCGCTACAACCTAGCCTGGGCTCCGGCATCGGGAGAAAGTTCCACAGATGCGCAGTCTTGAGTAGGAGAGGCAGGAGCCACTGTGGCTTCTGCATAAGTTCGTCGATCACACTCCTTCAATAACCTAGAAGGAACGACCGTCTGGGTGGGGAGGGGCTCAGATGTCGTATTGTTTCGGGTATTTCCATAAGGCAGTGAACTGTGTTGGCCTGCTGGATGAGCATAACGAGCCACATTGAACCGCATCCAGGTATTACCACCTATTAGAGAGTTAAGTCGCCTTTGTCTGGTAGCTTCCTGAACTCCACACCGGACGAACTTTGCAAAACCAAAACGTAATCCCCTCCTGGATTTTCGTACTGAAATAAACACATCTACTACAGGTTCAATGGCAACAATCTCTTTGAAAAGTTTGCCTGAATGCCAACCCTCTGGTATGCCTTCTATGAAATATGAAATGTACCGATCAGTACTGAACACCTTGACTAGTTCCCAATGTGTAGGAGTGGATCTTGGGGAACCAAGCGCAGTCTCCTGGGGTAGCGGGGGCGGGGGTGGCAACCCATTATGTATACCGGCAGCAGTCTTGGTAGCAGTGGGGATGTGTTTGGGGGTCGTGTTTGGGTGTGGTGTGGAAAGAGGGGGGAGGTTTTGGGAGGTGAGAGAAGCCATTTCTATCTTTTTATACAACCTAATCTAATTGTACCAATGAACAAAAAAAAAAAAGTCATTAAAAACAAGAAAATCAATATTTTATCTAAAATCCCAATTTTGTGTCCTAACCACATTGTATCTATTTCTAGAAGAGTGGCACAACAACCCAAGCATGATTTCGAAGCAAGAAATCAAGATAAACAAGAGAATCAAGAAATAGACTCCTTGGTCTGCTACTCATTGTTCTTGAAAGAAAGTGATTGGCATCGGTTCAGGACGTCTCAAGCTTGACGTTTTATAAAAATGAGCTTTTCGATTGGATGATATCTTGAGTAGTTCCTATTTAAATTTTAAAATCCAAAATATCACACATTATGTTTTAGCTATGTTTTGAAAATATATTTCACATTAGAGTTTAAATTGGCAATTAAAGGTTTAAAGTCTGCTCATGTCAAGCACACCTTTAATTTCAAATTTAAATGTAGCTATTTTCAGCATGGTTTATGCAAATTGACTCTTCCATTCCCCCAATCTTATAATTAAAAAGACCCAAGCATTTTCTTGTAGGTGCGTTCATTCTACAGTTGACAAATGTATGGATACAGATGAGTTGTATGAGAATCAACCTATAAATTAATTACATTGTACCTATTTATTATTCCATCCATTTCAATATTAGATATCACCTATATGCATGTGTCAAAATAATAATCCCTCGTGTTTGTGTATGGAGCTAGTGATGTAGTTTCCAACTACATATTATTAACAATTCACCAAAGAATTTTGTCAACTCCACCTCTTCATCAAATTCTGTGGAAACATGTCATAAATGCTTAATTTCTGGCTTCGACAGATATTGTGATATGATATGAAAAAAAATGGAAATAAATTATTTTTTTTGGTAAAGTCATGAATCTTATTTATTGAAGACAGAAGACATGATTGTCATTTAAAACAATGCTCCTAAATAGAGATACTGTTGGGAACTCCCTTTCCAGTGACCCCGGATCGAGAGTAAGGCTTCAAGAGCTGATATGGAATCACTCCAGCTCCAGTCCTGTTTTTCAAACCAACGTTACTGTTTCTGGCATCAATTATCCCTTCAAGCTCCTTGAGCCTTCCATTGAATCTTTCAAATGCAGCTTTGATTGCTGGTTCTTCTTCCCAAGATGGCTCCGGTTGGTCACCTATATACTCTTCCTCAGGTGAGTGGCTAGATAAAATATCCAAAACAGCTGTCACTTGCAAGGCCTGAAGCTGAGAAGGCAAGCACTCTAGCAAAGTATCTTCCGGTCTTTTCAAGAATTTCTCAAACTCTTCCTCTGAAAAGTCCTCGGTTGGCATTGTGGTTCGAGCTATTGACGGATGGTTGGGGAAGTAGCCACCATATTCGTATTGGCCAAAGTTGACAGCTGCATGATGAGCTGAAGCTACCCAAATTATAGTAGTTAAAACTTGGGTAAGACTATCCCTAGTTTTCAGGACAGGCCACCACGGCTCGTCCTTCTTATCTGCATGCCCTTTAGTACGGACTTCAGTCCACCAAGCTTGAATCTCTTGGTCGCCCTCCACCTTGCTATCATCCAGATAGTAGTGTTTCACGTAGTCAGAGACCCATTCCTCCATTGCATCCCAAAGAATAAGACCATCGTTGGCATATGGATAGTCATCAATTGTGAGCTTTAGGCCATGCTTTGCAAATTTATCCTTAACAGCCAGTCCCCTATAATTTCACAAAATAAATCATCATTGCATTAGAAGCGAGTATTTGGTTCGAAGAAATCCTGTCAAGTTACTGCATGTGTATATACGTATAGAGATTCAGTAACTCCATAATGAATCTCTTAATTCACAAACAAAGATGGCTACAAGGTCTATCTATTACCACTCAAGACCATTCATGTAACATAAGAAATGTTCATGGATAGGAGTATGATACCTGGCAATTAAGTCAGCAGGTAATGCTTCTCTGTCAAACCGCCACACCTTGTCATATGCGTAAGAACTTAGCTCTATGGAGTACTTGCGGGGAGAGAAAGTTTTCTCGATGATTCCGTCTCCATTGATCAAACTTTCTCGAGCAAGAGCGTTGATTTCCATTGTATATCTAAAATGAGGTTTCAACAACCTATAAATAGGGTGCATTGCACTAAGTTGTCGGTTGGCTGCGATTACATAGGGCTCCACACAGCAGTGCGTACGTAACCTGGAAATAACAAACCTTAAAATATTTAGCCCTACTCACACTATTTTGAATCAAGAACCTTTTTCCTGAAACAGAAAGTTCTGGCCTAGCTCGGTCTAAAACAATACAGTAGCAAGCACTATATATGAATGCGAACTTTCTTAGTTTGAAAACATATACCAGTGACTGATGAGCTGATGGTAACCAGAGTCATGAGCGCAAACATGAGTTTTAGCCATCCTCCATAACCAATTGTCAGTGCTAGTATTAAAACTGGGTGCATAGACTTCTTTCCACTGTGGTTTGTTGCCAATTGGAGGGCGGGTGAGTTCAATGGCAACAGGTCTTAAAGTGCCCCGTTCTGTGAGGAAGAACACCGTTCGAGATCCATACAGTGTAGTGTTTTCTATCTCCCTCACTTTGGCAACATACGGTAATAACAAGTCATGATAATCCAGCACGAATAGTTTCTTTTGGTCCAAAGCCTACAACATCAAATATATATGGTCGACAATATGGGAAAAACAATGATATATATATATATATATATATATATATAGCAAGACAACATTCAATAATTTATACATCAAATGGATGGGCTCCGTTTTAGTACGTACTTCTTTGAAAGTCATACTACTGCCTTTGATCTCTTTTTCAATTAGTTCTGCGCTGATTAATGATTCTGGCGGTCCATAAACCTCGGGGTCGAGTCCACTCTTCAGAGGCCATTCCTACATGACAAAAGACATGCTTGGTTATTTTTTCATTTCACTAATTAGCATTAACGATCTCCAAAGGTCTTGGTTTTGGTTTTATATATAGCAGCAATTAGCAGTTAATCTTACTGCAACTAATTGAATGCTCAGTGGGTTTAAACCAGCAAGAGTTTGACGACCAAATTCTTCATCAGATAACCATGAGAATCTATCTTCTGTAAAATCAACAAAGTTCACATGTTAGAAAATAACTAGCTAGTCGTGTGCATGCTTGGAAGTAAAGAGACAGATGGTCATACTATCGATAAGTTCAGGAAGGTCAAATAGCAGAAACTCGTCCCCTCCCTCTCTAAATGTTCTGATCAAGGATGGTAAGACTGTGCGAGTTAGACCAAATTGTTTAGGCAATTTTAGTCCACGATGTGGCTTGGAATCCTTATCGTCGTCGTCGTCGTCTTCGTCTCCGTCGTAGTCGTCGTCATCAGAATCATCATCATTTTTGTAAAGGTTGTCTATTTCGGTAAAGTAACGAAATCCTTTAGTGTCATCAGTGAGTAGGGCCTGAAGCCCTGGGAGGAGCGCGTGGAGCAGAGACCTCACTTTCTTTACGGAGAAGGTGAAATTCTTCACCTCTGAGAAAGCCTCATCCCTCGGCACGTACACCGGACTGCTTCTTGATTCCGACAATGGGTCTGAAATTGATAGATTATCGAAAAATAGCAGAAATGTGTGTGTGTAGTTGAAGTAGTTGAAGATGGATAGTTAACTATTACGTACGTACCCTTCTTAGAGGGAGAGCGTCCGGTTCTGCAACGTCTGGGATAGGGGTGCTCTTTGCCACCGAGAATAGGCCTTTCCAGATCAGCGCTAGAGTCTGGATCTCCAAGGTCATTGTATACGTCATAATCATAGATCCTATCAGCCGCCGTTCTCTCTCCCTGTCCATCGCCTCTGAGATTTTCCAACTCCTTCCACCTCAGCGACTTCAATCCCTCTGGTGTGTCAGCAGGTAAGTAGGACTGTTCATATATAATCAGACATAAATCACGTATCAGTACAATTTTCGGGCTTTCATCATCGAGTGAAGAACAAACTAAGAACATGCCCAGAAGATAAAACTAGGAAGTGTTACAGAACTAGAAATTAAGATGTCACTCAAGCTAAAGTAGGAAGTCAAGAAGCCAACCTTACTGGTAAAGAACACCCTCTTGCTAGGATTGTCGTATTTGGAATGAGCCCATGTCTCGCACAACACATTACAGGGACTAGTAGGGAAGCCTTGAATAACAATATCCTTGATGAAGAGTTCCTTGCGAAGATGATTCTCCACCATAACAGCTCCCACCTCTCCGAAATCTGGTGGCACTGTGAATGCGGCTGCGTACTTAATCTCGTCGTGTTTTTGCTTAATCTTCGAAGCATATGCCTTGATAGTGTCCTTCTCTTCCCCGTCTGAGTAAACACCATGGACAAGAACATCAAATTTTATCAGTTGCTTTTGCTATGCTACTCTCAATTGCAGAACATCAAGAAATCTATTTGTTCCAGCTTTAGATTTAGAGGGGCACATTCTCACAATTCATGTATTCTACTATCTCATTCATATTAATCAAGGGGGGCTCATTCAAAGAAAAATGTAGAGTAATATATATAAATATAATGATATTATTAAATATATAATTATAACTGTGATTGCTATCGGTAATATATCTATGCTTTCCTTTCACCCTCCTAAATTCTAATCTAAAATTTAAAATTATATTTTACTATATTATAATAATAAAACAAGTAATATCAAACAAGTATAAGTATTTGATTTTTCTTTTTAAATTATAAAATCTTCGTATATTATATATATAAAAAAAAAAACACTAAGAGTCCTGAACTATCTAGTGAAAGATCCTGTTTAAAACAACATAGGGATTGACAAAGAATACAATCTTCAACTTTAGCCTTGGTATTTGAGTAATTTCAACAAGATCAAAAAGATCGATCTTATTAGCTGAATTGGACCTTGAGTTTTCTAAGTCTTGGATAACAAAAAAAATAGGTTAAGAAGTAGCAATGTGTGCTTGAGTGTTGGTAGTGACTGAAAGACAATTTTTACTCTCACCTTATCAACCAAACTAACTTTTTAGATTATGATTTTTCTACAAGAACTAAAGGAAGGAACCATAAACAAAGTGGAAAAACTTATTATGATACCGTAAATTTATCATTTAAATTGTAAATATTGACTCATAATATCAGAATTATTTTCAAAAATAAAAAATAAATAACAACAACAATAATAAAACTAAAATAAAAACTAAAAAAATAACTAATTTTTTTCAAGAAAAAGGAGCTAATATACGTATACACCTCAGTAGTATGTATTGACGATTCATGTGTAAAATCAAACTTTTAAGCGTACCAAATTCCATCATCAACTCCACAAAATTCACATTTAAAAGAACACATACGTCAGAAAAACAAAAAAAGGAAAAGAAAAGATATAGAACTCACTGGGATGGAGTTGTGAGCTAACCAGCTCCAAGAGAAAAGTTCTACCAACTGCATCATGATACTCGTCAAGAGGCCTCGTCAGTCCAAGATTGTCAAAAAGCCCTCCAACTGTTGATTTAACTGTAATGATTGCCTTAACTTCGACTGATGTTCCATTGTTTGATGACAACAGCTGTGGTACAGGTATGTTTTTACTTAAAGCAGCTCGCACGCAAGGGTTAGAGTACTGCTTCCTGGGGAAGTTTTGATGCTTGCGGATGGGGAAGCCAGAACATTCACGCCTAGGAACTGAGGGGTTTGGCAAAAAGGAGCAGGTCTTGGTTGAACTGGGGTTTAGTATTTGAGAGCTCATCATTCTGTGATCAAGTGATGATGAGCTGTCGACCTCGTAGAGGCTTTGTTTCATTGGGGACTAAACGTATTTATAATTGAATTCACAAAGATGCATACCTTCAAGCTCAACTTGTAATGGAACATCACTCATTCACTCGTTAATTTTGTTCCCTAAAATATCGTTTACTTATGGTAAATACGACATTTGAATACATATTTAAACAAGGGCATGCCACCCGATCGAATTCGGATATGTAATTTTAGCTACCGACAGTGACATAAAATAGAATTCAAATGATGGTTAGATTATTTTTACTAAAATCCATAAAAAATATTCGCAGTAATAGTAAAAAAATGTAGACAGTCGTAGTTATATTATTATAGATCAGAAAGTAGTGATAATATACGTTTTTAAAAAATAGTTAATATTCACAATCAGTATGCAAATACCAAAAAAATAAAAAAAAAACATATATACGAATTTAATGTGTTATCCAATCTTATAATAATAAATGAACACAATAATCTTAATAAAATAAAACTTATAATTATACCGACAAGTTTTTAAAGGGTACGAACGAAATAATATATTTTTGGGATCCAACACTTTGTTTTCGGATCCTTTGGTCTGATCATTTAATGTCCTAAAAAGACATCAGTAAAGTGTTTATCCATAATTTACGAACCGTTGACATTGGTGGGATCTGACTTCTGATCCTCCCTGCCCGAGACATTGATCCCAGCTTTATTTAATCGCCACATGAACAACTGGGGAGGGGTTTTGGGTTGTTTTATAACTTTATTCACCAAGAAATCTATCAAAAAGTTGCATAGTCACCTTATAAGTTGTTCAGCTTTCATATTTTAATTTTTAAAATATTTTCCCAAAACAGCCGCCCCGACACGCAGGGTGCTTTTTTTCTTTATTTTCTTTTTTTGTTTAAAGAAATTCGCAAGCTGTAGGGCCATTGGTTAATTAATAAAGTTAGATAAGATAAAACTAAGAATATATTTGGTTGTTTGATCCAAATACGAGTAAGTAATAACATGGTACATCAATAAAACTACCTCCTTATCATACTTTAAAGCCCACTAGAAAATATCAAAGCACACGTAAGTATATGAATGGAAAAACAATGAACGGAGACATTCTTGACTTAACATTAAATTCTCTTAGTTGGAATTGCTTTACTTAACCAACGGAATGAGATGTAGAATTCCTTACTCTTTTGCCTATTTTCATATTCTGTCGCTATCTTGCATTCAACTACTTTAAAACAATCGATTTTGGATAAAGCTTGTGTAATCCACTCCACCACAAGGACTTCATATATTGAAAATCCCTACGAATATAAGCAAGATTAAGTGGTTCCATGTTATGAATAGTGGGCTCAGAATGATTGTTTCTAATGCAGAGGAGCCCGCTGTTGATAATGTTTCACAAGCCGAACCCATTTTGCCGCAGGAATTATGAAAATGTGGTAGACAGAAGACTATGTTGCTTGCCGCTTGCCTTATGTAGAATCCCGCCCTTGTGTCATCCTAGTTAGTAGTTTTTGCCTACTCAACAATATTTTTAGTGGTCTTTATGTACGTTTGACTTGTTGAACAAGTCAGAAATCAAGATAGTAAAAATTACCGTTTTGTCCTTGTTGGACCCAATCCATGTCTTGGGTTCATTTTGACTAGCCGTGGGCTTTTGGGCTATTTTGTTGGCCTTTGAGCCGACCAAATGTATTTGGATTAGTTTATTCGTTTCTTGGCCTGTTCGTTCGTTTTTTGGGGTAGGGTCACTAGGATTCTAGACTAGGGCTATATAAGTATTTTAGTCCATTAGATAGCCATCGGCCGCTCATTTATTTCATATTTTCCCTCAAGAAAAACCCTCTTTCTTTCTTTCCTATTTTTTCACCCTGCCCTATCTCTTTTCTATTCCAGTACGTCGCCCTTCCCCCTTATTCTGTTACAATGGTAAAGGACCATATATTCTGTCTTTTCCTTTTTATTTTGTTCCCTAAAATTTGTTCATGTTTCTAATTCTCTTTCCATTTCTAGTGGAGCCAATCTCCATTGTACTCAGTTCAATTCGTTCATAGGTTTAGTGTTGGTTTAGGAGTTTTCTAAGGTAAGATAACCATCGTTTGTCTATAGGTCACTAAGGAGTGGGAAGGGGTCCTTAGGTTTCTTTCCGTTTATCTTTCATTATTATTCTTCGTTCGTTTTATCTCAGATATTTGATGAGTGTGTTTATAGGAAGTTCTGGTTCACATGACAAGGACAAGGGTACCACCACTGATTTGACTACCCAGGTGGGAGTCTATACCTCATCAATTTGATCAGAGAATCGCTTTTTTGTTTTATAATTAAAATGTGATATTGTGTATGCTTTTAACACAGGCATGTACCTGTGTATTATGTGTGTTTACCATGATTTCTAGTGCATCTATATGTTGTACTTGATAATCTCAAGCCTGTGTGTTTAATGAATTGATGATTAAAGGTTAGGGCTTTCAATTGAGTACAAGGTAGTGATGTTCTTGAATCGTTTAAGTATGTTGGTCACAAAAGCAAGTTTAGGAGTTTGGGCATAGATCGTGCGAATGTGAGTTTGATTCGTCGTGGGTCTTCTTTTCAGAGTATCATGCAAGTGGTCCCGGAGAGCAATCGGTAGGAAAACAAGAGAGAAAAAGAGAGAAAAAGGTGAGCGACCAGTTAGCCTTCATAAGTCTGATCGGTCGGATAGGTTTAGTTCGACCAGTTGGACTATAGAGTCTAAACGATCATGGTTGGAATTCCAGATTGATCAGAGTAGGAAGTCTGACCAGTCAGAGCGTAGCCAACCAGTCTATGTGCGTGGTCCGACTGGTCTATTCCTTTCTTTTAATACCTTTATCCAATTTTTGTGCAATTTGATTCCCGAGTATACCCGAGTGCTTTCTGAGATTGTTTTTAGTGAGATTTGTGTCCAATGAGCAAATTATGTATCTGGTAAGTGAGTTCTCTTGTCTGGTAATAATCCTTAGGGGAGATTAAGTCTGATAAGTTGTGATATCGCTTGGGTATTCTTGAGGATGGTTGTGTTTCATTGCATGAATCATTGTTTATAACCATACTAATGTTTTATAAATGTACTTTGGTTTTATAAATGTATTTTTGAGTTCTATATATATCTAAGATTAATATCCTATAGGCAGTTACATTTGCTTAGTTCATGTAAGGTAAGTATACAATATCCCAGTATTAGGGGAGAGTTAAATTGTCTATTTGGGAGTTGTATAGATGATGTTACATATTACCTGACACTTGTTTTGCATGCCTATCATTTATGTGTGAGACCCTGATTTTCATGTCCTAGAAGTCCAAAAGTCAGTGCAATAGAAATGATAATTTTTCTCTTGAAGAAATATATGCGTGGTAGCCGAAAATGGTAGTAAAGATTTAGTGTTCATTTCTGATTTTATTTCTTCCTTAGTTTATTTCTAGCATTAATGATACATTATCTATTCATAAGAGATAATACTAGAATTAAATCCTAATGATTATCTCCTTATATCTAACCTTAAAAGTAGAAAAATTAATCCCATAAACACCCTATACAAGGAGGTAGCCGGCTACACTTAAATCCTACACCAAAAAACACACAAAATCATCAAGCAATCAAACCCTTCTCCCCACCCTTGCTGTCGAACTTTCTTAACCTTCACCATAGCCGAATTCTTTCATCCTTGATCAGATTTCTACAAATAATAGCTTGTTGGAAATCTTTTTCTATCCTCTATCTTTCTACCTTGGTTTCATCATCAGAAGGTTCAGATGGTTTTGTTATCGCAATTGCTTCGGGTTAAAGAGGCCATAATAGAGAAGGTTAGAATTTCCTTGTACTTTTTGTTATCGTAATTGCTTCGGGATTGGTGCTGAAATTGTTTGATTGATCCTTTAATGGGTTTATGTTGTTGTTCCTTTTGTTCATATGATTTTTTGGCATCCATTCATGTTATAATATTATGAATTCATCCTTTATATCTTCCCTATGCATCAAATCGGCATGTCCTATACCATTACCTATTGTTGTCAATTTTGATCATTTGACTTGTATATTGGTTTCTGATCTTGTTCCTTTTAATCGCATGTGTAATTAACACCTAATCCTTCCTTGTGATCATGAAATTGTAACCCCTAAATCTTGTATGCATGAAATCGCAATTGTCCTTTTGAACCCAATCTTAGTGCCAAAATTTTCATGGTTAATTGGGATGATAAATCAGGTTGATTCTTATTGTGTTCCTGGCTATCACATCACACATCCAAGAGGGAGGTCTCAGCAGCATCTGATCACTGGTTTCTGATAGATTTGGTGAATGGAATTGGTAAGGAAATAGGATGTTTATTTGGTTATTGAGTATGTATGCTTAGTATGGTTTTGTCTTTTCCTTATGATGATGTAGGTGGTTTGGATCCTCTAAATAAAGGTAAAGGATTAGCTACTTGTTCAGAGATAAAAGAGGTAGGATGTATACCTCATTGATTTCTCCGGAGATCCTTGTTGTTTGATTGATATTTTCAGTCGCATGTCTTTGTTATTAGTATATGGGTATGCCTAATGTTTGGTATGCATAATTACGGATTGAACTATAGAATTGACAGAAAATTTCGAATGTAGGTTGTGTATGCCTAATGTGGTTATATTGTGTGCATATGACATGCTGATTGAGTTGTATATGATTGAGGATGCCCTACTGTGGTGTTATGCTTTATACTTGATTATGTGTGCTTGTACATGTTTGTGTGCCAGGATCCTTTTTCGGTGGTCATTCGAGCTAAGCATTGATGTTCCTGAGGAGAGGAGATGTTCTTACTGGTATGGGAGTCGTATAGGTAGCAATCCCCAATATGTGCACGCTGGATGCCTAGTCCTATATGCTGGTTAGATGCCGTGTCTTGTGTGTTGGCAAGATACCCTTATCCTTGTGTGGTTAGGATGCCTAGTCCTATGTGTTGGCTAGATGCCTTGTTTTGTGTGCTGGCTAGATGCCTTGTTTTGTGTGCTGGCAAGATGAATAGGCTTGTTGATTAGCTTGTGTGCTAACCTTTTACCCTTTGTGCAGCAAAGTATTGGACAACAAAGGTGGAAGAGGATGGCCTTTTCTATTGATGAGATTAAATGATGATTTTCCCTGCCTATGTACTTCTGATTTTCAGAAGTGTTTACAGTCCACCCTCAGCCTATAAGCTTTTGGCTCTATACCTATTGATTACCTAATGTTTGTGTGATATCCCTATAAATATGTAGGCGAATCTAATGTTGTTCGGGAGATGTTTGTTTATAATTTATGTAGATCTTATGATGTTGTAACTCTACTTAGATTCTTGTAATCTCACCCTATTGTTCTCACAATTTTTTAGGCTTAGATACATCATTTATTCGTGGTACCAGTGTGTGAGATCAAGGCTACATGGCAGGATGATATTGCATCACATTCGCATACCTCCTTCCTTGCTGATTGCTTGCGTGTATAACATGAACTTTGATTGGACTAATCTCTGGTTCTTTGAAACCCTCCTTTGCTTGTTTGTTTTCGGAATTTATTGAAGGATTACTTGTTGGCTTTTAAGATCCCTATAGGACTTGTGTATTGTGGTTTCTTTGATTAATTTTAAAGACTTCCATTGATATTTTTATTCACTCTATATATTGCCAGAATGTTTGTCCATTATCATGCTCTAACCTTTAAAAAGCATAAGAAAGAAACTTAATAAAAATCGAAACATAGGGAGATAAGCCTTGTGAGATTCAGATAAGTCCTAGGTTGGGTTTATTTGGGTTTCACAGCGATAAGGGTCCTAATAAGTTGGATTTGGGTCCTTACATTATGAGTATTGAGACATGTATGACTTAGTATTACATTTCTCTGCCTAATCTCGGATAACACTAGCAGTAGGGGATTACGTATGTAAGTATTTTCTAAACTTAAACTAACAATGGCAGTGTGCTTTCGGATTTCTTTTAGCCGGGGTTACTCGTGAAGTATTTTCATATCCACCCTAATAAGTTTTCATATCCATCTCAGCACCTTTTGAGATTAGAATTGCTCTCTGGTGAGCATAGTACGATTAAAGTTGTAAGCTGTGTTCGGGGGGGAGTTATTGTCTATCGTTGGCCTCCATGGTAGAATCAGTCGGGGGGCCCGAGAGGCGGTGGTTTACCCTGTGGCGGATGTCAGCGGTTCGAGTCCGCTTATCTCCAACTCGTGAACTTAGTCGGTACAAAACTATACGATAGCACCCAATTTTTCCGATTCGGCAGTTCGATCTATGATTTATCATTCATGGACGTTGATAAGATTCTTTCATTTAGCAGCACCTTAGGATGGCATAGCCTTAAGGCTTAAGAGCGAGGTTCAAACGAGGAAAGGCTTACGGTGGATACCTAGGCACCCAGAGACGAGGAAGGGCGTAGTAAGCGACGAAATGCTTCGGGGAGTTGAAAATAAGCGTAGATCCGGAGATTCCCGAATAGGTCAACCTTTCAAACTGCTGCCGAATCCATGGGCAGGCAAGAGACAACCTGGCGAACTGAAACATCTTAGTAACCAGAGGAAAAGAAAGCAAAATTTATTCTTATAGTAGTGGCAAGCAAAATGGATGTAGCCTAAACTCTGAAAAAGGGGTTGTGGTAGAGCAAGACAAGCATTGTGCTACTAGGCAAAGTAGTAGAGTGTCGCACCCTAGATGGTGGGAGTCCAGTAGCCGAAAGCATCACTAGCTTACGCTCTGACCCGAGTAGCATGGGGCACGTGGAATCCCGTGTGAATCAGCAAGGACCACCTTGCAAGGCTAAATACTCCTGGGTGACCGATAGCGAAGTAGTACCGTGAGGGAAGGGTGAAAAGAACTCATAGGGAATTTAAATAGACAATGTAACTATAAGGTGCCCATGTTTGGGAGGCGCTCTGATCATGTGCGTGTTGAAAAATAAGCCAATAACTCATATGCAATGGCTTGGTTAAGGTCCGAAGCAGTACAAAAGCGAGTCTTCATAGGAAACTTGTCAATGCTTATAGACCCAACCCTAGGTGATCTAACGATCATAACCTGGAACTCAAAAATTTTCATGTGACAATTGTCATAGGCTCACTATATATACTGCCTCATCATCCGGCAATATATATAGTCAATATACAAAGCTAGAATTGAACAATAAATAAGGAGTCAATTATATAAATATCGACTAAAAATCATGCAGCGGAATCTAAAAAGAATAGCACGATACCTTTTGAGTGGCATCGTAAAACAATTGGCTCTCAACAATCCTAGGTTTAGACTCGATATCATATTTAGAAGAATTCAGGGGAATTACTACTATGAATATATTATGTATATAGGATACCTTGGTTACATTTATTTGATCATCGTTTCCTCACGTTGCCTGGGAGTGAGCTCCTAACTGTAATTCCTACATTACATGCTAATATTCTGACAGAATTCTGCCAGGTGAACGGATAGGAAAAACATATGAAGCAATACACATGCATCAAATGTTATAATCAAATAAACATACTGACATTCCTTAATTCAATCATAATGCGCATTTAGCATATGCAATCACAATCATATTATATATAGTAAGCATAACTCATTAGAGCACACATGTGAGACCTTGAATTTTGAGTCCTAAAAGTCCAGATACAAGTGAAAAAGACCATTTTTTCCTTGAAGAAAAGGATGTGTGATGGCCAAAATTGGTAAGGGATGTCTAGTAATTATTTCTAGTATTAATTCCCTTTAAATTGATTCTTTATTGGTTGATAATTACCTTAGAAAATAAAAACCCTAAGTTTAAGGAGGATAATTACAGAATTTAATTTTGATAATTATCTTAGTTTAATTAATCCTTGAAGATAGGGATTATAATCTCATAACCATCTTATATAAATAGGAAGTCAGCCATACAAAAATCTTATATAGAAAACACACAAAATTCGTAGGACCTAAAAACCCTACACCTCCCAATTTCTGTCAAAATCTTCTTGAACTTCAAACAAGCATAACTCTCTCATCATTTGTTGGATTCCTACAAATAGTAGCTTGTTGGAAAGCTCTTTTTATTCTCTTTCTAACCATCTATGGTTCATTGTCTGAAGGTTAGTATTTATCTTTCTAAAGTTAAATTGAAATTCGGCAGAACTGCCAAAATCTTCTCGAACTTCAAACAAGCATAACTCTCTCATCGTTTGTCGGATTCCTGAAAATAATAGTTTGTTGGAAAGATCTCTTCATCCTATTTCCAACCATTTTTTGTTTTTTTTCTGAAGGTTAGTATTTCTTTCTCTAAAGTTAAATCGAAATTTGGCGGAATTAGGTTTTCAGATTTTTATAATTCTGCCTTTGATTGATCTCTGATGTTGTTACCTTTATTCATATGATTGTTTAGTATCCATTCATAGTGAACAATCATGAATTCATCCTCTGAATCTTTTCTATACATAAAATCAGTATGCCCTACCTTTGCCCTACTGTCCTATTGTGCCTATCTTGATCAATTGATTAACCTATTGGATTCTGATCTTGTTTCTTTTGATTATACATGTTATAAACCCTTAATCATTCCTTCTTAACATAAGATCGCAACTCCTACAACTTGTTAACATGAGATCGCAACTCTTACAACTTGTTAACATGAAATCGCAACTTGCCCTATTGCCCTATTCTTAGTGCCAAAAATTGTATGATAATTAGGGATGGTAATTTAGGTTGATTCTTGTTAAGTTCTTGGCTATCACATCACACATCCAATAGGGAGGTACCTACGACATCTGATCACTGGTTTCTGATAGGTTTGGTGAGGGGAATTGGTAAGGAAATAGAGTATTTAATTAGACATTGGATATGCATATGTTATCTGTAGCCACCTAGAAATGGAGGAAGGGAGAATCAGATACAATTTTCATGAATTGCACAACATTCAAGTTAAGGTTATATACATCAATTCCAAGGATTAAAAAAATCAACTAACCTGCCTCCCGATTTCCTTCACCAGCTGTGATGCTTTCTTAATTGAGAACTGAATCGTGTCCAACTCATTAACAATACGTCCCATTTGTTCAGTCTGTCAAAGTTAGAATTAACGCATCAATAGCTATGAGATGGCTATTGGTAAAAAAGGAGTAAGAATACTCCCTTGACTTGCTCAAATCCTGTATCAAAGCTCAGCCCCAAACTAGTTACGAGGAGAATGCCTCAGGAATAAGGCAAGAGAAAAAAGAAAATATATGACTATTGGACAGAACATACTTGGCCTTTCAAAGTAACAGCAGTTTGAGTTCCCACTTCAATCGTTTGCTCAACAACCTGAGGGTTAAATCCTGTATTAAGAATGCTAGGGAGAGAGCAGCAAAAAAAGATTCGACTGACAAATGTCCAATAAACTAGTTACCTTTTTTGATCGCTCAATGACCTGATCAGTCTCATCCATTGTTTTCATCCCAGCATCGACAAGTTGTTGATTAGACATCTCTACAATAGGATGTTCAAAATATCACAGATCAGAGCAATACTAAGGTGTTGGCAGCAAAACTTTATTATTGTCTCTTTGTGGGGGACAAAAAGACATGCTTAAATTCTTGTTTAAGTACTAGTGCCGATAACTGGAACTGTCTGACACTGGAATCATTCTAATGAATAACAACCTTCCTCCATTTAATTAGACATTTCCAGTGGTTCGAGAATTTCCAGAAGTATTTCCAGAAGACATAGTCGGTCTACCACCAATAAGGGAAGTGGAATTTGGCATTGAGTTAGTGCCTGGTACGAATCCGATTTCCATTCCTCCGTACCATATGGCTCCTATGGAAATAAAGGGACTAAAAACGCAATTGGAAGATTTGTTGGATCGTAGTTTCATCCGACCTAGTGTGTCACTTGAGGAGCACCTGTCTTGTTCGTGAAGAAGAAAGATGGTTCGCTGCAATTATGCATCGACTATCGGCAGCTAAATCGTGTGACTGTGAAGAACAAGTACCTTTTGCCGCGCATCGACGATTTGTTCGACCAACTCCAGGGTGCAGCCATATTCTCCAAGATCGATTTCAGATCTGGATACCATCAATTGCGAGTTCGTAATGCTGATATTCCGAAGATCGCGTTTAGATAGCAATATGGCCACTACGAATTTCTAGTTATGCCATTCGGCTTGACCAATGCACCAGTTGTGTTCATGGACTTGATGAATCGTTAGTTCCATGAGTTTCTGGATAAATTTATGATAGTCTTCATCGACAACATTCTGATTTATTCAAAATCGGAAGAAGAGCATGCTAAGAACTTGCGGATTGTGCTGAATGTTTTAAAGAATTGGCGGTTGTTCACAAAGTACTCCAAATGCGAATTCTGGTTACATGAAGTCAGTTTCCTTGGCCATGTTGTTTCAGTCCAAGGTGTGTTAGTTGATCTAAAGAAAATTGAAGCCGTAATTGCCTGGGAAACCCTGCAAACTATGTTCAAAGTTCATAGTTTCCTTGGCTTAGCAAGATACAGCCGTCACTTTGTGGAAATTTTTCATCGCTTGCCGTACCATTGACAAAACTGACACGCAAGGGTGAGTCATTCGTGTGGAACGAGAAATGCCAGCGAAGCTTCGAAGAACTGAAAAATTGGTTAGTTTCCGCACCTATCCTTACTTGACCTATTTGCAGAAAGGAGTATATGGTTTACAGCGATGCGTCGAAAACCGGACTTGGATGCTTATTGATGCAAGACGAGAAAGTCGTTGCATATGCTTCCCGACAGTTACGACCGCATGAAAACAACTATCCTACATATGATTTGGAGCTTGCAGTCGTGGTGTTTGCGTTGAAAATATGGCGACATTACTTATACGGCGAGACATGCCGAATTTTCACCGATCACAAAAGCTTGAAGTACCTACTCACACAAAAAGAATTGAATATGAGACAACGAAGATGGGTAAAGCTGATCAAAGACTACGATTTGATCATCAAATATCATCCTAGAAAGGAAAATGTTGTTGCTGATGCCTTAAACCGAAAGTTTCATCCTCCTTCCCCATCGGTTTTGGCCTATATGCACACCCATTACATGCCTATGTTGCTGAATTTGAGGACTAATCTTGTGCATCTTGGCATTGATTATTCTGGTTCATTATTGGCACGAATCGAAGTCACACCTACCTTGATTGAGGAAATCCGGAATCAGGAATTAGAGGATCCGAAACTAATTAAAATTCGGAAGCAACTTTCTGATGGTGTTGATGTCATAGTTCATGATTTCTGAATACGAGATGATGAAGTGCTTGTCTTCAGAAACCGGGTATGTGTTCCACAAGATATTGATATTCGTAACCTTATTCTATCAGAGGCGCATAGTTCGAAGTTCTCTATCCATCCCGAAAACACTAAGATGTACCGAGATTCAAAAGAGCAGTATTGGTGGCCAAACATGAAATGCCACATTGCTGAGTTCGTTGCCCGATGCCTCGTATGTCAACAAGTAAAGATCGAACGTCAACGACCCGTTGGACTATTTCAGTCACTTCCAATTCCAGAATGGAAGTGGGAGCATGTCACAATGGATTTTGTAACCGGTTTGCCTAGATCGCAGCAAGGATACGATGCCATTTGGGTGATTGTGGATCGATTGACGAAATCTGCACATTTCCTCCTTATACTTGTGACAGATACACCTGAGAAATAGGTTGTTCGTTACTTGGATGAGATTGTTCGATTGTATCGAGTGCCAGTTTCCATCGTTTCAGATCGTGACCTTCGTTTCACCTCACGATTTTGGGAGAAATTCCAGAATGCGCTGGGTTCGAGATTGAATTTCAGTACGGCATTTCATCCCCAGACCGATGGCCAAACAGAAAGGACGATTCAAACACTCGAAGACATGCTACGAGCGACTATGTTGGATTAGCAAACCGGTTGGGATCGATGTCTGTCGTTGGCAGAATTTGCTTACGACAATAGTTTTCATATAAGCATCGGTATGGTACCTTATGAAGCATTATATGGAAGACATTGCAGGACTCCCATTTGCTGGAATGAAGTAGGCGAAAGACGCCTAGACAATTCGGAATTGATTGATCAAGCAAGGGAACAGTTGAACTTGATTCGACAACAGCTAAAAACAGCCCAGAAATCTTGATCAATTAATTAACCTATTGGACTCTGATCTTGTTTCTTTTGATTATACATGTTATAAATCCTTAATCTTTCCTTGTTAACATGAGATTGCAACTCCTACAACTTGTTAACATGAAATCGCAACTTGCCCTATTGCCCTATTCTTAGTGCCGAAAATTGTATGATAATTAGGGATGGTAATTCAGGTTGATTCTTGTTAAGGTCTTGGCTATCACATCACAAATCCAAGGAGGAGGTACCTTCGACATCCGATCACTAGTTTCTGATAGGTTTTGTGATTGGAATTTGTAAGGAAATAAGGTATTTAATTGGATATTGGATATTGGATATGCATACTTAGTTTGGTTTTGGCTTTGTCTTGTGATGCTATAGGTAGTGCAGAATTATTGAATAAAGACAAGGGAATAACTTCCTGTTCAGAGACAAAAGAGGTAGGATCTAAGCCTCATCAGTTTCTCCAGAGATCCTTGTTGTTTGCTTCCTAATTTCGGTGCCTTTACATGTAATATTGTATGTGCATATGTTGTAGTAGGAATGCTTGAATTACGGACCAAGATGCAATCCTCTAGGCTATAACGAATCCCTTAAGATAGGATGTGAGTGCCTAGTTTGCATGTGTTGTGTGTATTGAACATGTTGATTGTGTGATGACATGATTACGGACACCCTGTTGTGGTATTATGTTTTGTACTTGCTTGTGTATACTGGTACGTGTTCTGTATCAGGATCCTTCTCCAGTGGTCATTCGGGGTAAACGCTGATGCTCCTTGTGAGAGGGGAGGTTCTTACTGGTATGGGAGTCGTATTGGTGGCAATCCCCAGCATGAGCTCACTGGATGTCTGGTCTTTGTGTGGCCAGAAGCCCTGTCCTTGTGTGGCTTGGGATGACTTGTCCTTGTGTGTCTTAGGATGACTTGTCCTTGTGTGGCAAAATGAATAGACTTACTGAATAGCTTGTGTGTTAACTATTTACCTTTTGTGCAATAAGCCTTGGACAACACAGGTGGAAGGGGATGGCCTTTCTTCTTCATTGCCAAGAGCAATCTGATGAGTTCTACCTGCCTGTGTACTTCTGAGTTTTCGGAAGTTTTTGTAGTCCCCCCTCAGCCTTAGATTCGGCCCTACCCTTTTTAACTGAATTCTTGAATTGTGTGATCCCCTTATGTTTATGGTTTCTGCAGATCTTATGATGTTGTGACCCTACTGAGATTCTTGTAATCTCATTCTGTTGTTTCCACCATTTTTTTCAGATTTAGGTACATTCACTGTTCGTGGAAACAGTGTGTGAGATCAAGGCTGCACGGCGGGGCGATATTGCATCACCTTTGCATTCCTATTTTCTTGGTTACTTGCGCATACAATATGATGATAGATTGGACTACTTTCTGGTTTTTCAAGATCCCTCTTTTGCTTGTTGTGTTTTGGAACATGTTGGAGGATTTCTTGCTGGTTATTTGGATCCCTATGGGACTTGTGTGTTTTGATTCTAATAATTAAATTTAAAGACTTCCGCTGATGTGTTATTCACTCCGTATGATACCAGAATGATTGTCCAATATCATGCTCCATGTGTTATTAAAAATTTAATGGGTAAACCTGGTGGAATTCAGATAGGTTCTATGTGTCTTTGGGCTTGTTTGGATTTCACGGCGGTAATGGCCTTAATCAGAGCAAATTTTAGTAAGTAGGAATGGGGTCATTACAACACATAACAGTGAACTAGGCTTGGCAATATCTTCCAGTCTATTCGGGCTAGGAACATGACTGGAGTTCACCAGCGGCACTCTATTCTCATTTTCCTTTTATTTATCTTATTAGTATTTCATGCAATAGTCAAATCCATGCCAAATTAATGCCTAGCCTGATTTTATTGACAATACTAGGGTGTTAGAAAATGGTACCTCCACCTAATTGATCCCCACACTGTAAGATTTTGATTAAGATAAATTATGTAAAATATAAAAAAAAAAAAACTCATTCCATCCTTATTACTTCGTGATTTGATGTCTCCACATCATACTACGAGACCTAGAGAGCTCTTAAGGGTTACATAGGTTACCCTATGAAGACTCGCTGCATTTCACTTGCCGATATCAATTTCCAAATACGTCTAGAGCATTTATGCATCTCAATTATCCATTCACAATATAGCATATTCACATACAATTCATGGCATAGCATAATACTCGATGCATGTTATACCCGTTATCATGCTTAACACAACCTTCTCATGCACACACACGTACAAATCCAATTAATTATTTCATATTAATTATATTTTACTACTAATACAAGCAATTAAGTAACCAAGCAGAAGTTCTGTCCATTAATGGATTTTGACGTCCAAATAGTCGTCGATGTCACCCTGAATCGATTCTTTGAGGTATTGTCATTGTAGGAGTTCACCTACGCACAACCATTCTCAAATTCTTAGTAATTCATATTAAATTCATAATATCACAAAAATAATACGCCTGACTCCTTAACTCGACGGGTTTCTACTCGACAATTAACTCATGACCCAACCGGTGAATTTTCTATTTTTTCTTAATTTTTGGAATCTTTTTTGATTTAATTGATCCATTAAATTAAGTCCAATTTATGTAAATTTGATACCATTAGATTTCATATTTTTTGGCTATTTTTTAATTTTCTGGAATTTATTAAATTTCAGCCAATTAGGAAGCACCACGTGGCAATGCCTGGTGCTGCCAGACCTACACCCGAATCTAGTCTTAGACCAGCATATGGAATAATCACGGATGACCACGTCATTCAAATCTTAAGTTCGGACTAAGCCTATTTGCCTTACGCGAATGACATGTCACCTGATTCCACACTAGACGACATGTCATATGAAGATGCCTCAGATAACATATCATCCATTTTGTCTTCAACCTTTGGCTCCTTGTGGATGAACACTAGAATCTGAAAATTTTTCCAAATTCCGATCTACCCAATTTTACACTAAACCTTACAAAATAAATATCAAAATGAAGTTCTAACCAAGGCCAATCAAAATACACAAAGGGATTAGGATTTTACCGCCAGATTCCGGTCGATTTAACAGAAAATGAAATCAACTTGCAGTTTTGAATTATATCAAAAAAAAAAACTTGCAGTTTTGAAAATTTTCCAATGACGCACTGTCACAACACCAAAATACTCGACTTTTTAAGGGAAATTAACCTCAGAAGATTAACATGTCCTCTAGGACTATTTTCAGAGCTCTGTGCAAGGAATGAAGATTTTTGACCCAATAAGAAAAATAAGTAGATTCAAACAGTGGGGAAGAAGCTTCCCAACGAGGCACAAGACCTGAAGACAAAACATCATTTTGCATCTTTTCAAAATGACGTAGCTTGGAATAAACACTCCTAAGTGTAAAAAAAATAATGCAGGCTGTCATTTTGACTAGCTCGGTCAAAAAAATAGATTTGCTTGTCATTTTGACTATATTCTTATATATTAATATGATATTATATTTTATATAATAAAAATATATTTCTTAAATACTAAAATTGATATAAAATTTATAATATTTTGTATATATCTTCAAAAAATATATCAAAAAATTCTATAAATTCCTTATAAATAAAGAAATTTATAAGCTAATAATCATATTTTTCTCATTAATTCAATTTACTAAAAATTAAATACCACTGTATTTTTTTTAGAAAAATCACGATAATTACAAATACTTTTTTGAAACTTTTTTGAAAATTTATATAACCTTAAATACATCCAATAGACCAATCTATCATCTTAAGATTTAAAAATTAACATTAAAATTACCTTTATGATTTTGCAATCATAAATAAATAATTATAATAATTTCCTAAAATTAATATTTTTCTTCAAAATAATCCAATTTATTCCTTAAATTCCTAGTCAATCTTGATCCAAAGGCTAACCCCCACTAACCATTACGATCCACGATAGGGTTTTCCAACCCAAGCTGCTCAAAAATTTTCAGTCATCACGCTATTGATGACTAGAATGAAGCTTGGGTAAAACTAAGTTGAGGTCTAAACCAACTGATGTTGAAGAGCCAACAAATCTGTTATGGTTAACATGAAATACCACTTGAACCCAGAGCTACCTAGCTTAAATGCGTTGAGGTGTAGCAGTTGACTAGATATGACGGGGTAAAATACTTTTTGGGTGCAGGTCGTGAGAGTGGTACCGAATCAAGGCAAACTCTGAATACTAGATATGATCTCAAAATAATAAGGGTCGAGGTCGACTAGTGAAGATGATAGGGGATAAGCTTTATTGTCGAGAGGGAAACAACTTGGATTACAAGCTAAGAACCTTAAATGACAGCTCATTAATAAGGGAAGTAGGGGTGTAGAGATATCCAAGAGATACCACTCTGGAAGAGTTAGAATCAAACCTTGTGTCAGGATCTATGAGCCAAGAGATAGTCTCATGTAGACGGTTTCTATAGGGCATAGGCCTCCAAAAAGGTATTAGAGGTGTGAAAATGTTTCTTCAGGCTGGACCAAGATTGGGCATGGGGTGCAAAGATAGAAGGGAGCTTGACTGTAAGACCCACCTGTCAAGCAGGGACCAAAGTCAGCCTTAGTGATCCGACGATACCGAGTGGAAGGGCCATCGCTCAATGGATAAAAGTGATTGACAAGATAAAAGGCTGATCTTCTCGAAGATACCACATCAACGGGAAGGTTCGGCACCTCGATGTTGGCTGTTTGACACCTCGATGTTCACCCATTAAATCGGTACGTGAGCTAGGTTTAGAATATTGTAGTACAGTTTCGGTCCATATCCGGTGTGGGCGTTAGAGCATTGAGAGGACCTTTCCCTAGTACGAGAGGACTGAGAAGGATGCACCTCTGGTGTACCAGTTATCGTACCCACGGTAAACGCTGGGTAGCCAAGTGCGGAGCGGATAACTGCTGAAAGCATATAAGTAAGAAGCCCACCCCAAGATGAGTGCTCTCCTCTTCTGGCTTCCCCAGAGCCTCCGGTAGCACAAAAAAGACAACAACGAGTTCTCTGCCCCTATAGGGATGGAGTGATAAAATTTTTGAGAGTTCAAGAGAAGGTTATGAAAAGATAAGCCATTTATCATTACGATAGGTGTCAAGTGATAGTGCAGTGATGTATATAGTTGAGGCATTCTAATATAAGGTAGAGTTGAACCTTGTCCCTATAACCCAATCAATTCGATCAAGTGCTTGCCTTATTATTTGACTCTTTGACGATATGAAATAAAAAAAAAAAAACTATGCTCTCCCTCTCTATCGATCTAAGGGATGGAAGAGCTTCGCCCTTTGGTGCCCCCTCTATCCATGAATTAGGGCTTGATAATCACTAACTGATATATGCTTTTCTCTATCTTCTTTATTCATGGTTTGATATTCTTATGTCCAATGCTACTAATAACGGATATTATATTAGATATTAATTTATAACATCCATTAACATATGTATGGATAACATCACCATATTCGAGAGAGTTGGACCTTCTGGAGTTTGTATATAGCAAGGTCTTTATGATCATATCCACCATATAATTGTTGACACAGTATTTAGATTTGGATGCAATTATTTGCATATCAAAGCTGAACTAAAGAAATTATTTATTTGACAGAAATGTCATGATGTAGGGGTTTCGTTAATGAAACACATGTTTATAACAGGTCACACGTTTAGCATGAAATACAAATAAGAAACATAAATTATTGACGGAAAATATTTTAGGATAGTCCACTCACCTTCAGGCAGCACTCGATTAGGTCCCACTCGAGGGTCCAGTGCATGCGTTTCAGCATATATACAGGTCATGATTTATAAATTCACTTAATTTTATGGCTTATAGGGTATAAAACTCATAGTTGAAGTCATATAACTTCTCAATCAATCCTAAGGGACTTAATTCACCTAAAAGGATTCTCAAGGATTTTTTCCAATATTTATCGAATTTCTAACAATATCTCCTAATTTTTATTATACCTTTCAAATGACTTCCAAATCATCCAAAATTTTCACCATTGGATTTCTCATATTTTTCTATATTTTTCAGATTTTTCCCATAATTTTTCTCATTTTCTAGTTTTTTTTTCTGAATTGTTATCCATTTCGGAATTTCTATAAATTCTGTGAAAAAATTAAAGATCAACCTGACATTTCTATTCAGTAGACATAGCCACATGTCACACCCACATTCGTCCATATTTTTTATCCGACCCGACCCAACCCGACTTGATTTGGTTCAATCCAGTTTGGTTCAACCAGGTTTCACTAAACTCGGTTTGACACCTTCTGACCCGAGACAACATTTCGGTTTTCTCTACCATGGACGACAAGTCATCCAAATGACCCAATGGATGACGGGTCGTACAATGGGTCATCTTCAACCTCTAGACGTCAGCCCAATGTTCAATCCCAGAACAACGATTCTCCGTTCCACCTAATGAATTCCACCGAAACCTACACCAACATGTTCTCCCTTCCTTCCGCAACTAAAACCAATAAGAATCATATCACTAAATCACGAGTTCTAGCTAGAGAGAGAGTCTTATTTCTCTAATAGAAATACTCACCAGAACTAGCTGAGGAATCACTTGATTCGGCCAAAAATCTACACGAAACCACTCTGTAAGGACCCAAATCCCATATCCCAAAATTGCTCCTAATGGGACCCTTACTGCCGTGAAATCCAAACAAGCTCAAACCAGGACTTATCTGAATCCCGCAAGGCTTATCCATCTTGTTCTGATTTTAATATGTTCATCCCTTTATGATTTTAAAGTTTGGAGCATGATATTGGACAAGTATTCTGGTATCATACAGAGTGAATAAAACATCAGTGGAAGTCTTTAAATTGAATCATTGGAACCACAACACACAAGTCTCATAGGATCTAATAGTCCAGCAAGTTATTCCCCAATAAGTTTTCAAAAGAATCAAACAAAGGAGACATTCAAAAAACTAGAAAATAGTCCAATCATTGTTCATGTTATATACGCAATTAACCAAGGAGACAAGTATGCAAAAGTGATGCGATATCGTTCTGCCTTGCAGCTTTGATTCTCACACACTAGTACCACGAACAGCGAATGTACCTAAGTCTAAAAAATGGCGAAAACAACAGGATGAGATTACAAGAGTCTCAGTAGGGTCACAGCATCATAAAATTTACATAAATTTTAAACAAACATCTCCCAAACAACATCAGATCAGCCCTACAGATCTAACGATTATCACGCAATTCAAGAATCAACCAAAGGGTTAGGGTCGAAACTAAGGATGATGGTGGACTACAAACACTTCCGAAAATCAAAAGTACACAGGCAGGAAAAACTCATCAATCATCTCGGCAATAGGAAAAGTTCATCCCCATCCACCTGTGTTATCCAAGGCTTCGCTACAGAAAGGATAAAGGTTAGCACACAAGCTAACCAGCAAGCCTATTTGTCTTGCCACACAAGGACAAGGCATCCAAGCCACACAAGGATAAGGGCATCCAAACCACTCTAGGATAAGGGCATCTTGTCACACAAGGACAAGGCATCTAGCCACACAAGGACTAGGCATCCAGTAAGCTTTTTCCACTCATATGACTCCCAGACCAATAAGAACCTCTCGTCTCCCCAGGAGCATCAACGCTTACCCCGAATGGCCACCGGAAAAGGATCCTGACACACAAACACGCACAACCACACACAAGCATGTATAAGGCACAATACCATAATAGGGTATCCTCAATCATATCAGAACACAATCAACATGTTCAATGGACACAACACATGCAAATTAGGCACTCATAACCTATATCAAGAGTTCGGTATAGCCTAAGGGATCACATCTCAATCCTTAATTCATGTATACTCATACAAGATATGCGCATACACTTATCATACATGTAAGTACCAAAATCAACAAGCAAACAACAAGGATTTTTGGAGAAACCAATGAGGCATAGATTCTACCTCTCTTGTCTCTGAACAAGAAGCTATTCCTTTGTCTTTATTCAAGGGATCCGAATCACCTATAACCTCATAAGGCAAAGACAAAACCCAACTAAGTATGCATACTCAATGACCAAGTAAAAACCCTATTTCCTGACCAATTCCACTCACCAAACCTATCAGAAACCAGTGATCATATGCCACAGGTGCCTTCCCCTTGGATATGTGATGTGATAGCCAAGAACTTAACAAGAAACAACCTGAATTACCATCCCAATCAATATACAACTTTCGGCATTCAAGAATAGCGTAATAGGGCAAGTTACGATTCATGTTAACAAGCTATAAAGGTTGTGATTTTGTGTTAACAAGAAAGAATTAGCTGTTTATAATACATATAATCAAAAGGAACAAGTTTAGAAACCAATAAGTCAATCAATTGATCAATATTGGCAATAATAGGGTATGCCGATTTCATGTATAGGGAATATTTAAAGGATAAATTCATGATTTTACAACATGAATGGATGTTAAACAATCATATGAACAAGAGGAACAACAATAGAAATTAATTAAAGGCAGAATCACAAAATTTTCTAACTAAACCCGCCGAATTATGACCTAACTTTTGACAAGTAAAAATTATCCTTACGATGAAAAACTCAAAATAATTAGATAGAGGATGGAAAGATCTTTCCAACAAGCTATTATTTTCAAGAATCCGACAAAGGATGAGAGAGTTATGCTAGTTTGAAGTTCAAGCAGATTTCGACAGCAATAGGGAAGTGTAGGGTTCTAGGTTAGACGAATTTTGTGTATTTTTTGTATAAGGTTTAAGTCTGGCCGACTTCATCTTTATATATGGTGGATATGAGATTAATTTTTCTACTCTAAAGGTTAGATTAAAGTAAGATAATTATCAGAATTAAATTTTATAATTATCCAATTTAATTTTAGAGATTTTATTTTCTAAAGTAATTATCAATTAATAAAGAACCAAATCAAAGGGAATTAAAACCAGAAATAATTACTAGACATTCCATGCCATTTTTGGCCATCATACATCCATTTTTCACGGGAAAAAATAGTCTTTTCACCTACACTGGCTTCTTGACTTTTAGGACTCAAAATTTGGGGTCTCACATCCTCCCCTCATAAAAATTTCGTCCTCGAAATTTCAGTGCAAGTACCTAAGCAAACAGGTAAGGAAATTTTGCATGCATAGATTCCTCAATCTCCCACTAATGTTTCTCGATTTGGCCATTATGCCAAACAACTCGTACCATTGGCATGCTTCGACTGCGAAGTTGACGAACTGGCCGATCTAGTATGACTACTGGTTGTACGGGATAGGATAGGTCTTCAGCAACCTCAACTGGTGATTCTTTGAGCACATGAGCAGGGTCTGGCACATACTTTCTCAACATCGATACGTGAAACACGTTGTGAATTCTTTCCAACATACCTATAAATAGACGCGAAACTTTGACCGGTCAAAATGTTTAAGTTTGATTGGTTGAAATTTGAAAAGTCCATACATACCTGAGTCAGAATGACTTTGATCGGTCGAAATCTCTATGATTAACCGGTCAAAATCTCTATGATTAACCGGTCAAAATTAGTAGTAGAACTGCCATGACTCTTCAATTAACCTTTATGGGAATGTGGGATGACTGCCTTTGACCGTCGATATACCCAATTTGACCAGTCGAACATTAATATGGTCGACCGATCGATCCCTGCAGCTGTACTCAACCGGTCGAAGGTTTTTAGTTTCGACCGATCATTAACATCTCTAGAATTCTTGGTAAGTTCTCAACCAGTCAAATTTTTATAGACACGACCGGTCGGAATAACATTATGATCGACCTGTCTATTATAATTGCACTGTTTCGATCGGTCAAATTTAGAAGAGACTCAACCGGTCGAAATTTTACTCCTATCAATATTCAGAGAGTGTTATCCAATTAAAAGAACATAAATAATATAAAAGAAAATAAAAATTATAAATCACTAATATTAACCTTATTCAGTGTCAATTTAGATAGACTTGGCAAGACCACCAAATGTTTTTACTCCACATTTTGTAACGGTATAATGGCTAATGGAGTAATATCATCACCATAGCACCATTTCAATTGTTGTCTATTGACCTTGAACGTGTTACCTGTCTTAGGATCATGTACTTCAACAGTTCCAAAATCAAACACATTACTTACAATAAACAGACCAGACCATCGGGAACGTAATTTTCCCAGTAACAATTTCAACCTGGAATTGAATAAGAGCACATGCTGGCCTATTTTAAAAATTTTACTAATGATATGTTTATCATGCCACTATTTTATCTTTTCCTTATAATTCAACGTATTATCATAAACTTGTAATCTCAGTTCATCTAATTCATTTATTTGCGACATGTGTTTTTCTCCAGCAGAAATACCTAGTGGTGTCGTGTATGCAGTTCTGTATGCCCATAATGCATCTGACAATCGACTTGACCAGTCTCCCCTAGTCTAGTCAGTCCCACCATTTTCTCTAAAATCCATTACACTTCTCGATTGGAAATCTCTACTTGTCCATTTGTCTAAGGATAGTATGGTAGAGCAACTTTATGGCGAACACTATAGATGAGAACTGCTTGTTGCATAAATGAGTTCCTTCATCACTTATAATTGCCCGAGGTACTCCAAATCTCTTGAAAATATTTTTCTTTAAGAACCAAAGCACCTCTTTAGTGTCATTCGTCTCATAGGCCTCAGCTACCACCCATCGGGATACGTAAGCGACTACCAACAAAATGTACTTCTTGCCATATGAATATGGGAATGGTCCCATAAAATCAATGCCCCACACGTCGAAAAGTTTAACTTCTATCATAATGTTTAGTGGCATCTCATTCCCTTGACTTATGTTTCCTGTATGTTGCCATCGATCACACTACTTACAGAATTGATGGGCATCCTTGAAGATCGTTGGCCAAAAGAATCATGATTGTAAAACTTTTTCTGTAGTTCTCTCAATATCGAAATATCCTTCATAAGATGAGGCATTACATTTACTCAAAATTTCACTGATTTCCTAATCAGGTACACATCTTCTTATCACCTGATCCTTACACTGACGGTATAAGAATGGTTCATCCCAATAATATGACTTTGCCTCGTGCAAGAACTATTTCTACTTTTAGAAATTAAAATTAGATGGTATGGTTCGACTTACTAAATAATTAGCATAATCGGCATACCAAGGATCAGTTTTTGTCAGCATCAACACTCTCTCGTTAGGGAAGGATTGTTCATTGTCCATAGAAAGTTTCTCCGAGTGGACTTCTAATTTGGACAAGTGCTCCGCAACTTGGTTTTCTATATCCTTAAGATCCTGGATTTCCGAATCAAATTCTTGTAACAACAGAATTCATCTAATAAGTCATGGCTTAGAATCCTTCTTTTCCATTAGATAACGAAACGCAAAATGATCAGTGAAAATTATTACTTTAGATCCTATCAAATAAGATCTAAATTTCTCAAAAGCAAATACCACTACCAATAACTCCTTCTCCGTAACTTTATAATTAACTTGGGCTGAGTTAAGTGTCTTACTTGCATAGTATACTGGATGGAAAAGCTTATTTCTTCGTTGTCCCAAAATTGCTCCTACTGCGTTATCACTTGCATCGCACATGATCTAGAACGGTTCATTCCAATCAGGTGTGACCATGATGGGAGCAGTCATCAATCGGGTCTTGATATTCTCAAATGCTTCAAGACATTCTTGATCAAATGAAAATGAATGGACCTTCTCCAATAATTTTCACAAGAGCTTGGATATCTTCGAAAAATCCTTAATGAATCTTCTATAAAATCCTGCATGCTCAAGGAAACTTCTAACTCCTTTTTCCTTCGTAGGTGGAGGTAAATTTTCTATTGTCTCCACCTTAGCTTTATCTATTTCCAATCCATACTAAGATACTAAGTTTCCAAGAATAATAATACCATCTCGTACCATAAAATGGCACTTTTCCCAACTCAACACCAAGTTAGTCTCTCTGCACCTCTGAAGCACTAAATCCAAATGCTTTAGACATCGATAGAATGTCTCCCCAAAAACTGAAAAATTGTCCATAATTACCTCCATAGACTTTTCAATCAAATCAGTGAAAATTTCCATCAAGCATCTCTGAAAAGTTGCTAGAGCATTACATAAACCAAATGGCATACGACTAAAAACAAATATACCATACAGACATATAAAAGTAGTTTTACTTTAATCTTCTGTTGTGATAGCTATTTGGTTATATCCTGAATAACCATCTAGAAAACAGTAGAATTCTTTTCCAGCTAACTTGTTTACATGTAGCTTTATTCAGTTGACTACAATCCATATAGACTCGCCATCCCATTACTATCCATGTAGGAACTAATTCCCCTTTTTCATTTTGTATCATAGTAGTTCCTCCTTTCTTCAGTACACATTAAACTGGTCTAACCCAATTGCTATCTGGTATAGGGTAGATAATTCCAACATCCAACCATTTAATCACCTATGTACGTACCACTTCATTCATATTCGGGTTTAACCTCCTTTGATGCTCAATGGATGGTCGATGTCCCTCTTCCAGTCTAATTTGATGCTTGTAGAATGAAGGTCTGATGCCGTTAATATCCCCTAAAGTCTATCCAATAGCCGTTACATTGGCCTGCAAACCCGTAATAGCTTTTTTTCTAAAAGTGGTGTCAATGTGGCTGAAATAATTACTGGTAATATATCCTCCTCCTCTAAGTATTGATACTTCAAATGGTTTAGTAGTTGTTTCAATTTCAGGTTTGGTGGCTTAAAATTTCCACTGGCACATCCCACGGCTCGAATTTTCTCTTCTTCCACTAAGACATGGAATCTATAGTCTGAACTATTGAATTGACAATACTTATGTATCTTCACTTTCAGTCAATGTCACTTCTAGAGCCTCTCTATTTGTTGGAACTTCAATAATCCTCTCCTCTTCATCAGTAGAAAACCAGACTACGTTGATTTGTTTGGTATCGTGATGCCTCACGGAAGAGCAAATGTCCAAGGTTATTTGTTGATTAGCTACCCTTGTAGTTAGTTGTCTCACATGTACATCAATCAATACTCGTCAAGTGGTAAAAATGGTCTTCCAAGAATTAACGGAACCTCCTTGTCTTCTTCCATTTCTAAGACGATGAAATCGATTGGAAAAATGAACTTGTCCACCTTTATTAGCACATCCTCGACTATTCCTCAAGGAAAGGATAAGGGTCCTATATGCCATTTGGAGGGTACATGATATCGGCCGAATATCCCATGATCCAAACTGATTAGCTATACTCAAAGGCATTAGATTTATGTTTGCTCCCAAATCACAGAGAGCTTTGCAAAAATACTACGACCCTATTTCCACTGGAATGGTGACGCTACCAAGATCCTTCAATTTTGGAGGGAGCTTCCTCTGAATTATCGCACTACATTCTTCCATAAGTGCTACCACTTTATTGTCACCAACTTTCCTGTGCTTTAAATGTATATGCTTCATAAACTTCACATAAGTTGGCATCTTCTCTAATGTCTTAGCAAAAGGAATGTTGATCCATAGTTTCTTAAAAATTTCCATGAATCGGACAAACTACTCATCCAACTTAGCCTTGTCCATTCTTCGCGGGAATGGTGGTGGAGGATGCTCCAGTTCCTTCTAACTATATTCTAGTTGCTTTCCCATATCTGGCTCTTGCTCCACACTTGCATAAGGTAAAACATTTGTCTCCTCCTCAAACTTATCTTCAGGTCCAACCTTTGACATTACAACTTGAGGTATTACTGACTCTGATAAGGACTTTCCTCCCTTGAGAGTGATGGCTTTCAAATCCAGGGCGGCTTCGTATCAGAAGGTAATGTTCCTAGTGGTCGCTTCTACAATAACTAAGAAATCTGGCTCATTTGATTCTCCAGATTCTTCATTCTTAAGTCTGATGCCACAATAAATTGTTGCATTAAATTCTCAAGATTGCTTCTTCTCTCACTTTGTTGTTGATATTGCGCATTACCTTGCTACAGGTATCCCTAATTAAAGTTGGATATCCCTGTGTCCCTAGACCCTTGTCTCTGATGTTTTGCCCCTAACTAGTTAGAATTCCTTCCATCCTAATTCCTCCATGAAAAATTTGGATGGTTCCGCCAGTTCGTGTTGTATGTGCTTCCATAAGGGGCAGGTGCTTGTTTGTTTGAATCATTCACATAACTTGCCTCCTCCATCATGGTAGGGCATTGGAAATGGTTATGATTTCTGTTGCAAAAGTCACATATTGCCAGGACAGGTTAGGTATCCTGATCTTGACTTTTACTGGCAACCATCTTCTTATTATGATTTACTTCACGTCGTAAAGCCGTCATTTCTACAATCAATTTTCTAATGGCATCTAATCCTAATTTACCTACGGACCTGTCAAAATCTGGATCACTGTTCCAACTCTGACCTCCTAACACCATTTCCTTAATCAACTTAAATGTCCCAGTAGCGTCCTTGTTCGGGATGCTACCATTTGCCATAGCATTCAACATCATTTTGTACATTTTAGTTAAACCCCTGAAAAAGCTCTCCAACTGCAAGAAATCTAGGATATTATGATGCGAAAACCTTCTCAGTAAACCTTTAAACCTCTCGTAAGACTCATAGAAGCTTTCCCTTGGTTGTTATTGAAAGTTTGTAATTTCCTTCTGTAACTGAGAAGTTTTCGATATAAGGAACAACTATGCCAAGAACGCATTCATAAGTTCTTCCCAAGTGGTGATTGCTTTCGATCCAAGTTTATCCAACCAATCAGCTGCGATCCCCGACAAGGAGAATGGGAACAGATGCAATCTAATAGCCTCAGTAAAACCCCGTTGAACCGAAAGATTTCAGTCAACTTCACAAAAGACTTGATGTGTTTCATCGGATCCTCCTTCTCGATTCCGTAGAACTGATGATTCTCCAACATCTGGATCATTACCAATTTAATCTTGAAGTTATTCGCCTGAATATTAGGCCATCTAATACTTCATCTTAATGCCTCCAATGTCGGAGTGGCAAAATCCATAGTCGTCCTCTGTCTTGCTTGGGGTTTTTCTTCTCCATCATTCAGATTCTCCAAATGTACTTCCATATTAACATTTATCTTCCACTCTGACTTATGGATTCTCGTGCTGACAGTTAATTCTCTCATCTTCCATGGTCTCAGTGTGCGGCTTCTCCTTTCTTAATCCAACCACAGGTTCATTCCATTTCTTCTTACTTTGTAGATTGTATCTGTGTTCCATCTTTCTGTTAAAGATCAACACACAAGAAACTTTAATCTAGACAAAAAATATAAAACAATAGTTACGTAAGCTATACACTGTTCCTCGGCAACAGCACCAAAAACTTTTTGTATATTTCTCACTACACTAAAAATTGCAAGCGAATAATATCGTACAAGTAATAAAGTTGTTCAAAGAACAGGATTCATCCTCAGGGAACTTGATAGCATTTATAATCTATTCTCTCAATTCTTAATTCTAGTTAAAGTGATCCAATCTTTTCTTTTTATTGATATCTTAATTCTTACAACTAATATATGACATAAATTACATTATCTCATATTCAAGATCTTATTAATCCTCTTAAGGCATTAACATATTTACAAGAATTTTATTTCACTATTATTTCTAAATCATTAATTAAACATCTTCCAATGATTTAATTATTCCACTTAATTTGTTCTTTACTATAATCCTATGTAAGCGATCAAATTAAGCAAATTGTATTAACAGTTTTCCCAAAATAATAGGTATATTCCTATCATATTATATTTCACCATATCGTCCTGGTTTATGCATTAAATTGTCAAATTACAAGCAAAGTAGCTTTAGACTTGTAATTACCTTTTATTGAGATTATCAGACTCTTTAATATGAACCTTAATGCACAAGGAAAATGAACACTTTTCTTGATACTAGTATGATAGGAATTGAGACACTCCAAAGAATGTAGTCAAGCACATGAGAGAGTAATTTTCTTTCTCAACCATTCATGTCATTCATAAACCGAATTACATATCATGTGCCTAGAATTCCAAGGGCGTAATACACCTAAATTTGAATAAATCCCTTACAAAATAATTACAACTTACATACCAAAAATCTCTCTATTTTTTCTATCTCTCTCCCTTCCCGACACCTTATATTTATAATGTTCGGATTTTGACCGGTCAAATGTCCATGTCTTTGACCAGTCGCTGCCTCCAATGATTATAAACTGTTTATAACAGCCTTTAACTGCATCTTCGACCAGTCGATGTTATCTTCCTTCGATTAGTCATTGAACTTTATTCGATCGGTCGAATAGTTTGAGTATCGTCCAATCGAAGTTCACTTGTCTGATCTCCTTAGCATTTCGATCGGTCGATTGTTAGTTCATTCGACCAATCATTGAAGTCTCTAGAATTTGGGAGTTCCTTATAGGGCATTTTAGACTGGTCGAATGTGGTGAGCTACGACCGGTCGTCTTTTGATCTTGAAACCGACCGGTTGAATTAGATAAATTTTGATCGATCATTGACTCCTTTGGAACTTCCTTTTTGTATTCGACCAGTAGAATTAGATGAGTGCTGACCGGTCAAATTAGATGAGTGTCGACCGGTTGAATATAGCCTATATTTTGATGCAATATTGTTCTAACTTTATACTTTTCATCTGAAAATATAAAAATTAAACCAGTACGGAATCAGCGTAGAATGAATAGTTTTATTAAAGGTTAAATGTTAAAATTCCTCACTCAGGTGTACTTATTATCATGTTAAAAAAAAGACAATAATAATCTCTTGTTCAATCACCTTCCATGTAATTTTTAAAAAATATAAATTAAATTCGTCTGGCACAAAAACCTTAGTACTTCAACAATCCCATATTGCTTCCTTGATTTTCACCAGTCAAAAAGAGGTCTAATTAAATCAAGGTCCAACTTCTAGTAAGGAATTAAAAGGTAACTGCCGGATATTCAAGCAAACTGAATCATCCCTTCTAAAAATCTTTTGAAAATAACTCACGGTTTCAGCCTTGATATCCTGCGGAGATACAATAATTCTACCATTAACTTATTAAAAAAAAAACCACAAGGTTACAAAGTTGTCTCATGCTAGCACTATGTTAAAGAATTTGGAATTCTTGTTACACCAAGTTTAAGTCAATCTTTTCGGACCTTTTATCTCCAGTTTGATTCTATTCTTCGTTTTAACTCCTACTTCTCAGGAAGAAGACATCGATCCTGCTCTTCAATCTCTAAACTCCTTGTAAATCCCAAATCTCTAACAAGATCAAGAGAATTTAATTTTGAGAAGACCATCTTAAGCTTGGTCCTGGGAATTCCAAGATCAGAGCTGCTCCACTTCTTCAGCTTAGATCGGAGGAAACTATGCTTTTTGATAAAAGAGAACCTCCCAGGAAAAGGGCTTGTTCCTTCAGACCAGAAATACTTGACCAAATGTGTATCTATCCAGATAAGAAAAACACACAAAAAATATTTTTATTTGTAGTAAAAGATGATCTGTATATTTATACTAAATACACCTTTGTACAGTGAAAAAAACTAGAGATCGAAGATACAGAGAAGCATACAAAAACCTGTATCCCACAATTTCAAAACCTCGACTATGTAAGACACTCCAGTAAATTCTCAACCGGGAGAAGGTGAGCTCCAGCTCAGTTGACCCCTTGAAGATTAACTTGTGCCCAGCTGCAACCAAAATCAAGTCCATCAAAACAAATATCATGTGGCCGTTTATCAATCTGTTTGAAGACTTTACCGCTCCATCTCAGCCACAAACTCCATGTCATCGCGAACATGATAACATTCCATAATTCCTATAGTTTTTTATATCGTTTCTTAAATCTAATCAAACCTGGCCATTGTGTGAACAGCTCACCCACAGACCTGGGCTGCACCCAGATCAGACCCCACTTTTGCATCAACCTAGACCAAGAAAGCCAAGCGTCTCGATAGTTCAGCAAGATATGAGCGGAATCCTCCTCTCCACCTCCACAAAAATCACAAGCCACATCTTCTGAATTCAACACGTCTATTCTGGCCTGTCGAACTTTAGAAAACACTTTGCCTAGATAAGCAAGCCACATAAAATCTTGTCATTTGGGTGCACCATTCCTTATCCAGACATTGGGAATGGGATCCCATAGATTCGGGCATATATCTTCCTCCAACTTTGCATAACAAGCTCTAGTAGAGAAAGGAGTTCTAGTCAAGGTCCACGCAAGGCTATCTTCATCCAAACTGTACTGTTCAGCACCCCCCAACCTCTCCTTGCTCGCAAGAAAATAAGTTCCTTCTCAATTGAAAACACCCGGTCCACACACCATTACTTAGTCTTTCTATTACATGAAATGCTATATAATCAAGGAAAGGAGTTCAAGAAGGGATTTTCACCGCACCATAAACTGGACCAAAAATGATCTAGTTTGCCATCTCCTATTTTCCAAGTAAAAATTGGAGCATAACTTTCTGTTACCAGCCAAGGACATATTGGCAACAACAACTATATTTTTCCAAATACTTGATATATTACTGTCACTCTGACACTAACCTTCAGAGCTCAAGACCAGGCTATATTTGGCACAAACCACTTGTTTCTACAAACTTTCTAAACCATTCACATAGTTCTGAGCCCACTTCAATAAAAGAGCCAAGTTTTTAAATTTTAAGCTTCCTATTCCAGCCCCACCTCTAGCATTGCTCATTCAAACTCTATTCCATTTCACTATATTCAAACACTTCTTCTCAACTTTTCCAGACCAAAGATAGTGTCGGATCCAAGACTCTAAAATTTTCAGAATACTTGAAGCATTTTACAAAATGACAGAAAATAAACAAGTAAACAATGAAGTACTATCTTCAAAAGAATCAGTCTACCCCCTAAGGGATAATCTTTCCATATAGCTAGTTTTGATATAAATTTAGCTAAAACACTGCTCCAAGTTTAGGTTCTTCTAGGGTTAGCTCCCAAAGGAATTCCCAGATACTTCATCGGTAAAGACTCCATCCGGCAATATAGGGAATTAGCTAGACGCTCCACTTCCGAGCAGCTAATGTTTAACCCAATCAAAGCTGACTTAAAAGGGTTAATTTTAGGTCATGAAAGCAAGTCAAAGCTTCGTAAAACCCTCTGCATATTGTTCAGCCCAAAGAAAACATCTTTTCCGAACAACCACATCATTTGCATATTATAGATGGGTGAGGGTCATGTTCCCTACCCTTGCTTCTCTGATCAGCCCCAACTCTACAGCTCTTTCCACTGATTTAGATAAAGCTTTCCCCGCCATATCAAAAAACAAAGGAGATAAGGGATCTCCTTAATGCAATCCTCTTCCCATGTTGAATTCCGGAGTGGGCGAGCCATTCAGAAGCACAACAATTCAGGCAGAAGAAAGACACTGGAAAATCCATTGTCTCCAACGATGATGGAATCTCATAGCCTCTAACACATGAATTAACACATCTCATTCCACTGAGTGCATTTTGAAAATCTAATTTAAAACATCATCCCTTCTTTTTAGATTTCTTAAAAGAGTGAATAACCTCATTAGTCACCATCACGGAATCTTTAATGTGTCTACCCTCAATAAAATCCATTTGATATGGGGATATAAGCTTTGAGACAACTTGTTTTAGTCTCTTAGCTAGGATTTTAACTATAATCTTATACAAGCTATTGGTTAAGCTTATGGGTCATAGGCCCTTTGGATTTTCGATATCAAAGTGATGAATCCATTATTGATACCCTCGGGTAATACTCTCCTTGTGGAATTCTTGGACCATTTTGCTCTGCCTTCCTCAGTAATAGATATCCTTGTGGAATTTTCCGCCAATCTTGGGTAGTGGCTCTTTTTGACTAATAGCTAAGCACAAAAGACCGCACGCCCTTCTTGACTTGTGGCGACTGAATCAGGGGTACGGCTTCGTCAAAGGAAAGTGTGATGAGGTTTCCCATCACCTTCTTCCAAATGTTCAGGTGAAAAACGTTTTTCTTTGTAAAAGAAAATCAGAATTAGTTAAATAACCCATTCAATAATGTTGGATTGGTCATTTTTCATACCAAAAAACAACTCTAATTCCATTTCTTGTGAGTACGGATGTGCATAGGTATGATTCGGAATTAATCGTACCATAGTTTTTCATATTTCTGTATCCAAAAATATTTAATACCGATATTTTTACTACCAATTTTTTTTATTAACTGAAAATATTTTTTTCTATCTGTTAGTTAACTGTTTTGCTTGATTTATAAAGAAAGGATTTCCAAACCAATTAAAAAAATATAAACAATGATAAAAATATTGAATTGCACTAATATACTTGAGTGTAATACAACTGAACTCCTTTTGTTATCTCATTCATGCCAGAAAAATGTAAAGTACATAAATCAATATATGGAACTAATTTTGAAAGTGTAAAAATAAAAATCCTAATTAAAACGACATTACACAACACACCCACAAAATTGATGGTAACTCACTATCAAAGCCACAAGCACACACACAACAACCATGCACACATAGATCAAGAATACCAACACAAACATGATCGGTGCACCACTAAATCCATAACCTCACAAACGCCACTATCCATAGATATAGAACCTCACCCACACACCCACATGCATACCAATCACAAAAAATCCAGGGACTCAAAAAGAGTCAAGATCGAAATTGACTCACATTGCAAACGGGATTAATAATGAATTGATGATTACCCAATCGATTAGAACCTCAATGTGAAAACTCTGATTTCAGGGGGTTAGGATTAAAATGAATGGCATGTGCTAATCAGTGTTATATTGATTTATGGTCCTTCAACTCAGTGTCAAGTCGACCTGTGTGTATGTTATTATAGTCGGTTTAGAGAATATTTCGTATTATTGTATAATATTTTATAATTATTTTGATATAAATTTTATATGGATATAATTAATCATAAATTTGAATTAAGGATCCTTAGATAACGAGGGATATTCTAAGACTTTAGATAGGTCTAAATGGGTAGGTTAATTTTGACTATGATTTTTCTTAGAATTTATTTATTTATTTAAATACATAAATTTAGGTTCAGATAGGTTCTACTATTCATGAGGAGCATGAAAAAATTTTCTAGATGAGATGAGAGTGTACCTGGGTTGTCTCCAACAAGTTTTCCAGTGAGTAAGTTGTGGATCTTTATTCGATTAGAACTTAGGATCTAGTAGATGGTTTATTGTGATTTTTGTGGGGTTTAGTTGCAGAAGTGATGGGGAAGAATTTGGAGTAGGTTTTGGAGGGTTTTATCGGCGAGAATGGCCAATCGCCATTCTAGGGTTCACGACCTCTTGCTGGTGGCCAAAGGTTGAAAATGTCCCAATGAACGAGTGGTCATCTGCGGGTCATCTAGATGTCAAGTCATCCAATGCTAGTTTAGATGACAAGTTGTCCAGGATAGACAAAACTGACATGTCGTCGGGTTAAAGGGGTCAAATCGGACCAAATAACACGGGTTTAGTCAAACCGGGGTGAACAAAATCAAGTCAGGTCGGACCAAAAATATAAAAGAATGTGAGTGATGAGATGTGTCATGTTGACTTTCTACTTTTGACCAAATGTATAGAAATTTCGAAAATATATAAAAATCCAGAAAATAATAGCTAGAAAATGAGAAAATTTTGAAAAACAAATCTTGAAAAATAAAGAAAAATATGAGGAATCCAATGGTATAAAGTTTTGATATTTTAGACCTCATTTGAGGGATATAAAAATTAGAAGAAGTATGAAATTTGAAAAATTATCAGGAAAAATCTTGAAGAATTCTTATAGGTGAATTAAGTCTCTTAGGAATGAGTAAGGGGTTGTATGACTTCAATTATGAGTTTTATACCCCATATGCTATGGAACTAAGTGAATTTATGAATCTTGACCTGTATAGGTGCTGAAACGTATACACTGGACCCTAGAACAAGTCCCAGTCGAATGCTGCCTGAATAAGGCGAGTAAACTATCCTAAAATGTTTTTGTCAATAGTTTATGTTTCCTATTTGTATTCCATGCCAAATGTGCGACCTGTCATAAACATATTTTTCATTGAAGGAACCCTTCCATCATGGTATTTCTTTCAAACCAATGATTTCTTTGGTTCAGTTTTGATATGTAAAGGATTACACGAATTCTAAATATTGTGTGGATAATTACATAGTAGATATGATCATAAGTACCTTGCTATATGCGAACTCTAGATAGTTTCTACTCTCTCGAGTATGGTGATATCATTCATGCACATGTTGATGAGTGTGATAAATTAATATCTAATATTATATCTATTATTGGTAGCACTGGCCTGATTGAATTTTCCAATGTGAGTCTGGGATCTAGCTTGTGGAGTCACCACCACCTCTCCTCTAGCAATGTCAGTGTGTATTATATATCAATTCTCTTCCAAAGAAAATCACTGAAGGACTTCCTTGATACCATGACGGTGGGTTTGACGAAAGCAAATTCTCGCCAACAATATAATCCATTCCTAATATATTATTTGAATCCCATTAAGCATGAAAATAACTACTAAATATTGCATATGATGAATCATGAAAAATTTGTTGCTATTGATTGAGTAAATGGAATTCTACGTGTTTGTTCAAAATGATATTTCTTGTTCTCTTGTTCTCTTGTTACTCTTGTTGTGAAACACTTAATTTGGCCATGTTCTGAAATTCAAAGAGTTCAAATCAGTCGAAGTAGTCTTGCTCACTTACATTAAATTATAAAAACAAATTCAGGATGTCAGGTTTGTCACACCCCAGACCCCAAAGTCATGCGCAACAACCAGCCATAGGCCCAGCATAAATACTATTATGACACGCAACAGTACATACAAAAGACCTACAAGGCTAATGGTACATATTTAAGCAGAGATAATAATTAAAAGAATTTATTGATATATTGGACAGCGATATTACAAGGAAGAAACGATGATGTCCTGATATCATCGATGATTATTGAATTTATTTAAAAATTACCAAGGACTTCACTAATTATACTGGCTCCAATAGATTTAAACACTCTAGGGGAAAATACTATGAACAAAATGTACCTTAAGATTACCTTGAGTTTGACTATTCAATAGTTGATCATCTTTATGCCATGCCCAGGAATGAGCTCCTAAATTGTCATTCATTATCCTTGCACACATGCCAAAAATCTGGGATAAACCTGCTAGGTGAGCGGATGGAAAATTATGCATAGAAAATTATACGCAAACATTTAATGATAACACAGGCATACTAGCACGTAACGACACTTGCGTACACATCACAGCAATGAGTATGATCATTGGCATCTTATAATGCAACACGTAAAAATTCAGGCAATCAGAACCGTGGCTGGGCTGGCAATGACTCTCAGTTCCTCCGGCACCAGGAATATGACTGGGATCCATCAGTGACACTTCTATATGCGGCACCTTATGTCTCTTGTTATTTAGAATACTGACTCGATCAATCCCGATGGGATGTGCACTCCTCTTGGCCCAATTCCACTGACGATACTGGGGCGTTAGATGATGATAGCTCCACCTACTTGACCCCATGTTAGGATATCCTGTGTATTCATATTATTTTTATTTAATTAAAAACACCTCGTCTCACCTTATTTAACCATTGAAAAATCCATGCTGCACTACCATACTCGGAGAGCTCTTGGAAGTTGTATAGGTCACCCTATGTTGTTGCGATGCTTGATTCTATCTCATGATTCCAAATGCACCCAAAACACTTCATATGCACTTCTATTATTATAATCACACAACCAATCAATGCACAACATAACTTAATAATCGAACACGAGATTACAAGCAACACACAACTAATTCACAACACACGCAATGATTTCGTTCACTAATTCATTATGCTTCTAATTAATGCCAGTAAATAATGCATTTAAAATGGTTCCTTTCACTCATGGTTTTTTCGATGTTTGCAGTGCCCACACTTGATCCTCAATCATTGGGATGATTCCTCGAGTTTCACAAACTGTAGGTGTCCACTTATACATTCATTCATAACCAAATTCTTAATATTGTATCCTCGATATATAAACACACATAGATTTATGGATTTAATATCTTAATATGATGTATTTCTACTCGAAAATCAATACGAAATCGATCCGGACATTTTTCTCATATTTCCTTATTTTTTTGGATCTTAATCTAATTATTTGACCCATCAACTACCTAAAATTTAAATAATTCTTATACCATTGGATTTCTTATAATTTCTAGTATTTATCATAATTTTTCTCAATTTTAATCTATTTTTTCTCGAATTTAATCTCTTTCTGCCAATTTTTCCTGTTTTCTGCCATTTTTCTAATTTCCAGTCAATCACAAGACTCCACGTGGTGCTCAAAGGTTCGGCCACACCTATAACTGGACCTTTCTCCAATCCAGCATGTGGCACGTCCAAGGCGAGCCACGCATTGCCCGAGCCTTAGGCTCGGGTCTACACCAAGCCTGCCCTACCAACTACATGTCACATGGGCTGAGGCGGACAACCCGTCACTCGCACGGATCTTCTTCAACCTCCAGGCCGTGAACAGTGGAGTTGCAGGTTTTTTAGCAAATTCTAAACCTTCCGATTTTGACACTAATCTTAACAATCTTCGCATCAAATTAAAGTATACTTCATTACGAAACTATAGACATCAAAAGGAAAGGGAATTATCGCCGGAATTCCGGCAAAATCGAAGGAAAAGACGCTAGTTTCCGAGTGTTAAAATCTGACCTCAAACTCACTCCTCTCAGCACCAAAACACACAATTTCTCCAGGAAAAAGGTTCGTCACACATCAGGTAAGCTAGGGCGGAATTTTGAGAGCTCGGGAAGCTCTATATGCCATTTACACGATTTTTATTCGAGGGAAGATAAACAAAGCTCAACCGGAGGGAGAAGGTTCTGGGTTTTACCCCAGAACAGATGCCCAAAACGATGCCGTTTTTGTCTTTAGCAAAACAGTGCCGTTCCAAATTGAAATGGCATAGCTCAGGGTATTTCCCCCGAGCATCAAAACAACAGGGAATCCTGGATGGTCAAAACGACAGTGTGGGCCATCGTTTTGACATTCATATAATAAATATTATAGCATAATTAATAATATAAATAAATAATAATAATAACAATATTTAAACTATTTTTCTTATATAAAAAAATCTTAAAAATATGTAAAAATTAGCATATAATTCTGAAAAATACTCAAAAACATTTTACGAACTCTTCTTAAAGAGTAATATCACCTAGTATCATAAGATTTATCTTCCAATAAATATAATATTTACTAGAAATTTATTTATTTATTTGAATATTTCTTAAAAATTACAAAAAATTTAGTTTCTCCCTTGAAAATTCTTGAAAAATTTTCTAATATCTTTAAACATTAACAGACCTATTCAAGGTTCTAAATCATCAAAACCCTCATTGAATATCATCACACTATGTTTTGACTGTTGATTTCATAATTATCTGAGATTTTCAATAAATATATTATTTTAAAATTAAAATTTAGCCTTGTATCATCAAATAATAAAATTTATTATTTTTTCTTGTCCTAAACTATGGGCTAAGTCCCATTAACCACAAAAATTTCAATTGGACTTCTCAGGTCATATAACTAAAAAATTCTGAGTCTCACACAGGATCCTCTCACCTAGTATGCCATGTCAAATTTTTCAAGATATCACAGTATGCAACTAGAGAGTGAATGTTTTACAAAAAGAGCTAAATATTGTTTAGCCATATATCGTTTTGATGTAAATCTAAATATCACGATGCAGTTTTTGCATCTAAATACTTTACTTACATTTGATGATAGCACTTTGAAAAAAATTTCTAACTTACAATCTTGTATAATGTCTATATATCTTTTATTAAGAGGTACTAGTGGGAGAAGTGGATGCTATACAGTTGGGGATTGTTATAGTACCATGGGGTACTGAGCGTGACACCCAAGCTTAATAGATATATTATTATTTTGCTAATTTTATTGTCAATTATGGTGTGTTTGGTTCGTTGGTTTTCTTGGTTTTGGTGTTTTAACATAAAATTAATCGAAATGAAAAATAATATAGTAAAAGGCTAATATTTCCTCTACTAACTAACAAATTACTAGAAATCAATATGGTAAAAGACTAACATATCCTCTACTAATTTAAAATAATTAGGAAAAAAATAAAAAATTTATATTCTAAATCAAAACTAAATGTTTGAAATTATTTTTATATCAAACATAATATTAGTTTTCAAACAACAATTAAAAAACCTAACGAAACCAACACTACTAGTTTTACAACACCAACTGTGAGACCCAGTCTACATTGGTGGTTAAGTTACCCAATCCCAAATAAAAAAAGAGTGGGGGAGGATATGTGTTGTGCGAATAAATCATTTGTAATAAGTTGCATCTTTTGGGTCATGTGCTTAGAAACTCAACTTGTTGTGATCTATCATATACACAAACACATCTGAGCCTGTTGGCCTAGGGGCCGGGTCGTGAAAAATAGTAGCAGAGCCGATCTCGTTCCATCTTCCGTGTTGTGTGTTCAGTTCACATTTGGGCCCGTGAACTTGGGCCCAAGTTAGTTATATTTGGGCTCCCCTCGTAAGGATACGAGGTCTATAAGGAGGGGAGATTGTGAGACCCAGACTGCGTAGGAGGTCAAGTTACCCAATCTCACATCGAAAATGAGTGTGAGAGGTCTTAGATTTATATCTGTTGTGTGAATGGATCATTTGTAACAAGTTATATTTTTTGGGTCATGTGGTTAGAAACTCAACTCAGCATTATAGTTGTGATCTATCATGTGAACATACACGTTTGAGCCGGGGGTCCGGAGGCTGGATCGTGATACCAACACTAATAATTCTTCATACCAAACCTAGCATTAGGTTTTCTACTCCTTTGTTGAATCTTAATATTAATATTAGTCCACCTAAATATAAATTGATCATTTTTTTTTATTGAACTACAAGATAGAAAATGGTATTGAAAAAATAGAAGAAACAGATAATTGTAAAAAATCTTAAACTTAATACTGTCAGATCTCTCAAATTTAATATCATCCGTGGATGAGAAAATTATCAGTTATTGGAGGTTATTAATTAAAAAAAGAAGATAATACAAAATCAACATGCATTAACTAATAATCCAAATCGATACATATTGTAGTTTTGATCGCTGTTGGATTGAGAATTATTTGCAAAGGGAAGCGAAAAAACAACTTTAAACTAAAAGTAAATCTTTAAACCTTGATAGTTTTTGTTTACATCTGACAAGTTCTTTTAATAAACTCGACGCTTCAACCGTAAAAGTTTATGCACTCTAACCAGTTGGTTTTCACCAAAATTACTGCTCATCTTGAAACTGCTGGGTTCAACTTATCAAACCTGAGTAGCTTCGATCGGTCGAAGTTCCCTTGGACCCTATTCTGTTGATGGAGCGAGCAGTTGTATGACCTTTTGTCTCGAGCTGGAATACATCGACTTTAATCGACCGATCAAAGCTACTCAGATTCGAGTTATACAAAATTCAACTTATAGAGATAAGGAAACATAGAATGAAATGGGAAAACAAACAACTGAAGCTCTCCCTTTTTGTTCTATACGATTTTGTTTTTATTCCAAAAACATCTTAGATAACCCATCGTTTTGGTTGCCTTCAACCTGGATGTGAAGCCAAGCATGTTTTCCCCGGTTGAGAGGGTACCCTATTCAATTGGGAGAGAGAAACAATTATCCAAAAATAATTTTAAATTTTACAAAATAAAAAGGTTAGTTGTGTTATGTGGGGATGGGTGAGCCGAAGATGTAAAAAATTTGGTAGAGTTTTTGGGGAGGATGATAAAAATAATAAATATAAAATAAATTGTTGTAAATGAAGGAGGAGAGAAAGAAGACGAGGAGATAGATATACACAGATATGAGAAGAGAATAAAAGGATCTAATTCATAGGTATTTAGGATACTGGAGGATATCACAAAGACATACATATTTATAGATACTAAAAGGTATCATTTATATCTCTTAGAAAGGATATATTTATTGGTAAAGATGCATCTCTTGGAAAGGATATATCCGTTGGTAAGAACACAACTGTTGGGAAGAGTTCAATGGATATTCACCATTCACAACAATCCCCCTTGAATGTCCATTGAATTAAAAATAATAGATATTCAACTTCATAACACTCTCCTTTTGAAAGTCTATTCATTATATGACTAAATACCTCATTAAAAACCTTACTAGGAAAAACCCCATGGGGAAAAAATCTTAACTAAGGAAAAAGAGTACATCATTCTTTACTTGAGAATATATTATTGGAATACTGCCTTATTAAAAACCTTACCAAGAAAACTCAATGGGAAAAAACTTGGTGAAGGGAAAAAGAGTACAGTTCATATTCTTCATATTCAATCATCTCTTCAAAAAATTTAAATAACTTTTTATCCAATATATATAAGTATGCAATTAAAGTATTGCCTCGTTAAAAACCTTATTAAGAAAAACCCAATGGGAAAAATCTTAATGAAGGAAAAAAGAGTGCAATGCATACTTTTTACTCCTCCTGATGATATCATCATTTTGAAATCGACCAACATCTCAAATGTTATTATCATTCGATACGTGACATGGTCACATATATATAACCATTTTGTTTAACATAAGTCTCGATTATATTTCTTATCAAGATTTATATATGATATCATAGTTGGATAATTTTGATGGATAAACTTTATCCTTAAATTTTAACAGGACTTTTATCGAACATTACTGATTTACAAAGATTCAAATAAAATAGTTTTTATATAGTCCACGGCTTTTGATTACGCAACAAAAGTTTCAATATTTTCATCTTTTCATGATGACTAGCAACCATACCAAATTTAAATCTAGCTCTTTTCATAAAAATATATACATTATGATTGCTTTAATAAATACAAGCTTTATTTAGCTTGATATAATATAACTTCCCAGAAAATTCAATCATTGCATTTTGCAATATATATCTATATTGGATTTTTCATATATAAGACGTATTTAAAATATTTATTCACTGTCAAATTTATCATATATTGCAACATAATTCATTCACCATCAAAATGAGATATTTCTCTTCAAAATAATCATTTGTGTGAAAACTTGTGTGATAATCTGTTTTTATTATAATATGATTTATCTCATTTTCGCACAACTATCAATTTATATGTCATCATTTTCACACAATTAATATATGAACCATAAGTCCAACAATACTCATGTTGCAAATTAATCATAAACGTCTTTCTAGATTGATCAATTATTTATTATTTATACTCATCCATAGAGTTTAATCAAGATACTCATAATATAGAGCTCTAAATTAATAAGCATATTGTCGACATTTATCTCAGTTCTATCTTTTTTTGTCACATTGACATAATTTATCGAGATCTCTTTATTTTTCTGAATCTATTTCAGAAATTAATAATGTCAATGGAATATTTCAAATTTATTCTCTTTCAAACCATCATAAATATTTGCTCCAATTATGAGAATTTAATATCTTCAGAACTGATTGGTAATTTACATTCCATGTGTACCAAATTCATATATAATATTGTCTTTTACAATATTATTTTACATTGGAGCAATATAGTTGGAACTTAATTACTATAAAATCAGTAAGTTTATCTGACAATGATATTTATCAATGAGTTATCTTATAAACTTTAAGTTCATAAATTATAATGAGCATAGTAATAATGATAACTCATTATGATATTCTCCAGCTATTATCTTTTTTCCCCTCAATGTTAGAACATTACCTCATTTATATTTTTTTTTATGATCCATCTTTGTGTGGTATGGTGGATAATAATATTATCTATCACACATATAAATTCCACAGATGATTTTACTTAGTTCCTGATCACAAACCAATTTATGAGGGGATACAAATGATATAATATTGGCATGATGTGAATAAATTTGTTGCATGACAAATGCATTATAATAAACATATAATATCTCACAAAGGTCCATAATATAGATATACTCACAATATATATCCATATTATTTGTATCGAATTATCAGGATGCACACGCTGGCCAATAATTTTTTTTTTCACAAATTGTTTTACAAACGCCATTTGCGTTGTAACTATATTTATATATGTGAACATTTTGGTTGATATACCATCAAAACCAAATATATATAGTTCACATCTTCATCCTGATTTGATATCAAATTGAGCAAAGAGAGACCTTGTGCTTAATATGCATTTGCACAACAACATTCGAAAGCTTATGTACTATGGAACAACTTATAGTTTTCTAATCATAATCGATATAGTTTATCGATATATATCACACATCAATTTTCAACCGGGATGGTCCCACCGGTGATGCCATCTTTTTGTAATCGTACTATCTCATCTTTTGTAACCTTATTAAAGGTTTAACATTTTATCCATGTACTTAATTATGGATATAATATAAAAATATATTCACTTCAGGGAATGGTATACGATCGTTACACAACGATAGTATTATACCATTCAGTGCAAAGTATGAACCATGAGAAGGGATGCCTTGACTTGAAAATCGAAAATAGGAATTAGGGCGGCCCTAAAAGCATGCGTGAAATAATAGGGCTTTTCTTGCTAGATCAGTAGTCGAATTACCCGACCCATACTCTTTTTACTTAATCTTTCCCAGCCTGGGTCCCCCTCTGGGGAATGCACCACACGAACTTCTTTCTTATATATTAAAATAAATAAATAAAAATAAAATTATCTTATAATGTCTACAATATCATATATTTTGCATGGTATTAAGCTTCCAAAGAGAGTTGTGGTGCACTACTAACATGTTTTGTGTAAGGAATAATATTGCTTACAAACTTATTTTAATTAATGACTGCATTATGATATGTTATGTTCATAACTAAAAATTATCATTTATCTTATATTATATATAAAATTACATATGTAATTTTTATTGACAAAAAAAATAACTATGCACAATCCTAATTTAGATTAATATAATATGAAAAATTGTGTCTTAATACCAATTAATTTCGTATGCATATGTATATATAAAATACATACCTTAAGTATTAATATAATTGATTATTATTATATATAATAAATTTATTAAATAAAAGAAAATTTATCATTTTTTAACCATGACTTCTCATGCATGAGATTTGATGATTTCTCATCAGATCTTTGCATTTATAACCTATCTGAAACTTTCTTGCAGTGAGTGTGAGATGTCAGATATGAAGATATGATTTTTTCTAGAGACTCGTGTAAATGGAGGATGAGAGAAGGAAGATGAGGAGATAGATATACACAGATATGGAGAGAGAATAAAAAAATCTTATTCATAAGTATTCAAGATACTCGAGTATATCACAAAAACATATATATTTATAAATACTAAAATGTATCATTTATATCTCTTGAAAATGATATATCAGTTAATAAAGATACATCTCTTGGAAAAAATATATTCATCGGTAAAGACACAATTTTTGAAAAGAGTTCAATAGATATTCATCATTCACAACACAAATTATTTTTTATTATTATTTGAAAAAAAAATTGTTCACTTGCCATGGTTGTCAAAGCTCTGTTGGTAAAGATACATACCGCTCTTCGAACCGGTGAAGTTAAGGGGTCAGGGGTTTTAGGGGTAACCGGAAATAACCGGAAAACTGAACCGGTAATTAATATATTAAAAAATATTATAATATTTATTTTCAAAAATTAATATATCAAACTACATATTAAAAAAATTAATATTCTTAATTTTTATCTTTTTAAATTTTTTTATCTGTTTAATTTTTATTAAAAATTAATTTTTTTTAAGTTTTCGAACCAGTTGACCCGTAATCGGTTCAACCGGTGTTGAAAATCGGATCATGTACCGGGTCCGGTTCAACCGGATTGAACCGGCCGGTCCGGTCCGGTTTTCAAAACATTGTTCACAACACAAATTATTTTTTATTATTATTTGAAAAAAAATTGATCACTTGCCAGGGTTGTCAAAGCTAGCCGTCGTGGAGTCCTTTCCGTCAGGAGTCAGAGTTGGCACAATATCATGAGAGCTGTGGGGCCTTTGTTTGTGACTTGGTCAAAACAGCCAGTACCCAGGAAACTGCACGATCCTTGCACACCAAGGAACGTAATGGAGCACGTGGCCATGCCTCACTTCACTATAAATACCCACAGCAAACCTCATCTGTCCAACTCCAGCCAAACGTAGCCAGAAGAAAACTCAAATCTGTTGTTTCTCAGCCTTCAGCCACACTAATCCATTTAGAAGGAGAGCACAGCAAACAGAAGACAAGAAAATGGTTCAGTTTTTATCCCTTTTCAGTTGCTTTAGTCCATCATCGGCACAGGTTTCATCAGATGCGGATGCAGACCGTGTGAAATCGGTTGGTGCAGAGAAAGCAAAGCGCGAAAAGAAATCAGGTGCACCAATCGTTGTTTCCTACTTCCCTGTGAACTCATACCGCTCGCTCCTGTAACAAGCGTTGGACTGGCACATGTGTGTATATATAATTACAGGCTAGATTTTGTAGTTGAGAAGATGTTAAGGATGAAGAAGCTTCGGTGACTCTCAAATTACGAGCAATGAGATGTACCCATATCATTTGATATGGTGACTCTCAAATTTCAAGTTCAATGAACGGAACTTATATATTGTCATGACTTGATTTTATTTTAATAATAATAATCGTTATATTTGGAGTTTGGTGTGTGTGGCTCTCTTCCCCAATTTTCCTATGCTAAATAAGCCTTTTATATTTCTTCAAAACAAAAAAATATTTTATAAGCAATACTACTTAAGAACAAGTATGACTCTCTTTCCCAATTTCTCTATGGTAAATAAGTTTTCTTCGAGCAGTACTTGTACATACCCCCTCTTTAAAATCCATAACATATATGTTATTATTTCCATAATTTTTTAAAATTAAACAAAAACTTTATATCCTTTTTATTTGTAACATAAATATCAACTAAGATGGATCAAATTGATTCATAAATTTTGAGATATTCTATAGTTAAAATATTCAAGTCTTAAATTAATTTTAATCATTTTTCAATTTAAATCATTCAATTTATTTTTAATGATTCAAGATGAATCATTATCTCTTCTATACTATTGGAACCAACTTCCCTTTTACATTGAACAAGAGTTAAGATATAGGTATTAATGAGGACATCATCCTTCGATTTCAGCAATCATAAATATCTTATATATTGTTCATTTTTAGTTTTGGTAGAGAAGGAAATTGCATCGGAACACATAACAATATTAAATACTTCATTTAAAATGGTTATAATAGCAAAGTTAATTATGTCTAAAAATCACAGAAAACTATTTTTTCAAAATAAATAATAAGAAATGAGTTTTATCACTCAAATACATTTCTCAATACTTCTCACAGGTTAATAAAAATTATATTAATAATTATAAATTATATTTTTGTAAATATTTTAAAGTAATTGTTTAATTGATTTTGTTAAATTTAAAAGATAATTTAATTTAATTTAATTTATTTTATTTTATTGAAAGGATATCACTTTTAATTAATATTAATATCCGAGAAAAAAATTAATTTTAAACTGGCAAGAAAATTTTTCTATTTTAAAAAATAATATCAAAATCAAACGTTAAACTTAATATTCGATGGTAAGAATGTCTATTAAATGAATTTAGATAAATATACTGATTTTGAAAAACAAATATATTTGATAGGTTTCACTAGGTCAAATATCATAATAAATTAGGTGTAGCTCGTTCACACCCACCACGGGTCTTGCAAATGTTATATGATTTTCTTTGAAAAAATAGCCTGCTATCTGTTGTGTGCACTCTGCCAGGCCAGGTCACACTCCCATGCTAATCATGTGAATTGAAGTCAAGACTTGGGGGACAAGTTTGAGTTATTTATATATCTTTTTAAAAATAGAGAGAGAGAGAGAGAGAGTTATCTTGATTGCCAAGCAAACTCCACAACGAACCAAGAATTAGTCAATGAGATCTTTTGACCATTTAAATAATACAATAAATTATCTCTTCAGGCTTGTTGACGAGTACACGTGTTGAGTTTGTTATATATCTTTAGAAAGTAATTTGATTATATTAAGGTCTAAATCAAACTTTGTTTTAAATCGACATATTATTTCCCTTATCTACATTCCCTTTTTTTCTCACTTTGTTATTAAATTTCTTTGATTATTTTTCCAACATTCTATTGGTTCCATTTATAAATAGTCAACAATCCTTCTCATGTTAAAATTAAACACTAGTAGAAAATTTACCAAAAAGAATGAACCGTTTAAGCTATGATATGAAAATTTACCAAAAAGCACACTAATAGAACTTACTCCCTCCTCTTCTTTGCCACCAGCAGCTACATAAATAAACCTTTACACACAAATAATTAACTCAACGTCTCCTTTTGTTTTAAATAGTGATTTGAAAATAGATAGATAGTTGATTCAAGATTTAATTATATCCTAAATCTATATTAAAAAAAATTAGTGTATGTATATAAATAAACATTATAATGGTTAGTTTCAAGCCCAGTAAATTTCCGCTGCTTTGCTCTTTTTTACTTATTGGGTATCCGATGTTGTTCAGTTCCCTCCCTTCTCCTTTTTGGGAATAGTCCTCTATTTTAATTTGTTAATATACCTACGCGTAATATTATCTTTCCGCAGAAATCTCCTCTACATATGTTAAACAGTGAGAAACAAAGATAGAGAGGCCATTAATCAGTGACTCAATCATGGTAATGTTTTAATCCTATTTGACACTACCTCTCAAATATTATGTCTTCTGGGGTTGGCCGTTAAAAGTATCCCCCAATATTGGCTCTATTGAAATCTGTAAATATAATAATTTTTACTAACCATAAATAAAGAGAAATAATGTAGTGAATATTATATCAGGCAGGCGTTTATGTGATAAGTTGAATGAATTCATACCAACAAAAAGGAAATATCTAAAACAACAAAGACATTAATTCAAAAACATCAATCGAAATTTAAAATCAGGCTTCATGAGATTTTGTGGTAAGCTTCCTTCTTTCTTAGAAAATGGTTATGCTATGGAGTTGGTGTATACGACAACAAGTTATATTTTATTATTTTTAATCTTAAATAATTTTATCTATAATTAAGTTAAATTAAAATTAATTATTACAAAATTAATTTCAATTATATATTTCTTAATATTTTTTTCCGAAACCAAATTGGATTCAGTAGACGTTCAAAACAATATTTCTCAGCGGGTGTAATCGTAAAATAGATTGACATATTCTGATTAAAATAGAAAAGGTTGCATTGATTAAATACCAAGAAAAATTGTTTTCACCTGACACAATGTAATTGGTGAGGCGAAGGAGAATCCTGACAAGGTAATAGTCAGAAGTCAAAGTTGGCAGAACATCATTCAGAGCTGTGGGGCCTTTGCTTGTGACCTGGTAAAAGGAACACCCACTACCCCGGAAACTGCACAACCCTTGCACACCAAGGACGTAATTGAGCAAGCCGCCGTATCTCACTTCACTATAAATACCCACGGCAAACCTCCTCTGCCCCAACCAAACATAGCCAAAAGAGAACTCGAATCGTTCGTTTCTAAGCCTTCAGCCTTCAGCCACTCCCCACCCTCACGGTACCATTTAGAAGGAAAGCACGGCAAACAGAAAACAAGAAAATGGTTCAGTTTTTAGCTATTTTCAGCTGCTTTAGTCCATCTTCGGCACAGGTTTCATCAGATGCTGATGCAGGCAGAGTGAAACCGGTTGGTGAAGAGAATGCAAAGAGCAGCTCAAAATCTTCAAGTAGTGCGCGGCCAATAGTTGTTTCCTACTTTCCCGTGAACTCATACCGCTCGCTCTTGTAGCTAGCGTTGGACTTGCACATGTGTGTGTGTGTGTATGGCTTGATTTTGCAGTTGAGAAGATGTTAAGGATGAAGAAGCTTTGATGGATGCATTAGTGTATTCTTAAATCTCGTTGTACAGCGCATCAGTCCAAGCAATAATGAGATCTTGGTTTCTTTATTTGTCCTATAACTGTGTTGGTTATCACATAATAATTTAGTAAGACTTATATTATGCTAGGAACGACGCCAAGTTGGAGGATAAACTTTTTTTACTACATCTGATATAGTGACATACTCGAGTTCCATTGTCGAACCAACAACAACTGTATTGTGCTTAAAGATTTTCTAACTCACCGCTGTTGAGCATCAAATCATAACCCGATTGAGATTAACTCTTATTGTTACTGCGCATTTCTTTTTTACTTTTGGTAGAGGATAAAATCACTTCCCTTAGACGATAGAACAATATTAAATATTTTATTTTAATACCATCGTTATAACAAAATTAATTATGACTAGAAAGCACAGAAACTATATTAATAATTATAAATTATATTTTATAGAGATAGTTTAAAATAATTGATTAGTTTAATTTATTAAAATGGAAGGGGAATATAATTTATTCTATTTATAGGGATATCGATTTTGATTACTTACTATCAATATTCGAGAAAAATCAATTTTAGAAAAAAGTACTCAATATCAACTCCTCTATTTTAAAAATAATATTAAAATTAAACGTTAGACTTAATATGAGATTATAAGAACGTCTATTAAATTAACTTAGAAAACTACGCTGATTAGAAAAGAATTAGATTAAATTTGTTAAGCTGATCCACCCACCACGGGTCATCTTACCACGCCAATCATGGATATTGAAATCAATGCTGGGCCGGGGGACAAGTTTGAGTCATAGAATATCCATTTTATATGTGTTTAAAAGTTTGTATAGAGAGAATTATATTGTTTGCCAATCAAAGCTCAATAATATAAAACCATTTAGAGGGGTACGTAGGCTGGATGACAACATCATACACACGCTATAACTATAAATTAGTCAATCTATATCTTCTGAATCAAAATTAAATATGCTTTCTTTTCTTCGGAAAACCAGCCTGCCCTCTGCTCTCCGCCAATCAAAACTCCCATAATATAAAACAATTTAGAGGGATATGTAGGCTCGATGACAACATCAGATACAAGCTATATCTTCTGAACCAAAATTTGTCGCACCGAATCAATTTATTTTTAAAATATAGAGAATGATAAATAAATATTGATCAAACTTTTAATTTGATTTTATTAAATAATTATCAAATTTTAATAATTATTTACAAAAATTTAATAACCCATCAAAATTTTAAAAATTATTTATTTTAACAATATTTATAATTTTTTAGTAAATTTTTTATAAAAATATTATTTGACCGAACAGTAAAACTTTCATAACCATAAATTTAAAATTTATACAATTACGATTTTACACACAGATATACAGGTATTAATACATACTGTATATGCACGGGTTTTGATAACATCAGGCAAGTGATAAGTTGAAGGAATTCATATCAGAAAAAGGAAATATCCAAAACAACCAAGACATTAATGGTGCTTTTCTGGTAAGCACCGTTATGGTCTGGAGGTGGTGTCCACCACAATAAGAAATATTTTATTTTTTTAATCTTAAATAATTTTATATATAATAAAGTTAAATTAAAATTTATTTATTATAAAAATAATTTTATTTCGAAAACCAAATCCGATTCGGTAAAAGTAAACGTAAAGATATTTGGCATATTGTGTTTAAAAGAAAAAAGTTACATTGAATACGAAGAAAACTAGTGTTTTCACCTGGCAAGGTAACAGTCAGAAGTCAAAGTTGGCACAACAATCATTCAGAGCTGTGGGTCTTTGTTTGTGACCTGCTAAAAGAACACCCACTACACAGGAAACCGCACAATCCTTTCACACCGAGGAACGTAATTGAACAAGCCGCCATTTCTCACTTCACTATAAATACCCACAGCAAACCTCATCTGCCCAACCAAACATAGCCAAAAGAGAACTCAAATCTTTTGTTTCTCAGCCTTCAGCCACCGCGCCCCCACTGTACCATTTAGAAGGAAAATACAGCAAACAGCAAACAAGAAAACACAGCAACTCTACTTTGCTTTAACCTTTTTCAAGTCACTGCTCATTTTCAAAAAAAAGTCACTGCTTTTCTTTTTAGCATAAAACGTAACCTATTTGAGATTTGAATTCATCTTTATCAGTCTGAAAACTAACATTAGTTTATCCACTCATTGTCTCCCTGCATATACCAATAGGATATCTTTAGTCCTTCTCAAATATTTAAGAACACCCTTAACAAATATCAAGATGTTATACTTAAAATCATATGCTAGAGGCATATGGGAACGCATGCATATTTTCTCTTTCATCTATTACCTTACGAGATTGATCTCTAGATAGAATAATGTTATGTGAAAAAAGACATGAACCCTCTAAGGACCCAAACCCGAAAACTAGGCCCTTACCGTCATGAAACCTGGACCAACCCAACACGTGGACGAATCCGAATCTCACAAGTCTAAGAAGACTTTTCAAACGTGATTCCCAAAACAAATGTATTTAATATTACAAGAATTGAAGCATGCCAAATACGAAACAGACATCTGGCATATCAGTGGAGTGAACAAAATACCACAGCGGAAGACTTTATTTAAATAAACAAAATATCCAAAACAAAACACGGGTCCATACAGTCAAAAGTCCAAAATCACAAACTAGGCTTAAAGCCCGGTATATAAAATCGTAGCCAGAAACGTAGTAAATGCATAAAGATATAATAGTAATCAAAACATCAAAATGAGTCAAAAAGAAAATGCCAGAAAGAAAATCATGTAAAATATGCAGGTGTGATAGTCCAGCCAAGTCGTATGAAGCTCACAGACCTCAAAACACTACCTACAGCTCATGAACTACTCCTGAAAGGGGGAAAATAACAACGGGTGAGATAATAATCTCAGTAGGAGTCACCGCATCATATGTTCTACGGGGAGTCAGAGGCACATACTAAAAGGAGAAGAAATGGTTTACTATAGGAACAAGGACGTAACTGATACAACTCAAAGAATATAGAATTCATGTATTTGTTTTTATAATGTAAAACATAGTTCCAGACCAATAGGTTATAACACATAAACTCATAATTCAACACGGCTATCAATGACTACTAAAACCTATCGGGATGGACATAATAAATCACTCCTCGAGTAACCCCCGCTAAAGGGAAACCGGAAGCCCACTGGTAGTGTTAAATTTATATTTTTAAGAAAATAATAAATATACACGTAACCCCTACTACCAGTGTTGTCCGAGACTAGGCAGAGAAAAACTACAACACGTATCATACCCGTCTCAATACTCAATACGAACCAACCTGCAAAGACGTGGCAGGCAAATGGAGACAACACCCATATAACTCCCAAACAGGTAAGGAACTCTCCCCTATCACTGGGATTTCGTATACTCACCTCGCATTGGCCAAACGAACGTTTAATAACTATAGGTTCCCATACTGATGCACATAGAATGTTTATAGAATAATATACTTGTCAAACGTCATAGTTCCAAACAAATACTACGTTTATAATTCAATATACTGGACAAAACCCATAATACCAAAACAATAGTCTTATAAACAAATATGCTTGACCAAAACAATAGTATAATACCATACTTTTAATAACTGAGTGTAAAACATGCATATGCATACACAACCTCAAATATGCTCATATAATCTTGGCTTACCCAAACTAAGGCTCACAATATAATATGTTTAGAGGATAAGAAAAATCGCATAGTGAGCATAGAATTTACAAGAACATTCATTGGGATTCTAAAGGAATAAACTAAAAGCTAAATGAACAAAGAAAGGTTTATAAAACGAAACGGTAAGCAGACGAAATGGGAAGAAGACAAAACGGAGAAAAAAACGAAACCGCAAAAGACACAATCGCAAAAGACAAAATACGGAAAAGACAAAAACGAAAGAAGACAAAACCAGGAAGAAGACGAAAAGAAAAAAAAAACAAAAAAAATCATGACAATCTATACAAGAATTAAAGCTGCCATTACACAAAGAAGGACAACGTAACTGCAGCGCAATCAGAGCAATAAGCACCAATTAAAAGAACAATGTAATACGCCTCTAAATAACCAGGTGATTTAGAAATAAGAGAATTTGCCGATCAAACTTATGAGGCATAGACTCCTACCTTACGTGCAGATGAATTGATGGCAATTCTTTTGCCTTTATCACGAAACCCATATTCAGAACCACCTATAAAACCAACGAGACCACTAAGCTTCGCACGAACAATCGAGTAGTGGAAAAGAAAGGGGCTTAATGCGAGCGTTGGGTTGGAAGGAGGAAGGCGCACCAAACGAGAAAGATTGATGGCGGAAATCAAGAATAGCGTGAGAAGAAAAAAGATAGAGGAGGAAAGGACACAAATTTTCTGTCTGAAACAATAGCAATGGCCGCGGCTAGGGTTATTAGATGGGCTAAATATAACCTGACCTCAAAACCCTAGTGGGCTCGGATTAACAAACTCGGCCCAACTATACTCGATTGGGCTTAAAAGTTACGAATAAGGCCTTGTGGTATAAATAGGCCCAAAAACAAGTTCGGGTCTGATAGGGGTAAAACGATAATTTTTCACTGCCTCAATTTTCGTCTCAGTCAAAGTGTCAAACGTATACATGGACCACTAAAACAAAGCTGACTGGACACATAACTAGGATGGGGTTTCACAAACCCTCTCATGGATTCTTGCATGAACCATTTCAAAACTTTTTCTATATATTTGTTTTGACTTAATTCTATTAGTTTTTCTAATTTATCCCGATGTATCTTTATTCTCAATATGTATATTGCTTCTCCTATGCCTTTTATAAAATAAAATTCATAATTGTGTTTTTACTTATTCTGGGGCTGAGATATGATTATCTATGATAAGTATATCATCTACATACAAGACTAGGAATACAATTGTGATCCCTATGAGAACCAATTCCACATCAAATGGGAATGGGGATGATTTTTGATATATACGTATGGGTATGTAAAGTTATATATAACTAAGGTATATCTTTCAGGTTGTGACAATAGTATCCCAGTGTAGTGTTATATTTGTGATTCCAGAAGCGTACACTTGTATTTGGACCTATTGAGCTGGGATATGACAAATGATAGTAGAGTCGATCTCACTCCTCTTCTGTTTTTGGGCTTAAGTTTTTGAAATAAATAATATTGAGGTATCAAATGAGATTTGAACTTCTCTCATGAGAATATGAGGTCTTAAATGAGGGGAGATTATAAGAATCCAATCCCACATTAGAGGAAAATGAGAGTGATACCGGGTTTATAAGTGTGGGCCTATGAAATCAGATGCAAATAAGATATATCTTTTGGATTATAAGAATAGTATCCAAACATAATGTTACCAATGTAATTTCATGTGCATGTATCGGGGCTCATTGGGTCGGGACATAATACTATTCCTTTTCTAAACACATAATTCATCTATATTTTGTAAGAAGTCAAACACTTTGACTCTCCAAGATGCTTGCTTTAATCTATAGATAAATCTTTGAAGCCTGCACACACTGTATGAGGTTATTTTGGATTCACAAAACCCTCATTATAACATGTACACATCCTCAAGCAGATTTCCAAGGAATGTGCTGCATTGGCGAGGGTGTCATGTGATCGACACAATTCCTGAGGAACCCTTACAGTAGTTATACATCATCTTAGAGGAGTTCGTGTTAGGATATTAGGGTATATCTAGGTCCAATCATTATGTTATAAAATTTTGAATCACATTTAAACAATCAAAAAGATATTTGATCTAAGAATTACTTTGTGTCAGGTATAAAAGAATAAATTCCTTGATCATATCTCATAAACTATTGATCATCAAGTATGTGACTTGATTGTGAGATCACATTAGTAAAGTAAAGTTTATAAAAGAATCCCATGTCTAATATTTTATCATCAATGTGGACAATGATAACATATGGACTTGTATTTAGATGATAGATGATTAGATTTTACAAGTCATGAATATGTCAATACCATTTCATCACATAGACATTCTATTAGATAATAATATGTCGAATTGACCCGATCAAGAGAATACAACATAAATCATGATACGAAAAAAAAATCATATGTGATTTTCTTCATAACCATCAAATCATAAGTCCTAAAACTATAAGTCATCACCGACCTCTAGATGGACCATTAGTTCTGGGATACTTCAACAATGGTCGAAACTATTGTCCAAATAAAGTATTTACGGTCTTACAAGTTCATATTTGAGGGTAGAAAAAATAAACGTTGTATATCCTTCCTATATAACAAGAATAACAACTCAGTGGATCTCTTAATATATTGAATAAGAATAAATGCTTGGCAGAGATTGGTTATGATTGTATTGGGATACAGAGCACAATTATAATAATTGATTATGATGCAAATCGAGATATTTTGATAAAAGAACAAAACAAAATAAGAGTTGGTTATTGATAGATGCGAAAATAGGATTAATATAAACACACTTATCTAAGTAGGTACATTAGGTCACATATAAGACCCTAAATGAAACGTAGCTACAAATTTTGATTATTTTAATATTATTAAAAAAATATTTTTTAGTATATTATTTATCATATAATTTATTATATGATAAGCTCATGTAAAGATTATTTAATGTGTAAGTAGATCGATAAATATAAGTTTTATTAAATTAATTATATACTTATATTAATGGATCTAACAGTAAGTTAAATGATTAAATAAAGTCATTTATCTCATATATATATATATATATATATGGGCATAAATTCTCTTATTTTGAATAAAAAATTTTGAGGGTGACCGAAATTTTTATTAAAAGTTAAAGAAAATTTTTTCCACATATTAATGAAGGGGAGAATAATTTTGTCCCTTTATATAACAAGGATTAAATGAAAATATTGAAAATATTAATAAGTTGATATTTTATTTTTTATGTGATAAAGTAAAATTGACAACATTATTAATTAGATTAACATCTCGTCCGAGCATATCATCCTCCTGAAACCAACGTCCCGTCGTTCACTACGCTTATGGACGACCTGTTGTCTCACCCCACCCTCAAACGGCCTATCAAGGTCGTCTCCTGCCTTCAGTCCGGACGTTTCCCCAATTTACCCATTCCCACATCAAACAAACCCAATAATCATACCTAGAACACGCTCACATCAGACCCGACTCCATTCCAGCCAAAATAAACCCCTTTGATGCATTCAAAAACGATCTCCGGGCTAAACACTTACTAAAACCCACTAGAAAACACGCCGAAATCACACAGAGAAGCTCGCAACACACTTGGGAGGAGGAAAAATTCAGGGGGGGAGGAGGCTCGACCCATCAACTCAAAATACCGAGGTCACACATGTTATGCATAATTAGTTGTAGGTATGCTTTTTACAGATTTTATTATTAATTCAACCAAAATACAGGTTGAATAGATTAGACAAACAGTTGTGGAAAGTAATCAACCGATTGGTTAGGCAAAAAAACAAAAATTCCAAGGCAGAAAACAGTCAATCGGTAGAAAGCTGATATAAGATCGGTCATGAATTCACACACAAAAACTGCAAAATTACCGAAAGGGAAAAGACCAATTAGGATCTCATAGTCGACTAGTCGACAGTTAAAAGTGCCAAACTGAAGAAATTATCATGAGGTTAAAGACTAGTTGAAGGTATTAGTCTGACCAGTCGGGAATTGTGACGAGAAAAAATGGAGATTTACAGAAAGACTGACCGACATATCTGAGCTGACCGGTCAAAAATATCAACATTAAAATGGCACAAATATTCGAGAGCTTAAAAACCGATTATGAAAGAAGACTAGTTGTGACAACTTGGAAGACCAATTGTGAAAGTAGGTGGTGAAAGTGCAGAACAATTAAGTCATCTAAAAGACTAGTCAGGTAGTGATGTACCGACTGGTTGGATGCTACGAAAATTCATAGGTCCGCTGCGCCTCTTTGCCAACCGATTATACTCTATTACAAGATCGATCGGGACATTATCTTACAAATAAAAGCATAGCTTTAACTCTTTCTTTCTAAGAGTATGATGTGTATATTGTGTGATTTTCTTACTATTATAATTTCCTGTGGATAGGCATTAGGTTCAATCAGAACAAAAAGATAAATAAAGCTGATCACCTTACTAATAATCAATTAATATAGTTTTGGCACAGTGGTCTACCGCATACCGAGCTATAGAAAGTGTACTTATTGGGAGTGGTCCTACATTTAGAGGTAGATGTCATACTATACCTCTGAAACCCCAAATATTTCTAGCTACTTGAGCCCGAAAGCCTAATCGAGAATTTACAAGATTAGTGGGCCTTAGCTTATATTCATGGATCGATGAAGAATTTATACTTTGGTTTAGGTAATTTAGAAGATAATTTTTATTTTTGGAGAATTTTTATAATTATTGAGAAATAGTGTTATTCATATGATCAATAATTGAAACATAAAACGGTGAATGATATTGATGATTGTTGTTATTTAGGACCATGGATAGGTCTGTAAGGACCCATGTCTGATTTACTAGGACCATTACCGCTGTGAAACCCAAATAAACCCAAATACGGACCTATCTGAATCTTACAAGGCGTATCCATCCTAAGTTTCGATTTTATTAGATTCATGACCTATGCTTTTTAAAGATTGGAGCATGATAATTGACATACATTCTGGCAATAAATGGAGTGAATAAAAACAACAGCGGAAGTCTTTATAATTTAATAAAGGTACCACAACACACAAGACCCATAGGGATCTCAAAATCCAGCAAGTAAACCTCTAGTAAATTTCGGAAATAAGCAAACAAAGGATGCATTCCAAAAACCAAAAAGTAGTCCAATCAAACTTCATGTTATATGTACAAGCAATCAAGGAAACAGGTATGCGATTGTGATGCAATATTGTCCCACCATGTAGCCTTGATCTCACACACTGATACCACGAATATAGGATGTAGTTAAACCTGAAAAATGGTGAAAACAACAGGGTGAGATTACAAGAATCTCAGTAGGGTCACAACATCACAAGATCTATAGAAATCTTAAAGAAACATCTCCCGAACGACATCATATTCACTACACATCTAAAGGGATATCACGCAACCAATAAGCAATCACAATAGGGTTAGGGCCAAAAACTATTAGCTGAGGGTGGATTTCAAACACTTTCAAAAATCAAAAGTATACAGGCAAGTAAATTATCAATCAATCTTATGAACAGAAAAGGTCATCCCCTTCCACCTGTGTTGTCCAAGGCTCTGCTACACAAAGGGTAAAAGATTAGCACACAAGCTAATTAGTAACCGTATTCATCTTGCCAGCACACAAGACAAGACATCTAGCCAACACACAAGACTAGACATCCTAACCAACACACAGGATTAGGCATCCTAACCAACACACAGGATTAGGGCATCTTGCTAGAACATAGGACAAGGCATCTAGCTAGTACATAGGACAAGGCCTCTAGCCAGCACACAGGACTATGCATCCAGCGAGCTCTTACTGGGGATTGCCACCCATATGACTCCCATACCAATAAGAACCTCTCTTCTCCCAAGGAGCATCAGCGCTTGCCCCGAATGGCCACCAAAATAGGATCCTCACACAGACATGTACAAGCACACATAGGCAAGTACAAGGCATGACATCACATCAGGGCATCCTTAATCAAATCACAACATAATCAGCATATTCAATTCACACAACACATGTGTATTACGCAACCTATCTCAAGGGTCGAAATTGCCTAATTGATCCTCAAGTCAATCCGTAACTCATGTGTACTATAAACAACGTATGCTTATGCACAATATCATAGATAATTACTGATGTCATCAATAAAACAATAAGGATCTTTGGAGAAACTGATAAGGTATAGATCCTATTTTTCTTATCTCTAAACAAGTAACTAATCTTTTGCCTTTATCTAGAGGATCCGAACCACCTATATCATCATAAGGCAAAGACAAAACTATATTAAGCATGCATATTCTATAACCAAGTAAACATCCTATTTCCTTACCAATTCCACTCACCAAACCTATCAGAAACCAGTGATCAGATGTCGTAGGTACCTCCCCATTGGATGTGTGATGTGATAGCCAAGAACTTAACAAGAATCAACCTGATTTACCATCCAAATTAACCAATAAGCAAGTCAATTGATCAAAATCGAGAACAATAAACAAAGGTGTAGGGCATGCCAATTTCATACATAGGGAAGATTCATAAGGATGAATTCATAATATTACAACGTAGATAGGTGCCAAAAAATCATACGAACAAAAGAAACAACAACAGAAACTAATTGAAGGATTAATCAACGAAATTTGGCACCAAGACCCTATAAATTGCGATAAGGATTTGCATAGGGAAGAACTGACCTTCTGATGATCAAACCAAGATAGCAAGATAGAGGATGAAAAGATCTTTCCAACAAGCTATTATTCATATAAATTTGATGAAAGATGAAAGAATTCGGTTATGATGAATGTTTAGGAATTTCGGCAGCAAGGGTAGGGAAGAAGGGTTTGATTGTATGATGATATTGTGTATTTTTTTAGTGTGGGATATAAGTGTGGTCGGCTATCCCTTTTCTAGGGTATAGTGGGATTAATTTTTCCTACTTTAAAGACTAGATATAGGGAGATAATCATTAGGATTTAATTTCTGGAATTATCCTTTAATTTTAGGAGATTATCATTCAAGATAAGATTGAGCCAATAAGGAAACGAAATAAAGGAGAAATGAATCAGAAATGAACACTAAATCTTCAATACCATTTTTGACCATTACACATCTATTTTTTTAAGTGCAAAATGGTCATTTTATCTACACTGGCTTCTGAACTTTTAGGACAAAAAATCGGTGTCTCACTAGGTCTATTGGAGGTTTAAAATGGTTGGTGAATTTCCTAAGAATTTTTGAAATCATAAATTGATTTATTATGATTTTTTATATTATAATATAAGGTATTCAAATTTTTAATAAACTATTGAGATATAAAAAAAATAATTTTATAGTACTGATGGATAATACTATTCATAAAGATTCTATAAAATTTTCTGGATATTTTTCTGAATAATATTGGATTTATTATGAATTTTTAAAGAATTATTATAATTTATAAATAATATTTATTATTATTATTTCATTAATATTTAAAATATAATAATATTACATTAAATACAAAGCTAAAATGACAGGTGGGTGTGTCGTTTTGACCAAGATAGTAAAAAAGACAGCCAGTTCCGTCGTTTTGGCCTCAGGGCAGGTGTAGGTCATTTTAATTAAAAACGATGTAAGACTCCAAAACGACGTCATATCATCGTGAGACTGACTACCGCCTAGGGCATTTTCGGTCTCTGCGAGTCACCGGTGCCATAACGGGATAAGTGTCTCATTACATGTTCAGCTCCCTAAAATGCTGCCTAGCCTCGCAAAATCATGGTGTGACATCATCTGGTGGTGCCACGTGGTGTGCTATAATTGGCCAGAAATAAATAAAATTTTGAAAAATAAAAAAATGGCCAGAAATAGTAGAAAAACTGGGAAAATAGCAAAAAATAAGAAAAATTAGATTGAATTTGGATTCTAATGGTACCAAATTTTTAGGACTTGGAGTTCATTTGATTTGTGAAATAAATACTACAAGATTTGAGAAAATTGAAAAAAATAAGAAAATTTTCCAGTTTGATCTCGAGTTTAGTCTAGGACTATAATTCGTAGGGTAGAGAGTTGGGAAGTATGATTTTATATATTTGTGACCCTCCAGTGTCGTTTATTGAAGAATTAGATATCGTTATGTGTAGGTGGATATCTACTGATGCAAGATCTCGAGAAATCAGTCCAGGAAACAAGTGTATTATTCGAACTTCGAAAACCCGTGAGTGGACAGACCCTTTTACTTAATTGCTTGAATCACTGACATGATAATACAAATAAATTAATAAAGAAAATTATAATGAAATAATATCATGGAATCTTAAGTATGCTTAAATGCATGTGAATTGTTAAATGAAATGATGTATTGCATGCTCTGGAATACTATGTTTAGTATGGAAGTGTGAAATGCATTATTAAAGTGTAAATGACGCATCAAGTCGCATTTGGAATTATGAGGTGGATCATATATTGCAGAAGCTTGGGGTGATTTGTGTGACTCTTGAGAGCTCTTCGAGTATGGTAGTGAGGCATGGACTTGCCGAGGGAGTCATAAGGAGGGACATGGTTTATATAATTGTGCTAACTGAATGTATGACATAAATTCCTAACGAGGGGACTATATAGACTGAGCTACCATCACCTATCACCCTAGCATCGTCAGTGGTCTAGGCAAAGTGTTATGCATGTCCCATTGGGACATACTAAATCATCTTAAGAGATAACAAGAGAAAAGATGTGAGGTGTTGCATGAAGTGCTTCTAACGTATCTCAGTCCTATTCCCAGAACTCACATGGACTGATAGTTATTGCCAGCCTTGTCATGGTCGTGAATGCCTGAAGATATTGCTGCGTATATTGACTGTGATTGTGCTCTTTGACTCATTGATGCTATGAATGTATGCTAGCATGTCAGTTAATATGTTGCATGAATGTGTGTAAAATATTTTGTATGCTTTTCCCGTCCGCTCATCTAGCAAGTTTTTGCCGAATCTTTGTATCCATTTGGGTTCAGGAATGGTAGAATTGAATACAACCGTGGTTTTCTTCTCAAACAGATAGTTAGCCCATCGAGGATAGGTTAATGCTGGGTTAGGATTTCTATTATGAACCCAAAAATTCTATGTACATAATACCATATTCCTCCAGGCTTTGTATTTATGTCATAGATGACTTGTATATATTGGGAATACAGTAAATCATAGGGGACTTATAGTATTATCGAAGTAGCATGGACGTTAGATATCTAATTGTAATACGATGTCTCTTAGATAACACCGTTATCAATAAATAAACCCACTGTTGTACTTTTAATTTCCCTTATTATTTCTTCTTTGTTATTTATTATTTCTTTCTAACCTTATAAGTTTATTATGTGCATTGCTAGATGTGAGCAGTGTATATAATGGGCCTATGGGAATTGTTGTGCAAAATTTTAAGGTTCGAGACACGACAATACTAGTGTTAAAATATGATTCAAATATCATTAACTGAGTAATATGGAATATTCAATAAATTTTTATTCTTTGTGGTCAAAATTTGTTAACATTGAGTTACCAATATTTATGTTGAATTATTGATATTCATGCTATGTTGATTTTTTAAAAGAGCCTACATAAATGGCTCTTAAGTAGTATCTTTTATATTTTATCGTATCCCAGAAATAACAAGTATAACTTGGTCTCTTATTATACTCTTTATGTCCTTTTATGTATTTCTCTTTGTTTCTTTTTTTAACATTTTGGTAGCGGAGCCAAGTTGATAGTTTTTTAGAAGCTAATAGAGAGAGAAAAATAATAAAAGAGAGAGAGAGAGAGAGAGAGAGAGAGAGAGAGAGAGAACACACTAGAGAGTGCAAAATAAATACAACGGCATCAAATGGTATTTCACCCTCTTCACAACCACTAATATCAATTTTCGTAGGTGACAAGTATGAGTCATATAGTATTAAAATGAAGACTCTATTTATGTCTCAAGATCTTTGGGACTTAGTGGAAGATGGCTTTATAGATTTGAAAGAGCCAAATGGAGAAGAAGCAATAAGATTGAGAGAAACCGTGAAAAGAGATGCTAAATCTTAGTTCTTAATTCAACAAGCAGTTCATGAAACAATTTTTTCAAGAATCACAGCAGCAACAACTTCACTAGAAGCGTGGCAGATCTTGAAAAAGAAGTATCAAGGTTCCTCAAAAGTGACTACGGTAAAATTGTCGATTTACCGTCGTGATTGTGAAACTTTATCTATGAAAAATAATGAATCCATTTAGACATACTTGTCAAGAGTGTATACTCTTGTTAATCAAATGAAATCTTATGAAGAAATTTTTTCTGAAGAAATTGTCATTGCAAAAGTTTTACAGAGTCTCACACCTAAATTTGAACATATTTTTGTTGCAATGGAAGAGGCACATGATTTGTCTAACTATTCATTTGATGAACTAATAAGTTCTTTGCAAGCTCGTGAAGAAAGATTCCTAAGAACAAAAGAAAAAAATATAAAGAAAAGGCATTTTAGGTGAAATAGGGTCCAATGAAAAGGAGAAGAAGAGCAATTATGTTAGTTATGGTCATTACAGAGGTAGTTTTCCTGGTAGAGATAGTGGAAGAAGATAAGGAAGAGGTCAAGGTAAAGAACGCTCAAATAAAGAAAATCACAACAAGACCTTTCGATATAACTACTGCAATAGACTTGGCAATAAAGAAAAATATTGTTATAAAAAACATAATGATGATAGATATCAAGCCAGTTTTGCAGAAAAACTAGATGAAGAAAGTAAATTATTTATGGTATTTTTTGTGAAAAGAAGAAGTCTAACAACATGGATTTTTGATAATGGTTTTTCCAATCATATGTCTGGAACAAAATCATTTTTTAGAGAGCTTGACGAATCTTAAAAATCAGATATGACATTAGAAGATGACAAGAAGATTCAGGTTGAAGGTAAATTTACTGTTAGCATTAAAAACAATAACGGTAATGCTAAGATTTTATAAGATGTGATGTTTGTTCCTAGTCTATCTTATAATTTACTTAGCATTGGAAAACTTATGATTAATGATTATTCAATTATGTTTGATGATGAGAGTTGCATTATTAAAGATAAAAATTCTGGACACATTAGTGCTAAGGTGCCAATAACCAGTAATAAAATATTTCCATTACAAGTATCAATGGTGGAAAAATGTGTTATGGTTACTAAGAATGATGATGAGACTAAAATGTGGTATTTACATTATGTACTTTTGAATATTAGTGGCTTGAAGTTGTTGAGTCAAAAATAGCTAGTTTTTGGATTGTCAATACTCAAATGAACTTGGATTTTGTGAAGGCTTGTATTTATAGGAAGCAAAGCAGAAAACAATTTGTTGTAGGAAAAGCTTGGAGAGCTTCTCATTATCTTGAAGTACAAAATGCAAAATTGTATGGGCCTATGAATGTTGAATCTGTTAGTGCTAGTAAATATTTTTTGTTATTTACTAATTATTACAATCGCATGAGTTAGGTTTATTTCTTGGAAAAAAAGTATGAAGCTTTTGACAAGTTTAAGAAATTCAAAATATTTGTAGAGAGAAAAAGTAATCTTTTAATAAATATATTACGGATAGAGGAGGAGAATTTGTATCTACCAACTTTAATATTTTTTTGAGAAGATTGACATTCATAGAGAGCTGCCAATCCTATATACACCAGAGCAAAATGGTGTAACAAAAGAAAGAACCAAACAACTGTTGAGATGACTAGAAATATGATAAAAGAAAAATGTCTTCCTACCTATTTTTGGGCAGAAGCAGTTGCCATAGTAGTGTATATTCTCAATCTATATCCGACAAGAGTTGTTCTTTATCAAACTCCATATGAGGTCTAGACAGGTAGAAAACCATATGTAAGCCACTTAAGGATTTTTTATTGTTTAGCTTACGCTTTCGTTAAAATTTATGCTCAAAAGTTTGATAAAAAATATAAAAAGTATATCTTTGTTGGATATTGTTCTCAGTCTAAAACATATAAACTATATAATCCTATAAGTGGCAAGATTATAGTTAGCAGGGATGTAATAATTAATGAAGATGCAAACTAGATTTAGGGTAAAGGAAAGAAGCCACAAGAAAGTTCCAAGACTATTGAAGAGTTTTTTTCATGAAGAAAAGGGGTCAGCTCATACAAATTCTTCACTTAACTCATCTTCAACTACAACAACAACAAATTCATCCACTTTAGCAACAACCAGAAACTCTTCATCTCCAACTCCAAAAGAGCTTGCTGATAAACTAGTTTCACTAAGAAGATCTGTGAGACCCAACCTAAGTATGGGGGTCAATGTTACCCAATCCCACATCGGAAAGGAGTGAGATAAGTCTTATGCTTATATGTGTTGTGTGAATGGATCATATGTAGCAAGTTGCATCTTTTGGGCCATGTGGTTAGAAGTCACACCGAGCGTTATAGTTGTGATCCATCATGCGCACATATATGTCCGGACTCTTTGAGCCGGGGATTCGGGGACCGGGTCGTGACAAATGGTAACAGAGCCGATCTCGCTCCCTCTTCCGTGTGGGCTTGGGCCGTGTGTTTAGTTCACGTTTGGGCCGAAGTCAGTTATGTTTGGGCTCCCCTCATGAGGACACGAGGTCTATAAGGAGGGGAGATTGTGAGATCTAGCCTGCGTAGGGGTTAATATTACCCAATCCCACATCGGAAAGGAGTGAGGGAGGTCTTGAGCTTATATGTGTTGTGTGAATGAATCATATGTAACAAATTATATATTTTGGGCAATATGGTTAGAATTTTAACTGAGCATTACATTTGTGATCCATCATATGCTCATACACATTTGGGCTTGCTGAGCTGGGGGTCCGAGTGGTCCGAGGGCCGGGTTGTAACAATTAACAAGGGCCAGAAAGCCTAATCCCAAATACAATGTACTTGCATTTTTTCTTTTCTTGTTACTGATCCTATTTATTTTGAAGAGGCTGCAAAAGAAGGTTACTGGTGTAAAGCTATGGAAGAAGAGTTTTTGGCTATACAAAAAAATCAAACTTGGAATTTGGTAAATTTGCCAGCAAACAAGAATCCTTTGAGCTCAACTAGGAATTTAGAATGAAGCATCATGTAGATGGGAGTATCCAAAGATATAAGGCAAGATTGGTTGTAAAGGGTTATTATCAGCAGTAAGGCACTGACTTTAATGAAATGTTTTCTCATGTTAATTGTTTTGAAATGATGAGAACCTTTTTAGCCTTAGGTGCTCAATTAAATTGGGTGTACAAATTTGATGTTAAATCTTCTTTCTTAAATGGTGACTTGGAAGAGAAGGTTTATGTTTTACAACTGGAAGATTTTGTTGTTTTACAACTGGTTTATTACATTATTTTCTTTATCTTGAAATAAAATAAGAAGTTGATGGCATATTTATTTCACAAAGAAAATATATAACTAATCTTCTGACTAAATTCAATATGTTAAATAGTAAAGTTGTTGTCATACCCATGAATGTCAATGAGAAGTTATGTTGCGATGATGATGCTCAAATGGCTATTGCAACTTATTATAGAAGTCTTGCTTATAGTCTAAACTATTTGTCTCATACAAGGCCAAAAGTCTTGTTAGAGTTGTGTTTAGATATATGAATAATATGAGAAACCTTCATCTTGGAGTTGCAAAAGGAATCTTGAAATATATTCAAGGAACAAATGAATATGGAATTTGGTACTCTAATATACAAAATTTTAAACTAACAGGTTTTACAGGTAGTGATTGGACAGTAAGTAGTGATGATAGAAAAAGAGCAACTGGTTTCGTGTTTAATTTTGGGTCTGGAGCAATTTTATAGAGTTCAAAGAAACAAGAAGTTATGACATTATCCCCTTCGGAAGAAGAATATATTGCAACAACTTCATCCGCATGTCAAGCTATTTTGTTAAGGAGACTGCTTGCAAATTTTAATAACAAACAAACAGGTGCAACAGAGATCTTTTATGACAGTTGATCAACCATTGCTATGATAGAAAATCTAGCCTTCCACAATAGAACAAACACATCTGAACAAATAGCAGATATTTTAACGAAGTCGGTTCAGCAAGCAAGCATGAATTTTTTCATAATTCAAGTTAGTGCTTGTGATTTTGAATCAAAGGATGGTGTTAAACTATGATTCAAATATCATTGACCGAGTAATAAGGGATATTCAACAATTTTTTATTTTTCTATTATTTTCTACAGTCAAAACTTCTTAACATTAAGTTATCATTTATTTAAAAAGCCTATATAAATGGCTATTAATGTCACGTCCCGAAACCCAAAATTTTGCAAGACAATTGCCATTAATCCACTATATACATTGTCACATCACACGACAATGCAGATTGTAAACCTACAAGGCTAGTGGTACAAAACCTAAGTGGAGAAGAAATTGTCATCCCAAGAACATTAACATGCACAATAGAAAAGATTTAAAGTCAGGATGTTGTTCTGGGTGGCATCCCTTTATAAGCAAACCCATAGTTTAACAGTCCATAACTGTACTTATTACGACGCCCCAAATACTAATACTTTTAAATATTATCTTGTATGCACTCCATCCATTATTCCCTTCTCATGATGCATGAGAGTGTACTCAAAATCATAATTCCTACATTCAATACCAATGTTCCGGTAGAAGTCAGGCAGGTGAGCAGACACAAAACATATACATAGTATTTCATAGTCAATCATTTCTTTAGTCAATAGATATAATGGTATACAATAATTTTATCAGAATACACATTTAGTAGAAGCAATCAGAGTCAATTAAAAAGTATAAATCATAACTCTTCAGATCACACAAGATTATAATTGGGTTAACAATATCATCCAGTCTATTTGAGCAAGAGATAGGACTTGAGTTCTTCAGTGATACTCTATTCTTATTTTCTTTTAATTATATTTTTTCATGCAGTAGACAATACCATGTTAAGCCAGTTTCCTAGCTCAATCCACTGATGATGCCGGAGCATTAGGTGATGGTAACTATACCTAAACGATTCCCACTTTGCAGGATCCTGATTCATATTTCTCAATACACAATAAAATAAATGAATATAACCCCTTTCATACCTTATTACCTCGTCTCCATGCCACACTACTAGACTTAAAGAGCTCACAAAGATTGTATAGGTTATCTTATGCGAATTCAGTGCTTTGCACAATATATGTCTCGAATGCACCCAGTACACTATATGCATCTCAATAAATCGAACACAACAAATCACTTTGATATAGTTCACAACATTGCATAGTAATCATTGCATACTATACCAACAATCATTCAATTCACAGCAATTTTCAGGCATAATAGAGTATACACACATCATTCTAGTTAATTATTTCATATTAACCATATTTTACTACTCATGCCAGTAATTAGACAAACAAAAGAAATAGTTTGTCCAACCATAGGTTTCCAAGCCCATATATACGCCAATGGCACTCTCGACAAACTCCTCAAGGTCGCGCCACTATAGGTATCCACCTGCGCATAACCATTTTCAAATTCTAATTAATCATACTCATTTTATAAGCACACATTAAATCAAGCATTTATACCCTTTATTTGACGTGTTTTTACCAGTGAACCAACCTAGGACCCAACCAGATATTTTTCTCATTTTTTCTTATTTTTTCCAAATCTTGTTCTTTTTATTTGACCCATCAATTCAAATCAAAATATAAAAAATATAGTACCATTAGAATCCAAAATCTAGTATTTTTCATAATTTTTTTAGATTTTTTCTTAATTTTTAACTATTTTCCTGAATTTTTTATTTTAATCATTTTCTAAAAATAAGTCAAAATAAAAATCAGCTAGACATGTGTCAACCCAAGACTAAGACACATGTCATACTCCAATTTGTCCATTTTTTACCCTAGCTCATCTAGCAGTGACACATTGACCAATTAGAATATGCTATGCCATCACTTCGGACCTATCCTAGCTCGACACCTCATCAACTGGACCTATCTAACCTCAACACATGTGTGAGATCTTGATATTTGTGTCGATGAGTTGGATTCTAGTTTTGGACCTAGAACGTATAAAACGGCTCAATAGTTATTTAGAGAAGGATTGGATAGGAACAAAACCCTCATGTTTAGTCATTTGGACTTATAGGATGAATTTATTGTTTAATTATTTAGAAAAATATGTATTTTTTTGCGAACCTCAAACTGAGAGTATTTTTATAATTTTATTTTCAGTTATATTAAATTTTTATTGGAATCCCTCTTGATATTGATAACCTTGAAAAATATTTTCCGAATTTTGTTTCAAAACCTAGAAACTCGAAGTGAAATACGAACCGTTCTACTTTTAAAGATTTTGTATTAATGTTGATATAGATATAAACCAAGGAATTATAAAAATAATTACTATAGAGAGATTTTGATGAAATTTGGTGATCAAAGACCAGAATTACGATTAAAGATGAGATATGAAGGTACGAGAATTTTCTCAGATTTTTTTGAAAAGATAATTTAGTATTAAAATATTTTTTAATTATGATTTTTGAAGTATTACATATATTATTAATTATCTAATAATTAAAAAATAATTTAATCATATTGGAGTGTTTTACTATTTTTAAAGGATTTATCAGAATTTTCTGAGTATTTTTTAGGATAATATACTAATTATTAAGAATTTTATTCAGTTTCTATAATTTTAGATATATATTATGTAAGAATCAGAAATTTTTAACCTGCTTTGGTCGAGAAGCCCAAGGAAGCATCATCGATGTCAATAGGCCTTGACCCGTTAATTGAAAGTATTTATGGACACATGGTACGATCTATGTAATTTTGGAAAATTTTAAATTATTATTAGAAATTGTTATAATTAATCATAAATGATTGGAAAATCATTATCGATGAGTTGTTGGTGATTTTGAAGTTTTAAGACCATGGATTGGTCTATTGAGGCTATTAGAGGATGGATTGGTATATTGAGGGTATTAGAGGGTGTACAAAGTTTTTGAGAATTTTCGAAGATAGATTCAATATTATAATAATTTTTCTAAAGAAAATATTAAGATATAATAATAATAATAATTTTATGGTATGGATGGATAGTAACATTAATAAGAAATTTATAAAAATTTTCTATATATTTTTCAGAGTAGTGTAATAGTTATTAGGAATATTTTAAGATTTAATTTAATTAATAAACAATATTTAAATATTTAAAAATAATAAATTATAAAATTAATTTAATAAACGAGATTGACCAGTGTTCTTTTGACCATCCTCAGTCAACACACAGCAAAGGAGGGGGGGAGATAGGTTTGACTGCGGGAATCAAAATGCACCAAGAGGTGTTGTTTTGAATTCGGGCTGCACATGGGGTAGGCTGGCGATACGACCTCGTTTTCCGAATAACCTACTGCCACACTAACTCTCTCGGTTCTTTCCGGTCATTCTAATGGGATAAAATCCTGTTTTGGTTATCTATCTCCTTCATCCCATTTTGGAGCTGAAAACGTTCCCTTGAGCCTCGCCTTTCTCCTGAGAACCCAGTTATGCCCCTTTTGTGTTATTACTATTCTCGAATTATCGATTTCAGGTGAGAAATTAACTGGACATTTCCGGATCTTCATTCTCTCGGTATGCGTGATTTAAGATATGAATTTTGATGATTTTCATAGGGTTATGCTCGGATTGATGTGTGCTTGAGTGTAGTGTAGATTAAAATTATTATTGTTGTGCGATTGAAAAATTAGGGTTTTGAGGAAAACCTGTAGCCTCGGTTGGCTAGTGGAGGAAGACGATCTCGGACAACAAGCCTTTCAGGGATCGTTTGGGCAACTTGTTGCTTGACGTGTCACCTGTAAGAGTAGGCGACATGTCGCCTGTAGATGAAGGAAGGTAGGACCCCGAGTCATAGGCTCGGGCAAGGTGGTGCGCCCTGATTGGGCCGCGTGTCTCCAATTCAGACGATCGGAGGACGTGTGGCATGCAGAGGGTAAACAGCGTGTCACAAGGCTGGAGGTTTGGAGACTCCCTAGCAGCTCTTAGAGCTGCCGATTGCTACATTCTGAATGAAAGAATAATGAATAAATTTGAAAAACTTAGGGAAAATTGGCAGAAATGAAAAAAAAATCAAGGAAAATAGCAGAAAAATGAGAAAATAGGAAAAATATCTGAATTGATTCTGAGTTAGGTATTGGGTAGAAACGCATTGAATTGAGGTTATAGATGCATAATTTTATGTGTAACTATGTGATTTAGTTTATGATATTGAGGAATAAGCTATGATTTCTATTGACGCGACACATTGAGGAATCGATCCAACAATCGAAGGATCAAGTGTGGGCTCTTCGAACATCGGAAAAACCCGTGAGTGGATAGATTTTGTCATGATCCGGCCCACGAACTCTAGATCAAACGGGCCCGGACGTGTATGTGTGTGTGATGGATCACAATTCCAATACTGAGTTGGGCTTCTAACCACATGGCCCAAAAGATGCATCTTGTTACAAATGATACCATCACACAACACATATAAGCCCAAGACATCCCCCACTCCTTTCCGATGTGGGATTGGGTAACACGACCCCCTATGTAGCCTGAGTCTCACAATCTCTCCTCCTTATAGACCTCGTGTCCTCATAAGGGAAGCCCAAATGTAACTGACTTGGGCTCAAACTCACGGGCCCAAACGTGAAAACACAAACGGCCCAAACCCACACGGAAGAGGGAGCGAGATCGACTTCGCTACCATTTGTTAAGACCCGGCCCTGGGTCCCTTGGCCTAGCAAGCCCAGACATGTATGTGTGCGTGATGGATCACAACTGCAATACTGAGTTGGGCTTCTAACCATATAGCCCAAAATGTGCATCTTGTTACAAATGATACCATCACACAACATATATAAGCCCAAGACCTCTCCCACTCCTTTCCAATGTGGGATTGGGTAACACGACCCCCTACGCAGGCTGGGTCATATAATTCACCCATGTTGTTACCCTAGTTCACTTGGTTCTCGTCGTTTTCTGGTCATTCCAATAGGATAAAATTTTGTTTTTTCCATTTCTCTCCATTATCCCGTTTTGGAGCCGAAAACATTTCCTCGAGCCTATTCTTTCTCCCAAGAACCCAGCTCGATTCTTTTTGTGTTATTACCAGCCTCGAATCACCGATTTCAGGTGAGAAATTAACCAAAAATTTTTGGATCTTCATCCTCTCGGTATGCATGATTTAAGACATGAGTTTTGATGATTTTTATAGAATTATGTTTGGATTAATGTGTGGTTGATTGTAGTGAAGATTAAATTTATTATTGTTTTGTGAATGAAGAATTAGGGTTTTGAGGAAAACCTGCAACCTCGGTTGGCTAGGGGAAGAAGACGACCTCGGACGACAAGCTATCCAGGGGTCGTCTGGGCGACTTGTTGCCTAAAGGAAATCTAGTCGATATGTCACCTGCAAGAGCAGGTGATGTGTCGCCTAGAGATGAGACAGGTAGGACCCTGAGCCTTAGGCTCGGGCAAAGTGGTGCGCCCTAATTGGGCTACGTGTCTTCGTTCCAAAGGTTTGGAGGACGTGTGGCATGCGGAGGGTAAACCGCGTGTCACGAGGCTTGAGGTTCAGAGGCACTTTGCCAGCTCTTGGAGCTGCTAGGTGTCACGTTCTGATTGGAGGAAACATAAATAAATTTGAAAATATTAAGGAAAATCGATAAAAATGAATGAAAAATCAAGAAAATAGCAGAAAAAGTAGAAAAATTTCCAAAAAAATACTAAAAATTATAAGAAGTCTGGTGGTACCAAAATTTATGAAATTGGAGTTGATTTGATGGGTCAAATAATTAGAACAAGATTTTGAAAATATAGAAAAATAGAAAAAATATCTGAATCGATTTTAAGTTAGATATCTAGTATAAATGCGTTGAATTAAGGTTATATACACATAATTTTATGCATAACTATGCAATTTAGTTTATGATATTAAGGAATCAGTTATGATTTCATAGATAGGTGAATAACTATTGATGCAGGACATAGAGAAATCGGTCCAGCAATCGAAGGATCAAGTGTGGGCTCTATCAACATCGGGAAAATGCAACAAGAGGTGTTATTTTGAACTGGGGCTGCACATGAGGTAGGCTAGCGATACGACCTCGTTTTCCAAATAACCTACTGCCACACTAACTCTCTCGGTCCTTTCCAGTCATTCCATTGGGATAAAATCCTGTTTGGGTTATCTATCTCCTTCATCCCATTTTGGAGCCGAAAATGTTTCCTTGAGCCTCGTTTTTCTCCTGAGAACCCAGTTTGGCCCCTTTTGTGTTATTACTGTTCTCGAATTATCGATTTCTTGTGAGAAATTAACTGGAAATTTCCGGATCTTCATCCTCTCGGTATGCGTGATTTAAGACATGAATTTTGATGATTTTCATAGGTTATGCTCGGATTGATGTGTGCTTGAGTGTAGTGTAGATTAAAATGATTATTGTTGTGCGATTGAAAAATTAGGATTTTGAGGAAAACCTGTAGCCTCGGCTGGCTAGGGGAAGAAGATGTCCTCGGACAACAAGCCTTTTGGGGGTCGTTTGGGCAACTTGTTGCTTGACGTGTCACCTTTAAGAGTATGCGACATGTCGTCTGGAGATGAAGGAAGGTATGATCGTAGTCATAGGATCGGGCAAGGTGGTGCACCCTGATTGGGCCGCGTGTCTCCAATTCAGACGTTCGAAGGACGTGTGGCATGCAGAGGGTAAACAGCGTGTCACAAGGCTGGAGGTTCGGAGACTCCCTAGCAGCTCTTAGAGCTACCAATTGTCATGTTCTGATTGAAAAAAAATGAATAAATTTGAAAACCTTAGGGAAAATTGACAGAAATGAAAAAAGAATCAAGGAAAATAGCAAAAAAATGAGAAAAATAGAAAAAATATCTGAATTGATTCTGAGTTAGGTATTGGGTAGAGGCGCATTGAATTGAGGTTATAGATGCATAATTTTGTGTGTAACTATGGACGCAGCACATTGAGGAATCGATCCAACAATCGAAGGATCAAGTGTGGGCTGTTCGAATATCGAAAAAACCCGTGAGTGGATAGATTTTGTCATGACCCGTCCCACGAACCCTCGATCAAACGGGCCCAGACGTGTATGTATGTGTGATGGATCAAAATTGTAATGCTGAGTTGGGCTTCTAACCACATGGTTCAAAAGATGCATCTTGTTACAAATGATACCATCACACAACACATATAAGCCCAAGACATCCCCTACTCCTTTCCGATGTGGGATTGAGTAACACGACCCCCTACGTAGCCTGGTTCTTACAATCTCCCCTCCATATAGACATAGTGTCCTCATAAGGGGAGCCCAAATTTAACTGACTTGGGCTCAAACTCACGGGCCCAAACGTGAACACACAAACAGCCGAAACCCACACAGAAGGGGGATCGAGATCGGCTTTGCTACCATTTGTTAAGACTCGTCTCCGGGCCTCTCGGCCCAGCGAGCTCGAACATGTATGTGTGCGTGATGGATCACAACTGCAACACTGAGTTGGGCTTCTAACCATATGGCCCAAAAGATGCATCTTGTTTCAAATGATACCATCACACAATACATATAAGCCCAAGACCTCCCCCACTCCTTTCCGATGTGGGATTGGGTAACACGACCCCCTACGCAGGCTGGGTCTCACAATTCACCCATGCTGCTACCCTAGCTCACTTGGTTCTTGCCGTTTTCCGGTCATTCCAACAAGATAAAATCCCGTTTTTGCCATTTCTCTCCTTTATTCCGTTTTGGAGCTGAAAACATTTCCTCGAGCCTCGTCCTTCTCCCAATAACCCAGCTCGATTCTTTTTGTGTTATTACCAGCCTTGAATCACTGGTTTCAGGTGAGAAATTAACCAAAAATTTTTGGATCTTCATCCTCTCGGTGTGTGTGATTTAAGACATGAGTTTTGACAATTTTTATAGGATTATGTTCGGATTAATGTGTGCTTGAGTGTAGTGAAGATTAAATTGAATATTGTTGTGTGATTGAAGAATTAGGGTTTTGTGGAAAACCTCCAACCTCAGTTGGCTAGGGGAAGAAGACGACCCCGGATGACATGTTGTCCAAGGGTCGTCTGAGCGACTTGTTACCTAAAGGAAATCTATGCGATATGTCATCTGCAAGAGCAGGTGGTGTGTCGCCTAGAGAAGAGACAGGTAGGACCCTGAGCCTTAGGCTCGGGCAAAGTGGTGCACCCTAATTGAGCTGCGTATCTTCGTTCTAAAGGTTTAGAGGACGTGTGGCATGCGGAGGGTAAACCGCGTGTCATGAGGCTTGAGGTTCAGAGGCACTTTGCCAGCGCTTGGAGCTGCCAGGTGTCCCGTTCTGATTGAAGGAAAAATAAATAAATTTGAAAATATTAAGGAAAATCGATAAAAATGAAAGAAAAATCAAGGAAATAACAGAAAAAGTAGAAGAATTCCCAAAAAAATACTAAAAATTATAAGGAGTTTGGTGGTACCAAAATTTATGAAATTGGAGTTGATTTGATGGGTCAAATAATTAGAACAAGATTTGGAAAATATAAAAAAATAGAAAAAATATCTGAATCGATTTTAAGTTAGATATCTAGTATAAATGCGTTGAATTAAGGTTATATACGTGTAATTTTATGCATAACTATGCAATTTAGTTTATGATATTAAGGAATCAGTTATGATTTTATGGATAGGTGAATAACTATTGATGCAGGACATAGAGGAATCGGTCCAGCAATCGAAGGATCAAGTTTGGGCTCTTTGAACATCGGGAAAATGCACCAAGAGGTGTTGTTTTGAACTGGGGCTGCACATGGGGTAGGCTGGCGATACGACCTCGTTTTCCGAATAATCTACTGCCACACTAACTCTCTCGGTTCTTTCCGGTCATTCCAATGGGATAAAATCCTGTTTTGGTTATCTATCTTCCTTATCCCTTTTTGGAGCCAAAAACGTTCCCTTGAGCCTCGCCTTTCTCCTGAGAACCCAGTTTGGCCCCTTTTGTGTTATTACTGTTCTCGAATTATCGATTTCTTGTGAGAAATTAACTGGAAATTTCCGGATCTTCATCCTCTCGGTATGCGTGATTTAAGACATGAATTTTGATGATTTTCATAGGGTTATGCTTGGATTGATGTGTGCTTGAGTGTAGTGTAGATTAAAATGATTATTGTTGTGCAATTGAAAATTAGAGTTTTGAGGAAAACCTGTAGCCTCGGCTGGCTAGGGGAAGAAGACGACCTCGGACAACAAGCCTTTCGGGGGTCGTTTGGGCAACTTGTTGCTTGACGTGTCATTTGTAAGAGTATGCGACATGTCGCCTGGAGATAAAGGAAGGTAGGACCCCGAGTCATAGGCTCGGGCAAGGTTGTGCTCCCTGATTGGGCCGCGTGTCTCCAATTCAGACGTTCGAAGGACGTGTGGCATGCATAGGGTAAACAGCGTGTCACAAGGTTGGAGCTTCGGAGACTCCCTAACAGCTCTTAGAACTGCCAATTGCCACGTTCTGATTGAAGGAAAAATGAATAAATTTGAAAAACTTAGGGAAAATTGGCATAAATGAAAAAAAAATAAAGGAAAATAGCAGAAAAATAAAAAAAATAGGAAAAATATCTGAATTGATTCTGAGTTAGGTATTGGATAGAAACACATTGAATTGAGGTTTTAGATGTATAATTTTTTGTGTAACTATGTGATTTAGTTTATGATATTGAGGAATAGGCTAAGATTTCTATTGACGCAGCACATTCAGGAATCGATCCAACAATCGAAGGATCAAGTGTGGGCTCTTCGAACATCGGAAAAACCCTTGAGTGAATAGATTTTGTCATGATCCGGCCCACGAACCCTCGATCAAACGGGCCCGGACGTGTATGTGTGTGTGATGGATCACAATTTCAATGCTGAGTTGGGCTTCTAATCACATGGCCCAAAAGATGCATCTTGTTACAAATGATACCATCACACAACACATATAAGCCCAAGACATCCCCCACTCCTTTCCGATGTGGGATTGGGTAACACAACTCCCTACGTAGCCTGGGTCTCACAATCTCCCCTCCTTATAGACCTCGTATCCTCATAAAGGAAGCCCAAATGTAACTGACTTGGGCTCAAACTCACGGGCCCAAACCTGAACACAGAAACGGCCCAAACCCATACGGAAGAGGGAACGAGATCGGCTTCGCTACCATTTGTTAAGACCCGGCCCCGGGCCCCTCAATCTAGCGGGCCCAGACTTGTATGTGTGCGTGATGGATCACAACTGCAATACTAAGTTGGGCTTCTAACCATATGTCCCAAAAGGTGCATCTTGTTACAAATGATACCATCACACAACACATATAAGCCCAAGACCTCCCTCACTCCTTTCCGATGTGGGATTGGGTAACACGACTCCCTACGCAGGCTGGGTCTTACTATTCACCCATGTTGCTACCCTAGCTCACTTGGTTCTCGCCATTTTCCGGTCATTCCAACAGGATAAAATCCCGTTTTTACCATTTCTCTCCATTATCTCGTTTTGGAGCCGAAAATATTTCCTCTAGCCTCGCCCTTCTCCCAAGAACCCAGCCCGATTCTTTTTGTGTTATTACCAGCCAAAAATCACCGGTTTCAGGTGAGAAATTAACCAAAAATTTGTGGATCTTCATCCTCTCGGTGTGCGTGATTTAAGACATGAGTTTTGATGATTTTTATAGGATTATGTTCAGATTAATGTGTGCTTGAGTGTAGTGAAGATTAAATTGATTATTGTTGTGTGATTGAAGAATTAGGGTTTTGAGGAAAACCTACAACCTCGGTTGGCTAGGGGAAGAAGACAACCCCGGATGACATGCTGTCCAGGGGCGTCTGGGTGACTTGTTGCCTAAAGGAAATCTAGGCGATATGTCACCTGCACGAGCAAGTGATGTGTCGCCTAGAGATGAGGCAGGTAGGACCCTGAGCCTTAGGCTCGGGCAAAGTGGTGCGCCCTAATTGAGCTGTGTGTCTCGTTCCAAAGGTTTGGAGGACGTGTGGCATGCGGAGGGTAAACCGCGTGTCACGAAGCTTGAGGTTCAGAGGCACTTTGCCAGCGCCTGGAGCTGCCAAGTGTCACGTTCTGATTGGAGGAAAAATAAATAAATTTGAAAATATTAAGGAAAATCGAAAAAAATGAAAAAAAAATCAAGAAAATAGCAGAAAAAGTAGAAGAATTTCTAAAAAAATATTAAAAGTTATAAGAAGTCTGGTGGTACCAAAATTTATGAAATTGGAGTTGATTTGATGGGTCTAATAATTAGAACGAGATTTGGAAAATATAGAAAAATAGAAAAAATATCTGAATTGATTTTGAGTTAGATATCTAGTATAAATGCGTTGAATTAAGGTTATATACACGTAATTTTATGCATAACTATGACATTTAGTTTATGATATTAAGGAATCGGTTATGATTTCATGGATAGGTGAATAACTATTGATGCAGGACATAGAGGAATCAGTCCAGCAATCGAAGGATCAAGTGTGGGCTTTTTGAACATTGGGAAAACCCATGAGTGGACGGATTTTGTCTATCATTTCTATTACGGACATGATAAATTAGTTATGATTACTAAAGAAAGAATTAAATGATAATCAACAAAAAATATGATGCATGTGTTGTGATTTTGAGTTATATGGTGTGCATATTTTCGATATGCTGTGTTATAATTTGAATAATGCACTAGGATACTATGAAAATTGTTAGGCATGCAATGCATCGAATGAATTAAAAGTACAAGATGTGAATGCACAGGCATATCATAGGGTAACCCATGTGACTCTTGAGAGCTCTCTGAGTATTGTAGCGAGGCGTGGAGACGCCAATCAATCGAAGCTATAAAGGGGACAGGAATGACACGAGCAAGCCGATGAACACAAGACGGGTACCTATAGAGTGGGTTCTATTTAGGTGAAACTACCATCGCCTAACACCTCGGCAGCGTCAGTGGAATGAGCATGGGTAATTAAGGAAAAAGGTATGTCGAGAATCACCACTGACGTATCTCGGTCCCAATCCCGGGAATTCAATGGACTGAGAGTTATTGCCAGCCCTATCATGGTCCTATTGTTTTGAATGTTGTGTATACATGCCATATTTTACTGTGACTATGTTCCATTTAATATGATTCTTTGAGTCTCATCGTATGCCAGTGTGTGTTCTTAATAAGCATATGATTGTTTGTGTTCTTTGAATATGTTTTTCCCGTCCACTCACCTGGCGGGTTTCTGCCAAGGTCTTGGCATGATTGCAGGGTGAATAAACAAAAGCTTGCTCCCAGGCATAACTCGAAGACTATTACAGATCTAAGCACATTCGAGGTATCATTTTGAGAATTTATATTTATAGTTGAATCCCCTAAGTCATTTTATTGTAATGAGTCATTGATATGCCACTGACTATTAAATCGAGCATGTAATTATTGTATTATGCTCATTTTTATATTTTTATTCCTGGGGTTGTCCGATGTCACCCAGAGACATCAGTGTATCTTTTATATTTGTTGTGCCTTAAACTATACGCCCATTCTAATGTTCTCCTCCGCTTTATTATTATGCCATTAACCCTGTGGATTCATGGTATGCTTTGTTGTATTTGTGTGAGGATTTGGATTTTTAAGGATAATAATTTAAGAAAATGACGTGTGCGGCTAATGGTTAGATGAATTTAATATCCTCAGACCCAGTGATATGTCGACCCGCATGTATCACATGGTTAGTTTAGAGCGTATATTAAAATATTGTATAATACCTTTTATATATATATATATATATATTGTATATGTGAGTATAAAAGATTATTAATTAGAATTAAGGAGTCTTGGTGAAGGAGTATTTTAAGACCCTGGATACGCTTAAAATTTGAGTAACTTTGAAGTAGAAAAAATTTATGGAGATTTTGAGGATTTAATGCTATATTTATTATCTTTCTAACGCTTATAAAAATTATTTTAAATTATATATTTATCAAAATTTAGAATTGAGATCCAAATGGATTCTTTACTGTTCATAAGAGAATGTAAAAAAAATTTAGGTATTTTTCTGCTATTTTTATTAATTTTTACAAATTTAATTTAATTTTTTGAATAAATAAATATTATTTAATTAATTTTTTTATTATTTTAATTTTGAATTAAATTATATCAGGGTATAACCCAATATGACGTCATTTTGGAACATACCCAAATGACGTTGTTTCAAGTTTAGTAAAAATGATGTCGTTTCACAAAGCGTGAAACAACGACGTTTAGCATCAGGATGGGGGCTCCGTTGTCCCCATCCTCCACTTCGCCTGAGTCCAGTGAACAAAAGAGAGACTAGGACTTGAATTGGGTATTTTTCAATCGAGGGAGATAAACACGATCTGAGGCCAGCATGAGAGGCAATTGGAATCAGTGAGTCGAATCGTGAGGTTTTGGAGAGTAGATCGGAGTGTTTTCGTGCCATTTTCCTGCGATTTTTTTGTGGGTAAGCCGGAATTCTTTTTCTCCTAAAAGTAGTGAATTTGTGAGTGATTTGATATGTTTGGTTGGGTTTTATTGCAGGAGAATAGACAAGTGTTTTGGTGTGAGTTTTGTGGAGTTTAGTCGGCTAGAACGACCGATCGACGTTTGGGGAAATTAACCTCTGGTCGGTCCAAAGGTTGAAGAAGATGTTTATCTGGACGATAAGTCATCCATAGTGAAATTGGGTGACAAGTCGTCCACGGTGAGTAGGAACGACGTGTCATCGGTCTACAAAGGTCAAACTGGGTCGAATCGGATTGGGTTGAACCGAATCGAGTTAGGTCGGAGTCGGGTCGAACCAAAATTATAAGACGAATGTGGTTGGACACATGGTAGTGTCTAGTAATGATTTGTGCTCGTTGACTTTTCTAATTTTTACCCTTTTTTTAGAAATTCTAAAAATAAAGAAAAATTCAGGAAAAATAGAAAGAAAATGAGAAAAAAATCTGAAAAATAGAGAACATAATAAGAATTCAATGGTACATGGTTTGCTTGATTTGGATCTGATTTGAGGCATATAAAAATTAGGAGAAGTTGATAGAAATTCAAAAAATATTGAAAAAAATCCCGATAAAGTTCATATTAACTAATCGAGTCCCTAAGGACTATGTAAGAGGTCGAGTGATTTCAGTTTTTAGTTTATTACCTTATGGATTGAGAAAATTAAATTATCGATCATGACCTGTATAAGTATTGAAACGCGTGCATCGGATCCTAGAGCGACACCCAGTCGAGTGCTACCAGAATAAGGTGAGTGGACTAACCTTAATGTTCCTGTCAATTGTTTATGTTTCGTATTGTATTTTTTTGTGTTAAAAGTGTGATATGCCATAAATATATTTTTTATTGACAGGAATTTTCTTTCATCATGGCATTTCTTTGAAACCAATGTCTTCTTTGCTTTGATTCTTATGAGTGAGGAATTTCGTAAAATTCTAAATATTGTGTGAATAATCCTATGGTGGATCCGTTCTTAAGAACCTTGCTATATGCAAACTCCGGAGGGTTTTGGCTCTCCATGGTGATGAATTCTGTGTGCATGTTGATGAGAGAGATGAACTAATATCTAACATGATATGTATTACTGGTAGCACTGGCCAGAGTGTGAGGATGAGAGAATTTGCCAATGTGAGTTTGGGATCGAGCTTGTAGAGTCACCACCGCAACGTCAGTGTGTCATAAACTCACTCCTTTCTAAAGAAAACCACTGACGATCTTCCTCGATACCATGACAGTGGATTCGATAGAAGTAGATTTCTTTTCCAACCACACAATCCACCACTAACATGTTATTCGAATCCCACTAAGCATAAAAATAACTAATCAATGTTGTGTGCAATAAATTGTGAACGCTTATTGCTATTAATTAAGTGAATAGGATTCTGTGTCTGTGCACTGTGATATTTCCTGTTCTTTTGTTTCGTCTATTGTGAAATATCTATTTTGTCTAACTAAGAATCTCGAAGAGTTAAATGCAGTCACAATAGTCTTACTCACTCACATTAAGTTATAAGAACAAAATTTCACTCACCTAGTTTGCCATGTCAGGTTTACTCAAGATATCCGAGGTGGGGGCTAGACAGTGGAGACATTACGAGAAGAACTATGAGTATCCTACTGCTCTAAGTATATAAATAATCGAGGATGTTACCTTGTATAGGTGGCTTGCTTCATGTGCATATTGTGTGTCAAAGATTTTGGAATTTATGGGATCATGGGTTGTGAAATAAATAAAAATAGTGTGTTTTCATAACATACAATTTCGTACTAACTCTGTATATGATTTTAATACATATACTCAATATTTTCATGCAAAATTTTATATACATAAATATTTCTATGGCAATTGATAATCGCATGATGGGATATGGAATGCAATCATATAGCCTTGTATAGTGTTTATATTTATCATTAAGGGGCACTAGTGGTAAGTACGAATACTATATGGCTGGGGGAGAAATGTTACGTCACCGTGGAGTACCGGGCATGATAATTTGCTTGTTTTTAAATGGCGTCATTTAGTTTCTAACTCAATATGTCGTCGTTTCGAATGAAACAACGCCCCCATTGCCTCAATTTGCCAAAATAGCATGGGCTACAACCATTTTGATCAATATAATATTAATATATAATATTATATATATTATATAAATAATAATAAATATTTTTTTAATATATTAATTTATATAAATTTATAGAAAAAAGTAAAATTTATAGTAATATTTTAAAAAATCCAAAAAATTACTATAAATTTCTTAGGAAGAGTTCATCAAAATCAAGAAATTATTTTTCTCATTAATACATAATGTGCTAAAATTCAAATACCTCAATTAAATATCATAAAAAATCACCACAATTTTAAATATATTTTTGGAAATTCATTCTAAATATATTTTCGGAAATTTTTTGAAAAATCATGAACATCTGTAAACCATCAATAGACTCATTCAATGTCCAATAGTATCAAAATTTGCAATCATAATGTCTTATGATTTTCCATTTATTATATATATAAATAGGAATAAAATTTCTATTAATTACAATAACCTTTATTAACTAAATTTTCCTCTAAAACATCCAATTCATTCCTTAATCTCATAAATGATCTCAATTTGTGGATTAAGGTACACTAACATTGAAGGTCCTCAAATAGGCTTTTAGGCCCAATTAACTCGGGATCTCACACTTGAGTAGTATATTTTATATTTTATCATATCTCACAAATAACAAGTATAGCTTGGTCTTTTCTTATACTCTTTCTGTCCTTTCATGTATTTTTTTTTTAACAAATTAGACCTCGAGGAAGTGAATCAGGATAGTCGAGTCACAAGGAAAGATTAGACCTTGTTAATAATCAAATCAAACAAAGAGTAAGAAATCACAAATTAGGTGAGGATTGAGTGATATTTTTAGGTATTCCTGCAAAAAAAACCATAAGAAACATTAGACTTTTATAGGTTACCCAAAGTAAGGCAGAATAACGAACTCAATCTTTCAGTTTAGTATTACACCCCTAGACCTTTTAAATATTGAATTTAATCAACCAAGAAAGCTTCCATTTTAATTACAATCAATCAAATTATTTTAGTCTGTGATTATTTATCTAATTCTTCATGGATTATTATCCATGTTTTTCAGAATATTATATTACTTGTGAACAGTACAGAAATGAATATAAGACATGTAAAAGCTGGCCATATACTATAGGCAATTTTATTCTTTCTTGAGATAGAAAATTATCGTCGAGAGCCTTATTGTAAATAGGGAATGCTTTCTATGGAGTCAGTAAACTCCTTGTCCATAGTTTAGATAAAAAAGAATAGGTTTTGGATTAGATATCTAATGTTTGGTTGAAATTATATAGATTTGGTTTAGAATAACATTTGATAAAAATATCCTTTAAGAATATCTGATCTCAACTTCCAATATTTGATCTCAACTTTTCAATATCTGATCTCAACTTATCAGACGATAAACTCTTTAGGGCTGGATATTATCGAGTATGATTTCAACATCTGATCTGAACTTATCCTAAGGCACAATACCTCAAATAAGCCGTTGAACATACAGTAAATGGTGGGTCTGCAACAACAAATCGTTTTAGATATTATATATCCATTTGAAGATCAATAAATTGAGCGGTACATTTATAAATTAGTAAAGCAATTAGTTATGAAAAATAATGGATGGAGCCAAAAATTAGGGTCCCCTTTCTTTATTGGTATAAATGGACATCCCCAGTCCCCAGTATAATGATATGTTAAAGCACAACAGCAACACAAATTCTTGAAAGCGATAAGAATGGATGACTCCATAGTTTACACAACCATACCCACCCGACAGAGTGAACACACACGGCAACAATGACAAATTAGGGTTTGATAAATTTTGTGCCTGAGTTTTGGATGACAAACTCTGGCAAATTCTCTCTTAAACGTTTAATATTATTACATTCTTAAAATTCTAACTCGAGAGATAGTGACCCGCACTCCAATTCCAAGTCTGTACTGCAAACACATCTCATTCGCATTGGCATTGCTTACAAAATATTGTCCACTTTTAATTGATCTTTATATCCTCAAAACACCCAGAAATTAAGTGAGACTAAAATAATTATCAATATACATTTTCTATTTTTATAGTAGATATTATAGTTAGTATTCAAGATTAATTTCAATTCTTAGCATATACTAGAATTTGAAACCACTGTCTAATCTAACCCAATCTATTCCAGATTAATTCTAAACCAAAACCTAATTCATTAACAAACTCATTAATGTAAGGCAAGGTTCTCCCAATTTTCAAATTCACCAAAATGTGGTTCAGGCAACTAACAAGCATCGACAGTGTCTAACAAAAGAAGCAACCTACTCGGATTGCTTGTACCAATTTTCAAGGACAGTGTCTACAAATCAATTAAAATTTATCATTCAAACACACTGTAAAATCATTTTGATCTGCGGAGGTTTTCTGGGAACATTGAGGGATGGAAATGAGAACTAAGGCTGGATCTCACCACCAGAATAAAAAGTTATTCGCAGGGCATTTTGGATTGTGAGCACAAACGTATTCCTAAGTTTGAATGAAATATAAAGCCGTTTCGTAGCCCGAAGAGTAGCAATTCAATCCACAAAACTCACCTTCATGTAGAAAAGAAAGAATAAAAACAACATACCATTTTAAATAAGTATTTGAAACAACAAACGGGTGTCGGTCTCTGTTTCTTCTTGGTGGAGGGAAGTTCAAAATTTGGGAAGAAACAGTAAGAAAGCCTTATATCAGTCGTTTGGACGAAGGCAGTAAACACTCATAGACCCGCACCATGCGAGAAGTCACTATGAGTTTCTGTGCACTTTGAAGATTGGGCTTTCCTATGTCAATAATGTCTTGTCTTAACCTGTGAATCATAATAAATTAGGATTTGGGTATTGGAACAAATGCATTAAGGCAGCAAAATAATACCAACCATGGCCATTCACCCGTCGCTTCCGCATGCCCCTCCACAACATGGAACAACCGATCTAACCTATATAGCATTAAACCGTACATGCGTCGCGCCTCTCTTTCCTGTAACATGAATAACCATAACTTATTCATGTGTTAATTTCCAATGATCTATTATTCTTTATGCATCAAACTAGCTGTTACGGGAGAACCAAAACTACAGATTCAAATTATTTACCAGTCCTTGATCCATGCAAGTTTGATACTCCATGATCATTTTCTCTACCGCTACCACAAGCAGCCTTCTTTGTCGCCGAGCTATTCTTCCCCTTCCTTCAGCTCTAGCATCCTGAATTAGCCAAAAACCATAAGAAGACAGAACTTACAGCCAAAAAACCATACAAATCCTGCGGTTATAGACAATCTGTGTGTTTGTTCATACATCTATGCGAATAGTGCATATTTACTTCCATCATCAAAGACCACAGACTAGTGAGCCCCTCTTATCCAATCGAAGGTAACAGTTTCTCCTGAAGGGTTATCATTAAATCAAACTAATAATGAATACTAACTAACCCGAGAGGGGTGATTGAGTGGTAAGACTCATTCCTTTATGATACAACGAAAAGGATTAGTCATTGTTGTTAATAATGGTTAACCTTTAATATCAAAAAAATAAATAGTTGGATATAAACTAATTTTTATGTTAACAAAAACACACTTCATACATATCACAAATTCATCTTCATCTCAAAATGCATAAATCATCAGTTTCTGTTTTCTTTACCTGCTTAAACCATGTCCGTAAAAGCATCAGCAGCAAAAGAGACATAAAAAATGCTGGCAAGGCAGCTAACACAGCAAAGTTAATTTCATTTGCCTTGAGAATTTGATCCAGTTCAAGCATTGCCCTGTTTAGAAATGCATTACCAGTCAAACAGTGATTCTTGAAGATAAAACAATCAATGAGATACCAGTCATTCAACTCACATCTCAATATCCAATTTTAGCTTCTGAACCTGAAACAGGAAGAGCCAATTATAATAAGAATAAATTATGTGCATGTATTACATATCAAAGTTATAAGTACCTGTATAAGTAAAGCGCGGGCAAGTTCTCCATTTAACAGATTCTGAATGGGATGCATGAGCTCCTTTTCATATCTATTTCCACATCGAGAAAGGGAAGAAATCAATCTTCACTTCGAAATTAAAGAGAAGTGAAAGCATATTTGTCTTAATGAGCAAATAGCAAACGACAACACTCCAGACAGTGTGGATGCTCATCACTTTAGCTTAAAAAGCAAAATTTCTCTCCAAATTTCCCTTTTCTTTATTTTCTTTTAAGTCTTTTACTTATACCATTAAAGCAGTTGATAGCTTACTTGACCTTCCTATTTACACACTTCACATATTTCTGAAAAAAAAAACAAGTAATTTTCAATTGTTCCCTTCTCTAATTTCCTCACTAGCCTGCTCTTTTTTTTTCCTTCCAATCTGTTCGTTCAAACAGTCAAAATTTTATATTTCTGGTTTCCAAAAAGCTCCAGTAAGTACTCTTTATTGAAGTGTATACTAATTGAATTGTTTTTGATAGTAATCACGGATCTATGTCTCAATTTTTTATCCTAAAATTGATTGTCATTGATGCATTGTCCTCAAGTAAAATATATAATAGGTCATGCATTATTGAATCTGTGAGGCATTGGAGGAATTTTTAGATATATTTAATGGATGATCTTGTTAAAGAAGAGGATAAGTAAACATAAACTTAGTTCTATCCACCCCGATTTGGTTTCTATTCCACTGTTAAGTCACCCTTTCCTCTGTGTAATCAGCATTCCCTGATCATTGCAAAAAAAAAAATGCACATGGACATACTAAAAGAAATCCACCTGGACATGACTATTTCAAGCATTTTCTGATCTGATGCATCCCCGGGGAACTTCTGTCCTTTTGTCTGCTCACTAAAAGCCAAAAGCATTCTGCACACATTAAAATAAAAATAGTGAAAAATAAAGCTCAATTAGGTCAAGCAACTTGCTGCAATGCTGGAGGTCTACGGATACATTAGAGTCTGGATTTCCCTTCTTGATATCAAGATTTTTTTTTTCTGAAAACATCACAGCAAAATAAATTAGAACGCAAGGATTTACCTATGCAAGGAATTGGCAGTCAACTGCACTTCTTCTACATCCATTACGCCTTTATCTCTCTTCCTGAATGTCTCAAAAAGTTCATCTCTAATAGAGAGAAGCTGATGACAATTAAAAAAGGCAATTATCATTCAATTATTAAAAAAATGTAAACAATCACCAAAATCATTAGTGGGGGAGCACTAAAAGACAGAATGTGATGGCACTTGATAGTAAAACAAAAAGATTTGAGACTGTTTAGAATATAGAAAAGAGAGTTTTACAGAGATGAATACTTTTCTTATTTCTGTTGATTGATCATGAGTACATGGCAGCGTATATCTATAAATTCTGCATCTACGTATGAAAACTCACAGCTATAATGAAATATGACAGCAGTATATGCGCATGCATTAATGTTGATTGTAAGAGAGTAAAGTTTTGATGTTAAATAATCAAGCTTTATTTAACTAACTTACATTTCCAAAAAAAAATTCAAGTTATATTGCCAGGAATCAATTCATGTTATGTTGGCAGGAACCAATCCTGTTCTACACCACAAACCAATTAGATATATGATTTTTAGTGTTTTCATTCTGTCTGATATTTTATGCAGAACCTGATGGAAAACTAGTAAAATATTAACAGAAGCACTGGTGTAATTAGGGTGAAGACGGTGAAGGTGGTGAAGGTTGCATAAAGCAAATTGCGAGCACAAAAAGTTCAAGCACCAGATTGCAAACCGTCAAAGTCACTGGATGAACCAATCATTTTTCCCTTCAGTAAAATGGAGAATAACTCTTTAGACATGGACAGCTTGAAATCCTCCAAACACAATGTATCTGAACTTTAGATGCCAGCAATACAATTGGACCCATGGCATTGTTGTAAAGGGAACATTTCACAGTATCTACTAATACAAGAGTTGTGTTCATTCAAGATAGACCAGAAAAGAGCAAGAAGACCATTTGAACAGTCCTCAGAGTTCTGGACCTTTCTAAGAAAGCTTCCTACCATCATCTAAGTTAGAGTATATGATCATCCACATGGATCCATACACATATAGACTATTCAAATAAGCTATTTTTCACTAATAAAATTTTTCCCATTACTTTTCACACCAAAGATATGATTTATGACCTGTGCTACTCAAAATCTTTCCATTCAAACAATCTTTCCATTACTTTTCACACCAAAGATATGATTTTATGACCTATGCTACTCAAAATCTTTCCATTCAAACAAGCAATTTTGTTCAATGAAACATCAGTATAATCTTATTTCATCCATTATTTTTTATTTTATTACAAAGTTCTAGCAATCAATTCAATTAGGAAAATTATAGGAGCAACAGTCCCAATTTATGATTGTATGTGAAAGCTCAATGCTTCAGAGGTAACACATCTTTAAACATTTCAATTTACATTTTGACATTAAACTGTAGAATAATCTAATCAAGTTCATTTTTCAGTAAAGAAATTGACAACTTAGCTGATATATTTGCACTATACAAATCAAACACTAATATGATAACAATTATAGTGAGATAAACAGATCAATTTGCATAGCCAATTCAAGCTATTTCGAATTTTAAAACAACTAAGACATAGCAAGTTCCCTGAAATCCATCAACACAACAGCGGAAAGAAAGAGCTGGGCATACCGGTTGCTCCACATGGTCACGAAAGAAGCCATAAGTTGAATCTTTTGCTTCACAGATCCAATTGTCAAGATCAGAACTTCCCATCAAACGACTATGTCGAAGGAGCCATAAAGAACAAACAGACAGACCAATGGCACCACATGAGTATTGGATCCAGTATTGAGTTACTTTCCTTGGCTTTCGGTACTGGGCAACCTGGAAAATAGAAAATGCATAGGAAATGTATCACAAAAAAGCCAGTGGTCCTTTAAAATGAATCCTACAGGATAAATAAGCTAGTTGGAAGTTAATAAATATCAATCCCAAAAAATAGATAAAATCTATTGATTCACTAACCATATTGGATAAAAAGGAATCTAGTCTCTCCAGATTTTTGTGGACCACATTGATGGCATCTCTAACTTCACAATCTACTTGTTGAGACCCTTGATTATTTTCTGGCAGCTTCTCAAATAGAGTAAATGAATTTGTTCCATTGACAGAAGAACCACTCTGCATAATCAATGTATCAAACCAATAAGAAAAAATGTGAAAGCACACAAGGGAAATGAATCACTACGAAACTTGGGTTGGAAAAACAATAGAAAAAGAATCTCAAATAAACCTTTGACCTGGTGAATTGAATGTAGATGACAGGTTGATGCTTCTAAATTCGAAAATAAACCGTCAATAGTAACTAATAGTGAAGGTAATAACTTTTCTGGGTCTTTCACTAGCTCCTCTCCACATCTGCTGACTTCAAGATAAATCTACAGATAAAAAAAGAAGGATTGATTAGTCACTGATTTTTCAAATTTCCACAGAAAGTGCAACAATTACATGGGCATTCTTGGAAGTTAAAGAATCAGCAGTCGAATCTATTATATGCTTTGGGTGTGTATAAAGCAAAGGTACAAAATGGAAGACTACGTGGAATCTTCGGCTGCAATACAAGTTATAGTCTACTACGGTAAAAATATATAGCCTCAACGCTCTCATGATATGATGAAACTCATAATGTCAAACAGTAAACAGGCCAGAGAGCGAGCAAACAGTTGAAGATGTTTGCTTGCTACCAATGCGAGGATAGATAGTAAACAAGCGAGAGAAAAGAACACAAACCTCAGCCAAAAATGTGGCAAGTGCATTTCGTAAGTCAGTAAGCGCAATGATCCTCTCGGAAATGAAAGCGTATGCAGATTGGGTGGTTACATGGAGCTTAAAGGAGCCTTCAGTAACGTATTGACGAAACAACTGCAGAGTTGCATCAACAAAAGCTCGAGGGCCTCGCTCACAGACCATAAAGTAGACTTTGTTGGCATCGGATCCCTAAGAACAGATACGAAAAGCAATATGGCGATAAGTCATCTGGTAATGAATAACAAGACACTGATACACAAATCGCCATGGTGATGGAAGGTTAACAGCGGTTAATCGGTTACCTGGGCTCTAGATTGCCAGAACTGCAAGTTCTTATCGACGATGTGCAGATTAAAGAAAATATGCTCCATAATATCCTCCAACAATTCATAAACCCTTAAAAAGCCCCACCAAAAGAAAACAGAAATCGTAAGTTCAAAACCTACACGGGAATGGAGCAAAATCAAATAACCAAACGGAGAAAGCGGAAATAGGGAGGGAGAGAGAGAAAGACATACGGAGACGGTCGGATGGCGAGAGAGGGTAAAGGAATGGGGAAGCAAGTGCGACGGCGGCGTCGGCGGAGGAGGGGGCGGGAGGGGGCATAGAGGCGGAGTTTGGAGAGTATGTTGAAGGACGTAAGTCGGTTCCAGATGTAGTTAGAGTAGAAGGTGTATAGGACTTTAAAATCCTTGGATTGATTCGGCAGCTGATGTTCCTTCCCCTCCTCCATTGAATATCATTCCAGTATTCTACTACCCTACTGTCTACCACAAGCCACCGCGCCTCTTCATTTTCCCCTATTAGGCTGCCTATATACGCTAAGCCCACCGGCGCCTACAGCGGTCGTTCCGTTTTCTGGGTTTTAGTATTAAGGCTTACAGCAATTGCTTTTATTAAACTAATGCATTACTGATTACTGTTCTTGTTGTTGGTACGGTCAAAGCCAATGTTTCCATGGAAAATAGCAATTACAATTATTATGCTGTACAGTTAGTATGAACATGGAAAATCCAAAACCATGATTAAATAATTTAATGATAAGATTTATCTACCGACTAGACCCATATAAAAAGAGAAAACAGGAAAAGTCCAATACTCAGACTAGAGAGAAAAACAAAAAAATGGTGTAGGGAACTTGGAAGAAAGGCAATGTCAATGAATACTGATATACATGGGGATGATGGGGGTATATTTAGTAGTCAGCATGCATGCATGCACGCAAGCATTTCCTAAAATAATCAAGAGTGACCAAAGTTGTCAAGGATTTCAGAGAGAATGATATATCCTGCACCCCCAATCACCAGTGAAAGTGTGAATCTTCCGCCAGGAACCAGTTGTGGTAGTGTCACAGATGGGGATGAAATCCGGTATCGGTCCGACCAAGCCATGGCTGCAGGAATGATTCCAAAGAGCAACAACACTGCCAAAATCAAAAGCATAAGCAATAACCAAAAGCAACTTCATCATCACTGAACCGAGTACAAACAGTTGGGTGGTCTCTAAAAACGCTAGAAACGAGAAAGTATAGGCATTTGCAGAAAACAAAGGGAAAATGCTAATCATCTCAGACTTTACCTCCATAAGTTCCTGCAAAGTCCAAGGCTTTGAAAAATATTTCAGGGTCTAGTAGTGATAGTACCAACGGTGGAATCAAAGTCAGGAGGTAGGGCCAAGGTCTGTTCTTCCCGGTTGGGAGTTTTAGCACTATACAAGTTGCACCACAAACAAATTTAGATATATATGCTAAGTGATATGAAGATACGTGCAATTTCCAACAGGCGACTGCTATCAGTTGGAACACTCACAATCAGAAAGGAAGTCAGCAAGCCCCAAAACGAACCCAATATAAGAAGTTGCAATTGCAAGAAACGAGAAGGCCTCCACTAGTGGCTGTACAATGGGACAAGGAAAGAGTCAAGGATTGAATTGAACCAAAGAGTTTTAGCAAGCAATTTCTCGGAAAGAAACTTACTCCCACAACTCCGCTGCTCGATCTTAATTGTAGTAGCGGATCAACAATCTTATCAGCCATCTCAAGGTTTGTGATAGATCCTAGAATAACAGCATCCCACACAACAAACAGACCAAGGGGTATTGCTGTGCCAAGAACAATAGCAGTCCTGAAAAATGGATGAGTTGATGGTGCAATTGAGACACCAATTTCCCACAGAAAATCATGTAATGGATAAGTTTGCAACACTATTCTAGCAAGAGCCATGATAGAATGGTGATGAAATTGTAAAAAAAATAAAAATAAAGGAATTTCTTGATGCCTCTAACCATAGGGTTACAATTTTGGTTAAAGAATAAATAAATTTTACCATTCAAACACACCTTTTGAGTTTTCTTTGAATACAAATTTCCTGAGATACATAAGCAATAATCAATTCTATAAGCCTCCATCATCAAGAGTTTCTTGCAACTAGTCAGCTATCTGTCACTTACGAAAATGGTAGCAAATGCAGGTGCCAGATGTTTTCTGTCCTATATTTATCATGATGGAAACTTGAACAAATATCAGCCTTGTTTGCCATTTCAGTTATAAACAAATTATGGATTATCAGTAGCTTCGACGTAGGCCATCTGTTGTAGAAACAACGCTATACTGAGTCCTGATTTTTCAATTCAACAATTTCAGTCACTGTCACCAGTAATAAGCACAATTCTCAACAGAAAATAAAGATTGCAAGGCTTTCAATGAGATTTTTCATGCAGATATTACCATAGGATCAAATCACAGTGGTCGAAACAGAGGATATTAGGCATGTTAGGCAATCTAAAATTCCCAGCAAGTTCAAAGGTAAATTTCAGAACATTACTTAGATCCTTAATATAGTGAGCTTCGGTGGATGAAAAAGGCATTTTATGCCACAACTTGGCTCCAGAGACGAGATGTTGCATTAGACATGTCGTAAAGGTATGAAATGATTGCTGCAGGTACATGAAGATGGTTTATCTTCATGTTGGTGTATCTAGGTATAACTAGCCTGAAGCATGCAAATTGAGGACGTGATAAGAAATCAGGCAGAGGCAGAGAGAGCACTTCAAGGATGGAAATTTGAGAGAAAGGACACCAATCTTGACAACCTATGGGTATATAATCTGTTATAGAAGCTCAATAGAAAGTGCAGATCCTTGTAACAAGCTTGGACTGGCTGTTCCTGAGCTTAAGGAAAATCTACAGAGTAGGTTCAGGTTCTGAAATAAATATAAACATATACCCCAAGGTTGAGAAGGGCTAGCTTTTACATCATTTTTTGAAATTTTGAGAGCCACATTATAGAAATCAAGCATAGTTGCATGTGACCCGAGTAGCATGGGGCACGTGGAATCCCGTGTGAATCAGCATTTTACTATTACAGGTTGAATGTGTAATCATGTGAATGATACAGGTGACAGAAACAAATGCGATTGACAAAAGATGTAATACGAACAGACTGATAACTTAACATGAAGACAAAGTGTAGTGATAAGGTTTTGTCACCTTACTTTTGAAAGATTTCCTTCAAGATTTGTGCAAAGAACAGGTACCACATTCTGGACGAAGCACATTAAAAAGGTATTATAGCACCCATGTTGAATCACCACAAGCTGGGAGATGTTGTTACCTGATAAACAAATGAGAGAGCAATTATGGGTATGCTCATAGGAACAGCTTCAAAGTTGGCTTTTGAGAGAGCATCCAGTTGCAGGTTTCCACTTGCAGCTACCTACGAGACAAAACAGAGTTACCTTTCAACTGATGCAATGAGAAGCATGTTTTCCATCCTACACAGCCAGATCTTGCTAGCGAATCAATGAGTCGGAATGAGATAAGAGACTGCGCCTGGTACTATGTTTTATTGATAATAGAAGAGCATCCGGTCCCAAAACTAGTCTCTCTCCAAATTTTGATTGGTATCTATTAAAGTTTACTCCCTACCAACAGAGCAAGTTGCGTTGAAGAAAATAGATAATGATGACACTTTAATTTTACATCCAAATGGGCTTATGTCAAGCAACATGGAAGATGCAGTTGAGTTTTTTCATGTAAGTTGTGCCACAAGTATAACTAAGAGACATTCAGTAAGATTTTCATACTTTTGGTCAGCATTATTCTAATCCCAGTATTTCCATCTAAGATCAATCACTTGTTGAAGGCATCTTTCTCAGAAGTGAAGTCTGGATAAGCCCATACCAACAAGCTCTACCTCAAAACAAGAAGTGAAAACCTATCAAAGAAGCTTGAAGGTGCTTGTGCTAAATAATGTAGAGGATTTTAACATGATTTTTCCCTTATTTTTTTTGCTTTTTCACATCTACGAACCACTCTGTTGCAGAGATTCCCGCATGCATATCTATAAGGAAAATTAGCATGATTGTTAGCATTACTTAGTAGTGAGCATCATTAACATCCCATTTATTCACATAATGTTGTATTCAAAATTGAATATTGAAAGTATAATTGCAAAAACAGCAAATTCATACTGACAGATGGTGAGAAAGACTTACCACAAGCGATGCAAAAGATATGATGATTCCGAACACTAGAACTCCATTAATGGCGCCAATGAAGCGTTGACTACAAATTAAGACAAACACACACTAGTCAACTTTTTACATTTGTGCAAAAGAGAGAGAGCCTAGAAACAAATGTTTTGAGAAAGGATGAGCTAATCATGGTCATAGTGGTAGGTTGATGTGTGAACTCGCGAATCACATACACCTTTTCTACATCAATTTTTATACAGAACTTCTACATGAGATTATACCAAGCTAAGCATTTTCTGATTGTAAAGCGTAGTCCACCCATTTGATAATTCATGCCATACAGAACCTTATTTTGATAAATAATACTTGTTCCCGGTAGCCATATTTGTCAGAAAACCATAAGTTTGGATATCTGTATGTAGGTAACAAGCAATATCACTAGCCAGTGAAATTAAGTTACAGCATTAACTATTATTGTTTGAACTCTCACAGGAACTTTATGCAACTCTATCATTTTTTCCTTCTGGTGGTCAAAAGCTGGGGTGAGCCTGCATAACATGGTTGCCACCCTATACAGTTTATTATGTAGCAATTGATATTAATGTATAAAAAGGATTCTACATCCTTGAGCATCACCAACCTTCCAAAATAGCATATTCCTCCAAGAACCAAAGAAAACAATGTCGCACTTTCCCATCTGAAAACACAGTGAAGCTATCAATGCCTAAAATCTAGTGTCATATAGCCACAAAAATATATTTGACAAAGGGAGCTGATGAAGGCACGAGTAGAGACATAAGAATTATTCCAAAACTTCAGATCAAGAAAGCTAGGTTCGTACAATGGAATGCCAAGAAAGTTCGTCAAAATTTCTGAGGAACGAGCCACATAGGCAACTAGAAGAGCGTAGTGTATAAAGATGTATGACCAACTGCAAGATAAAAAAACATCAGAATGCATGGTTGTTAAAATTCCAAGGAAAGAACCCACAAGGAATTACCTGGCTGACTTTATATACCTACGGAATTAAACTTAGGGATGACTTTATATACTTAAGGAATGACTTTATATGCTTAAGTTTTTCTGTAACTGTCCACAACATTTGAAGTAGATGTTGTTGAAACTTAGAAGTTTGCACTACTAACAGTTCAGCTGATAGCGTTCCTTGTGTGAAATCATAATTCTATCATTTGAAAACCATGACTTACGCCTAGTATCCGCAAAGAAAATCTCGTTGTAATAATGATGTGTTTTGTTCTGCAAAGCATGCCTTTGATCGTCACAGAACAAGAGAATATGACAGTTGATGAATGTAATTTAATAGCAATCCACAGGTTGGTGAACACTGGTCCAAGCCATTTCGGTAAAACCATCGAGTTGTTGGATCACAGAACAGGCAAAAGATTGGTAGTGTCATTCTTCCACAGTTAAAGAACTAAAAGAAAAAAAAATGTGGTGGATTGTGAGTAAAGTTTAATTAACAGGTATTAGAAAAGGAAACCAATGAACTCTACATTCATATTTTCTTAATCACAGGACAAATCAGTTTTAAGGCTTTCAAATTAAAACTGTAAAAGACAATTTGTTCATCAACCAAGATTAATAATTCTGCGGAAATTTTAGTAGCTTTCGGAAGGTCGATAAGAACCTTATTCACATAAGAAAGTACCAAAATTGGTCGGCAGATAGAATTTAATAGAAAACAAAACTGTGTTCATCAAAATCTCTAACAAGGATTTGGACATAGTAAAAGCAAAGAACAACTAATAAGCCGTACCATGCAATTTGAATTCCAGCAGTCCCGAGTGTTCTCTTCGCCATCGACACCTAGAATCATTCAGACGCGAGCAAAATATGAGAGTTCAGACACAAACTATATTCTCTAACAAATGTTTGAAGAAAAAAGAGCAACAAAAAAAATTCTGAATGAATTCATAAACCAGCGGAGTGACCTTCAAACTAAGCACATGAGGATAATGACAAACTCACCAAACAAAAAATAGAATTAGTTTCAAGAATGAAAGTATAATTACCAATGATACTCCCCCAGAACCCAATTCACACATTGTTCTAACGTTTACTTCAGCAATGAGCAGCCCTGTGGCAACCTGAAGAGTGGAATAGCTAAAACATATAGCAAGAACCCTTAACTGAACCGCCATCCATCACGACATAGAGAAAAATACTAGTGTTACCATAAAAATCCAACAAACGATGCAAGCAATTGCAGAGGCCAGGAACCCAGCTTCTTGAGTCACCGCTGGAATTGCAAGAATTCCGGCACCAACCTGGAGAAGATCAGTCCAACATATTTAGAGTGATTGTATGTATACTTAACATGCCAGTACGCGCACAAGGCAGCATGAAAGAATGGACGCATGCATACGGTGGTGCCGGCAACCAAAAAAATGGCGCTGGATAAACTTCCTGCAAACAAAGAAGAGCGATCGAGAGTGAACGAGTGATCAACATGTCTAAGCAGTAGGGTCAAAAGATGCGTACCGGGTTCTCTTCTGAATGTAGCTTGGTTAAGGTTAGAGAAGAGCCTCTCAAACTGATATTCTTGTGATTCTTTTTGCTCTGGAACTTGTCTCTGAGACATGCAACGGAAGGTTCTTCTTCTTGGTGCTGGCATCTGCAAGTGGACTTGTAGGGGTTCAAGTGTTACCATTTTTGACACCCTGTGTTGGCAGGGAATGCGGAGCAGGGAATTGTGGTGGTGGTTTCTGGATGGGGAGTTGACATGAATTGGGATGCGAAGAAGACGGGAAGACATGGAGCACCACCACATTCTCGTCTGTAGTTAATATGATTTTAGTTTGATTTGTCCGAATTGTGTTCTTTTAACCATCGAGAAATGAGGAAGAAACCAAGTTCATATTGGGATGAAGTTCAGATGAAGCACGACCAGAAATTCAAAGATGCTGGAAGTGACCGGAAACTCAAGATAAATATGGACCCCACCCCAATGCGTTGTTCTAGCTTTATCCTGCCCTGCTCCCGTGCACAAAGTATGTTTTAGAACGACAAGCAATTAAATATCATTTTTAGTTCACCGTCACACATGCATCTTAATTGGATAGAGAATTAAATTGTGGATAATATGTTTTTTTATTGTTTTCGTCCAGTTTTTCAAAAATTAACAATAATATGTTTATAAAAATAAAAGTGCAGGTGTGCGCGGGTAGATTTGGCCGTGGCACACAAAGTGTCCTTATACGAGCACGTCGAGGTGCGGCAAGGGTGAAAAATGGGCAGACTAACCTCCTTTCGTAATTTTTCCGTAATTTATATTGCACGATGTGCATGCATAGGCGCAATTCCAGATTTTGAACGGGTACGATGAAAAGCTCTAAAATGGGAAGATTAACCTTCCATTCGTAAAATGTTATACGCAGCAGGGTGCAGACACGCCCACACAAGGACTGCGGCAGGGTGCAGAGAAGCCCACACACGGGTTGCGGCAGGATGCCAACACTTGGCCTCGCACACTTAGCATGCAGCCAAGGCTTGCCCATACTTGGCCTCGCACACTTGGCATCTTGGTTGCAGACTTAGTGATCTTGGTGCAACCATCAGATGTCCCCCACCAGCTGCCCGTTCATTAAGAAATACATTTGAATACTCATGTCCCTACTTTCAATAGATATAATAGATATTCATTCATAACTATAAATATGGATCTGTGTTATCTTTTATAGATCATCAATAATATCTAACAGATCTCTATTTATTCTCTCCCTTTATATATCTTGCCACCTTATCTTTCTTATCTTCCTTCATTTATATCATGCTATCAACAAGATAATCTCTTTATCTGTCTAAACCGATCTGCACCATAAAGATTCTTCCAAGATCTACAAATCATGAATTCAGACATGGCCATGTCTATAACGCACAACACAGAAATATGTCTGGTTGATAATGCCACAATATATACAATTTTGAGAGATATGAGATATTTCTCGTATTTGAACATTAGAAAAACCAATGTATATACCATAAGTGGTTGTGCAAAATTAATTGAGGGCTCCGGTAGAGCACATATTATATTATCTGGAGGAACAAAAATTATAATAGAAGATGCATTATTTTCTTCAAAGTCTAAAAGAAACTTACTAAGTTTTAAAGACATTCGTTTGAATGGATATTATATTGAGATTATGAAAGAAGAAAATATTGAATATCTTTGTATGACTTCTATTATTTTGGGTAAAAAATGTATCTTAGAAAAATTACCCGCATTTTCTTTCGGATTATACTATACGAGTATTCAAATGATAGAATCTCATTTTACAATAAACCATCAATTTGGTGATATATTTAAAATTTGGCATGACCGGTTAAGCTATCCCGGCCCAGTTATAATGCGAAAAATACTTGAGAATTCTTTTGGTCATCCATTGAAAGATTGAAAAATAAGAAGATTTTTCAATCTAATGAATTCTCATATGTTGCTTGTTCTCAAGGAAAGCTAATTATGCGGCCATCAGTAACCAAAATTGGGATTGAATCTCCATTATTTTTAAAAAGAATTCAGGATAATATTTGTGGGCCTATACCCCCACCATGTGGACCATTTCGATATTTTATGGTTTTGATTGATACATCAACAAGATGGTCACATGTATGTTTATTGTCATCTTGTAATGTGACATTTGCAAAATTGCTCACATAAATAATTTGTTTACGAGCCAAATTTCCTGATTATCCAATTATGGCTATTTGGATGGATAATGCTATTGAGTTCACATCTCAGGCTTTACTGATTATTGGATGTCTATTAGTATAACAATTCCAGTAGTTTATGTTCATACACAAAATGGTCTTGCTGAATCATTTATAAAACACTTACAGTGGATTGCAAGACCATTGCTTCTAAAATCTAAACTCCCTGTTTATGCTTGGGGATATGCCATTTTACATGCAACAACACTTATATGCATCAGGCTAACAAGTTATTATAAAAACTCCCCGATGCAATTGGTTTCTGGTTAGGATCCAAATATATCCCATCTGAGAATTTTTGGTTGTGCAGTATACGTCCCGATTTCTCCACCACAATGCACAAAGATGGGACCTCAGAGGAGGATGGGAATATATGTTGGATATGAGTCTCCATCTATAATTAAATATCTTAAGCCATTAACTGGTGATTTATTTACAACAAGATTTGCTGACTGTCATTTTGATGAGACCACATTTCCAACATTAGAGGGAGAAAAGAAATAGTTGGAAAAAGATATTTCTTGGAATGAATTATCATTATCTAGTTTTGATCCTCAAACAAATCAATGTGAACATAAAGTTCAAAAGATAATTCATTTGCAAACTATTGCAAATCAATTGCCAGATGCATTTGCTGACCTTACAAGAATAACTAGATCTCATATTCCAGCGATAAATGCTCCGATACGAATCGATGTCCCTAAAGAACAATCGATTATTGCTAGTGAATCTAAGCCACGCCAAAAACGTGGAAGACCAGTCGGTTCTTAAGATAAAAATCCTCGAAAAAGGAAAGGAACAACTATTCATGATGGTCAAAAGGAGGATACAACCTTGGAAAATTCTATTGACATAATTGATAAATTTTCGACAGAAACTCATGAGAATGAAGAGATCTCGATCAATTATGTCATTACAGGAAACAAATAGAACCGCAATAAAATACATGTCGAAAGTATTTTTGCATATAATGTAGCGCTCAATATTATGGAAGAAAATGAGGATCTTGAATCTATCTCTATGGAAGAAAATGAGGATCTTGAATCTATCTCTATGGAAGAGTGTAAAAATGGAAATGATTGACCAATGTGAAAAGATGCTATTCAATCAGAATTAAACTCGTTTGAAAAAACGAAGAGTTTTTGGACCTATAGTCCATACACCAAAAGGAGTAAAACTGGTAGGATACAAGTGAGTATTTGTGCCAAAAAATATGAGAAAAATGAAGTAGTGAAAATACATGAAAAATTTGAAATGCATCTAATGGATGTAGTTACCGCCTATTTGTATGGCTCGTTAGATACTGATATATACATGAAAATCCCTGAAAGATTTAAGTTACCAGATGTAAACAATCCAAATCCTTGAGAAATTTATTCGATAAAGCTTAATAGAGCTTTATATGGATTGAAACAATCTGGACGAATGTGGTATAATAGTCTTAGCGAGTGCTTGCTTAAAATAGACTTAAAAAATGATTCAATATGTTCCTGTGCTTTTATAAAAAGATATGGATCTGGTTTTGTTATCATTGCTGTTTATATTGATGATCTGAATATTATTGGAACTCATGAAGAAATAAACAAAACCGTTCACTATTTGAAGAACAAATTTGAAATGAAAGACCTAGGCAAAACAAGATATTGTTTAGGTCTTCAGATTGAGCACTTAAGTAAGAGAATATTTATTCACCAATCAAATTATGTGGATAAAATGCTTAAGAGGTTTTATATGGATAAAGCTCATCCATTAAGTACACCAATGGTTGTGAGGTCACTCGATGTGAGAAAAGATATTTTCCGACCTCGTGAAGAAAATGAAGAAATTTTAAATCCTGAGGTACTATACCTTAGTGCTATTGGTGCACTGACATATCTTGCTAATAATACACGACCCGATATATCATTTGCAGTAAATTTATTAGCAAGATATAGTTCTTCACTAACTCGAAGATATTGGAATGAAGTTAAACATATTTTTAGATATCTTCGAAGAATAATGGATATGAGTTTATACTATTCTAATTTACCAAATACAGATTTAGTTGGTTATACAGATGCAGGATATTTGTCTGACCCACATAAAGCTAGATCGCAAACAGACTAATTATTTACAATTGGGGGCACAACTATTTCATGACGTTCTGTGAAACAAACTTTGGTAGCTACTTCTTCTAATCATGCAGAAATTTTAGCAATTCAAGAAGCAAGTTGTGAATGTGTTTGGCTACGATCAATGTCACATCACATTAGAGAAGCATGTGGATTATCGAGCAAGAGAGCAATTTTGACGACATTATATGAAGATAATGCTGCTTGTATAGCTCAATTGAAATAATGCTACATCAAAGGTGATAAGACCAAATATATTTCACCAAAGTTCTTCTTTACGCATGATCTTTAGAATAAAGGTGAAATCAATGTCCAACAAATACGCTTAAATGATAACCTAATTGATTTATTTACTAAAGCCCTCCCCACATCAACATTTGAAAATCTTGTACAAAAGATCGGAATTTATCGTTTGAAGGATCTAAAAGGATGACTGAATCAGGAGGAGTATACTTTCACTCTTTTTTCCTTTACTAAGTTTTTTCCCATCGGGTTTTTTTCTTGGTTAGGTTTTTAATGAGGCAATATTATAAAATATACTCTCTTAAGGTTTTACCTTAAAAGATTTTAATGATGGATATTTTTAAGAGACATTCAAAGGGGAGTGTTATACAATAAATGTATCTTCAGTCACGACTCTTGATTATCAAGAGATACATTTGAAGAGTCATGTCCCTATTTTCAATAGATGTAATAGATACTCATTCATAGCTATAAATATGGGTCTATGTTATCATTTAAAGATCATCAATAATATCTGACAGATTTCTATTTATTCTCTCCCTTTGTATATCTTACCACCTTATCTTTCTTATCTTACTTCATTTATATCACATTTTATTTTTCTTAGTCTCACATTTAGATTTTTTTTTTATCTTTTTCTCTCATCTCCATCATTCTTACTTATAGAAGGAAGAAGGAAAGACTAGGAAAAGGTGGAGTTTTAAAAAAAGGAGTTTCTCAAGAAGCTCTTCAAATTTTTATTTATTTTATATATTCTTCATAATATATAACATTTGTATATATTTTTATGATTTCGACAGTAAAGAGAATATGTATAGATGTTAGAATCAGACCATACATTAGTTGGATAACATAGGATGATGTCATCCCCTTACAAATGTGTGTGACATTACTTGAGTCACAATCCCTATGGTACGTAAGTGATGTCGTCACCCTTACAAATATGTATATGTGATATTATATGAGTCACATTTTCTATGTCACGTATTTGATTTTGTTCCCCTTGCAAACGAATATGATATTACATAAATCATATTCCTTATGTCATGTATGTAATTTTGTCCCTATGTGAGACCCGTTGTTTGGAAAGTTAATCAGCCAAAGTTGACACTTTAATCAAACAGTTATACATGAACTTAAAAGTCAGATCTTTTGATTGAGTGACGTAGAACAGTAAAATATATATTAAAAATTATAATAATATCTTAAAAATAAATTAAAGTCAAAGAACATAATAAAAATAAACTAAGTATCTTAAATATTGTCATAGTATTTTTTTCTTAAACAAAAATATTAACATAATAATCAAATTCTATCAAATATTATCTCCATCACTATTATCTCTCAACATATTTGTAGTTGGATGACTTGCATATGATATATTTGTAGCAAAAGACTTCAAATTAAGACTTTCCAATGACGAAAGTGGAGTAGAAAATTCATTGCATCATCTATTAAGCAAATAAAATAATATTACTCTATTTCAAATTCTAAAAATAAACTAAATATTAAACCTAAAATGATAAGTTAAATTATAAATATACCATGAATGTGAGTGTGATTATTTTTGTCATTAGTACCTGAAAAATTGCTTTCTTGGTAAAGTATTTGTTCCAATTCTTCATAATCAAGATCCTCTTGTTGCTCTTCTTCTTCAATCCAAAATTGGGTCTTATAACCAATAGGATCATAAACTCTTTTCTTGAATTGAGTCCTAGAAAAAAGAATAAATTGATACAAATAATCACACAAATTAATGATAGAAAGCAAATGGGTCCAGTGGCAGCATGAGCTGGATTCCTCTTAAGCGATTCGAGTTCGAACCCTCAGGGACGCGTATGAAGCAAACATTGTTGGGAGGTCACCCTACCTAAAATAGTGGTACCTAATCGAGCCTCGGGGAGAGATTAGTCCTGCGATCGGTGTACTAATTGATGATATATTTTTTATGTCATACTACCACTCAATTTTAGTATACTATTAGGACAACTTTAGGATATATCCAGGACTTTATTTACACAAGACGACTTAATCAAGTCATTAAGCAATTTTTAAGGGAAAGAAGATATTCCGGAGAGAAGATAAAGATTAAAAGAAAAGAAGACTTAGAGTATATCCATTCCGGATATATAGGGCATGGTTGTTATCCATTAAACAATATATAAACAATAGTGGTACCTAATCGAGGCTCGGGGAGAGATTAGTCCTGCGACCACGACCGGTGGAGATACTCTTCTATAATTCAAAAAAAAAAAAAAGCAAATAATACTAATTGATGATATATTTTTCATGTCATACTACCACTCGATTTTAATATAATATTAGGACAACTTTAGGATATATCCAGGGCTTTATTTATTCAAGACGACTTCATGAAGTCATTAAGAAATTTTTAAGGAAAAGAAGATATCCCAGACAGAAGATAAAGATTAAAAGAAAAGAAGACCTAGAGTATATCCATTCCAGATATATAGGGCATGGTTGTTGTCCATGAAACAATATATAAACCCACAATCATCTATGGTCACGGGATTCAGTTTTAAGTATTCAATAGAACTATGAATGATTATTATTAATATATCCGATTAGAAACTTATAATCTAGCCACAAATTTATAGTAGGTTATTGTTAAACCTTCGGGAGATTTTACTAATGACAGATTGAAGTATTTTACTTATTCTCTTCTTAATTAATTGTTATAAGTAGAGTTTATTACCGTGGTAACGGACGGATCATTGTGATCAATTTCTACATCATCAGAAGGAGTATTATTGTACAAGCCTCTAGAATTGAGTGACACCCTAATAGAAGAAGGTATCACCTTGAATATCTATGTTAGTGTTCAAGGGTATGGGAGGATCATTGTTAGGAAAAGAGAATGAGTCTTCAGCTATACTAAGCCTTCCAAGTGCCACGGTCGTGCCTGGTTTCCTCTTAGTCGAGTTCTCTAAGTGAAAGAATCAAACCATCTTACGATCGAATCTATGAACGAAGGGAGACGGTAACTGAATGTATGTCGAGATTAGATACTACTATATTAATGTTTACAACATTAATTCTCTTATTTTCAACTATTGTCCATAGCTCACAAGTAATTTCTAACAATGATTCGTTCCGCCATGCCCATGATTCTTGATCGCATGCCCACGGCTAGCTATTGCATAAAGACCATGCCTCATTCGTAACTTGATCCCGATTCCCTGTGGATTCGATCCTACTATCTGTATTACAATATATTCATAGTAGGACTTTATCCTTAGAGTGTTATGACAACACATCACTAACTATCAAATTATGAATACAATCAAATACCTATTTTTCAGACGCAAGTTGTAACATGCAAAGATGAGATCACAAAGTATTTGATGTTCTAATCTATTTCTTCTTTTTGTATATATTCGATCAAATAAACTCCAACTTCTCTCACATCTAGAAGAATAAGATGTTTGACTTTAAATTCTGACAGCAAGCTTTTACAATTGTAGAGCATCATTGCGAAATACTTTTCACCATAAATTTATATTTAAAGATCATGTTAATAAATTAAATTATATCATAGAAAACTTTAAATAATTTTTTAAAATATAAAATCATAATATATTTTATGAATACATAAAATATAAATAATATTTATTAAATATTAATTACAAGAATTTACATACCTGGTTGCATATCATGCCTTGAACCCTAAATATTTTGTGCGATAATCACCATAGGCCCATTAGATATACTACTAAAACACATAGTAGCATACATAGTAAACTTACAAGGCTAAAATAGAAATTATTAACGGAGATGATATTAAAAAATAAACATTTATAAAACAAGTAGCAAAAATGACAGAAAATACGATGTTGTTAGGGAGACATCAAGTTATATTCATTGGAGCTTGGTCATGCTACCATTTGTATAATTTATATCATATTTATCCTTATTTTGGTTCTCTGATCACAATATGTTATGAATATAGACTAGACCTAGAATACTAAAATCCATAAAGAAACCTTAACCTTGTCTTTGAGCTAAAAATCGACAGTCTATCTAGGGAGAAGCCGCAACTTTATTCAATCATGGTCAAACATAGATCAAAAGATCTGGTAGAAGCCTACTAGGTGAGCGGATGGGAAAAACATGCTTAATAAATCACACACATTCATACATTAAGTTGACTGACATGGTAGTACACATTCAAAGCATCAATAAGTCAAAGAGCACAATCACAGTCAAAATATAGAGTACTGAGATTTGTCAGTGGTACTTTATGCGACACCTCATATTTTCTTTCGTTATCTCATTTGTGATGATTTGGTAAGTCCCGACAGGACGTGTATAACACTTGGCCCAGACCATTGAGGATGCCGGGATGATAGGTGATGGTAGCTCCAACTATGTCGTCCCCACACTAGAAATTAAAGTCATACGTTCAGTTAGCACATCTATATAGTCCATGTCCCTCCTTATAACTCCCTTGGCAAATCTATTCCCCATTACCATACTCAGAAAGCTTTTACAAGTCACATAGGTTACCCTATGCTGCTGCAATGCGTGATTCACTTAAGAATTTTGGATACAACTCGATGCAACACTCACATTTCAGATATTATATTTCATATTATCATACCCAGCACAACATTCCAAAGCATGCAACACATCATATTATTTACTAATTCACTTATGTTCATGCCCACACAATATTTCAGACAATTCATTCATTATTTATATTTAGATAGTTATTTTTTCATGCCGTAAATTTAAAAAATAAAAAAGAAAGGTCCATTCACTTACGGGTTTTGAAGTTCATATCGCCCTTATATGCAACCTGGACCGATTCCTTGAGGTCTTGCATCTCTAGGTACCACCTATATATAATTCATATCCAAATTCTTTTAAATAAATCAAAGGATCATATTTATATAAAATAACACTTTTAAACCCTCTACCCGAAAAAATATGACCTTAGATCACACTCAAGACCAATCTGGGAAATTTTTCTATTTTTTTTAAAATTTGTATCATTTATTTCAACAATAAATCAAGTTCAAATCCTACAAATTTGATAGCCTTAGACTCCAAATTCAATCTAGTATTTTTTATTAAAAAAATAATTTTTTTGCTATTTTCCTTTTTTTGCTATTTTCCCAAATTGTACTCTATTTCTAGCCATTTTCATCAATTTTGTAATTAAATAAATTCAGACTAATCAAAAAGCACCATGTGGCAACACCAGGCATTGTCACACCTAACCTGAACCTGCATGAGGGTGACACATGCCTGCTCCTGGGCCATGCCTAGTCCGAGCCCATTTCACAAGCCAAAGAATGACTTGTCGCCTGAATCCATAGACTATGAGTCATTTGTAATTACCGATAAATGCCCTGTCATTCTTTGGCTGGAGCAAATGACCTGATGTTTGACTAGGTTATCTTCAACCTCCAGTCGAACCCCTAAGCCCTGCAAACCCTAATTTTCAAAAATTTCATAGCTCAAAATACTCATTCAACCTCACAAATCTACAATCTAACATATGCCCTACAAGAACCTGAAAATTTCAACCAGCTTGGGCTGGGAAGCCCATTTGAGAAGTATTGATGTTAGTGGGCTTTTAGTCCACAATTCGGAATTATTTATGAAATTCATGAGCAAATTGGAATGTTTTCGAGAAAAATATAATATTTTATAATTTATTATAATTATATATTTATGATTGGAAAATAAAAAAGATAAGTTGTATTGATGGTTTTGGGCTTTTAGGACCTTGGATAGGTCTAATGGAAGGTTAACAACATCAATGAATTTTTCGAGAATTTTTGGAAGCATAAGTGAAATTGTCTTAATTTTTTTGAGATATTCAATTGAGGTATTTGATTTTTAATAAATTATATATATGGAAAAAGTAGTTTTATAGTATTGATGGATATCACTATTCATAAAGAATTTATAAAAATTTTTAGGATATTCTTTGGAGGATTATACTAATTATTATGAATTTTATACTAAATTTTAGTATTTTAAAAAATATATTTATTATTAATTATATAATATTATATTATATTAATATGAAAATAATCAAAATGATGAGCAGGTTTGTCGTTTTTATCCGAGTTGGTGAAAATGACAACCCACACTGTTGTTTTGATGCTCGGGAGGGTTTATCTCAAGCACGTCGTTTTGTGATGCAACAAAACGACATCGTTTTGAATCGTACCTTTGCTTAGAACCTGAAACCTTCACTCATTGCCTCGACCCCTGAATAAGTTTTCTCATCAGATCGAGGGCCACATTTTTCCCATAAGAGTTTTTTAGCTCTAAAACCATTCCTGGAAGCCTTATCCTTCACCTGCGACTTTTTCTCAGTGGTTCCCATGCTATTTTGTGCTGAATATGAGTGATTCTAGGTAAGCATTGTTGAGTTGTGGTTTTTTATTTTTAATTCTTTTTAGGAAGTGAATTCAGGCATGATTTTAATGATTAAGTATGGATTTGAGTTACTTAGTGTGAGGGGAATGATTTAGGATAGGTTTGGTTAAGTTTGGATGACTTTGTTGAAGGTTAGGGTTTTGGAGAAAAAGCTGTAAATATTACTGTTCAAGTGGACTGGAGGCTGGGGATGACCTCCACGAATGACACATTGTTTGCCCTTAGCCCGTATAACGCATCGTTTGTTAGCATAATTAGGCTTGGGCGATGTGGCATGATCCTGTGGAACTGTGTGTCATGATCCGACAGCTTCGGGTAGTGGGTTGTAAATGCCTAGTTCCACCAGGTGTAATACTTTGATTGGTTCGAATTAATAAAATTATAGAAAATTAGAAAAATAGTCAGAAATAGTGTAAAATTTAGAAAAAATAGTAGGAAATTAAGAAATATTTCAGAAAATACTAGATTCAATTTTGAGTCTAATGGTACCAAATTTGTTAAATTTAAACGTGATTATGCATAGGTGGATACCTATAGTGATAGGATCTCGAGGAATTGGTCTAGAGCACCATCGACGGATTTTTGGGCTTCAAAATCTATGAGTGGACGGAATTTTCTTCTTAATTACTGGCTTGAGTTATAAAGTATGATTATTATGAAATAATTAATTGAAATCGTGCATGTGTGTGTGCCTAAGTAATGTTGTGTTGAGGATGATATCTAGTATAATGTGCATCGAGTATCATAAATATGTTGTGAATTATATGAATGTGGCATGCTATCGTGAATTATTGAAATGCATAAAATGCACTCGGCGTATTCAAGAATCGATACCGGCATGTGGAATGCACTGAGTCCGTATAGAGAAACCTATAAAATCCTTGAGAGCTCTCTAGGTCTGGTAGTGTGGCGTGGAGACATCAATTACGAGGTAATAAGAAAGGAAAGATTTTTATTTATTATATTATTAATTTAATGATAAATCAGGATCCTGCAGTGTGGTGATCGATTAAGTGGAGCTAAGATGATTTAATAACCTGACATCATTAGTGGATCAGACTAGGAATTAATTTGATATGGATTTTTCTATTTCATGCAATAATACGATAGGTGGAAAGATAAAGAGAATATAGTAACATTGATGAACTATAGTCTTATCCTTGGCCCGGATAAACTGGAAGATATTGCTAAACCCAAATCATGGTCATGTGTGCTCGGAAGAGTCATGCTTGCTATATATTATATGACTGTGATTGCATGCACTTAAGATGTGTGATTTGTTAAATCATTGTGTGCCAATATGCCTGTTTAATTAAAGAAATGATTACATGAGAAATGTTTTGTATATTTTTTCCGTCTATTGGGATGGAATGCAGGAATTATGATTAAGAGCTCACTCCCAAGCAATATGAGGAAACGATGATGAAACATGTGCGTTCGAGGTAATTCATATAAGTATTATATTCATAGTAATATTTCCCCTGAGTCTGTTTGTGTATGATATTGAGTCAAATCATGGGTTGTTGTATCAAGAGCTTGATTGTTTTACTATGCCATCCGAACGACATCGTATTTCTATTTAAATTCTGCTGCATATTATTTGTATTAATTCTTTTATTATTATCTCAGCTTTAGGGTTTTACCACTAACCTTGTAGGTTTACTTTATGCATTGTTAGGTGTTGTGACAGTGTATATAATAGGCCTATTGTCACTCCCCGGACCCCAAAATTTATTTATTTTCACACGACAACCATCGTAGGCCCACTGTATATATTACCATAACACAAGATAATGCATATAATAAATCTACAAGGCTAGTGGTATAGGAATAAAGCAGAGATATGATTATAAGAATCAATCAAATTACTATGCAACAGAATTCAATATAGGATACAATATTGTCTGGGTGGCATCGGTAAATGAACAATTATCATTCTACTGATACCTAGGGTTCAATTTAATACATTTAATATATGAATATGATGCTCATACAATTACCTCAATCGTACTTGTTTCCATCATCGTTTTCTTGTATTGCTTGAGAGTGAGCTCCTAGTCGTCATTCCTGCATTACATACCAATATTCTAGCAGAATCCTGCCAAGTGAGCAGACGAAAAAACGTACATGGTATTTCACACGCAATCATAACATAAGTCAAGGAAATATGCTGGCATTTAATGAATTAAACGTTTTATACTTTAACACATATATTCGCAATCATATAATATGGAGTAAATACACGACTATTCAGTGCACGCATGACTATGATTTGGGCTTGGTAATATCTTCTAGCCTATCCGGGCCAGGGACGAGACTGGAGTTCGTTAGTGACACTCTATTTTCGTTATCATTCATTTATTCTTATCAAATCATGCAGCAGACAAATCCATGTCCAATTTAATGTCTAGTCCAATCCACTAACGATGTCGGGGCGTGAGGTGATGGTAGCTCCACCTAATGATCACCACATTGCAGGATCCTAATTCAAAATTTAATTAACAATAAAAACCAGTTCCATCCTTATTACCTCGTGGTTGATATCTTCACGCCACGCTACCAGACCCGGAGAGCTCTCAAGGGTTGCATAGGTTACCCTATGTGGACTTGGTGCATTCCTTATGTCGATGTTGGATTCCTGAATGTGCCTAGTGCGTTTAATGCATTTTAAACCATTCACAACAACAAAGGCACATTCATGTATTTCATATCATATTATGCTACTCGACATATACTATACGAATTATCATGCTAAACACATCATTTCTCTTAAAAACACACATGCATAATTTCATTTATTTCCTCTGTATTAATCACCATTTTATAAATCATGCCAGAAAATATGCAATTAGGTCAAAAGGTCCATCCACTCACGAGTTTTGAAGCCCAACTAGCCGTCGATGATGCTCTGGAACGATTCTTCGAGGTCCTGCCATTGCAGGTATCCACCTACACACAATGATCTCACATTCTCAATAAACCATTCATATATCATAATAACACATAAAATAATATGTCTAACTCCATAACTTGATGTGTTTCTACCTGACAATAGACCTGGGACCCGACTAGATGATTTTCTTATTTTTCTTTAATTTTCCAAATCTTGTTCGATTTAATTGACCCATCAAATCAAATCCAATTCATACAAATTTGATATCACTAGACTCCAAATTAAATCTAGTCTAGATTGTAATTTTTTTCCAAATTTTTTCTCAATTTTCTACTATTTTCCCAAATTTTATCCATTTTTTGGCTTTTTTTATTTTTCCCATAATTTACTTAATTCAGATCAATAGGAATTCACCATGTGGTAGCATCTAGTGCTGCCAGACCCACCCGAACCTTATTCTGGACCTACACGTGTCACATAGAGGGCATGACACGCATTGGCCGAGCCTAACTCCAAACCTACACGTGTCACACACAGGGCATGACACGCATTGCCTGAGCCTAACTCTGAACCAACATATGGCTCATCCCTAGGCTGCCATGATGCATCCGAACATTAGGTTCAAATACCCCCTATCCGACCTAATGAACGACACATCGCCTACGCATACAAATGACACGTTGTTCCCTACTATGGTCAAACGACTTGTCACCCAAGAAGGCCTCGAACAATATGTCGTCCGAGGTCACCTTCTACCTCTAATCACAAGATTCTGGAAATTGAATCTGGAAGTTACAGCCTAAACCATGATCTCCCCATCTACACTCCAACATCAAATGATTCTTTACCAAATTAAAAGCTTATAATTCCCTAAACACAACAACATATAAACCCCTAATTTTAAACAACTAAAACGACAAAATTGAAGATTTGGGAACCCGAAATTCTGGGATGTACTCTTACTTAGTTTTGACTACTGGACAGTTAGAAATCAGCTTAAGATGGTTCAGAATGCCTAGTGATCATAGAGAAAACTTCTTGGATATTTTTCACATCTCCAAACCAAGTGAAGCCCCTAAATCACGAAAATCCGATTTAACCTTCCCTTCTCTTACCGGTCAAGTGGTGGGGTTGACCGTCACTTGTACCAACGTTGAAACGACATCGTTTAGAAGGTTTTATAATACGATGCCCTTTTTTCTAAAATGACATTAACATATGTGAGTGGTCAAAACGACGACCATTGCTGCGTTGTGACCATGCGTGGTCAAAACGGCACTGGTCAATGTCATTTTGACTTTCTCCAACAAAATATAATTTTATTTAATAATATTAAATATTAATATAATTTCTAAATTATAAAAAATCTTTAGAAATTCATAATAAATACCATATAACTCTGAAAAATACCCCAAAATTTTTAATAATTTTCTTATAAATAAAGGAATCTATTAATCCCAAAATTATATTTTTTTCATAATATGAAATTTAGTAAAAGTTAAATACCTCAATAAATATATTAAAAAATTCATCAAAATTTCCAATTTGATTCCAAAAATTCTAAGAAAATTGATATAACTTAAATACATATGATAGACCAATTTATAGTCTTAAGGTTCTTTAATCAATGTTAAAACTCCATTTATGAATTTTCAATCATAATTAAATAATTTTACTAATTTCCAAAAATGAATATTTTCGTCAAAATAATCCAATTTTATTTCTTAAATTCAAAATTGATCCCGATCGGTGGGCTAAGACCCACTAACATCATAGGTCCTTGAATGGGCTTTCCATCTCATGTAACTCGAAAAAATTAGGTTCTCACACCAATGGCGATTATCGCGCAATTGTTGGGTTTAGGGACATGACAAACCCAACATCAATTCAAACTCAAAAACACCAAAATCAGTAATTTTTAGTAACTAAATGGTAGATATTTTGAGGAGAAGCACCTGGATTCCAGGTTCGATTCTTACCTAAAACCAGTCGTAGACTCATTAGAAACACCATGAAAAATGCATAGATGAAATCAGAAGTTCGAGAGGAAGGTTTTGGGATAATTTCTGAGGTCGGGCACAAAATAGGAGAGCGGGACACGTAATGAGACACTTATCCCATTATGGCACTGGCGACTTAAGGAGACCGGGAAAGGATAAACGGCAGCCGGTCTCTTATCAATATGATGTTGTCTTAGGTCCCTTCTCAAACGACGTAGCCTCTCATAATTCGTCAAAAATGATGGCAAATCTAGCATTTTTAACATTATCGGTCAAAACAATGGGATAGCCTATCGTTTTGGCTTTAAATAATATAATAATAAAATATAATAATAAATTTATTATTTCTTAAACATGATTAATTTATAATAAATTCATACTAAATTTTATATTCTTAAAAAAATATCTAGAAAATTTATATAAATTTTTTATAAAAAGAAAAATCTAATTTTATATTCTTCAAAAATATCAAGAAAATTTCTATAAATTTTTTATAAAAAGGAAAATCTAACAATAATATAAATTTTTTTTTTCATAACTTTATAATTTATTAAAAATCAAATATTTTACAATATATCTTAGAAAAATCAAAATAAATTAAATTAAACTTCCAAAACTTTCTAAAAAAATCACTCATCATTGTAAAAATCCAATAGATGTATCTATGGTCTTAGATGCCAAGGTCATTAATACGACTCACCGTCTTATGTTTTAATTATCAATTAAATAAATAAAAATAATTAAAATTTCTCAATTTATCTTTTAAATATCAAATCCAAACTACAAACCCATCCCTGAAATGTTGGCTAAGACCCACTAGCATTGACAATCCTCGATTTCGCTTTCGAGCTCAAGTTGGTTGGGAATTTCTAGGGTTTCACATTGTATTTGAGTGTTAGAATTGAAAGCCAATGGTCTAATAAAACTTTGCTCTCTCTATATCGATATAATCTAATCTTCATCATTGTCTTTTGAGAATCACGACATAAACTTAGAATCTATATTAAATTAAGTAAACTAGCTAAAGACTAGGTATTGTAAGAAACACCATGTTCTTGATAATACATAAGTCGGATTAAAAAAATAGGCAGCTGATTAAGCTTGCAACATAGATGCTTGTCCCATCTTCCATAAATGATATTCATCTGTGGCTCATAGAATTTGACTTGATTCGAAAATAATTTTTTGATCCCATTTATGCTCCTTTCCAAGCATTCATAAATATAACCTATAGAAGATATTTCATCTGCATCTGTTATCATTAATAACTGAATAAAAGGAGTTATAATTTGAACAACAATCATACAATTATTCCAAAAATCATTATCCACGATTGTAGCTATGACAAGTCTCCCTTTAAGACTTTTGCAATGATTATGATTAATATAAAACTTGCTATTAACCAAAACTTGCATGTCATGCTTATGGTCACAAATGCTCTTTAATGTAATAATTATGGTGGCAAATCGAGTAGCTTCGAGATGCACCAATTCTCTTCATTCTTCTCTTTTCCTTAACTATGACAATAATGTACAATGATTATAAACAAAGATAGTGACTTTTGATGCCTATGTAGCAAGATTCTCTATATGTGGTAGACTAGAAACATCTCGCAACATGAGATTCACACAATATGCAACACAAGGTGACCAAAAATTATATTCATATGTAATGCACCGGAACACATAAATTGTACGGCAATTACCGTAGACCCACTTTATGTATTGCCACATTACCCAAAAATACATATAATATATTACCTATAAGACTATAGATTGGTCTATGGTATATTAATATTATATTAATATCTAAACCAAAACGACACACATACATGTTGTTTTGACCCAGGCTGGTCAAAACAGCAGCCCATCTTGTCGTTTTGAAGCTCGGGAGGATATCTCCCGAGTGTGTAGTTCCACCTTGGAATGGTATCATTTTGCTAAGAAGCAAAATGACACTATTTTGTTTTCAGACCTCGAACGTTCTTGCACCGCATTTAACTGAAGACTATTCGGGGGTAAAATCGATTTTGTTGAAATTCATATTCATTTATTTTGAGCCACGAAAGCACTCCCGAAATGTCTCCCTTTGAACAAGTGACTTCCTCCCGTACGGATTCATGTGTTTTTTCGGTCATTTTATGGCCGAATCAAGGTAAGCTTTCATACACAGAATCCAAATATAATTCTTGTCGATTTGGTTGTTTTTATTTATTAGAATCAATTAAGTTTTATATGGTTAGATTTGGGTCATCATAAGCTTCATTTTAATGTAGTTTTTGTAAGGAGTAAGTAGGTACTTGAGGTTTTGGTTATTTTCCGGCATGTGGCTGTTATTTCCAGTGTACTGGAGGTGATTGCCGGCGGACCTGAGGTTGAAGACGACCTCAGACGACATGTCATCCAAGTCGTCTTTGTGTGACACGTAGTGTGACACCTGTGGTGACGTGGCAAATTTTTGCCACGTCACCCACCTATTAAAACATCCCACCCGACATTTCTTCCCCCTCCCCCTGCAGTTTTCTTTTTTATTTCCTCCCCATTTTCCTCTCATTTTCAATATAACTTCAACACCTTCGGTATCGAAATCCAACCGTCTGATCGTCAAATCGTTTGCACCATTGTGTTCCTCTCGTCATCAAGATCAATCTGCCGTTGGTTTCACCTTCATCGGACCACGGACACGCCCGGATCGGAGCCTGGAAGTTTCGAAATTCTCACCGGAAAATTGTCAATTCCGGCCAATCTAAAGAATTTTTCGGCCACCGTCGGTGACACTGTTCATCGTTGACCGGCGATCGACACTGTTCATCATACTGTACATCGACACTGTTCATAGGAAGGGCGAGTGTTGAGGACAAAGGCAAGAGCATCGTTTCCTCTTCTTCAGCCCGTAAGGTAGGGTCCTTACCGTATGTGGTTCATCATTAGTATTTCCTTGTTGTAAAATCCGTTTTACCTTGGTTTTGATTGATTCGTTGTATAGTCCATCGGAGCCCATCCGATTGGTCCATTGTTCAGAATTTCATGGTTCTCTTCCGTAGGTAGCTGTAAAGTATTATAATGTAGAGTCTTTACCGTATTTGTCTCATATTAAGTATTCCTTGATTTTAAATCCGTACTTTGGTCATTGAGTTGTTGTGTAATCCATCGGAGCCCATCCGATGGATCCATCGTCCAAATTACCTTGACTTTTCTGTATGTACCCGTAACGTATCATAATGTATCTCCAAAATTTCATGTGATCAATCAAAGTCCATTTGATTGATTTGTTGAGTAAATTGGGCTGATTCCGTATCATTGCCCGTAAAGTAATAAAAAAGTTGTAATCAAAGGTTTCTGTAACGATATATGATAATATATCGTATTATTGAGTATGAATTGTAAAGTATGATATTTCAGTGTTATTGAAAGTTAAACCAGTTTGTAAAGTATGGTATTTGTAAAGTATGTAAGTTTTTATGTTACTCGTACTTGTGTTCCGTTTGGCCAAACGTGGTGAGTGCTCGGTCTCTGAGAGTAAGCGGAGAGACACTCATCTGTTGGGAGGTGTATGGTTGGAGTATGGTTACTGTATGTTTCCTGCTTCGCAGGATGATCTGAAAGGGACTAGTTGATCTTTTCCGTATAAAGTTTTATTAATCACTCTAGTCTCGGACAACACTGGTAGAAGGGGCTATGTATGTAATTGTTTTAAAAGTATATGTATAAAACCTACCAGTGGGCTTCCGGTTCCAGCTTTAGCAGCGATTTTGGCTACCTTACAGTAGTTAGTAGCCCAGACCCAGTCTGTTTCGACACCAGCCCCACCTCAGGCACCTATTGCTCCAGTTCAGCAACCTGTGGCCCCGATTCTGCAGAGTGATACCAGGGAGCGCAGTTTCACGAGGTTGCTGAAAGATGTTCGAGAGTTGGGATGTACCAACTTTACAGGTACAAAGGGTCCAGCTGAGGCTCGTCAGTGGCTAGTGGAGCTTGACCGAGCAGCGATGGTTGTACGATTGTCCGAGGAGGACAAGGTTGCCATAGCCACCTATCTGCTCAAGGGAGAAGCTTTGACTTGGTGGATGTCTGTGAGTCTGAGGTTCCGAGGTCAGTTACCGTCATGGGCTGAGTTTCTTGAGTTGTTCCATGACAGGTTCTACACAGAGTTCCACCAGAACGCCAAGAGGGCAGAGTTTTACCGTATTGAGCAGGGTACTCGGACTGTTTTAGAGTTCGAGAAGGAGCTGAGAGAGTTGACCTGTTTTGCACCTATTGAGGACTGTACAGAGGTTCAGTTAGCCCGTCGTTTCCAGGACGGTCTACGTCATGACATCCGGACGATCGTGGGTACGACCCCAGTGGACAACCTCAAGGCGTTAGTTGTTGCTGCTGCAAATGCTGAGAAGATGGTTTTGGGTCAGAGTTCAGGTCAGAGGTTGACTAGTCAGCCCCGCAGTGACTCCGCACCTAGCAGAGGCCCAGTCAGGCACGGTGCGAGATTTGATAGTCGACCGACTCGTTCAGTTGGACCGTATCCTCCGAGGCCGTCTCATTTACGAGGCGATAGTTACACACCCGTCCAGTCACAGTCGATAGCTTCCAGTCAGAGCACAGGAAGAATTTTGCCATGGTGTGACAGATGTCAGAGACGCCACATTCCACCGTGTCCACAGAACAGACAGTGTTATAACTGCTCCGAGTTTGGTCATATGGCGAGGGACTGCCCGAAGTCGAGATCACAGTCCTTTAGTGCTTCGAGACCTGGTGGCAGTCGCATACCTTCTCAAAGTTCTATCAGGCCACCGTCTAGAGCACCAGGCAGACCTTCTGGTAGTCAGACACAGGGTCAGCAGTCCAGTCAGCCAGCACAGACGAGACAGACCCGCCTCTTTGCTTTGACTGATGCTGAGGCTTGTGCTAGCCCCGATGTGGTGACAGGTACTATTACTGTATTTTCTGTTCTTGCTCGAGTTTTGTTAGATCCAGGAGCAAATAGATCTTTTGTCGGTCCTAGAATTTCAACTAGTGCAGATTGCCCGTTGTCCCCGTTGACTCCACCTATTGTGGTTATGACCCCATTAGGTGAGCTTTTGACATGCAGTCAGGTGTATATAGGTTGTGTTCTGAGGTTGAGTACAGTTGTGTTAGAGGCAGATTTGATTCCGCTTGACATCCGGGAGTTTGATGTTATTTTGGGTATGGATTGCTTAGCCCGGTATCGTGCCCGAATGGAGTGTTTCACCAAGCGAGTTTGGTTTACTCTACCCGATAGTTCGGAGTACTGCTTCGAGGGAGATAGGCGTATTGTGCCTACTTGTATGATCTCGTGGCTTAGTGCAAAGAAGATGATCAGCAAGGGATGTACAGCATTCCTGGCACATGTCAGGGACACCTCAGCCGAGTCACTAGAGCTGAGTCAGGTCCCGATTGCTAGTGAGTTTCCTGATGTATTCCCAGATGACGTAGTCGGGTTACCACCAGAGAGAGAGGTGGAGTTCGGGATCGAGTTGCTTCCGGGGACAAACCCGATATCCATCCCGCCGTATAGGATGGCTCCAGCTGAAATGAAGGAGCTGAAGGCTCAATTGGAGGATCTGGTAGATCGTGGTTTCATCCGACCCAGTGTTTCTCCATGGGGAGCGCCAGTATTGTTCGTAAAGAAGAAGGATGGTTCACTATGGTTGTGCATTGATTACCGGCAGTTGAACCGTGTTACCGTTAAGAACAAGTACCCACTGCCCCGTATAGATGATTTGTTCGACCAACTTCAGGGAGCATCGGTGTTCTCAAAGATTGATTTGAGATCGGGTTATCATCAATTACGAGTCCGTGAGTCGGATGTTCCGAAGACAGCTTTCAGGTCTCGGTACGGACACTACGAGTTCCTGGTCATGCCCTTCGGGTTGACGAATGCACCAGCCGTCTTCATGGATCTGATGAACCGAGTATTCCGGGAGTATCTTGATCGGTTCGTAATTGTCTTCATTGATGACATCCTCATTTATTCAAAGTCAGAGGAGGAGCATTCTGAACATTTGAGGATGGTATTGGAGATACTTAGAGCTCGGCAGTTATACGCCAAGTTCTCCAAGTGTGAGTTCTGGTTGCGAGAAGTCGGTTTCTTGGGACATGTTGTGTCGGCTAGAGGAGTATTGGTGGATCCCAAGAAGATTGAGGCTGTTGTATCATGGGAACCTCCCCGTAATGTGCCTGAGATACGAAGTTTTCTGGGTTTAGCCGGTTATTACAGACGGTTTGTGGAGAACTTCTCGAGGTTAGCAGGACTGTTGACCCGGTTGACACGCAAGGGCGAACCGTTTGTGTGGTCCGAGAAGTGTCAGCATAGTTTTGAGGAGTTGAAGTCCAGATTGGTTTCCGCTCCTGTTCTCACTTTACCAGTCAGCGGTAAGGAGTATGTGGTGTATAGTGATGCATCAAAGCATGGTTTGGGGTGTGTACTTATGCAGGATGGGAAGGTAGTCGCCTACGCCTCTCGACAGTTGAGGTCACATGAATGCAACTACCCGACCCATGATTTAGAGTTAGCAGCTGTGGTGTTTGCATTGAAGATTTGGCGCCACTATCTGTATGGTGAGACTTGCAGAGTCTTTACAGACCATAAGAGTCTCAAGTATCTCTTAACCCAAAAGGAGCTTAACTTGAGACAAAGAAGATGGCTTGAGTTGATAAAGGATTACGACCTTGTAATCGATTATTATCCCGGGAAAGCCAATGTGGTTGCCGATGCTTTGAGTAGGAAGACTTCATCTTCCTTGGCTTACGTTCGGGCAGAATACATGCCAATGCTGATGTGTTTGAGGGCAAACCGAGTCCAGCTTGGCAGTGATAGCTCGGGGGCATTGTTAGCACAGATTGTTGCCAGACCCACCTTACTTGAGGAAATCCGAGTCAAGCAGTTAGAGGATCCAGTGTTGGTTCAGTTGAGACAGCAGCTGGATAGGGGTACTAGTGGTGATACAGTCAGTGAGTATAGGGTTCGAGATGATGGTATTCTGACTTTCCGAGGCCGAGTTTGTGTTCCCCAAGATGAGGAACTACGCCAGTTGATTTTGACTGAGGCGCACAGTTCTACGTTCTCGATTCATCCCGGTAGTACCAAGATGTATCGAGATTTAAGGGAACATTACTGGTGGTCGGGGATGAAGAGACACATTGCGGAGTTTGTTGCCCATTGCCTCGTATGCCAACAAGTCAAGGCCGAGCACCAGAAACCCGCAGGTATGTTGCAGTCGCTTCCCATTCCAGAGTGGAAGTGGGAGCATATCACGATGGACTTCGTCGTGGGTCTACCGAGGACTCAGCGAGGTTTTGATGCAGTGTGGGTGATTGTGGACAGATTGACCAAGTCTGCCCATTTCCTCCCTGTACGAGTCTCTGATACACCGGAGAAGTTGGCTCATCGGTATATTGATGAGATCGTCAGACTTCATGGAGTTCCAGTCTCTATTGTTTCAGATCGAGACCCGAGATTTACTTCTCGTTTCTGGGGAAAGTTTCAGGGTGCTTTGGGTACCCGTCTGAACTTCAGTACGGCTTTCCATCCCCAAACAGATGGTCAGTCCGAGAGGACAATACAGACGTTGGAAGATATGTTACGAGCGTGTGCGCTCGATAGACATACTACGTGGGATAGATGCCTTCCGTTGGCAGAATTCGCCTACAACAACAGTTTCCAGGTTAGTATCGGTATGGCACCGTATGAGGCTTTGTATGGTAGACGTTGTCGTACGCCCCTGTGTTGGGATGAGGTAGGTGAGAGACGTCTGGACAGTCCCGAGTTAATAGATCAGGCAACAGAGCAGTTGGCTTTGATTAGACAACGTTTGCAGATAGCTCAGGACAGACAACGGAGTTATGCAAACAACCGACGTCGTGACCTAGAGTTTCAAGTTGGTGACAAAGTATTCCTGAAGGTTGCACCGTGGAAAGGAGTACTTCGGTTCCAGCAGCGAGGCAAGTTAGCGCCGCGTTTTATTGGACCGTACGAGATCACCGAGCGGATTGGGCCAGTGGCATACCGTCTTGCTTTGCCACCGTCCTTGGAGAGGATCCATAATGTCTTCCATGTTTCTATGCTACGGAAGTACGTTCGGGATCCCTCACACGTGTTGGATACACCGCCAGTAGAAGTTGCCAGTGACTTGTCGTTTCCTGCTCAGCCAGTGGCTATCGTTGACGAGTCGATTAGGCAGCTTCGCAGTCGTTTAGTCCCTATGGTTCGAGTTTCTTGGCGTAGTGGTAGTTCTGATGAGCTCTCTTGGGAGACTGAGGAGTCTATGCGGGAGCGTTATCCCTATCTGTTCCAGTAGTGCAGTACGTTAATTTCGGGGACGAAATTATTATAAGGGGGGTAGGTTGTGACACCTGTGGTGACGTGGCAAATTTTTGCCATATCACCCACCTATTAAAACATCCCACCCGACATTTCTTCCCCCTCCCCCTGCAGTTTTCTTTTTTATTTCTTCCCCATTTTCCTCTCATTTTCAATATAACTTCAACACCTTCGGTATCGAAATCCAACCGTCTGATCGTCGAATCGTTTGCACCATTGTGTTCCTCTCGTCATCAAGATCAATCTGCCGTTGGTTTCACCTTCATCGGACCACGGACACGCCCGGATCGGAGCCTGGAAGTTTCGAAATTCTCACCGGAAAATTGTCAATTCCGGCCAATCTAAAGAATTTTCCGGCCACCGTCGGCGACACTGTTCATCGTTGACCGGCGATCGACACTGTTCATCATACTGTACATCGACACTGTTCATAGGAAGGGCGAGTGTTGAGGACAAAGGCAAGAGCATCGTTTCCTCTTCTTCAGCCCGTAAGGTAGGGTCCTTACCGTATGTGGTTCATCATTAGTATTTCCTTGTTGTAAAATCCGTTTTACCTTGGTTTTGATTGATTCGTTGTATAGTCCATCGGAGCCCATCCGATTGGTCCATTGTTCAGAATTTCATGGTTCTCTTCCGTAGGTAGCTGTAAAGTATTATAATGTAGAGTCTTTACCGTATTTGTCTCATATTAAGTATTCCTTGATTTTAAATCCGTACTTTGGTCATTGAGTTGTTGTGTAATCCATCGGAGCCCATCCGATGGATCCATCGTCCAAATTACCTTGACTTTTCTGTATGTACCCGTAACGTATCATAATGTATCTCCAAAATTTCATGTGATCAATCAAAGTCCATTTGATTGATTTGTTGAGTAAATTGGGCTGATTCCGTATCATTGCCCGTAAAGTAATAAAAAAGTTGTAATCAAAGGTTTCTGTAACGATATATGATAATATATCGTATTATTGAGTATGAATTGTAAAGTATGATATTTCAGTGTTATTGAAAGTTAAACCAGTTTGTAAAGTATGGTATTTGTAAAGTATGTAAGTTTTTATGTTACTCGTACTTGTGTTCCGTTTGGCCAAACGTGGTGAGTGCTCGGTCTCTGAGAGTAAGCGGAGAGACACTCATCTGTTGGGAGGTGTATGGTTGGAGTATGGTTACTGTATGTTTCCTGCTTCGCAGGATGATCTGAAAGGGACTAGTTGATCTTTTCCGTATAAAGTTTTATTAATCACTCTAGTCTCGGACAACACTGGTAGAAGGGGCTATGTATGTAATTGTTTTAAAAGTATATGTATAAAACCTACCAGTGGGCTTCCGATTTCCCTTTAGCGGGGGTTACTCGGGAAGTGATTTCCAGTCCGCCCATGTTTTTACTATTGACCCTGTTGAGTTCTTTGTTGAAAGCGAAAGTACATTTTCGAGGCCAGTAACTAAACGTTTTGGAAAGTAAACAGAAAGTACATATTGGGTCCTGTAAGTAATGTTTTGTAAAGTAAACAATAAAGTTTAAGTTTTGAGAAATTACAAGTTCAGTAATGTTCTAATAAGTTCCTTGTTGTTTCCTCTCATCTGATAAGTTGTTGTATTGTACCTCTCCTTTGATAAGTTCCTTGTTGTCCCTCTTCTTTGATAAGTTCACTTTGTTGTCCCCTACTGAGATTCTCGAAAATCTCACCCGCTTCGTGTTTGTTTTTCCCTCCCAGGATTAGATCGTGAGCAGTAGCTATTTTCAGTGTGCACGTTGGGACTACTCGCTGGGACTATTGCATCTGCACATGTATGGTTTTATTGGCACACTGTTGAATATTTATTGTTTGGATTTTTGGTTTCGTTTTCAGATACTTGGGGCTTGTGTGTTATGGTTTCACTGGTTTGTATTGTGTTGTTATAAAAAGACTTCCGCTGTTTTAAATGTTCTCTGATATTTATTGTGCCATGTGTTAGTGCTTACCTGCCATGTTGTAATTTGTAAGTGATTTAAATTTATATTTTTGGGGGTTTACGTTTGAAAAGTCAAATAGCCTTGTGGAGTTCGGATTGGTCCACGTGTCGGGCTTCTCCGGGCTTCACGGCGGTAAGGGCCTGCTTTCCGGGTTTGGGTCCTTACACGTAGTCTGTGTGTTGGGTCGGGCAACGTGTTGCCTACATGTTCTGGCAATGTGTCGTCCATTTGAAGGTGCATGTGTAGGACCCGAGCCTTAGGCTTGGGCGACGTGGCACTCTTCTTGGAACAACGTGTCACGTCCTTGTAACTCTGGATAATGGGCTGTTAGATCCTAGTGCTGCCACATGTAGGTTTAGAATAAGGTTCAAGTGGGTCTGGCATTACTAGAGGCTGCCACATGGTGCGTCTTTATTGGTTGTTAATTAATAAATTCTGAAAAATAGAAAAAATTGATAAAAAATGGATAAATTTTGGGAAAAAATAGTAGAAAATTGAGAAAATTCTTGAAAAATAACCAAAAATACTAGATTTAATTTGGTGTCCAGTGGTATCAAATTTTCATGAATTTGATATTATTTAATAGGACAATTAAATCAAATTTTTTTCGAGAAAATCAATAAAGATAGGGAAATCACCCGGTTGGGTCTCGAGTTGATTGTTGGGAAGAAACGCGCTGATTGAAGGACATAGATGTATTATTTTATGTGATATTATGAATCACTTATGATCTATTGAAGATTTGAGATCGTTGTGCATAGGTGTACACCTACAATGACAAGACCTTGAGGAATCGATCCGGAGCGTCATCAATGGCTTATTGAGCTTCAGAACCCGTGAGTGGATGGAATTTCCTTTTCTTTTGTTAAATTACTGGCATTAATGTTAATTTGTGATTAATAAGAAATCATTAATTGAAATCATGCATGCGTATGTGTGATAAATGATGTGTCGAGCATGATAATTAGTATAACATGCATCGAGTAGCATGAAATGATATAGAATGCATAAATATACCATACTATGATTGAGAAGCATCAAATGCACTGGGCGAATTTGGGAATCGACATCGGCATGTGGAATGCACCGAGTTCGCATAGGTTAACCTATGCAACACTTGAGAGCTCTCCGAATCTGGTAGTGTGGCGTGAAGACGTCAATCACTAGATAATAAGGATGGAAAGGGATTTTATTTACTTTATTGCTAATTAAATTGTGAATTAGGATCCTATAATGTGGGAATCGTTAGGTGGAGCTACCATAATCTAATGCCCCAGCATCATCAGTGGATCTGGCTAGGCATTAAATTGGCATGGATTTGTATATTGCATACGATAATAAGGTAAAATGGATGATAATGAGAATAGAGTGCCACTGACGAACTCCAGTCCCGTCCCTGGTCTGGATAGGCCGGAAGATATTGCCAATCCCAAATCATGATCATGCATGTACTGAAGAACCATGTGTTTGCTGCATATTATATGACTGTGATCACGTGTGTTAAAGTATGAAATGATTAATTCATTAAATACAAGATTTTTTTCTTGATGTATGACTTGATTGCATGTGAAATACTTTGTTAGTCTTGCCAGTCTATTCGCCTGGCAAGATTTTTTCAGAATATTAGCATGTAATGCAAGAATAACGTTTAGGAGCTCACTCCCAAGCAATACAAGAAAATGATGTAATTGTACGAGCATCGTATTCATAGCGTTTCCTCTAGAATGTCTAAGCATGATAGAACCAATATATTAAATTAAACCTTGGCTATCAGTAAAACGATAATTGTTCATTTATCGATGTCTTATGGACAACATTATATTCTATATTGAATTCCACTGCATAGTAATTTGATTGATTCTTATAATCACATCTCTGCTTTATTCATATACTGTGAGGACCCGTCCCGGTACCAGGGCCCCTCACCGCCGTGCAGCTCCAAATGGCCCAACCTGTGAACCAATTGAAGCCACACAAGGCTTCACAACATAAAATCCCAAAACATGCAAACCAAGCATCAACGCAACAAAACCAACAAGCCTTAAACACAAACCAACCAACACTCAAACCAAAACTACAAGCAAACAGAAATTACCTCAAACCCACTTGAAAATCCCGCTCAAGAGCCAACACCACACCAAAAACACACCCAAAACACTCCTACAAGGTGGAAAACAAGGGGAAATGGTGGGGAAGTGTTAGGGTATCACTCACCAAGTGATTTTTGGTGAAAAACAAGTAAAATCCAGATTTTGTGAGGGTTTTCAGTTGAGAGCAAAGGGAGAATCGGGGAGAGAGAAAGAAAAGGGAAAGAGAAACTGATTTGGGAAGCACTTGGGCTTGGTGGCTTATAACCATAATGTTGGGCCTTAAAGCCCAAATGGTCCTCGGGCCCAAAACTGAAAAGAAAAGCCCGACAAACCAAAGTGAATCCCGGGTATGTGTATCAAACGCAACAAGCCCACCAAAACACAATTGGGCCCATAAAAATACAAACGGGCCCAAACAAGCAAAGCATAGGGCTAAAAGCCCACGGTCGCCAAAACAATCCGGAAACTGAACAAATGCTTTCCACCGACCCTAGCCTCGACTACACAACCGAGACCACTCAACAAGACACCTAGACACGCTACGGCTTAACACAACGGTGTCCAAAAAGACGGGGTCTCACATCCTCCCCTCCTTATATGAATTTCGTCCCCGAAATTCACTTACCAAGTGCCTCAAACAGAAACGGGTACTTCTGCCGCATCAACTGCTCGGGCTCCCAAGTTCTTTCTTCAAAAAGGTCACTGCGCCACAACACACTGACCATCGGCACCTGACGACTCCGTAACTGTCTCACTGATCTGTCCACTATCGCCACTGGTCGTGTCGTGTAAGACAAGTCATTGGCAATCTCCAATGGCGGCGACTCCAAAATGTGAGACGGATCTGGAACGTACTTCCGTAACATAGACACATGGAAGACGTCGTGGATCCTCTCTAACTCCGGTGGCAACTCCAAACGGTATGCCACTGCCCCAACGCTGTCAAGAACACGGTAGGGACCAATATATCTCGGAGCTAGCTTGCCCCGCTGCTGGAACCTGATCACTCCCTTCCACGGCGCGACTTTCAAGAAGACCATATCTCCTACTTTGAATTCCAAATCCCGCCTACGGTGATCTGCATAACTCTTCTGTCTACTCTGCGCTGCCTGCAACCGTTCTGTGATCAAAGCAACCTGCTGAGTAGCCTGCTCCACTAACTCAGGACTATCAAGACGCCTCTCACCAACCTCATCCCAAAGTAAAGACGTACGACACTTGCGTCCATACAACGCCTCATATGGTGCCATACCAATACTCCTCTGAAAACTGTTGTTGTAGGCAAATTCCACCAAAGGTAAACTTCGATCCCATGTGGTCTGTCCGTCCAACACACAAGCTCTCAGCATATCCTCCAAAACCTGTATGGTCCGCTCTGACTGACCATCTGTCTGGGGATGAAAAGCTGTACTGAACCTCAACTCTGTTCCCAAAGCTTTGTGGAACTTCTCCCAAAACCGTGACGTAAATCTAGGATCTCTATCTGACACTATGCTCACTGGCATGCCATGCAGTCTGACGATCTCATCCATGTATTTCGTCGCCAACCTCTCCGGCGTATCAGTCACCCGAATGGGGAGGAAGTGTGCAGACTTGGTGAGTCTGTCCACTATCACCCATATAGCATCAAATCCTCGCTGCACTCGTGGCAATCCAATAACAAAATCCATGGTAATGTGCTCCCACTTCCATTCTGGTATAGGAAGCGGCTGCAACATTCCTGCTGGTCTCTGATGCTCGGCCTTCACCTGCTGACATACCAAACATCGTGAAACAAATTTCGCTATATGCTTCTTCATGCCTGACCACCAATAAAACTGCCTCAGATCTCTATACATCTTGGTGTTACCCGGATGTACAGAGAAAACTGAGCTGTGAGCCTCTGTCAAGATCCACTGTCTCAACTCCTCAGCATGTGGTACACACATACGGCCACGGAAAGTCAGAACACCATCATCACGGACTTTGTACTCACTACCAGAACTTTCGGCACTTTCCAAACTCTGTCTCACCTTGACCAAAGCTGGATCTTGCATCTGTCCATCCCGAATCTTATCAAGCAACAATGGTCTCACCACCATCTGTGCAACCAAAGCTCCGGTCTCATCACTGTCTAGCTGAACTCGGGACTCCCTCAAACTCATCAACAAAGGCATGTATTCAGCTCTCACATATGCCAAGGAAGAAGCAGTCTTCCTACTCAATGCATCTGCAACCACATTGGCTTTACCAGGATGGTAATCGATGATCAAGTCATAGTCTTTGATCAGCTCCAGCCAACGTCTCTGCCTCAAATTCAAGTCCTTCTGAGTGAGAAGATACTTGAGACTTTTATGATCGGTATACACATGACAAGTCTCGCCATACAAGTAATGACGCCAAATCTTCAAAGCAAAAACCACTGCTGCGAGCTCAAGATCATGGGTCGGATAGTTTCCCTCATGCGGCCTCAACTGTCTCGAAGCATAGGCAATCACCTTGCTATCTTGCATCAGCACACATCCCAAACCAAGTCTCGAAGCGTCACTGTACACAACATAACCTCTACCACTGACTGGCAAGGTCAACACAGGAGCTGAAACCAATCTGGACTTCAACTCACTGAAGCTCTGCTCACACTTGTTAGTCCACACAAACGGAACACCCTTGCGAGTCAACTTTGTCAAAGGTGTCGCTAACACTGAAAATCCTTCCACAAACCGTCGGTAATAGCCTGCCAAACCAAGGAAACTACGGACCTCAGTCACACTTCGGGGTGGCTCCCAAGATACAATAGCCTCAATCTTCTTGGGATCTACCAACACTCCGTTCGCTGACACCACATGCCCCAAGAAACCAACTTCACTCAACCAGAACTCACACTTAGAAACCTTCGCGTACAGTTGCTGAGCTCTAAGTGTATCCAAGACAGTCCTCAAGTGTAACTCGTGCTCCTCCTCAGTCTTCGAATACACTAATATATCGTCTATGAAAACTATAACGAATCGGTCCAAAAACTCGCGGAAAACCCGATTCATCAAATCCATGAATACAGCCGGTGCATTCGTCAACCCAAATGGCATGACAACAAACTCATAATGCCCATACCTCGATCTGAACGCCGTCTTCAGAATATCAGCTTCACGAACCCTCAACTGATGATACCCCGATCTCAAATCAATCTTTGAAAACACCGAGGCACCCTGCAACTGGTCAAACATATCATCTATCCTTGGCAAAGGATACCGGTTCTTCACCGTGACTCGATTCAGCTGCCGATAGTCGATGCATAACCGAAGAGTACCATCCTTCTTTTTGACAAAAAGGACTGGTGCACCCCAAGGCGAAGTGCTCGGTCTAATGAAACCTCGATCCATCAAATCCTCCAGCTGAGTCTTCAACTCTTTCAACTCAGCCGGTGCCATACGATATGGCGGAACAGAAATCGGAGTTGTCCCTGGCAACAACTCAATCTCAAATTCCATTTCCCTGACTGGCGGTAAACCCAACACCTCTTCAGGAAACACATCTATATATTCGTTGACAATCGATACCCTACTTAACTCAGGCAGCTCCATAGACATATCCCTGACATGAGCTAGGTAAGCTGCACACCCTTTCTCAACCAAGTGCTTAGCCTTTATCCAAGAAATCAAGCATGTCGGTAATACTCGTCTGTCACCCTCAAAACAAAACTCTGTTCCATCCGATAACCTGAACCACACCTTCTTTGTGAAGCACTCAAGACGAGCTCGATAACGGGCTAGGCAATCCATACCTACAATCACATCAAAGTCACTGATATCTAGAGGTATCAAAGCCACCTCCAACTGTATGGTACCCACCGTCAATACACAATCCCGATACACCCCACCACAAGTAATCTGCTCACCGAGGGGTGTTAACACCACTACGGGTGGCTCTAGGGGAGACAACACTCTACCCAAACTCCCTACCACTCTAAGACCCACAAACGACCTATTCGCTCCGGGGTCGAACAAAACTCTTACAGGACTAGAGAACAAGGAAGCTGTACCTGTTACGACATCCGGATTGGCGCTAGCCTCTGCATCTGCCAATGTGAAAAGTCGTGTCTGTGGTCGCTGCTGTTGTGTCTGCCTCGAAGCCTGACTACCAGATTGTCGCACAGTCTGTGACCTCGTCTGTGGTCTCGATGATGCGTGTGAACCCATCTGGCTCATCCCTGACCTCGGTGGTGCTGGCACAACTGGGAGTCTCGACTGTGATGCAGTCTCTCGAGGTACATTGCCCAAAGGGCAATCTCTGGCAAAATGCCCAAACTTGTCACAAGAGTAACACCTGAGCGGATGAGGACAAGGTGGAAAATGATTCTGCCTACAATTCGAACACCGTGGAGCTCCTGCTGGCTTCACAACACTGGGTGCTGAAACTGTGGTCTGTGCTCGGGACATAAAAGAAGGAGTGCCCTGCGGCCTAGTCTGCCCCACTGAATAAGGAGAGGAAAACCGACTCCTCTGCCCGTGGATAAACCTGTCCCTATCCCTATACTTCAAGGGACCTCTACTCGCCACTACATCTCTAGGTCTTCCGGACTGACCACTTTGTCCGCCTCGGACAATCTCCTCAGACTTTACAGCATCTACAACTAACTTCTCAAAATCTATACTGACATTAGGCCCCATCACCTTTCGGATATCTTGGTTGAGACCCTGCTCAAACCGACTTGCCAACACAGTCATATTCCGCTGCACCTCTGGAACAAAGTGTGCCAAAGCTCTGAATTCAGTCTCATATTCGGCCACCATCTTACCCCCTTGGCGAAGCATGTAAAAATCAGATCTCTTGTTGTTCTGAAAATGAGGAGGAAAGTACCTCATGTCAAATTCTTTCTCAAAGTCTTCCCATATAGGCTGACCACCATATCTACTCCGGACTGTGCTCCACCATATAGCAGCATCTCTCTCAAGTAGTCGTGTAGCCAATGTCACCTTATCAGCTGAAGACAACCTCAAGTCTTGAGCAGTCAACACCATTTTGTCTTTCCAAATCTTGGCCACCATAGCATCGCTCGAACCGTAGAAGCTCTCGCAGCCGAGATGTCTGGCCTCTTTCAACAGCTTAGACACTTGCACAGGCACTCTGACACCCTGCGCCTCAGCTATTTGATCTCTGGGCTGTGTTGGTTCCACCACAACCTCTGGCTGTACTGGTGCTGGTGCCTGTGGCTGCTGAGCTACTGTCTCTTGCATCATCTGCATGGTCTGTTGCATCTGACCCAAAGTAGTCTGTAACGTAGCCAACATCTGTATCAAAGCTGGATCCTGTACTGTGGGCACTGCCTGTACTGGTGGTGCTTCTGATACTATCTGTGGCTGTTGTTCCTCCACTGCTGGACCTCGTGCATCGGACCTCTCATCAACATCCGCTGCCTGCCCAGCCTGACCCTCAACTCTCTTACGAGGTCTGCCCCGTGGCATCTTAACAACTGAACACATAATCATGTAATAAGCCCACAACAAACCAAATAACAACTAAAAACACTCTATGCTGGACTACGCATGTGCAAAGTGAGTGTACTGCACGGTAATGCACTCTTTCAACACATGCAACTTAAAACAAAACAATACGTGAAAGCTTTGCACACAAAGACAACCATGCTCCGCTACCAACCTTGTGAGGACTCGTCCCGGTACCAGGGCCCCTCACCGCCGTGCAGCTCCAAATGGCCCAACCTGTGAACCAATTGAAGCCACACAAGGCTTCACAACACAAAATCCCAAAACATGCAAACCAAGCATCAACGCAACAAAACCAACAAGCCTTAAACACAAACCAACCAACACTCAAACCAAAACTACAAGCAAACAGAAATTACCTCAAACCCACTTGAAAATCCCGCTCAAGAGCCAACACCACACCAAAAACACACCCAAAACACTCCTACAAGGTGGAAAACAAGGGGAAATGGTGGGGAAGTGTTAGGGTATCACTCACCAAGTGATTTTTGGTGAAAAACAAGTAAAATCCAGATTTTGTGAGGGTTTTCAGTTGAGAGCAAAGGGAGAATCGGGGAGAGAGAAAGAAAAGGGAAAGAGAAACTGATTTGGGAAGCACTTGGGCTTGGTGGCTTATAACCATAATGTTGGGCCTTAAAGCCCAAATGGTCCTCGGGCCCAAAACTGAAAAGAAAAGCCCGACAAACCAAAGTGAATCCCGGGTATGTGTATCAAACGCAACAAGCCCACCAAAACACAATTGGGCCCATAAAAATACAAACGGGCCCAAACAAGCAAAGCATAGGGCTAAAAGCCCACGGTCGCCAAAACAATCCGGAAACTGAACAAATGCTTTCCACCGACCCTAGCCTCGACTACACAACCGAGACCACTCAACAAGACACCTAGACACGCTACGGCTTAACACAACGGTGTCCAAAAAGACGGGGTCTCACATATACCACTAGCCTTGTAGGTTTATTTTATACATTATTGTGTGTTATGGTAGTGTATATAGTAGGCCTACAGTGGTTTTCGCACGAAAATTTTAGGGTTTGAGGCGTGACAACTAACAGAGTAATGGAGCATTGTTTAATCATTATTATTAGAAACTTATACGTTTCTTATTTCCTATTTACTCTGCTACCACTCCCTCCTCACCCTTATGGGTGACAACTGTTGTGATGATTCTTGCAATATGGAGCATATTTCCTTTCTTAATACATTTCTTATTATCGAGTAACCTTTTAAGTGGCATGTTTTATTTTCTTTCGAAAACACGTACAAACCATTCATCTCTATCCCATGACATTTGTTAATGGCAACTGAAACTTATAAACCCAACTTTATTTGATCTTTTAAGTCGAACAATAGTTGTTTTGAAAATTTTCTTGTAACTATAACTCATGGTTCTATCAAGAACTTTAATAATGGTTGTCTTTTTGTGAAAAAATCCTTTTTCATGAGACCCAATTGAGGAATTGATTTCTTCTTGTGATTTTGATTGTATAGTAGTGCGTTGTGTCCTTTATCAACGCCCTCTTAAAGTTACCACTCGAGTGAGTGATAGTTTGTATTTGGCTCTATGATATTGGATTATATATGATCGTTTTCTTATTAAGAAGGGGTCGACGATCATATATTTGCTTGATTGTGAGTTTATTTGAGTTAATGGAAACTATGAATATATGCATATCGTACTAACATTGGTTTTAGATCAAGAGGCCTAGGAGGAGCAATAAAGATTGCCTGTATAACCTATGGTAAGTATATGTTCTTACTGACAGTTTGAGTACTAAGGAGTTTCTGGATTAGGTACAGTTAATCGAGAGTTACTGACAATATGAATAAGTTTGAGATTTAGTATCATTTTACTAAGGTATGAATGGACTTTGGAACTGACTTTAGTCTAACATGCTTATAAGAAATAAGATTCCTCATTGAACTCTAACTGACATTGCATAACTTGCAGTAAGATAAAGCCTATTACAGGCTGTGTTTTGGTGTGCTGTAGAAAGTAACTCCTACAGAATTGTAATAGTTGAGCATAACTATAAGATAATAAGTACTACCTATTGTATTATTAGTGTATTCTGAGTTTATAAGTACACAAAATGCATATTATTAGAAGTTTGTTTGTTTGGAAAGATTGATTAGTTGGCAAGTGGGACAGTGCACAGAGTGCATGTCCTTATATTGTGTACTTGATAGACGATATGGCTCATCGTACACGGAGTGCATGTGTAGTATTGAGGAATGTCATTTTGAAACTTAGTGTGTGTGTGGTCTATTTTGTAAGATACAAGCCTAAGTTGATAACTCTTGGAAATCAGACTATTTGATTTATTAGTTACACCAGAACAACTCTAAAAATTGAGAAAATGTATATAGTATAAAGGGTATGCTTGATAAAGGATTAACCGATGAGTTAGTCTATTCGTGAATATTGGTTATAAGAAACCAATGAGTGTGAATTATAGAAGCATAGCCTATATTGAGGCTAAACTAGCTTGAGGCATAGGTAGAGTTATGAAAGTTATATCGATATTCTGAAGTGTGGGATTACTGTGTTTCAAGTATTACTTGTAATCTTTATTTTGGGATCTATGATTAGTGTTCTTAATGATGAATGGGATTTACTCATACTCTGACAAGAATTCTACTAAATTCTTGATATAGAAGCGGATTGAGTGTAAATTTGATGACTTAAACTCAGATTGGAGAAATTGAGTTGGTATAAGTTTATTGGTATTATGTATTATATGGTAATTAAATGAAGTAGGAAAATATTGAGAATAAAAAGGTGTAGTAAGAGACTACATCCTAAGGAGTGACTAATGATGATGTAGTTTTATTTTTCTATGTTGAATCAACTGATATCGATTGTTAAGGTGAAATGTATAACACTATGAATTGAAGTGCATAAGTTCAAAGGAGTAAACTTTGATTTGAATGGATAGAAACAAGTGATAAGAACAGTTACACAGCAAAAGCATGGTGTGTTAGAGTTTGAAAGAATTTGAAATAGATTCTAGTATGAAACGAGAGTAAAGTTGTGATTTAAGTGTGGTTTTGAAGTGATAATTTACATACTTAGTGTTAACTGGTGATAGTGGTGATACTGTATTGACAGAGTTGATATAATTGAGAAGAACTCGGAAAAGGTTCTTAAGCTAAACTAGGGGTGAAAGGACCGGATGTGATAGTTATGGCTTAGGATTTTGAACTTAATAACCCGACAGGGTCACTATTGATGGATGATTATAATCGTATCATAAAAAATGAAAGAACAACAAATTTTTGGTCAATATAGAGAATAATGAGAATGCAAGTGGATATTGCACTCTAGCTTAAGAATCAGACTGTATATGATTGTCTGCTAAGAGTAAGTAAGATTTGAAGATGGAAACAAGGAGAATGCAGTGGGACACTACAAATCTGACTGTGAATTAGTAAGTGTGAGATCTTTCACGATAACCGTAATCTCGGTGTAAGCAAGTTTCGTGGACAAAACTTTCTACAAGGTGGGTATAATGTGAAAACCCGATTTTTTGAATTACATAGGACTAACGAGGTTAGTGGACCTCAGCTCACGAACTGGGATCGATTTTGGATTGTAGGAAGTTAATTGAACTATTGTTTAAGAAAAATATTATTTTTAGAAATAAGTATAATTATTTAATTACGATTAGAAAATCATAAATGAGACTCTAATGGTGATTTTAGAATCTTAAGACTATAGATTGATCTATGGGATGCATTTAAGGTTGTATAAATTTTTGAAGAATTTTCGAAAAAGTATTTGTAATTTTTATAATTTTTCTAAAGGATATTAAGAGGTATTTTATTTTTAGTAAATCGAGTATTTATGAAAAAAATATAATTTTTATTTTGATGGATAGTACTAATTATAAAAAATGTATAAAAAGTTTTGGTATATTTTTCAAAGATATATACGAATTATTATAGATTTTATATTATTTTTAGTATTTAAGAGATATAATTATTATTATTTAAATATAAAATTATATTAATATATTAATATCTTGCTGTTTTGAATCTCGGGAGGATATCTCCCGAGCTGTACTGTTCCACCTTGGAATGGTGTCGTTTTGCTCAGAAACAAAACAACAAACACCTTTTTGTTTTTGGATCTCAAATGTTCTTGCACCGCCTTTGACCAGAGCCCAGTCGGCGGGTAAAATCGATGTTTTTGAAATTCTTATTCATTTGTTTTGAGCAACAAAAACACTCCTGAAATGTCTCCTTTTGAACAAGTGACTTCCTCATATGCAGATTCATACATTTTTTCGGTCATTTTATGGCCAAATCGGGGTAAGCTTTCATATCCGGAATCCAGATATAATTCTTGTCGATTTGGCCTTTTTTATTTGTTAGAATTGATTAAGTTTTATGTGGTTAGATTCGGGACATCATAAGATTCATTTTAATGTCGTTTTTGTAAGGAGTATATAGGTATTTGAGGTTTTGGTTATTCTCCAGCATATGGCTGTTATTTCTAGTGAATTGCAGGTGATTGTCGGTGAACGTGAGGTTGAAGATAACATCGGATGACATGTCGTCCGAGTCATCTTTGTGTGACATATAGTTTGTGTGATGGGTCGAGCGACTTGTCGCCTGTATGTGCAGACGACTTATCGTCCATTTGAAGGTATAGGTTTAGGACCCGAGCCTTAGGCTTAAGCAACGTGGCAAGCTTCTATGGAGTAGCGTCTCACATCTGGGCAGCTCCGGATAGTGGGCTGTCAGCTCCTGGTGCCGCCATGTGTAGGTTCGGAATAAGATTTAGGTGGGTCTAGCAGCACCAGATGCTGCCACATGGTGCATCCTTGTTGGTCGTTAATTAATAAATTCCGGAAAGTTGAAAAAAAAGGTTAGAAAAAGAATAAAATTTGGAAAAAAGGGTAAAAAATTGAGAAATTTTTTGAAAAAATTATAAAAAATACTAGATTTAATTTGGAGTTCAGTGATCTCAAATTTTCATGAATTGGACATGATTTTATAGGTCAATTAAATCAAAAAATTTCTAGAAAATCAAGAAAAATAGAAAAATCACCTGGTTGGGTCTCAAGTTGATTGTCGGGTAGAATCGGGTCAATTGAAGGACATAGATGCGTTATTTTATGTGATATTATCAATCGAGTATGATTTATTAAGGATTTGAGATCATTGTGCATAGGTGTACCCCTACAAGGCAAGACTTTGAGGAATCGATCCAGAGCATCATCGATGGCTTATTAAGCTTCAAAACCCGTGAGTGAACAGAATTTTTTTTCTTTTGATAAATTACTGGCATGAAAGTTAATTTTTGATTATTAAAAAATTATTAATTAAAATAGTGCATGCATATGTGTGATAAATAATGTGTTGAGCATGATAATTAGTATAACATGCATCGAGTAGCATGAAATGATATAAAATACATGAATATGCCATGCTATGGTTGAAATGCATAAAATACAATGGGCGCATTTGGGAATTGACATAGGCATGTGAAATGCACCGAGTCTGCATAGGATAACCTATGCAACTCTTGAGAGCTCTCCTGGTCTGATAATGTGGCGTGAAGATGTCAATCACGAGGTAATAAAGATGGAATGGGTTTTTATTTACTTTATTGTAAATTAAATTGTGAATCAAAATCCTACAATGTGGGAATCGTTAGGTGGAGCTATGTGAGATCTTGACCCTTTAAGTTATTTGGGTCGAAGGCCCAATCGGGTATTGATGGTCAAATTAGTGGGCTTTGAATCATAGCTCGGGATTTATTACGAGTTGAATGGACCAAATGAGTGTTCGTAAAGAATGGTTGGAATTTATTCGACAATTTTATTGATTCGGGCTGCGATGCAGTCTTCGAGCCTATATGTTATTCGATTATGATTCGAGGTGATTATCCAATTCTGACGAGTCATCGGGACTCATAAGTGTCGATTTAAGGTTTTGACTCCGAAAAAGAAACATCGGAGTGCGTTTTCTTAGAAACAGGTTCCGGAGGTATTTTGGTCATTTTACCACCAGGTACCCAATATGCTTAGGAATGCAAACCTTGAGACTTGTGTACCATCGAAATCTGTGTTTTTCAGCCTCAAAGGAGTTTCGATGACCTTATGTGTGAGACCCTAATCCTTTCCTTGATAGATATACTAGAAGTCTAGGTACCGGTGCAGAAATGACCATTTTTTCCCTGAATAAATGGATGTGTGGTAGCCAGAAATGATTTTGATGGTTCTTTCCTATTTTGATTCATTTTATTTCCTTCCTGTTTCATTTCTTTAATGTTTCATTTCTATCCTAAATGGTTTCTATTCTATTCTTAAGAGATAATTCCAGAATTAAATCCTAAGCATTATTTCTTTATATCTAGCCTTAAAAATAGGAAAAAATAATCCCATTAAATCTTATAGTTATAGCAGCCGACCATACACATGTCTCCACACAAAAACACCTTCAATTATCACGTGATACTCTCTATTTCTTTCCTCTTGCTGTCAAAATTCTCCCTACACAAACCATAGTAGAATTATTTCATCTTTCATCCAATTTTTGCAAATAATAACTCGTTGGAATCCTCTTTTCATCCTTCATCTTGTTATCTTGGTTTCATCATCAGAATGTTTTTTTCTCCTTTATTTATTGCTGCCAACTTTTCTAGGGTTTGATGCCGAAATCTTTTGATTCACCTTCCAATTGGTTTTAGTTTTTGTTCCTCTTTTTCGTATGAATGTTTGGCACCTATTATTGTGATAATATAATGAAATCAGCCTTTGTATCCTTCCATATACAAAAATCGGCAACCCTACCTATAATTCCTGTGTATTGAAATTTATACTATGAATTGGGTTGAATAATCATGTTGATTCTTGTTGTGTTCTTGGCTATCGCATCAGACATCCAAGGGGAGCTACCAACTACATCTAATCGATGGATTTTTGGTAGGTTTGGTGAGTGGAATTGGTAAGGTAATAAGATGTTTATTTGGTTTCTAAATATGTATGCTTAGTGTGGTATTGTCATTGCCTTATAGTAGCTTAAGTAGTTCAGATCCTCTTGATAAAGGCCAAGGACTAGCTACTTGTTCAGACACAAGAGAGGTAGGATCTATGCTTCATCGATTTCTCCAGAGATCCTTTTTCTTGTTTGATGATTCGGTTTGTTTTCCTTGATATGGCATGCTTGCGGTTTGGTTTGTAATACCTTAGGCAGATTGCGGATCCTTATGCTAGGATTGAGTACCTATTTTAGTTATATCTTGTGTATTTGACATGCTGATTGTATTGTGATATGATTGAGGATGTCCTGTTGTGTTGCTATGCCTTGTACTTGCTTGTGTATGCTTGTACTTTATTGTGTCAGGATCCTCTTTCTGGTGGCCATTCGAGGTAAGTGACTGTTGCTCCTAGGGAAAGGAGAGGTACTTATTGATATGGGTGGAAATCCCTAACAAGAGCTCACTGGATGCATAGTCTTTGTGTGGGTTGAAGGATAGTCCTTGTATAGCTAGTTGTCTTGTCCTTGTGTAGCATGATGCCCTTATCCTTTGTGATTTGGATGTCCTTGGCCTTGAGTAGTTTGGATGCCTTGTCTTTGTGCGGCAAGATGGATAGGCTTGCTGAGTCGATTGTTTGCTAACCATTTACCTTTCGTGCAGCTAAGTCTTGGACAACACATGTGGAAGGGGATAACCATTCAATTGTACATATCAGATGATGATTTACCTAACTATGTACTTCTGTTTTTTAGAAGTATTCTTAGTCCTCCCAACACTTACTGTTTTCAACCTTACCCTTATTATGCTTGTTTTATGTTTGTTTGATACTCCTTTGGTAGTGTATGTGAATCTGATGTTGATTGGGAGATGATTATTTAGGTTCTTATAGATCTTATGATGTCCCTACTAAGATTCTTGCAATCTCATCCCATTATTTTTCCTATTTTTCAGACTTAGGTACATCTTCTGCCAATGGCACTGGGGTGTGAGATCAAGGCTGCACGACTGAACGATATTGCACCACATTCATATGTCTCCTTTCTTGCTGGATTGATTGCGTATATACCTTAATTCATGCTTGCTAGATTGGACTACTTTCTGGACATATGATTCTCTGATTTTCCTCCCTATTTCTGAAACATGCTTAAGATTGTTTGCTAGATTTTGAGACTCCTTTGGGATTTGTGTATTATGGTTCCATTGATTATTTATTAAGACTTCTGCTGATATTTTTATTCACTCCGTATGATACTAGATTGTATATCTAATGTTAAACATGCTCCAAATTTTAAAGCATAAGCATGAACTTTAAAATTTGTAATTAGTGTGACTTGAGCCTTGTGGGATTCAGATAAGTCCTAAGAAGGGTTTGTTTGGGTTTCACGATGGTAAGGGTCCTAATAGGTTGAGTTTGGGTCTTTATATTATGATCGATTACGATATTTTTGGAGAATTATTATGATTAATGAGCTATTAATTTCATTTATGTAAATTATGGATGAAAAATCATACTATGGGTAGTAATGATGATTTTTATGTTTCAAGACTTTGGAAAGGTCTATTCATCAAATATAAGGTTAAAAAATTTTCTAGCAATTTTTGGATATATAATTCTTTTTATTATGATTTGTCTATGGAAAATTACGAGATATTCGATTTTTAGTAAATTATGAATTAATGAGAATTTTTTGAATTTTATTTGATAATACTGTTCATACGGAATGTATAGGAATTTTCTGGGTATTTTTCAGATTTATATGGTATTTATTACGAATTTTTAAATATTTATTAGAATTATTAATTAATTTTTATTTATTATTTATTATTTATTATATTATTATTAATATATATTATTTTATAATATTAATTCAGTAAACCAAAATGACAACCTAAGGTGTCATTTTGATCTGTTAATGGGGGAGGGAAAGTCGTTTGTAAAACGACGTCGTTTCGAGGCTAGCCTGAACGATGCCATTTTGCCACTCAGCCTTCTCCCGGTTGCCTCCCTTCGCCGGTCAATCTACGGGATAAGAATCCCATTGCTGCACATGTCCTTCTAGATAATTCCCAAACCTAGAAATATTCTCTTAGCTTCATGATTTTTTTCCCATCAAAATTCTCTTTCTTTCCCAAGTTTTTCTGTAGCAATTTTGAGTGGATTCCGTGAGTGATAGGTGATTCTAACCCAGAAATAGTTTCAGTTTTTACAAGTTAAAATCAAGCATGAAATCAGGTGATTTATGTATTTTTGAGTTGCTAGAAGTTTGGGAATTGTTTTCGTACAAGAATTTCAAAGGTTAAGAGTGTGTTTTGAAGATTTGATTTTCTGGAAAAAAACCTGCAACTCACGTCTGGAGGTTGAAGAAGACTCCTCCAAACGACGAGGCTTTCGAGCATTGTGTGGGACAAGTCACTCCGGAGGGGATCTGAGCGATGTGTCATTTGATTCGTGGGAGAGGGCAACACCTGAGCCTGAGGCTCAGGCGACGTGGCCAGCAGAGAGTGGAACGCATGTCACGGCCCTAGAGGTTTGAAGGTAGGTCTGGAAGCGCTCTAATGGTGACACATGGTGCATTCTGGTTAGCTGAACTTTAAAATAATTCCAGAAAATAGAAAAATGGCAGAAATACTGTAAAAATCGAGAAAAATAGTAGGAAAATAAAAAAATCAGAGAAAATTACAGAAAATACTAGATTGAATACGAAATCTAGTAGAATAAAAATTATTGAATTTGGAGTTGATTTGATAGGTCAAATAAATCTTATAAATTTGGGAAAATAGGAAATTTTTCAATTAGTTTTGTATTGATATGGGGCTAGAAACAGGTCGATTAAAAGGGTTAGATGCATAATTTTGTGTAATACTATGCATTGAATGTGATCTCTAATGATATTGGTTATAATTGTGCGTAGGTGGATACCTACAAATGACAGGACTTCGAAGAATCAGTCTGGCAAGCCATCGATGTGTGTGTGGGCTTCAAAACCCGTAAGTGGACAGATCTTTTAATAATTTGAATATTATTATGAAAGTATTAGCATGATCATAGAAAAGGGAAAAGAAAATAAATTTACAAATTAAATGGTCATATATGATATGAAATTTGTCAAGTATTGCTTGTGTTGACTGTTATACTATGAAATGCATTGATATAGGTTGCCATTTATGTCATATTGTGAACTTTATGAATGTGCTTTGCTACGTGTTTATATTGTAATGCATATAAATCATTGAATGAATTCAGGTATCAGTATGCAAAGCACGAAGTCGCATAGGGTGACCTATGTAACCCTTGAGATATCTTCGGGTCTGGTAGTGAGGTGTGGAGACGCCAAATACGAAGCTATAAGGTGGGACAGGGACTACACAAGCAAGCCAACAGACACGAGTCAGGATCCTGCAAAGTGGGGACCGTTTAGGTGGAGCTACCATCACCTAACACCCCGACATTGTCAGTGGTTTTTGGAAATGGTAAGTAATAATGAAGGTAAGTGTGAAGTACCACTGACAGATCTCAGTCCTTCTCCTGGCATCGAATGGACTGTGAATTATTGCCAAGCCCTTTCACGGTCTTGTTGTGAATGAATGCTTTATACATGTTGACTATGACTAGTTGATGTATTCGTATGCCTATATGCCTAGTACTGTTATGTGTATATGCATGTGACATATCATATGTGTTTTTTCCGTCCACTCACCTGGCAGGTTTCTGCCAGATCTCTTGATCTGAATTCATCAGGATTGATCAGGAACGGATGTGGTTGCGGCATCCCTCTGGGCAGACAGTCGATCGAGGATTTAAGTGATGTGAGGTTAGGACTACTTTATGGACTCTATTATACATCGTACAAGACTTGTATTCCTCTAGTCTACATGCATGAAATTTTGGGTAACTAGTGAACCTTGGGTAAACATAATTGGTTGTAAATCATATGAAAGTTATTGGGACCAAGTAGTAATAGATATTCCACGATGTTAGCCCGGACGACATTTTTTTTCCGCTGTTTGTTTAATTAATATAATCCTTAATATACCTCCGCTATCGAATTTTATTCTAGCCTTGTAGGTTTGTTGTATGTATTGCCGAGTAACTAGACAATGTATATAGTGGGCTTGTGGCGGGAATCACTTGAAAATAAATAAATAAATAAATTTGGAGTCCGAGGAGTGACAAGCTACCATGACCAGCATTGTCAGTGGACAGGGATAGGCATTAATTGGACATAGATGTGTCTATTGCTTGCAATAATACGATAAAATGAATGATAATAAGAATAAAGTGCCACTGACAAACTCATGTCTTGTCCCTAGCCCGGATAGACTAGAAGATATTGTCAAGCCCAAATCATAGTCATACATGTACTGAAGAACCATGTGTTTGCTGGATATTATATGACTGTCATCACGTGTGTTAAAGTATGAAATGATTAATTCATTAAATGCCAACATTTTTTCTTGACTTATGACTTGATTACATGTGAAATAATTTGTTAGTCTTGCCCATCTACTCACCTTGCAGGATTCTGCCAAAATATTGACATGTAATGCAGGAATGAAGTTTAAGATAGCACTCCCAGGCAATACAAGAAAATGATGATGGAAACGAGTACGATTGAGGTAATTTACAAGCATCATATTCATAGCGTTTCCCCTAGAATGTCTAAGCATGCTAAAACCAATATATTAAATTGAATCATGGGTATTAGTAGAGCGATAATTGTTCATTTACTTATGCCTTATGGACAACATTGTATTCTATATTGAATTTCATTGTATAGTAATTTGATTGATGCTTATAATCACATCTCTGCTTTATTCCTATACCACTAACCTTGTGGGCCTACGAAGGTTGTTGCACAAAAATTTTGGGGTCCAGGCATGACAGTCATAACATAATATAGCACGTAATTGCTCAGGCAATCATGACCATGATTAGGCTGGCAATATCTCTCAGTCCTTTGGTTTCCAGGAATAGGACTGAGATTTGTCTTTGGCATTCTACATACAGCTCCTCACATGTCTCTCGTTCTCTCTTGTGTTGTGACTTGATTAGTTCCAGTGGGACATGCACAACTCTTAGTCCAATTCCACTAATGATGTTGGGATGATAGGTGATGGTAGCTCCACCTACTCGATCTCCATATTAGGATATCATGTGTACTCATATTATATTATAATATTAATATCCATGTCCCTCTTTATGCCTCCTTTGGTAAATCCATACCCGACTACCTTACTAAGAGAGCTCTTAAGTGTCACATAGGTTATCCTATACTATTGTAGTATATGATACGTCTCATGCTTTTGAATGCACCCAAACACATTCATACGCACTTCCACTATTATAGGCACACACAACACATTCAAGTATTTCATAGCATAATAGAGTAATTCAAGCATGAGGAAACATAGAAATTACTTAAATATTTCATAGCACATGCAATACTTCAGTTCATTACTTTATTAATCATACTTATCTATTCATGTCAGTAATCAATGAATAAAAAAAGATCCATCCACTCACGGGTTTCCTAGCCCACAAGTTACTCCATAACTCGGTGGACCGATTCCTCATGGCCCATCACCTATAGGTATCTACCTACACATGCAATCATAGTCAAATTCTTAATAACACACATTAGATTACATAATAACACATAAAATCATACATTCATAATCCTTTCCCGATGCATTTTTACTTAACTTGGGATCAAACTCGGTATTTTTTTTTCTATTTTTTCAGATCTTGTTCTATTTATTTGACCTATTAAAACACATCTAAATCTTGAAAATTTAACACCATTAGACTCCACATTGAATCTAGTATTTTCTATAATTTTTTCATATTTTTCTAAATTTTTGCTTTTTTTAAAATTTAAAACAATTTCCATCAATTTTAAATTAATTTTGTAATTTAAATACTCCCACCAATCAAAATTCACCATGTGGCAGCACCAAGTGTTGCCATTCGTACATCTGAAGCTAGTTAATTGTGACATGTGGCTCTCCATGGACGAACCACATCGCCCGAGCCTATGGTTTGGGGCTAACCTTGGCCAATCTAGAGAACACATCGCTTGCACCTGTAGACGACATGTCACCTATACCAACCTATCAACGACACGTCAGATGGGCTGAGGCAAACAACGATTCGTTCACGGAGGTCTTCTTCAACCTCCAGCCTGTGTGAATAGTGAAATTGCATATCCAAAAACATAAAATTCTACTAGCCTAAACCCGACGATACACACCATAAAAATCATACCCACAGGAAGAGTACTCCGTTCCAAACTTAACCATGCTTAAATCTTCCATTTTAACAAACAAAAAAGGTAGAATTGAAAGAGATAGGTACCCATATTTCGAGCTCATCCTTTATTTGAATCCGACCATGAAAAGACCCGAAAATCAAGCAAAATCAATTGGGATAGACTTAGGAGAGCAAAACAAAACTCCTGGGATGAGAAACATAGCTCAAAGCATCCCAGGATACAAAACCCGATATTCCGAATATATCCACCCGAATTTTCGGTCTAACGGTGGGGGTGGATGGGCGAAAAACCCCAGGCTAAGACGACATTGTTCTGCATCCTTACAAAACGACATCCCCACCTACGACTAGCCCAAATGATAGCCTTACCCATGTTTCGACCAAAGATGGTCGAAACGAAGTGAGTGGTTGTCGTTTTGGGAATTAATAATATAATATTATATAATTTAGAAATATTAAATAAAAAGACTATATATTAAGTATGTAATATCATCAAAAATTCATAAAAATTACAATGCTCATCTTTAAAATATCCTGAAATTTTTTTAAAAATTTTTATGAATAGAAGATTACATCAAGTCCAAGAAATTACTTTTCCATGAAATTATAAATTACTAAAATTAAATACCTCAATAAAATATCTTAAAATTTTATAATAATTCCAAATACATTTCTGAAAATTCTCAAAAAATTCACCGATGTTTTTAAACCCCCTAATGGACCTATCAATTGGTCTTAAGGCACCAAACAAACTTATAATATCCCTCTTATGATTTTCTATTTATTAATTATAATAAACCTTATTAATAAAGCACACCCGTTAAAACTATCCAAATCACACCATAGACTCAAATCTGATCTCGATCTATGGGTTACAGCTCACTAATACGGACGATCCTCGAATGGGGTTTTTGGCCTAAGCAACTCAAAAGTTTCGAGATCTCACATTATACCTCTAAGGTAACAATCTCCTAGCAGTAACATAGTTTGGTGCATTATCAGTAACCAAAAGCACCACATTAACTGACCCAATCCACTCGTCGACTTCAATAAACAAGTTTGATAATATTTTTCTTTATCTTTTACTATTTCCGAAGCATCTACAAACTTGATGAATGATAAGTCAACACTAAAACACACTAAAAAATTAATTAAGCTTCTTTGTCTTTGATCAGGCCAATCATCAGCTATCATTATATACCCATTAGTTGTTCCATTTCCTCTATATGATTCCATTATTAATGAGTACTCTTTCTTATAATCTCTTAATAAATTAATTCTCATATCATGGTAAGAAGATGCTTTGAAACCATATCTAATTACAGCAATAGTGTCACACATAGATTGGAAACCTATGAAAACCAAAGATTGTAGAGCAGTTTGGACCAGAAAGCCCAATTAAAGACCGATAGTATTAGTGGGCCTTAACCCACGAATAAAGATCAATTTTGGATATAAGAGATGAGTTAGAGTATGATTGAAAAATTATAAAAAAGATATTATCAGTATTTTGATGTTTCAAGACCTTGAATAGGTCAATTTGAGGTTCAAGAATTTTTTAAGAATTTTTAGAAACATAATTATAATTATTGTAATTTTTAAAGATATTTAATTAAGGTTTTTGATTTTTAGTAAATTATGTATTTATAAAAAAATATAAAATTTAGTTTGATGAATTTTTTTTATTTATAATTAATTTATAGAAATATTTGAGGTATTTTTTGGAGTGATGTCGAATTTTTTTATAAATTTTTAAAAAAATTATATAATTAATAAATAATATTTATATTTAATATTATTAAATTACATGAATATTTTATAAGAATGGTCAAAATGACATTGACCAACGTCATTTTGACCATCGCTTGTCAAAACGCTCGAGTGGCTCCCATTTTGGCCACTTGCACAAAATCAACGTCGTTTTTCGTTATATCGTATCGATTAAAGTCACACATGACGTCGTTTTGATGTTGGGTCTCTCGTTGGTCAAATCTGCCGTTTTGACCAGAATTTCATGTGATATCACTGCTTTTTGCTAGGTTTGTGCTCATTTGTTTCTGAGCCACAAAAATTAACCAAGGAACTTCCCCTCTTCGTTGCGAAACTTTTCTAACCATTTTGGACAGATTTCTGGCCATTCCTCAGTCGAAATTAGGTAAGACTTTATCTCGGAACCTCAGGTATCCTACCTGTTGAATATGCCATTTTAGTTTTTTAAAATTAGGGGTTTATGTATGATTATGTTCAGGATTGAGTGAGTTTTGTTTTGGTATAAGAATCATGTGATGTTGGAGTGTACATGGGGAGATCGGATTCTGGGTTTTAACTTTCGATTTTGATTTACATAATTTGGCAAACAGAGGTAGAAGATGACCTCGAATGATAGGTTGTCTGAGGTCTCTTTGAGTGAAATGTCCTTCGACCTTGGTAGTGAACGACATATCGCGTGCATATGCAGGCGACGTGTCGTTCATTAGTTCGGACAGAAGGCATCTGAACCTCAGGTTCGGATGCATCATGGTAATTATAGGTTAAGCCACATATTGGTTTGGAGTAAGGTTCAGGTGTAGGTGTGATAGCGTCTGGAGATGCCATGTGGTATGTTCCGGGTGGCGAAATTTCATAAATTCCGGAAATTTAGAAAAATAGTCAAAAAATAAATAAAAATCAGGAAAAATAGTAGGGAAATAAAAAAAATCAGTAAAAATTAAAAAAAATAGATTTAATTTAAAGTCTAGTGATATCATATTTGCATGAATTAGACTTTATTTGATAGATAAATTAAATCGAACAAGATTAAAAAAATTAAGGAAAAATAGAAAATTACCTGGTTGGGTCTCAGGTTGATTATTAGGTAAAAACACGTTGATTTAAGGATTTAGGTGTGTGATTTTATGTAATATTTTGTGATTGAGTTGAATCATTAAGAAGTCAAATATGGTTGTGCGTCGATGGATACCTACAATTGCACAACCTCGAAGAATTGTTCCAGAGCGCCATTGACGGCTATACGAGCTTCGAAATCTGTTAGTGGTTGTAATCTTCTTTCTTTTGACATATTGCTAGCATGAATGTTTAAAATATGATCAATATAAAATAACTAAAATGTGATTGGTCACTATACGATGTAATCGTGTCTCCTTTTTACTTTCTTTGTATGAGATATAAATTAATTCTTTTGATTTCCTATCTGCTTTATTTTTATACCACTAGCCTTGAAGGTTTACTATGTGCATTGCTGGATGTAATAATAGTATATATAGTTGGCCTACGGCGATTGTTGTGTAAAATTTTTAGGTCCGGGGCTTGGCATTTAATGTGGTAGCGGAGCATTGTTTGATTGTTATTCTTAGAAACTGATATATATCTCACTCCTTAATGCTATACTACTTCTCCAATATCACCCATGTGGTGACAATTCTTGTAATAACAGAGCGTATTCTTTTTCTTTGAAAATATTTCTTGTTATAGAGTAACTTTTTAAATGTTGTGCTTTCTTTTCTTTCGACAACACGAGTGAGTCATTCCTCTCTATCTCATGGTGTTTGTTAATGGTGTTTAAAATCTATAAACCCGACTTTACTCGATCTCTTAGGTTGGGCAATAGTTGTTTCGGAAATTCTCTCTTTGCTATAACTCACGGTTCTATTGTGAACTTTGAGATTGGTTATGCCTTTGGTGAAATGCGTTTCCTTTTCACGAGACCCAATTGAGGATTTGATCTATTCTCGTGATCTTGATTGTGTGTTGTTATGCTTGTGCATTGTATTTCCCAGTAATACCCTCTTACAATTACCACTTGAGTGAGTGATAACTTTATTCTTGGTTCTAAGACATTGGTTTATGTATGGTCATCTTCCTTATTGAAAAGGGTCGACCTATCCAAAATTTACTTGATTGTGAGTTTGTTTGAGTCAGGGAAAAACTATGAATATATGTATATTGTACTACCTTTGATTTCATATTGAAAATCTTGGGAGGAGCAAGAAGGATTGCCTGTATAATTTATGGTAAGTTTATATTGCCTATTGACAGTTTGAGTACTAAACGTACCTTGGGTTATGTACAGTTTATCGAGATTATAGGTAATCGTAAATGAGTTTGAGATTGGATATTATCTTTTAAGTCATAACTTGGTTTTGGAATTGACTCTAGTCCAACATGCTTATAAGTAATAAGTTGCCTCATTGACAACTAATTGGAACTGTATGAACCACAATAGGATAAATCCTATTATAGGCTGTTGTTTTGGTGAGCCATAGATGCTAACTCACTAAGATATACAAGCTGTTGAGAATATTTAGAAGAGGATAAGTACTACTTACTAAATTGTTAGTGTATTCCATGTTTACAAGCACACAGAATGCACATTATTAAAATTGATCGTTTAGTAAATTGGATAACGCACGAAGTGCATATCCTTATATTGTGTAACTGACAGATGGTACAATTCATTGTGTGCCGAGCGCATGAGTAGTTTTGAAGGATATTTTTCGAAACTTTGATGTATGTAGCCTATTTCAAAGAATGAGCTTAAGTAATAGCTCTTGGAAATCGGACTAGTTGATTAACTATTTACACCAGAACACTGAGGATTGAGAATTGTAGATGAATAGTATGTCTAATGAAGGATTAACCGATGGGTTAATCCATTCATGAATTTCGGTTATAAAAGATCTATAGGTGTGAATCGTAGGAGTATAGCCTATATTGAAGCTAAACAAGCTTGAGGAACAGGCAGAATTATGAGAGTTATATCAATATTCAGAAGTATAGGATACTATACTTTGAGTATTATCTGTATTCCTTGTCTTGAGAATGACGATTACAGTTCGTGATGATGCGGAAAATTCAGACAGATTTTGATGGGGATCTATTTGAATGCATTGATGCGGAAGTCGATCAAATATGATTATGATGATTTAAAATTTAGCTTTGAGTATGAAAACTGACTATATTGTCGGTTATGTCACGTAATAAGGAAATCGAAGAAGTCTGAGTTATATCGAGGTTAAAAAGGAGAGTCGTGAAAGGCTGCATTCGAGTTTGTGGCTAATATCGATGTGATATTTATCTCGTCGTGCTAAATTGTCCAATATCAAGTTGCTAATATGAAATAGAAAATGAAATTAACTGAAATATTGTGAGTTCCAAGAACTAAACTTTAAATTGATTCGATAGAATCAGAAATAAGAACGGAGCACCACAGAAAAAGTGTTGTGTTATGAGTTGGGCAATAATTGAATAAAGTATTTACATAAATCGATGATAAAGATATTGTCTGGTTGTGATCAGTGCAAGTGTGTTTTTGAGTTAGTAACTCTATGGATTTAGAGTTGATTTTTGATGAAAATACTTTTAAGTTGATTTTTGATGAAAATACTTTTAAGTTGATTTTTGATGAAAATACTTTTAAGTTGATCGAAGTTTACATTACTAGGAAGAACCCAGAACATGTTCTTAAATTATATGAGAGTGCAGATATCAACTTTATGTGATTATTGTAGTTACGGTTCTGATTCATAACTTGATATGATCTATATTGATGTGTGATCATAGTAGTACCATCAAATATGATGACAGAGCTAATATGAGTGGACTGACAGAGAATAAAAGGGAATGCGATTGGATATCACGTTCTAAATTAAGAGTAATGCAGTATACGATTGTTTACTAAGAGTAAATATGATTTATGATGGAAACAAGGAGAATGCAGTTGGATACTGCAATTCTGATTGTGAATTAGTGTACATGAGGTGCTTACAATAATTGTAATCTCAGCATAAGTTAGTTTTGAGGACAAAACTTTGTATAAGGTGGGTAGGATATGAAAACCAGAGATTTTTGAGCTGTTTAGGGCGGAAAGCCCAATTGAAGGCCGACAGTTCTAGTGAGCTTTAGCCCATAGATCGGGATCGATTTTGGATGTAGGGACGAGTTGGAGCATAATGAAGAAAATATTAATTTTCAGAATTTAATATGATGGCTCAGTTATGATTGAAAAATCATAAAAAAGATGTTATCAGTATTTTTGATGATTCTAGACCATGAATACGTCAATTTGAGGTTTAAGAACATCAGTGAATTTTCCAAGAATTTTAGAATCATAATTCTAATTATCATAATTTTTTGAGAAATTTAATTAAAGTTTTTTATTTTTAGTAAATTTTATATTTATGAGAAAAATATGATTTTTGGTTTGATGGATTTCTCTATTTATAAGAAATTTATAGATATTTTTGGGGTGTTTTTCAGAGTAATGTGAAATTTTTATTAAAATTTTAAAGATTTTATATAATTAATAAATAATATTTATATTGAATATCATTAAAATTATATTAATATTTTTTTAGAATGGTAAAACGACATTGACCAATGTCGTTTTGACCCTCACTGGTCAAAACGCACAAGTAGTTGTCGTTGGCCACTCGCGCAAAATCAATATCTTTTTTATTAAAACGAAGTCATATCAATTCAAGTCACACATGACATTGTTTTGATGTCGAGTCTCTCTCTAGTCAGATCTACTTCTTTGAACAGAATTTTACGTGATATCACCGATTTTTGTTGGGTTCATGCTCTTTTGTTTCTGTGCCACAAAAATTATACGAGGAACTTCCCCTCTTCATCGCAAGACTTTTCGAACCATTTTGGGCTGATTTCCAGCCATTCCTCGATCGGAATTAGGTAAGATTTTATCCTGGAATTCCAGGTATCCTACCCCTTGAATCTGCAATTTTAGTTTTTTAAAATTAGACGTTTATGTATGAATATGTAATCAGATGATGTTGGAGTGTAGGTGGGGAGATCAGATTCTAAGTTTTAATTTCCGGGTTTGATTTCAACAATCCAACAAATAGAGGTAAAAGACGACCTCAGATGACAAATGTCTTTGAGTGATAGGTTGTTTGACCTTGGTAGGGAACAATGTTTCATCTGTATGCGTAGGCGATGTATTATTCATTAGGTAGGATAGAAGACATCCGAACCTGAGGTTCGAATTCATCGTGGCAGTTGTAGGTTAAGCCATGTGTTGGTTCGAAGTGAGGTTAAGGTGTAGGTGTGGCAGCGTCCGGAGCTGCCAAGTGGTACATTTTGGTCAGTCAAAATTTCATAAATTCCAGAAAATGAATAAAAATCGGGAAAAAAGTAAAATAATGAGAAAAATTCAAGAAAAATTACATAAAATATTAGATTTAATTTGAAGTCTAGTAATATTAGATTTGCATGAATTAGACTTGACTTGATGGATTAATTAAATTGAACAAGATTTAAAAAATTAAGGAAAATTAGAAAATCACCCAGTTGGGTTCCAGGTTGATTATCGGGTAAAAATGCATCATTTTAAGGATTTAGGCACTTGATTTTATATGATATTTTGTGATTGAGTTTAATTATTAAAAATTCGAATATGGTTGTTCATTGGTAGATACATATAATGACAGCACCTTGAGGAATCGGTCCGGAGCGCCATCGATGGTTATAAGGGCTTTGAAATTTGTAAGTTGATGGGATCTTCTTTCTTTTGATATGTTGCTAGCATGAAAGTTTAAAATGCGGTTAATATGAAATAACTAATGGGAATCATATGTGTGTGCTGGTGAAATGCTATAATAAGTATGATAATTAGCATAGTATGCATCAAATATGCCATGACAATCATGATATGCTGTGAATCATATGAATGTGCCTATTTTCTATACTTGGACTATTGAAATGATTAAAATACACTAGGCATATTCGGAAATTGATAGCATCATGTGGGATGCACCGAGTCTGCATAGGCTAACCTATGCAACCTTTGAGAGCTCTTCGGGTCTGGTAGCATGGCGTGGAGTCGTCGATTCACGAGGTAATAAGGATGGAATGGATTTTATTTACTATATCTTTAATTTTACTATAAATTAGGATCCTGTAGTGTAGGAATCGATTAGGTGGAGCTACCATCATCTAACGTCCTTGCATCATCAGTGAATCGGTCTAGGAATTAATATAACATGGATTTGTTTATTGCATGCAATAATGATGTAAATCGAAAGATAAGATTAATAAAGTGCTATCGTCAAAATCCAGTCCTATCCCTAGTTCGGATAGACTAGAAGATATTCCCAAGCCCAAATCATAATTATATGTGTGCTCCGATGAGTCATGCGTGCAGCATAGAAATTGACTGTGAATTATATGTATTATCGCATACATGCGTTAATGAACTATTATGTGTGAAATATGTGAATTTATTAAATGCTAGCATATTTATGTTGATTAAGTTAATGATTGTATGTGAAATGCTTGCTTGTTTTCCCCATTCGCTCACCTGACAGGCTTTTGTCAGATTATTAGCAAGTAATTCAGGAATAACGATTAAGAGCTCACTTCCAAGCAATATGAAGAAACGATGATGGAACAAATGGGATCGTGGTAATTTTATGAGCATATTCATAGTATTTCCCCTAGAATGTCTAAGTATACAAGAGTCAATGTATTAAATTGATTCCTGGGTAGTAGTGCTAAGATTGTTTACTATAAAATGTAATCTCAGATGACATCATGTCTCCTTTTTAATTCCATTGCATGGATATCAATTAATTCTTTTGATTTCCTCTCCATTTTATTTTATACCAATAGTCTTATAGGTTTACTATATGCATTGCTGAATATAATAGTAGTGTATATAGTGGGCCTCGACAATTTTCGTTCAAAATTTTTAGGTCCAAGGCATGACAAAATCATTACCTTGTATACCATTAAATGGAATGCGATTCGGATAGAAGAACCTAGCAACTATCATATGAGCTGTATGTATTACTTCATTTCCAGCTAAAACACTCTTGGTGCTTGGTTGGGATCTAGAGTTGTTCTAGGAGCAAAATCATTCATATCCTTTTTATTTGGCTTTCTCTTACTTTCAACTTGAAAAGCCAGTATTTCTGTATCTTGTTGAGAAGTTATGTCTTGAAAGTCTTCATCATCATCTTGAGCATAACTTTCATCTTGCTTGACTTGCTTAACTTTTTTTACATTTTTTTCTTTTTCACTAGTTTCATCAAGTACTCTTTCATTTGATTACAAATATCATATGGAACCTTTCTACATAAAGCAATATTGCCTTGGAGACCAGCAATATGGTACTTCATTCGATTAATTCCCCCCCTTTATAGTGTTGTCCACACAGTAAAGATATGTACACAATTGTTTCCTAATATGTCCAATTGAAATAGAGAAGTGGTCCCATGCTAGATCAATTTTGCTTTGACTAAAACCAGTTGTCATAGTTTGTTTCTCTGATGATTGAGAGTCCATTTTTCTATATCACAAATTTAAAAATATAATAATTTAATAATATTGATAAATCCATATAATCAACAATAAGTAAAAAATTGATGCACTAACTATGATAAATATAATGAGATGCATGCACTTGTAAGGCAAGACTAACGCTAAGTCACTAACGATATTCATGTTACAGCTAAGGTAAATATTGTTCGAATTTAATTTAGCTAAGCTAATGTTTTAGTTGATGCATTAGCTAAGAAAAATATTGGTCCCATAAGATAATGATAAATCAATAGGCACAAATCAATATTTTTAGGTGTTGTCAATATAAAAAGAAATAATTAAGGAATTAACAAATGAATTAGATCTTCATTGATAATTTAGTATAAAATATTAGGTTGACCAATATCTAGATATATTTTATATATATCACGATGGAATATTTTTTGCTGATCATCTACTTGATTTGATTTGCTTAACAATCAAACCTTATCTATTTCTCAAGATTTGATTGTCGATTATCTACTTGCCGATATTTTATTTTAAAATATAGCTTCTTTTGTAACAAGAAAAATTTTAGGCTTTTTTTCTGAAGTATCGATTTAAATCTTATTAACTAGTTGATATTTCATTGCAAATGGCTCAGAACCCTTAAAGTTAATGGGTGCGTAGTTAATGGGTACGTGGATATTTTGGCAAATCTAGTGAGATCTTAGGATAGAGATTATGAGATTATGTCTGTGATAAAGATCAGATTATAGATTTTCTATTGCAATTAAAACAGTTTAACAAAGATTAACTCATCCTCAAAATAAAAATAAAAAAAGATAGCTATTAGTTAAAAAAGGAATATATATTTAATTTCAATAAGATTGTTATCAAATTTTAAGCAATTAAAAGAAAGAACAAATAGATAAGATAAGCGGCAAAACAAAAATTAAAATCTTACCAACAACCATTTTTATTTTGTTGGAATAGAAGTCCCCCGTGAAGAAGCAGATGAGCATGAACCTTAGGCCGACGAAGATGGAAAAAAAAGGAAGAAAAAAGGAACGTTGAAGACGAACAAAGAAGAAGTCTCAATCCTTGTTAATTTGTTTCCAAGTAATATGACAATTTCACATTCTTAGAGATTTGTTTTTTTAATTTTTTATTTATCTATTATTTGTAAAAACTTTAATTTTATTTAAAAGTTTTTCAAACCGGTTGACCCGTGTCCAGTTCAACTGGTTTTCAAAAACTCGCCTAGGTCAACCGGTTTTTAGTGATATAGTAATTAAAGTTTCATTTAAATCGGATTAGGCATTGGTTCCGGTTCAATCAAGTTGAACTGGCTGGTTTGGTTTTCAAAACCTTGTTCTAAACACAATTCATAACCCCTCTCAATAGATTTTCACTAGTGTTTTCTTGGTTTGAGGCATTTGTTCATTTTAGGGTAAATTTGTACTTTTGAGGTATGAACCCAATTTATTCTCTTTCTTGCTCGATTTCTTATTAGTTTAGCTTGCTGAGATAATTCCTAGGATGCCTTAATAGGTTTAATTGATTGGTTTTTTTTATGAGGTTTGTGAGCTTTTATGGTTTAGGGGATTTATATGATTTTGGGGATTTTGATCTCATTGGTGTTCTTGTTGCTTTTGATGATTGATATTGGTCCCTTTGAGCTTGTTGAGTATACCATTGGGTTGAGGGCTTTGTTGCTGTTGGTTCGCTTGGTTTCAGATTGTGGCTTAGTGTTGGGTTGTGGATGGTCATTTGCTTTTGTTTGAGTTGTGTTATAGAGGTCTTTTGAGGTTTGTTCTGAGTTTGTTGAGGATTGGATAGATTTCGTGCCATTTTTGGAGTATGTGAGGCATAACATGAGCTTTGAAAGGGGTCTTAGGTGTTGGTTTTTATTTTTGAGTCATTTCCTTATTTTTTTTTTGTTTTGAGTTAGTTTGGTTTCCTTCCCTTGCTTGTAAATGGTGTTTTAGTTCGTGATAAAGGCAAGCATGTGACTCTTAGTGGATCGTTCAGATGACAAGAGGTGAGAGTCTAAATTTTATTTATATACGTGGTTTATACTTTGATTTTATTAATAAAAATCTTGAAAAATGCATGGATTTGAATAGAGACTTCACTTGCATTATTGTATGAATTCCATTGTAGGTTCATTGATATGCTTTTCATGTTTATAATGCATCAAATTATGTTTAACTGTTATGTATGTTGTGGTTGTGTTGGTGCATTGATAGTGGGATTGATGTATTGAATCTATACCTTATGTCTATGTGTGTTGTTGGACATGTTGATGGTTTGTGAACTTGGATATTTTAGTTGAGTTGTGGGATGAAAATGTGGGCTAGATGAGTCTTGTGAGCTTGAGATAAGAGGATGGGAGTGTTGGTAAGTTTGGGCTGGTGTGCCAGGAGTCTAGGGAGTGTGTGAGGTTGCCGGTTTTACATTAGAAGTGTGTGTGTGTGTGGGGTGGAGTTTGTCGAGTAATCGATTACTCATGTGTCTACCCGTTTCTCTCTTTTGTCAAAGTAAGTGACTACTCAAGAAGAGAATCGATTACTCCTTTGTAAAATATCTCAATATCCTTCCCTTGATATCTAGTCCAATCCTGAAGTAAACCCATTGACTCAAACACTTCTCCTACACCCTTAGTGAGCTGAATGAGTAGTTTGTGAGGGGTGAAAATGCTTGAAGAATATTGATGAGATCATACATCAAATTCATGCATGTGAAATGATATTTTTAGATTATGCAAAATGTGTGTATATATATATATATATATGATTTTTAGATGGGACTTGGAATTGATAAACAACGCTTGGCCAATATGAAGGTAAATAGATGAGCATCCTTAGAAGGATAGTCCATTGCTTAAAAGTATAGGATGGTATATGTATGCCTTATATGATGTGTATATGATAGGCTATATAGTATATACCTTCGGGCTTTTCAAGTTGTGTGCGCTTAGAATATATGTGATAGTGTGTTGTCTCCATTTATTCCGAGGACATCATTGGTGATAAAGATTATATACTTATTTTTAAATATATATTAAAAATAATCACCAGTAGGCTTCCGATTACTCCTGGCAAGGGTTATTAGTTAAATGATTTTAGAGGTCCATCCCAAAAATTTTTTGGGCACAGTGGCTCATGAGATTGAGGATGTGGACTTGTGTGCTCATTGGCCTTGGATTCGATTGTATGCTGATATTTAATTAACTCATGCATTTCCATTGATTTATCTTGGTTGTGTGGATTGGATGTACATTTAGCAAGTATTGACTTAATTTTATTTATTACTAAATTATTTTGTAATTGGTTTAGTGTATGCCTCTATTTCCCTCTTATTACTTATGACGCAGTGATTCTTATTAAGGTCCTCAAGATCTCACCCTTTTTTATTATTATTTTTTAGGGTTAGATCATGAGTTAGCAGTCTTTTTTGAGGTCGAACTTCCTGGTTTGTCATAGGGATGGACTACCGCACATGACACATTTAGAAACTCAATATTTCTTTTACATTTTGATTTAATGCATGTTGATGTATTATAAATGCCTTGATTGATTATTGTTGTGCATGTCTTGGTAGCTGATTGTTGATGTAGTACTTTGATGGGCTCTCTTGAATATTGATGTATTCTTTTATATTTTATTTGAGTATAGTGCCTTGGGAATGGTTTATTGATATTATGGGCTTGTGTGTATGGATATTTCCATGTTGTATGTATGGAGTCGTGTGGCTTGTTATATGAGATTCTAATTCTTCCATTATTTGTCAATATACTCCATTGACTATTGTGTGGCTTGGATATTGATATATTCTTTTAGATTTGAGTTATATGAGTATAGTGCCTTGGGAATGGTTTATTGATATTATGGGCTTGTGTGTATGGATATTTCCATGTTGTATGTATGGAGTTGTGTGGCTTGTTATATGAGATTCCAATTCTTCCATTATTTGTCAGTATACTCCATTGACTATTGTGTGGCTTAGATATTGATGTATTCTTTTAGATTTGAGTTATATGAGTATAGTGCCTTGGGAATGGTTTATTGATATTATGGGCTTGTGTGTATGGATATTTCCATGTTGTATGTATGGAGTCGTGTGACTTGTTATATGAGATTCCAAGTCTTCCATTGTTTGTCAATATACTCCATTGACTATTGTATGTCGAGTGTATCAGATTTGATATCATGCTACTTTTAAAAGAAAATTTTCAAATTCTTATGCATTTTCACATATTTTGGAAAAAGATGTTTTTTTGTCATACCTATTGTGATTCCAATTGAGCCACGAGTTAGTCCAATTGGGATTGCACGGTGGTAAAAAGCCTAATTTCCAGGTTCTGATCCTCACATGCTCACTTACAGGAATAAACATACAACAAAGAAAACTTTGTTTATGAAGGGATTCGAAATGACGTCATTTGGGAAGGGACTCGAAATGACGTCATTTGGGAAGGGACCCAGAATAACGTCGTTTTAACTGGAGACTAGTTGACCGTTAAGGCTCTCCAGATCTCTGCCAGTCACTGGTGCCGTAATGGGATAAGTATCCGATTATGGTCCCGTTACATGTCTCGCTCTCCCATTGTATGCTCGACCTTAGAAATTATCCCAAAATTCTACTCTCAGAGTTCCGATTTCATCTATGCAATTTTAAGGTGTTTCTGATGAATCTACTAGTGGTTTTGGGTAAGAATCGAACCCAGAATCCAGGTGCTTCTCCTCCAAAGATCTATCGTTTTAGTTACTTAAAATTAGTGATTTTGGTGTTAATGAGTTTGTATTAATGTCAGGTTTGTGTTGGGTTGTAGATTTGTGAGGTTAAATGAGTCAAAAAATACATTGTATGAGTTGATGACACGCCTGTAGGTATTAAATACAGATAAAATACATTGTATTTCAGCACTAATTAAATACACATGTTGTTAAAGACTCGATGAGTAAAAAAATATGCAGCACTCATCATAGTCAAAACATGGTATACGCACACAACTTTCCAAACAATACAACCATAACTGGGCTGGAAATAACTCTCAGTTTGTTGAGGTCTCGGGATTTGGGACTGAGATACATCAGTGGTAGTTCTGGCTTACTTTTTCCTTAATTATCACATTGCCCATTCCACAGACACTACCAAGGTGTTAGGTGATGGCAGCTCTACCTAAGTGATCCCCACTCTACTGGTATTTGTCTTGCATTCATCGACTTGCTTGTGTCATCCTTATCCCACCTTATAACCTCGGTATTATTGGCATATCCATGCCATGCAACCATACTTGAAGAGCTCTCAAGAGTCGCATAGGTTACCCTATGCTATGCCTTTGCATTTCACATCTTGTGTATCCGATGCACTCAATGCATTGCATGCATAATAGTTATTATGGCATATCAAGTACATCACTCGTATCAAAGCATGACACATCAGACCAGCATACAACATTACAGTCAATCAAAGTGCATGCATAGCATTGTGCATTAACAATCATTTAATTCTCTCTTTGATAGTCATAACTAATTAATCATGCCAACAATAAAGTATTTAAATAAATTCGTCCACTCACAGGTTTCCGAAGTTCGAAGAGACCACATTTGTGTTTCTAGACTAATTCTTAAATCGATGATACAAGAGGGCTATAAATAAATAAAATAACACTTTCGAACCCTCCACCTGACAATTTACAATCCCTAGGCCAATCTCGAAATCAAACCGAACAACAAACCTTACCTAAATCCAGTCGATGGAAGGTCGAAATCACTCCCAAGATAGCCCGAACAAACTCGCACGAAGAAGAGGAACGATTTGAAGATGAAAACAGGAGTTGACATGTACTGAAGGGAGAGGGACACATAACGAGGTAATACCCCGTTGTGTCACCAACAACTGGCTGAGACTGAGGCGGCCATAAACGGTAGCTGGTCTCAGGCCGACACGACGTCGTTTTGGAATCCTTCTAAAACGATGTCATTTAAAGCTAAAGACTTAGGGTTTAATAAGGAGGACCAAAACGACGGGTCATGCTGTCGTTTTGAATATAATATTATAATATAAAAATATTAATTAATATTAATAATAAATATTATTTATAAAATTCTAATAAAATTTTTAAAATTCATAATAAATCCATTAATACTCTAAAAAAATATACTGAAAATTTCTACAAAATCCTTACAATTAGTACTATCCATCAATACCATCAAACTAATATTTTTATAATTTTTTAATTTTCTAGAAATTTGAATACCATTTCATATATTATCAAAAAATCATAATAAATTAAATTATGATTCCAAAAATTCATAGAAAATTTACTAACCATTCTAAACTGTTAATGGACCTATCTATAGTCCTAAATACTAATAATCATCAATACAATCAGTATTTAATATTTTGATAATTAATTATTTAAATAACCTTAATTCTCGATAATTTCATAAATTCTTGAAAAATAAAATTTATCAACACCAACTTACAAATTCATCATCCATTCATATACATGGGCTAAGCCCCACTAATCTCATCAATTCTCAACTGAAATTTTAGACCCAAGCACTTTGAAATTTTCCGGGGTCTCATATCCACGAAAAGGTCACAGACATCATCAGGAGCTCAATAGGAATATTTTGGGAGCAATTTCTGGGGGATTTCATCATATAACGGGGGAGTAACACATAACGAGACATTTATCCTGTTACGTTACCAGCAATAGGGAAGAAACAGGAAGGGGAGAAGTGACACTCGATGATAGGACCAAAACGACGTTGTATAAGAAGGTATACGAAACGACGTCGTATGAGCAAAACAGTCTTAGGGTTGAACGTTTGATCAAAACGACACCTCTTAGTGTGTTTTGGTACCCACGGTAAAAACACCATTGACCATTGTCATTTTGAACTCCAAATAAAAGATTATTAAAATAATAATATATATTAAATAATAATAATAATATTTATTAATTATTATAAAATCTTCTAACATTCATAAAAATTACTATACTATTTTGAAAAATACATGAAAACTTTCTACGCACTCCTTATGAATAGTACTATCCATTAGTATTAGAAATATAAAACTTTATACGCACTTCTTATGAATAGTAATAACCATTAGTATCAGAAATATATTTTTTGCATATAAAAATAAATTATTAAAAATAATTATCTCAGTTAAATATTTTCAAAAATTATTATAATTACAATTACCTTCCGAAAATTCCGAAAAAGTTTTCAGTTATCATACACTTATAATGGACCTATCCAAGGTCCTAAAATACCAAATTCATCAATGTGACACATCTTTTTATTTTTTTTCAGTCACCCATTTTAAAAAATATTAATAATTCTCAATAATTACAGTAATTCTCCCAAAAATAAAATTCATCTTCAAAACATCAAAATACTACTACAGTTCATCATCAGTTCATAAATGTGGGCAAAAACTCACTTACAATGGCACTTCTTAATTGGTCTTTTACGCCCAAACAGGTCGAAAGTTCTGGGATCTCACATGTCCGAATTTATTTAATTATAGAAATTGATAAAAATTGCTGGAAATAGTGTAAAATTCGGAAAAATAGTAGAACATTAAGAAAAATCCTGAAAAATTATAAAAAAAATACTAGATTGAAATTCTACTCTAATAATACTAAGATTTTAAGATTTGGGATTGATTTGGTTGGTGAAATAAACAGTATAAATTTTGAAAAAATATGAGAATTTCTTGAATTGATCCCGATTTGGTCTAGGACCATGATTTGTTGGGTAGAGGGTTTGAATGTATTATTTTATGTATTTATAACCCTCTAGTATTGTTTAATGAAGAATTTGGATATGAATTATACGTAGGTGGATACCAACTGATGCAGGACCTCGAAGAATCAGTTCGGGTTATAGTTGAGGATGTTACTAACTTCAAAACCCGTGAGTGGATGGACCCTTTTCTAAATTGCTTGAATTTCTAGCATGATCATATGAATATGTTTAATAAGAAAAATTATAATAACATAATTATCTAAAATATTGTGTATGCTTGTAAACATGAGAATTATTAAATGAAATGATATGTTGTATACTTTAGAATGTTGTGTTTGATATGATAATATGAGATAAGCAGTGTGAAGTACAAGTCTCGCATCAGGTCGCATCCAAAACCATGAGGTGAATCATGTATTGCAGCAGCATAGGATAACCTATGTGACTCTTGAGAGCTCTTCGAGTATGGTAGTATGACATGGACTTGCTGAGAGAGTCATAAGGAGGGACAAGGATTATATAATTGTGCTAACTAAATGTATGACCAGAATTCCTAGTGTGGGAACCACATAGGTGGAGCTATCACCACCTATTATCCTGGTATCATCAATGGTCTGGGCCACGTGTTATGCATGTCTCGAAGAGACATATCAAATCATTACTAATAAGATAACGAAAGAAAAGGTGTGAGGTATTGCATGAAGTTCCACTAACGTATCTCAGTCTTAATCTCAGGACTTGAATGGACTGATAGATATTATCAGCTCTGTCACAGTCATGAATGCCTTAAGAGTCTTATTATTATTATGTGTATTGAGTGTGACTATGCTATATAACTCATTGATGCTTTGAATTGTGTGCCAACATGTGTGTAAACTGCTTGAATGATGGCATGTGAAATATTATATATATTTTTTTCATTTGCTCACCTGGCAGGTTTCTACTAGGTCTGTGATTGACTAGGATTGAATATGGTCAAGGCTTCTCCCTATAGAAACAGACAGTAAGAAATTAGCGCAAAACAAGGTTAAGGTTTCTTTATGGATTATAATATACTATGTATATGACATTTATTCCCCTAGTCAATATTCATAACATATTGTGCTCAAAAAACCAAAATAAGGATAAATAAGATGTAAATCATACAAATGGTAACAAGACCAAGTCCTAATATGTGAGGACCCGCTCCTGGTAAATAGGACTCTCACTGCTGTGTAGACGTGGATTAATCAAGACCACACAAGACTCACGTTAACTTTTTGAAACCAATAACCTAAAAATATTTGCCAATTTAAATTTTTATTTCAAAAGAAGCATGGCATATCATATAATAGACTCGGCATAAAATAATCAATGGAGTCTACAAACACATATAACAGAAGTCTTAAACCATATACAATAGTCCACACGGTCCCAAGCATACAACACACTAAGATCATACACACAAGCCCATACGGATCCACAAAAAGTGCCCAAGGCACATATCTCATAACATAAGCGAGAATTTGATTCATATATGCATATCCAAAATCAATATTTGAACATCAAACTCACAACAGGTCTAAAACAACATCATATTCCATATTAAGTTATGCATAAAACAAGAGCGTGAAGATAGTAAAACATAAACATGTTAAGCCTCCAAAATATACAAGTCCAATAGTCTAATAGTAAGACCAACACCGGGATCTCGACCTCAAGACGGACAGCTATAAGCACACGAGCTAACCTTGAAAAGATCAACAAAAGGGGGTGAGATCAAAAGACCTCAGTGGGAGTTATAGCGTCATAATTATATCCGGTGGAATAGAGGCACTTGGAAAACATGGTTATAAAATAGTTTATTTAAACACAATTATTGTCCATGCATTCTAATAGTGCACTCAAGGGATTCCATAAATAATGAAACATAATGCATGAGTTGTAAAGCAGAAAACAATCAGCACATCCTAATAGGTTTTATAAATCCACAAAACTCATCAATGTCACACGGGCTACTATGTCCCAAAAATCTATCAGGGCAGATCAAAAATCACCCTCGATTCACCCTGGCTAGAAGGTAAGTGAGAGCCCACTGATAGTTAAATTTTCACTTTAAAAATACATATAAACCACATACTGCCAGTGTTATCCAAAATCGAGTGGAGAAAACATACTATCACACTCAATAACCATTCTATACATATACATGTACATATAGCCTGCTAAGCCAAAGCAAAATCAGGCGGTGCACTTAGTCATAGCAAACTCAGGCATAAACACAAGATTCATCCATACAACAACATAAGGAAGGTAACATTCCCCTCTGTTGTGATTCCATATACCTACCATGCATTAGCCAAGCAAAATTGTCAATTCCAGGTTGCACCTAGGAAAATACTTATATTGTATCTTTATAAAAACTGAAATGCATATAATGATCAAGTATACATCCTCATTATTGGTTCTCACAATATCAGGGCATGTTTCTTAAGACATCACAATACTCATAGATGTATGACAAAAGGTTATACTCATCATTGGCCATCACTCAGAACGAACTTGGGCTTTTTTTAGAGAATTCTGCACTGACCAATCGGTCCGTGTATCTTGACCGACCAGTCGGTGTGCTCTTGGCAAGATTTCTCACATGCACTGATTGGTCAATGTGGCTTAACCGACCAGTCAGTGGGCTCTCGGTAGGGTGCTCACACAAGTCAATTTTTTAGGTTTCTCACTAGTTTTCACTCAATCTTTGGTGCCAAATCTCACCCAAAATGCACCTCCTCAACACATACAAAACCCTCACACAATAAGCCTACCAATCAAGGTCTCAATTCCAAGGACACACTATCCAAAGGTATATTGGTCACTAATAATACATCAATCACAATCAGCATATGCATTTGTAATACCAAGAACAACTGATGCATAAATCACATGGTAAACACAGATTGAACCTATCATGATCATCATTCACAATGCATGTATAATCTCTATTCAAAACCAAATATTTAATCATATTTTCATTCAACAAAAATAGAGCATTTCTGTTTAAACGAATGAAACATAAACTCCCATCTCTTGTCGCGTAGACGACTCAACGACAATTCACTTGCCCTTATTAATAACTCCAACACCACCTAAGCACACAAACACAAGGCTAAGCACAAATTGATCACACATAATGGAAGTGATAAAAACTGAAAATAAATCTAGAGACCCCAAAGTCTCACAAACTATCACATAACTCACACTATAGCTCATTCAAATTACAAACCCAGAACTTCTAACAAGAGGATGAACCACCCTCTCCTCCACCATGCCACTTATGGCTCAACATCAACCTCTAAGCTCAACCAACAACACAATTGGGTTCCTCAACCTAGTAACATCCTCCTTAATCCACAAACAATTAAACACAAGCAAAGAACTCAATCAATTCCAGCAAAATCATAGGACCCATAATTACCAAACATGCCATCAACAACTCTAATCATTCACCCAAGAATCAATTGATATTTCTAGGTAATCCAATCCATCAATCTAGTATAAAAACATCAACAACAATAAAAAAGAACCAAAGATCAATAAAGAAATCAAGGATTTAGGGCACTTACCACCAAAATCTCCAAATTTTCCCTAGCACCAAGAACAACAAGAATCAGCTCCTCAATCCAACACTAACAGTGGAATTTGAATGTGGGAGGTTAGGAATGTTTGGAAATAAAGCCCTAAGGGTTTTGTTTGAAGGAAAATCAAAAGGGAGAATTTGGGTTCTTTGGAGAAGGGAGAAGAGAAGAATGCGTGAGAGGGAAAGAGGGGGCAAAGAAGAGCTTTAGGTTTCCAACACTTAGAAAAATTTCTAGGTTTGAGCTGGCCTTTTATACTCCGAATCCAAAATTTTTAAGTGTAGGTTTGGGCTGATCTTTTCAATTGATTTGTGTTATTTGAAATAAACCTTTTTAGAATATCAAAAATTGTATTAATAATTTAAAACCAAGATACATTAGTTAGTTTAATAGAATGAGTTTATTTAATTTAATAGTAATTTCCCAATTCAATAAGTTATAATGTTTTATAATTAATATAAAAGTAATAAAGTATGATTTTTATTTTTTTATCAATTTAACTTATTTATTTATTTTCTAATAAATACTATGGTACATAAATAAAATATAAAATACTTATAATAAAACATAAATCTGGTCTTAATTACTTATAGATTTCCTTATCACACAGATTTAATAATTAATTAAATTCTAAAAACCTTGATTTCTGTACATAAAAGGAAAGCAAGCACAAAGCAATCGACAGACAGCTTGGTTACGTTAGTTAGTAGCCACTTGCCGTCAGTGGAAAGAAGTAGGAAATCTGATTGAGATAGACCGCAGAAAAGAAATGACAAGTACCTGCCGTCGTATGAACATTTCCCAAAACGTTTGATACTCTTTCTTTTTAATAGTTATTCTCAAGATATTCTCTCATGTGCTCCCAAGTCTGAGTTTTGGACGAGATTTTGGCTATGGCTAATTGCTCTCACCTCCCCTTCAATAATCTTCACCCCTTCTTCCAATTTTCTTCGAATTCTTTGTCAAATCCAACTGGGTCTTTTTCATTTCATCGTCATCTGCAGCATCAAAGACACGGGAGATTTCTGAGGAAGACCCATGTCGTCAAAGCCACCAAAAAGCAGATAGAGGTATTACCTGAAAATGTTTATTGTAACTATGCTTCGGATTTACGTCTTGGTTTTGTGTGACCCGCGCTTCTGTCTGGTGGTGACTAGATAGTTTATGATCGTGATGAGAGGATAAACAAGTTGGCCGATGAGGTGGACAAAAATGCTCCTCTTTCAAGGCTCAATCTGTTTTCACCCTGCAAGGTTCTTCTCCCTTCCTCTGTTTTTACCTTTTATGATATCTTTATGTTCTTCTCTCGATGTGCTTGTGTTACTTTTGTCTAGAATCTGACATGGCTATGGTTATGTTGCTATAGGTCAACGTTTTCTTGAGAATAACAAGCAAGAGGGGAGATGGGTATCATGATTTGGCATCTCTATTTCATGTAATCGTCCAAATTTTCGTTTTGAAAATTGGTTCATACCAGATGATGTAATAATCTATTTTTCTGCCTCTAGGTAATTAGTCTTGGTGATATTATTAAGTTCTCTTTATCTCCATCCAAAACCGTGGATCGCTTGTCGACTAATGCAGCCGAAGTGCCTATTTCTGAAGACAATTTAGTAAGCCATACTTTCTCCTCAGTTTCTCCCTTTTCATTTTTGTGTTCCTTTTTCATCACAGATTTTATCAGTTTTTTAATCTTCTACATTTTCTCACAAAATTACTTTCCAGATTATTAAAGCTCTTAATCTTTACAGGAAGAAAACTGGCACTGACAACTTCTTTTGGGTTAGTAGCACTTAGTAAAAGTTATCACCAAGTCTTCTTGTGGAATCTCTTCATGAAAGATGTTAAGCTTTGTTAACAGATTCACTTAGATAAAAGAGTGCCTACTGGGGCAGGACTTGGTGGTGGAAGCAGCAATGCTGCAACTGCTCTATGGGCAGCAAACCAATTCAGTGGCTGTATTGCCACTGAGAATGAACTCCAAGAATGGTCGAGTGACATTGGTTCAGATATCCCCTTCTTTTTTTCAAGGGGAGCAGCCTATTGTACTGGTCGCGGTGAAGTAAGCGTTCATCTTATTTTATACGATAATTAAAGTAATTCTCCATATTTCATTAGATGTTTCAATCAAGCTCATCATTACAAAAGATAGGAAAATAAGTCATTTCAGACATTGGCTTCAAACCATGTACCACCTTTGAGGGATTTAGAAATATTTTCTGTTTGGTATTCATAAATAACATAAATAGTTCCCTCTTTTGGCACAAGAATATTTGGATTCTAAAACATCTTATTGAAAATGAAGCTTGTATGGATATTTGAATTCACCTGGAGAACTATGTGATTTATTGATAGAAAATCTCTCCTCGAGAGAATCATTTCTGAGTGACAGTCCTTTTTTATCGTTCCATCCAACCCTATAGTGCTCCAGGTGCGCTGGGCTACCAGAAACCATTTTTGACAAGAATTATTTCAATTATAAAGAAATAAGAACCCCCACAGTTACATTCATGTACCTACGAGCAGCAGCATGAACATACATCACAGCTAAAATTATAACTCGTCCACTCGGTAGCTGAGGTCTATAAATTGTTTTCTCTGATTGGTCCAGATTGTTCAAGACATTCTTTCTACATTACCTTCGGATACTCCAATGGTTCTTATTAAGCCTCCACAGTCATGTTCAACTGCTGAAGTTTACAAGGTAACTCAGTTTCTGTATTGTAGTATTGTCTGCACTTGCTATTAAATAATGGAAGGGAATTCTTCATCTTGTCTGTAATATCATCATATCTCTTAACTGCCGAGCTTTTGAATTGTTAGCGCCTTCAATTGGATCATACCAGTCAGGTTGATCCTTTAGCATTGCTGGAGAGGATATCAAAGAATGGAATATCTCAAGATGTTTGCATCAATGATTTGGGTATGGAGTCTTAGTTAAATACGAGCTTGCTACTTCCTTTTCTTTTTTTATTTGTCCCTTTTCTCTTATCAGTTTTTTCTAAATGCGCAGTTTTATATTTTGTTTTGAAGTTCTAAGATCATGCAATTAGTGTGAACTAAGCAATAATTGTCAGAAAAATGTTTCCCCTTGAGCTACCAAACAATATATTTGATTTTAACAAAAGCTGATTCTTTGTGAGGAAACTTTAGAATATTCGTTTGGCTAGGGACTTGTCTATAGGGACGTAGCTTCAAAAAACAAAATCTCCTTCTGCAAAAACCACCTCATCTCTATGGTTATTAACTTGTCGTTTCATCAACTCCTGAGACAATGTCAAATGTTCCCTCAAATCCTTAAGCACCGAATCACAATGATGCAATAACTCTTCCAACATGGAATTGGCAGACGCTAGTTGCTGGTCATATTTGATCAGTTGTGGGGGATCTCTGTCATACACAATTTCAAAAGGAGTCAATTTTTTGGTACAAGTATGAAATGAATATTACAGAACTGGATTGAAATTCCTCCAGAATCATAGACTTTAATTGGGTTGTCGAGGTGAGCACAGTGAGTCTCCAACATCAATTAAGGTTAGGGGTTTTGACTGGTTAGGGTTTGCTGGGGAGTTGGTCGAAATGGGTGCGATTGTGTTTGTGAAAACTACTGCTAGTCTTATGTAAGCATGTATGTTGACATTGCTACCTAATCTATAATCTATAATGAAGCCGGGATCAATCAAAATTACCACTAGTTTCGTGGTAATTATGTATGTTCATATTGCTTCACATTGCTTCCTTCACATTGCTTCCTTCACATTGCTTTGTCCAACCTTACATTATTCATATCCTTGTAATATTTTCTACAGAAGCTCCAGCATTTGAAGTTCTCCCATCTCTCAGGAGACTAAAGCAGCGGATAGTTGCTGCTGGTCGTGGACAATATGATGCTGTTTTTATGTCTGGGAGGTAGTAGCGTTGGATTTGAATCGTTACATCCATCCATTCCAGAATTTGGCATAATTTCAGGAAAATGTTTATCCAATCGTACCGTCAATCTAATGATATGATCAATACAGCTAAGCTATGATTATGATTAGCCCTTCATATTGGCATAAGCTTTCAAAGATTTATCACAATTTTTATTTTTATTAAAGTTCTGACTTCTACATCAGCTCTAACAAGTGTAAATTTTTTGTAAACTTTACAGTGGGAGCACCATAGTGGGGATTGGCTCACCAGATCCTCCTCAATTTGTGTACGATGATGATGAGTACAAGGATATCTTTTTGTCAGGTACTGCTGCGAAAGTATTTACTATCCTTGAAGATTTAAGTGCAAGCACACATCATCAGTTGTGATCGGTGATTGACAAATTTTATTATGATTTTGAATTCTTTCTACTCGCAGAGGCCAACTTCATGACCCGAGAAGAAAATCAATGGTACAAACAACCTATTTCAACCACCGCCTCCACCCCCAACTCCACTCAGTGATTTCATCCTTTTCTCTGTTTCTTGTTTTAATTTAGCTTATGTAAGTTTCTAAATTCCTTTCTCAAGGGTCGTGTGTGAGATTGTTACCTGCAAGGGGGAAATAGTGACTTTAAAGATCCCTTCCCTTCCCTTCCCAATCTTGTTTTCTCCAATGCTTTTGGTGCCATGCTAAGAGAGGTGGGTGGGTACAAGCTGCCATGACAAAACAAGAAAAAGAAAAGATTCCGGGGGGTGCATATATCACTAAAAAGTATATTCACCAGCAATCAATCAACACAACTGCATATTATCATCATAAGCAAAACAGCAACATTAAATCCAAACACATTCTATTGGTTCCTCCCATTTTCTTTATTCATTCAATTCATTCTCCCATGGCTTACCGTGAAGGGGAAGAAACAAACCGTCTCGGTAAGCTAAAGAGATCCTTCCCTTCAAAAGGAGAAGTCCATTCAAGGGAACCAGTAGCCGATGTATCTGCACTACCGCCATCCGGAAACCCTGCCATTGGAACCCCATTACTGCTGGGAGCTGGTCTCAATGACACCTTAGCACCCATGCCAGACATACTTGAATCATACGATTGGTTTCTATTCTCTAAAGAACCTGTACCCGCCCACAATCCGCCAGTCTTTTCGTATCCACGATTTAAACTCCAATCTACACTAGTGTAGTCGAACTGCGGCATAGAGGCAGCAGCTCCCCAATCAACCGGAGAAGGGAGCCCGGATGCACTACTTGAGCCCAGCCCAGAGAAGAGACCAAGTGACGAAGCAGGGACGAGGGTCAGGGAAGTACTATTTCTACGCCATAAACCATTTCCTCTGCTGTTTACTGGAGAATCCCCAAGGCTGCTACCGGGAACAAAATGTTGCTGTTGCTGTTGCTGTTTCTGTAGCTGTAGCTGTAGCTGTAGCTGTTGCTGTTGCTGTTGAAAATAAAGTTGCGGAAGCATCTGATTTGAACTTGGATTATTCAAACCGAGGTTCCTTGTGCTAGGAATATTATGCATTGAAAAATGGGGTTTCATCATATCAATACTATTACTACTAAGATGCCAACCAGCAGCAGTTCCTGGAGGAGAGCTCATACTTGTAGCAGGAACATGCTTCATATTTACAGATTGGTGTCGTTGCATCAGGTTGACTGGTTCCCTAACTATTCCATGCTGAAGGTTCTTATAATCACTTCCCACAAACATATATTGAGCTTCTGGCTTGGCAGGCACGAGTGATGCTTGCAAAGGTGATGCCAAAGAATAAGAAACTGGAATATTCGATCCAGCAGGAGGCCATCTTTTCTCAGCTGGAACTGTAGTTTGTTGTGGTTTTGCCCATTCCAATCTCGGCTGTATTCTCTTCAATGACTGCATATTAGTACTACCAGAATCTGATAATCCACCAACAGGAGCATCAATTCTAGCAAAGTGAAAATCTTTGTCATCTCTTTTTTGCTGTATTACAGGAGGTGGATTGGATTTTTGTTGTGGTCTCACTACATTTTCACTAACTGCTACCAAAAGCTTACCATTACTAGTTGTTGGAGGATCACCAGTCTCTTCAGTTTTTGATGGTGAACGAGGTACTTCTAACTTCAATGCTGTCAAACATTCTGTCGCCTTCTCAATATCACCCTCAGAAGCAACCACAGCTCTCTCAACCTCCTGCTTTGAGCAATTGTATCTTATTTCCAGATCTGCAATCCGAGCAAGCTCTTCTGATATATCAATTTTCAAATTACCCCCAGGCAGATTCTGATCCCTGTGCTTATCAGCATCTTCACCTTCTTCAAATAACCATGTGACCGATTCTTCTAGTTTGCCTTCATTCAGAATAAGAGCCATTGTTGCCCGCTCATGCAGAAATCCCATTGCGACAAGCTGTTGAGCAAGTGCCTCAAGCTTCCTTGACATGAGGTAGCCACAGCACCGCTCATGCAGTTCCTGTGCTCGCCGCTCCTTCTGCCGTTGATGCTTTCTCTCATTCTTCTGGCGGTTCTTTTCTCTCTTGTCATTGTCAGCTCCTGGAACCATTTCCTGCCGAACAGGTGGATTGGAAGTTTTCTCTTTGTGATCTTCTGATTCTCCCGACCAGCTACCATTATTTGAAAAAGAATCATATTCAACCCCACTGTGGGGGCCACCAAGATCATCTGTCTCATCTATATTGCGGAAACGACCATTTGAGTGCTGAGGTGAAGTAGAAGATGTTGCCACTGCTTCAAGGGTATGAAACGTTCCATTAGCCGGATTGTATGCACTAGCTGAGATGCCACTACCAGTATTACCAGGACCTGAAGGCTTTGATGAGGTTTTTTGGGGTTCCTTGCCACCTCTTTTGTCTTTGGGTTTAGATTTTGTTGCTGGAGACATCTTTTCAGGAAAGAAAAAAAAACCTGTTCCTGCATGGGATTGATAACATGTCACTTCATTGAAGAATTTCGACATATAGAAACTGTACACTGTAAATACATTGAACCATAATCAACAATAATCTAACCCATAGTGGTTTGGCTGTGAAGGACTAATACCCGCACCAAACATGGTATTAAGGCCAAAACTTTGAATACCTAGCCATACCTGAAAAGTTGCTAAATGCACAGCACCAAAGGGTTGGGAAATATGTGAACTGGCAAAACTTAAATTATGGCTATGTAGAATTTATGAACAAGAAAAAGATCATACCCTAGATACACATGAAGCAAAGATTTGATCAATCATTCTCAAATATCTTTAATTTCCAACAATGTGAAAACTAAAGCTTGATCAAATTCAAGCACAGGTACGACTGGTTATGTTTTCAACAAGCATACAATCGCTGAGAGAGATTAAAGTCACTGTTCATCTTGTTCATATGGAGCACACTTCTTTGAAGAAAAAGTCCAATATGTTTCTTTCTTTTTTTATGAATAACAAGCCCTTTATATTTTGAAAATAATGACCACTACAAAGCAATAGCAAAATGCTGTGTAACCATCCTGACAATTGCAAACTTAACCAAAATGCAGTTCAACGAGAACACAACAAACAACATTCTTGGCTTACCTTTCTCAGGCATGAATCGAAGAAATGTAATCTTCCAGCCATCAAAAGAATCTTTACAAAGAGAGGAACCAACTTTGTGTTCCAAAAATATGACATTCCAAACTTTTCTGATTTGAAATATAAAACTAAATCGGAAGCACATAAGATGCTGAGAAACGGCAAAAGAGCGGATGGTGCAGGAAAAAAGTCTGTCACGTGGTCAAGTCCGAAGACAGAAAAAATACAGATAGACAGAAACTGTGGATGTATCTATCTCTGAGGATGGCAAATTGAAACACAGCTAATACTATTCATTCAGCGAACAACACCGAATGGAAAAAGCTCATCCAAAAGCAGAAAAAATAAAAAGTGTTGCTAGGCCAAAAATGCAGGCAGAAAACCGCCAAGACTCGTCTAGATTCCGGTAACAAATAAACAAGACAGACGAGTGGTAAAGTTGTGCCGATCAGTTTTCAAAGCACGAGCGAAAGGCAATCTAACACCGGACGATAGAATAAAAAATGAAAGACTTGAAATAATCATCAATAAGCATCGATTGAAAAGCGTGCGAGAATTCATTCTTACGGTCATGATTTTAATCTAAACAATAATCGGGAAGAGCAAATGCCTCATTAAAATGGATCAAAAATGAAAAAGACACACAGATATGCTTCAAAGATCCAAAACCAAAAATCTTATTCCCATAAATCCATAAATGAGATACGAAATCGAAATGCAAGTTCGGATTCCTAATTCCGTTGTGAGTTCATTTCCTTCAAGGATGTGCGAGACAGAGGGAAGGCGGAAGGAAGGGAGAGACCGACCTGGAGAAGTATTCGGAAGAGGAGGCGGTGTGATCGATCGAACGGTTGTGATTGGAAGAGGGGTGATTGAGGGAGAGAAGGAGAATGATAAGGAGAGAGAGAGAGAGAGAGAGACAGAGAGATAGGTCTTTCGAGGCCAAAACTGTAAACGACAGAGTTAGGGTTTTTGAAGAAAAAGAAAAACAGAATAAAACTTATTATCATTATTATTATTCTAAATATTTGCTTCTTTTTTTTTGGTTCATTTCTTCACAACTTTTTTTCTTCTGCTCGTCAAACTTCCATAGCTGGTTAGTTAATTATCCATCACCAACACCGCCATCCGTCATCCGTCATCCGTCATCCGTCATCGTTAATATAAACAATAAAATAGGAAGGAGGAAGGACATTGGTTATTGGCTGGCGGTTAGTTGTAATCTCATTGGATGCTGCCATGGATTTTGATGAAGCATCGATAAATAATCAGTTAAGTCTAAATGTTAATAATTACAATAATGTTGACTATGGGAATGAAAATTAGAGTTTAGCTGCATATTATACGATTATCGGAGAGCACATGCAATGAAGGTGGAAGCAAATGGGCCGAACAAATAGAGTAACAGCTTTTCCATTCAGCCCAATTTACAGCCCGCAGGCAATCTTGGCATCAGAGCATATTCCACGCACAGAAGCCATCAAAGTGATGTGAACGAATGCTTTCTTTTGCAAAGTTAGGGCTTTTCTTACTGTTGTGTGTGTCTGTCTCTCTCTATATATATCATATCTTCATTCTTTTTACCCCCTCTCGTCTCATCCTTAGATCTTCTCTGTCGGTGCTGCTGTGTCCCTCGTCGCCAATGGCCGTCACTTTCACCGATCTGCACACAGAGGCAGGCCTCAAATCTCTCGAAGAGTTTCTCTCCGGAAAAACTTACATTTCCGGGTATTGCTATGCTTAAACCTTCTCTTATTTGATTTTCTCAGAGAATAGTTGCTGATTGTTGTGTAGACTATTTGCTTTTCGTGCTGATAGGATTGTTTTTGTGTTTTCAGGAGTCAGCTCTCGAAGGATGATGTAATAGTGTACGGTGCCGTTTCCGCTAAGCCAGGGGATGCCTTTCCCAATGCCAGCAAATGGTACCAGGCGGTCTCTTCACAGCTCGCCTCTAGGTTTGTTCTTTTCATTTGATTCTTTGTCTCCGCACCTGGCCCTTTACTCCTCCGTAAGTCTGTCTTTCTGTTTTCCTTCTTATGCCTTATAGGAATAGCCGATTTACGGATTGATTGTGTGTTTTACGTGATAGTTTCCCTGGGAAAGCTGTTGGAGTTAAAATTGGTGGCAGAGCTGCACCAGCAGAAGCTGCCCCTGCAAAGGAGGTAATTTTGTCAATCTGAACTTTTGTCACTTCAATAGTGTACATGGATAGGCTAGTTCCATAATCTTGTTAGTATTCTACTTATATTTAGTGGTTAATTTCAAAGCTTGATGGATTGATATGCTATTCTTGGGTCAGCCCGCGTCTTCTGCTGCTGCTGGAGATGACGACGATGACTTGGATCTCTTTGGTGACGAGACAGAAGAGGAAAAGAAGGCCGCAGAGGAGCGGGAAAAGTCCAAAAAGGAATCATCCAAGAAGAAAGAGAGTAATCTCGCATCTTCCCCTTTGTATACTTATTTACATCCGCAATCTGTTTGATTGCGCTCAATACTGAATAATAAGCTGTGTCGATTTTTCAATTACTTTCTAGGCGGGAAATCTTCTGTTCTCATGGACATCAAACCTTGGGATGATGAGACAGACATGAAGAAATTGGAGGAGGCTGTTCGGCAAATCGAGATGCCTGGTCTCCTGTGGGGAGCATGTACTGTACTTTATGACCTTCTCACGATTTCTTTCTATTTGATGTATTTACGTATTCTTGTAGTATATTCTGATATTGCTCTTTGGATATTGGCTTTGTAACAGCAAAACTGGTACCAGTTGGTTATGGGATTAAGAAGTTGCAAATCATGCTCACCATCGTCGATGACCTTGTATCGGTTGATGACCTCATCGAGGAGCGTCTCACCGTTGAGCCTTGCAATGAATACGTTCAAAGCTGTGACATTGTTGCATTCAACAAAATCTAAGGCCAAATCTTCTTATGTTTTATGTTTTTAGCATAGCCATTTGAGGCATTGCGTTAGTGTTTTGTTGTGTAATTTTCTATTTACTTGTGAGCTGTCTTCTACTTCCCTTTTGCCTGTTATTCCAGTTTTCCCGATTGATGAAAGGATGAAACATTTCACATATTACTCGCGTTCTGCTGAATGTTATTGTCGTTGGTTCTTTATCTCATGGCTAGCTTGATGAACTTTACTGCGCAACTTCATGTTTTAGTTTCTGGTCGTTTTAGTAAGATCGTAATGATTATTAGTATGCAGGACAGTTTAGGATCCCTCGCTACAGAAATTTTACTGTTAGGGCAAGTTTTCCCCTCAAAATATGACAGTTAAGACTGTAGGAGGTAAATAGAAGAGAAGCATGGTGTGGGTAGTAGTATCACGGGAACCGGTCACATTCAGAGAGAATAGGGTAAAATGTTTGGATATTTAGTCAACCTTTGTTGCCGGGGACATCAAATACGAATCTGTTTGGTTTATCTAAACAAAAAATTTATTAAATAAATTTTAATTTAATTTAATTTAATAATATATATTTAATATTTAATTATAATATTTTATATTTAAAAAAAATATTCGCAGTAACAATTTTAATTTAGTCAAATGTGGTAGGAGGGAAATGATAAAATAGGCGATATATTTCACTTTGATTAGACCGGCTCTACATTGGAGGAAATATTAGAATTCAAGTATGAGTATACGGAGAGAATAACAAAAAATTTTATTTAAATACAGTGATATTTTCAAATATATTAGGGGGTGTCATATATATTTACCAAGGACATATTCATTCAAATAGAAAAAATGTATCTCTTGATATATTTAATAAGTATTTATCATATCCATAACACTTCTTCTTAAATATCCATTGTATTATTCTTAATTTAAATATGTTATTGAAATACTATCTCATTAAAATCCTTACAAGAAAATTCAACAGGAAAAAATTTGGTGAAGGAAAAAAGAGTACAATTCATATTCTCCAGAGTCAATTATCCTTTAAATCTTTTAAATAATATTTTCTCGAATTTATATAAATATACAATCAAAGTATTGTCTCGTTAAAAGTCTTATTAAAAAAAGCTTTGTGGAAAAAATCTTGATGAAGAAAAAACAAGTGCAATGCATACTTTTTATTTCCCTTGATGATATCATCTGTTTAAAATTAACTAATATCTCAAATGTTATTATCATTCAATACATGATATCGTTATATATATATATAACTATTTTGTCAAACATAAATCTTGATTTTATTTTTTATCAAGATTTATATATGATATCATAATAGGATAATTTTGATTTATAAACTTTATTCCTAAATTTTCTTAGCATTTTTATCGAACAATATTGATTTACAAAGACTTAAATAAAATAATCTTTATATAATCCATGACTTTTGATAACTTGACAAGCATTCTAATAGTAACCACATTTTCATGATGACTAGCAATCATACCAAATTCAGATCTAGATCATTTTATAAAATATATACATCATGATTGATTTGATAAATATAAGCTTCATTTAGCTTGATATAATACAGTTTCCCAGAAAATTCAATTATTGTTTTTTGCAATATATATCTATCTTGGATTTTCACATATAAGACGTATTTAAAATATTTATTCACTGATAGATTTATCATATATTACAATATTAGTCATCCACTATCACAATGAGATATTTCTTTCCAAAATAATCATTTGTATAAAAACTTATGCGATAAGCCGTTTTCATCATAATATGATTTATCTCACATCATAATATGATTTATCTCATTGTCACATAATTTTCAATTTATATGTCACCAGTTTCACACAAATTAGTGTGTGGACCACATGTCCAACAATATCTATATTGCATACTAATCATAAATACGTCTTTCTAGATTGATTAATCATTTATATTTTATACTCTGTTATAGAGTTTAATTAAGATCCTCGTAAAAATGAGCACTTAAATTATATTATCGATATTTCATCTTAATTCCATCTTTTTCTATATTGATATAATTTTTTGAGATCTCTTTATTTTTTTTCTAAATACTTTTTAGAAATTAATAATGTCAATGGAATCCTTTCAAGTTTATTCTTTTTTAACCATCATAAATATTAGCTCATTTTCGAGAATTTATTAATTGGAAGCAATTGGTAATTCACATTTGAGTGTGTACCAAATTCACATACAAGTATTATCCCTTACAGATACCATTTTATATTGGAGAAATATAGCTGGATTTCAATTCTTTTTTAGGTAAGGATAATCATCTAATAGTGATATTTTATCAATGAGTTATCTTATAAACTTTAAGTTCATAAGTATAATGAGGATCATAAAAATGATAACTCCTCATGAGATTTCTTCTCCAGCTATTTTTCTTTTCTCCCCCTTAATGTTAGAACATTGCCTCTTTTATTTTCTTTTTCTGAGGATCCATCTTTATGGTGAATAATTGTATTACCTATTACACATATGAAATTCTTAGATGGGTTTCACTTGATTTCTGACCACAAACCAATTTATGAGGGGATACGAATGATTGTATATTGGTATAATACGAATAAACTTATTACATGTTAAATGCATTATAAAAAAACATATGATATTTCAAAAAATGTCTAAAACATAGATGTTCTTACAAAATATATCCATATTATTTATATCGAATTATCAGGATAATCACACTGTGTCATGCCAATGACGTAACATCCCTCCCCCAGCCATATAACATTCATACTCGCTACTAATGCCCCTTAATGATAGATATAAATACTATACAAGGCTATAAGTTAGCAATCAGTTTCCCATCGTGCCATTGTCGAATCTAATAAAAGCATATATATATATATATATAAAAAACTGCATGGTGATAGTTAGTATCTGTATCAAAATCATATGCGAAGTTAATACAAGATGCAAGTCATAAGAACACACCATTTTTATTTATTTCATAACCCATGATCCAATAGGCCCCAAAATCTTCAATTCACAACACACACATACTATGCACATGAAGCAAGCCACCTATAAGGTAAAATCCTCGGTTATTTATATACCTATAATAGTAGGATGCTTGCAGTTCTCCTCGTAGTGCCTTCACTCTCTAGCCCCCACTTTCGGTACCTTGAGTAAACCTGGCATGGCAAACCAGGTAAGTGAACTCTGAATTTTTTTCTTACAACTTAAGGTGAGTGAGTAAGACTAATGGGATTGTATTTCTTGCATGGATAAATTAGATATTTTATAATATACGTAATAAAAGAACAAGAAATGTTACAGTGCAAAGATGCATATAATCCTATTTACTCAATCAATAACAACAAGCATTCATGAGGTATCAGACATAACATTTATTAGTTATTTTCATGCTTAGTGGAATTCAAATAGCATATTAATGGTGGATTATATTATTGGCAATGATTTGTGTCCATCGAATCCACCGTCATGGTATTGAGGAAGACCGCCAATAGTTTTCTATGGAAAGGAATGGGTGTATAACACACTAACGTTGCTAGGGGAGAAGTGGTAGTGACTTCACAAGCTCGATCTTAAATTCACACTAGTAAATTCCCTCACCCTCACACTCAGGCCAGTGCTACAAGTAATAAATATCATGTTAGATATTTATTCATCTCTCTCATCAATATGCATATGGAAATCGTTACCGTACTCGAGAGAGCCGAAACCCTTTGGAGCTTGTATATAGCAAGGTCCTTATAACCCTATCCGCCATATAATTGATCAAACAATACGTAGATTTGCACATAATTCTTTACATATACAAATCAAAGCAAAGAAGACATCGGTTTCAAAGAAATGCCATGATGGAAGGAGAGTTCCCGTCAATGAAAAGAATGTTTATGGCATATCACACGCTTGACATGAAAATGCAATACAAAACATAAATGATTGATGGAAATGTTAAGTAGTTCACTCACCTTATTCTGGCAGTATTTGACTAGGTCTCGCTGCAGGATCAAGTGTATGAGTTTCAATACCTATACATATTATTATCGATAAATTCACTTAATCTCTTAGTTCATAAGGTATAAAACTTAAAATTGAAATCATACAACTCCTCACTCAGTCCTATGAGACTTGATTCACTTATACAAAATTTCCTAGGTATCAATTTCTCCAAATTTTTATAACCCTAAAATTAGATCCTAACTAACCAAATTATACACTATTGGATTCCTCATATTTTTTTCTGTAAGTTTTCTCATTTTCTTGAATTTTTCTTTATTTTGGGATTTTCTAGAAAATCACTCAAAATTGGAAAAGTTAACAAACACATGTCATTACCAGACATGACCACGTGTCACCATCTTAATCAATACCGATTCTATGGTGAACTTTGCTATCAACACTCCATCACCAGCATTAACATTACTTATACTAAGTCTTATAGCCCTTATATCAGCCAACAAAGGAAGATAAACATCTTTAACATAAGCCAAGGATGCTGTCGATTTCCGACTTAATGCATCTGCTACAACATTAGCTTTTTCTTGATGATAATCAATAATTAAACTGTAATCCTTAATCAATTCAAGCCATCTTCTTTGCCTTAAGTTCTTTCTATGCAATTAAGTACTTAAGGCTTTTATGATCAGTGAATATCCTACAAGTCTTGCCGTACAGATAATGACTTAAGATCTTCAAAGCGAACACAATAGCGGTAAGTTCTAAATAATGAGTGAGATAGTTTACCTTATTTGACCTCAGTTGTCGGGAAGTATAAGCTATAACTTGAATTTCTTACATCAAGACATAACCTAATCCTTGACTTGACGAATACCGGTAGAGCCAATGCTGGTGCTGAAGTCAAACATTCCTTTAAATGTTGAAAACTCTGCTCACAAGTTTTGTTACATACAAACTTCACTCCTTTTCTTATTAACTTTTACATTAGACTTACCAATACCTAAAAATTTTCTACGAATCGTCTGTAATAACTTATTAATCCTAAGAAACTACGAACTTCAGTTACACTCTTGGGTGCTTCCCACTTCAATATTGCCTCAATTTTCTTCGGATTTATTGAGATTCCTTTTTGGATACAACATGACCTAAGAATACAACCTTAGAAAGCCAACATTCACATTTACTAAACTTAGCATACAAATGATGGTCTCTTAAGATCTGTAACACTTTTCGAAGTTGCATAGCATGCTCTTCATGAGTCTTAGAGTATATCAGTATATCATCAATAATAATAACCACAAACTGATCTAGGTAAGCTCTAAATACTCTATTCATCAAGTCTATAAAGAAAGCAGGCTTATTGGTCAATCTAAAAGGCATAACCAAAAATTTATAATGGCCATACCTGGTCCTAAATGTTATCGTGGGCATGTCAGAGTAACAAATCTTTAGCTGGTGATAGCCTAACCTCAAGTCAAACTTAAAAACACCGCTACTCCTCTGAGTTGGTAAAAAATATCATCGATTCTAGGCAATGGATACCGATTCTTCACCGTAACTCGATTTAATTGCCTATAGTCAATACACAATCTCAATGTACCATCCTTCTTCTTGACAAATAAAACTAATGCTCCCATAGGGAGGTATTAGCTCTGATGAATCCTTTATTGACTAATTCTTGCTACTAAGTCTTGAGTTCCTTAAACTCCGCAAGTGCCATTCTATATGGTGGTATAGAAATTGGAGCAGTTCTAGGTAACAACTTGATGCAAAACTCGACCTCCCGGTCTGGTGGCATGCCAGGCAAATCCTTTGGAAAAAATCAGGAAAGTCTCTAACAACTGGTATATCCTGTATTGTAAACTTCAACGACATTGTTACTTCTTTCACATAACCTAGATAAGCTGGGTATCCCTTCTGTATTAAGCGTCTAGCCTCGAGGACTGAGATTATATAGGAAGAATCGCTCTCCGATCTCCTTGAAACATAATAATGGTTCCATCCATAGCACACACTGCACCCTCTTTTCAAAATATTTCATGTTTGCTCGATAATTGGCTAACTAGTCTATACCCAAAATAAGATCAAAATCTTGGAGTTCTAAGGGTATCAAGTTCACTAGGAATCCTATTCCGTTTAGGATTACTAGGCAATTCCTGTATATTGTCTCACACATTCTAGTTTCACCCAAGGGTGTGACAACAATCAAAGGTGGTAACAAAAGCACTATTTATTCTTATCAAGTATAGGTACTCTAGGTCCTATAAAAGATCTACACTATAAACCCCGTGTTTTTCGTGTTTTATACTTAGGAGTAGTTTTGTAATTTTCTTTATTGGTGTTTTTGTGATGGATTATGTGTATGTGTGATATTATAATTTTTAAGTATTTTTGGACATGCATATGAGTATTATATTATATAGTTTGATTTTTCATAATTTTAAGATATAATTTATTATTTTTTGAATGATATTTTATTTTTAATTAAAAATATTTTGATCAGAAATATTATATATTTTTTGGGTCCTCATTTTCCATTACCTGGATATTTAACTAACTATTTTAGTGTTGTCTAGATTATGCTACAGGTGTTGGTTGCCAGCTGTCCACCTCACGTGGTTGACTTTTAGGTAGAATTTTGGCCAGTATTTCAATTTGATTTGTACATATGGACCATATTGTATTTTGACTTTATACATATGATTACAATTTTGGTTTTATACATATATCTGGTTCTTGATCTTACAGTTGATATATTTGCATATGGTATATGATGATTGAGATTGGATATTTTATTACTTGTTTGGATGGGAATGAGATTCCGTTTTACCCTACTATCTTATTTTATTCCACTGTGATTTTATACGGATTCTGAAGGTAGTATCGTATTTGATACTCTTAGAGTTCCGTGGCAAAGATGTTCACCTCTAGAGTAGGGTACAGGGCGTGGCATCTTTTTGGTGCTAATGGAGCACTAGATTTGTTTTTGACTAAAATATTTTTGTGGTGATATGGTTTTAAAAAAAAAAGATTTTTAAGATTATTTTTAGACTCAGCGAAAAATATTTTAAAATGGTCCAGGTGTACAGTAAAATTTGTTAAGTTATGATCTTTGGTGTAGTTTTGTTTTGTGTATTAATATGTGTGTTGTGTTTGTTTGTAGTGATTAGATATGCCGTCGTATAGAGGTAGAGCTATAGGTAGGGGTAGAGGCAGAGGTGCCAAAGGGAGCAGAGTTCTAGTCGAGTGGTTGAGGTAGAGGAGTCTTCTATAGCTGTGGAGGGTCCCGCACTAGCTCGAAGGGATAGAGTTGGTAGAACTCCCAGACCACAAAGAGCAGCAAAGTCCTGAGCTGAGACAGATTTACCTCCCCTAGACTTTATTAGAGCAATGTATTCAGCATGGCAGGAGATGAGATCCCAGGGGAGGCTTCACATGAGTCTAATCTTAAGCCAGGTCAGACTGCAACCTCAACTTAGACTGTAGCTCAAGCTTAGACTACAGTTCCGATTCAGGCTACTGCCCCAGTTTAGACTGCTGCACCAGCTCGTGCAATCATTAGCAGAGATATGCCCAGGATGCTGAAGAGCATGAGGCAGTTGGGATGTTCAAAGTTCTCTAGTAGGAGGATAGATCCCGTGGAGGCGAAGGAGTGACTAGACCGGGTGTCCAAGGCTACTGATGATCTAGATTTGGCAAAGGATTATAGGTCGAGGGTGATTGTCAGATTGTTGGAGGGGGATGTTGCTACCTGATGGGAGATAGTTGTAGCTAGGTATGGTGAGGTTGTTAACTGAGAGACTTTTGAGATAGAGTTCATGGTACAGTTCTCCACCCGAGTGCACAGAGATCAGAATTGCCTTGAGTTCTATGAGTTGAGGTAGGGTACCATGTCTGTGGCAGAGTATGAGGCACGGTTCAGGTAGCTCGCCAAGTTTATATCGAAGCTGTTGGTGACAGATGAGGTGTACCTCCATAGGTTATCAATGGCAGTGAGAGGGCGTATGAGTGTGACTTCGGATATGGACTTTTCCACCATTCTTCACTTGGCCTAGGGAGAGGAGGACATTTTTACAAGTAGAGGCATCAGAGGCCAAAGTTGCAGCTAGGCCAGTTTCCTCTTCCTTTGGGAAGAGGCCTATGCCTTTGGGTGGAGTTCAGAGGAGTAGGTCATTCTTTCATAGGCCTAGTGGCACGTCCTTTATGCATATAGTTCGACCCAATCCTCCCAGATTTTGAAGAACTGAAGAGTAGATTGGTGACCACACTGATCCTGACCTTTTTGGTCGGTGGAAAAGAGTATGTGGTTTACGGCGATGCGTCGAAATCCAGAGTTGGATGCATATTGATGCAAGATGGGAAAGTCTTTGCCTATGCTTCCTAGAAGTTGGAGCTTGTAGTTGTAGTATTTGCATTGAAGATATGATGTCACTATTTATACGGCGAGAAGTGCAGAATCTTCACTGATCTTAAAAGCTTGAAGTACCTCCTTATGCAGAAGGAGTTGAATATGAGACAATGAAGATGGGTGGGGCTGATTAAAGATTAAGATTTGATCATCGAGTATCATCATGGAAAAATAAATGTTGTTGCTGTTGCCTTAAGCCGAAAAACCCACTCATTTTCTCCATCAGTTCTAGTTTATATACTTGAATACTATATGCCTATGATGCTAGATTTAGAAACTAGGAATGTGCATCTTGGAAGTGATTTTTTTAGTTCATTGTTGGCTCGAATTGAAGTCAAGCCTACTTTGCTAGAAGAGATCCGATATCAATAATCCGAAGACCCAAGATTGACCGAAATTCGACAGCAAGTAGTTAATGGTGTTGATGCCATAGTTCGTGATTTCAAAATGAAAGATGATGGAGTTCTTGTCTTTAGAAGCCGAATATGTGTGCCACAGGATGTCGATGTTCGCAATCTGATTTTTTTTGAAGCGCATAGTTCGAAGTTTGCTATTAATCCTGGTAGTACAAAGATGTACCAAGACTTGATGGAATAGTACTGGTGGCCGAATATGAAACGCCACATTGCTGAGTTTATTGCCCGATGCCTTTATGTCAACAAGTGCAGATCGAGCATCAAAGACCTGCTAGTTTACTTCAGTCACTTCCGATTCCAGAATGGAAGTGGGAGTATGTCACGATAGACTTTGTGATTGGTTTGCCTTGATCTCATCATGAATTCGATGCCATTTGAGTGATTGTGGATCAACTAACAAAATCTGCACACTTCCTTCCTGTCTGTGTGACAGATACCCCTGAGAGATTGGCTATTTGTTATTTGGATGAGATTATTCATTTACATGGAGTGCCAATTTCTATTATTTCAGATCGTGATCCCTGTTTTACTTCACGATTTTGGGAGAAGTTTCAGAATACATTGGGTTTGAGACTGAATTTGAGTACATCATTTCATCCCCAAGCTGATGGTCAATCTAAAAAGACGATTCAGACGCTTAAAGATATGTTGCATGCATGTGTGATGGATTGAAATACTAGTTGGGATCGATGTCTACCTTTGGCGGAATTCGTTTACAACTAAAATTTTCACATAAGCATTAGAATGGCTCTTTATGAAGCATTGTATGGGAGACGTTGCAGAACTCCCATTCGCTGGAATAAAGTAGGCGAGAGATGCCTAGATAATCTGGAGTTGGTTGATCAAGCAACGGAGTAGTTAAATCGAATTCGATAAAGGCTAAAGATGATGCAAGATCGATAGAAAATTATGTTAATAATCGATGAAGTGAGCTGGAATTTGCGGTGGGTGACAAAGTGTTTCTAAAAGTCGCTCTGTGGAAAGGAGTCCTTTGTTTTCAGCAGGGAGATAAACTTGTGCCTCGTTACATTGTTCTGCATGACATTGTTAAGAGAATCGGCTATGTTGCATACCAAATTGCATTGCCCCCGAATATGGAAAGAATTCGCAATGTGTTTCACATTTCGATGTTGAGAAAGTATGTTCGAGATCTTGTTCATGTGCTCGAAGAACCACCAACTGAGGTTGCTGAAGACCTATCCTACTCTGTACAGCTAGTTGCCATACTAGATTGGTTAGTTTGCCAGTTTCGCAGTCGAAGTGTGCCTATAGTTCGAATTGTTTGGCATAATGGCCAAGTTGAGGAGCAGTCTTGGGAGACTGAGGAAATGATGCGTGTCAGATTTCCTTACCTGTTTTCTTAGGTACTTGTGCGGAAATTTCGAGGACAAAATTTTTTTAAGGAGGGGAGGATGTGAAACCCCAATCCTTAGTCCTAGAAGTCCAGATAACAGTGCAGTTGAAATGACCATTTTGCCACTAAAGAAATGGATGTATGGTAGTCAGAAATGGTATTGAAGGTTCTTTCCTCTTTTGGTTGATTTCTCTTCCTTCTTATTTCATTTCCTTTTTGATTCCTTTCTATCTTAAATGATGTATCTCCTAAACTTAAGGGATAATTAAAAAATTAAATCCTAGGCATTATCTCCTTATATCTAGCCTTAAAAGTAGGGAAAATTAATCCCATTAATTTTATAAACTACCCAGCCAGCCACACACATGTCCACACACCAAAAACACTCAAAATCATCACGTTATATGCCTTTCTTCCTTACCATTGATGCCGAAAATTCCCTAACGCATACCATAACCGAATTCTTTCATCCTTCATCAGATTTCTACAAATAATAGCTTGTTGGAAACCTCTTTTCATCCTCTATCTTGCTATTTTAGTTTATCATTAGAAGGTTAGTTCCTAACTATGTTTATTATTATTAGAAATTATAGAATGTTGAAATTGGTTTGGTGAGTGAAATTGGTAAGAAACTAGGATGTTTATTTGGTTATTGTCTATGCATGCTTAGTATGGTTTTGTCTTTTCCTTATGATTATATAGGTGGGTCGGATCCCCTTAATAAAGAAAAAGGATTAGCTACCTATTCAAAGACAAAAGAGATAGGATCTATACCTCATTGATTTCTCCAGAGATCCTTTTTGTTTGATTGATGTTTTTGGTGCTTGTTCTTGCATATGCGCATGTTTGTTGATTTGTTGAGAATTCCCTAGGAAATTTTGGATCCCTATGCTAGGGTATGTATAAGGATCCTAATTCCAACCTATTAGGACCCTTACCACCGTGACACCCAAATCAACCCAACTTAGGACCTATCTGAATCTCACAAGGCTTATCCCCTTAGAACCAATTTTAACAAGTTTTATTCTTATGCTTTTTAAAGGTTGGAGCATGATATTGGACAAGTATTCTGGTATCATATAGAGTAAATAAAAATATCAGCGGAAGTCTTTAAATTTAATCAATGAAATCCCATCACACAAGTTTCATAGGGATCCAAATATCCAGCAAGTAAACCTCCAACATAATTCGGAAATAAACAAGCAAAGGAGGAACTTGAAAAACCTGAAAATAGCTTATTCATAGTTCATGTTATATGCGCAAACAATCAAGGAACAGGTATGTAAATATGATGCGATATCACCTTGGCTTGCAGCCTTGATTCTCACACACTGGTACCACGAATAAAGAATATACCTAAGCCTGAAAATGGTGAAAATAATAGAGTGAGATTACAAGAATCTCAGTAGGGTCACAACATCATAAGATCTACAGAAATCTTAAACAAACATCTCCCAAACAGCATCAGATCATCCTATTCAACTAAAAGGGAATCACATATTTCATCATTCACCCAAAAAGGGATATAACCGAAAGCTAAGGCTGAGGGTGGACTACAAACACTTCCAAAAAGCAGAAGTACACAGGCAGGTAAATCATCAATCAATCTCATCAACAGGAAAGACCATCTCCTTACACCGATGTTGTCTACGGCTTCACTGTACAAAGGGTAAAAGGTTAGCACACAAGCTAATTAGCAAGCCTATTCATCTTGCCAGCACACAGGACAAGGGATCTAACCAGCACACAGGACAAGGCATCTAGCCAGCACACAAGATTAGGCATCCTAACCAGCATACAAGATTAAGGCATCCAAACCACACAAGGATAAAGGCATCTGGCCAACACATAGGACAAGGAATCTAGCCAATACACAAGACCAGATATCTTGCCAGCACACATAGGACTAGGCATCCAACGTGCACAAGCTGGGGATTGTCACCCATAAAACTCCCATATCAATAAGAACCTCTCCTCTCCAAAGGAGCATTAGCGCTTACCCTGAATGGCCACTAGAAAAAGATCTTGACACATAAACATGCATAAGCACACACAGGTAAGCACAAAGCACAACACCATAACAGGGTATCCTCATTCATATCAGAACACGATCAGCGTGTTCAATACACAAAACACATGAAAATTACCCACTCATAACCTACCTCAAGGGTTTGCTATAGCCTAGACGATCACATTTTGATCTGCAATTCAAGCATACACTATCTAACATATACGCATACAATCATCAACAAGTATATGCACCGAAATCTACAAGCAAACAACAAGGATTTCTGAAGAAATTGATGAGGCATAGATCCTAACTCCCTTGTCTCTAAATAAGAAGCTATTCCTTTGCCTTTATTCAAAGGATCCGAACCACTTATAACATCATAAGGCAAAGACAAAACCAAACTAAGCTTGCATACTCAATAATCAAGTACATATCCTATTTCCTTACCAATTCCACTCACCAAACCTATCAAAAACTAGTGATCAGAAGCCTCAGGTGCCTCCCCCTTGGATGTGTGATGTGATAGCCAAGAATTTAACAAGAATCAACCTGAATTACCATCCCAATCAACCATACAAATTTCAGTACTAAGAATAGGGAAATAGGTCAAATTTTGATTTCATGTATACAAGCTTTAGGGATTGTGATTTCATGATAACAAGGAAGGATTAGGTATTAATAACACATATAATCAAAAGGAACAAGATCAGAAACCAACATGTTAATCAATTGATCAAAATCGGTAATAATAGGGCAAAGGATAGGGCATGCCGATTTCATGTATAAGGAAGATTCAAAGGATGAATCCATGATTTTACAACATGAATAGATGCCAAAAAATCATACGAACAAAAGGAACAACAATAGAAATTAATTAAAGGAAGAATCACACAATTTTGACACCAAAACTAACGAATTATGACTTGAATTTTGACATGAAAAAACTAACCTTCTTATGAGAAACTATAGATAGATAGATGTAGGATGGAAAGAGCATTCCAACAAGCTATTATTTTCAGAATTCCGACGAAGGATGAGAGAGTTATGCTAGGATGAAGATCAAGGAAATTTCGGCAGCAATAGGGTATGGTGTAGGGTTTGAGGTTTGATGAATTTTGTGTGTTTTTGGTGTGTATGGGAAAGTGTGGCCGGCTACTCTTTATATATGGTGTCTATGAGATTAATTTCCCTATTTTAAAGGCTAGATAAGGTAAGATAATCATTAGAATTTAATTCTGGAATTATCCTTCCTTAATTTTAGGAATTTTTTCTCCTAAGGAAAGTTTGAACTAATAAGGAAACAAATCAAAGGAAAATAAAACCATAAATGAATACTAGATAATGCATAACCTGACTTCACCTACACTGGCTTCTGGACTTCTAGAACTCAAAATTTGGGGTCTTATAGTATGTGTGCCTATTTTGGTTGTGTTATATGCATTGGACAAGTTGTTTATGTTGTGATGTGATTGAGGATACCCTGTTGTGGTGCTATGTCTTGTACTTATTTGTATTTGCTTGTGCATGATTGTGTGTCAGGATCCTTTTCCGGTGGCCATTCAGGGTAAGCACTGATACTCCTAAGGAAAGGAGAGGTTCTTACTATGGGAGTCACATGGGTGGAAATCCCCAGCAAGTGCATGCTGGATGCTTAGTTTTTGTGTACCAAGAATCCTAGTCCTAGTGTGGCTAGATACCTTATCCTTGTGTGACAAGATGCTCTTATCCCTGTGTGGTTTGATGCCCTTGCCCTTGTTTGGCTTGGATGCCTTGTCCTTGTGTAGCTAGATGAATAGGCTGGCTGATTAGATTGTTTGCTAACCATTTACCCTTTGTGCAGCTAAGCCTTAGACAACACAAGTGGAAGGGGATAGCCTTCTATCGATGAGATCGAATGATGAATTACTTGCCTGTACACTTCTGTCATTCAGAAGTGTTCTCAGTCCACCCAAAGCTTGTTACTTTTGGCCCTATCCCTTTTATGGTTGATTGATGATTGTTTGATACCCCTTAAGTAGTGTAGGCGAATATGATGTTGAATGAGAGATGTTTGTTCAGATTTCTACAGATCTTATGATGTTGTGACCGTATTGAGATTGTTGTAATGTCAATTTTTTTTTCTTAATTTTCAGGCTTAGGTACGTCTTCTGTAAGTGGTGTTGGTGTATGAGATCAAGGCTGCATGGCAGGACGATATTGCATCACGTTCGCATACCTCCTTCCTTGCTGATTGCTTGCGTGTATACCATTAAACATGAAGTTTGATTGGATTGCTTTCTAGTTCTTTGGATCCCTCATTTGTTTATTTATTTTCAGAATTTATTGGAGCGCATCTTGTTGGATTTTGAGTTTCCTATTGGACTTGTGTGTTATGGTTTCTTTGGTTAATTATAAAGACTTCTGCTGATATTTTTATTCACTCCGTATGTTGCCAGAATGTTTATCCATTGTTACATGCCCTAACCTTTAAAAAGCATAAGAAATGAATCTAATAAAATGAAATTAGTATGATTGAGCCTTGTGGGATTTAGATAGGTCTTAGGTTGGGCTTTTTTGGGTTTCACGGCGGTAAGGATCCTTATAGATTATATTTGGGTCCTTACACTAAATCTCCCAAAGTCTCAAAAACTTGATCATTCCACCTTTAAGCTTGCACCATTTCCACTAATCTACCTGAAAAACCAATGCAACCCAACTGTATCGCTTGTTTGATCATCCTAAATAGATCTTGAGTAATTACTGGTTTAAGACGTTCTGGTGGAGCTATCGGTGGCACCATTGCTTGGTCTCCCCTTTGTAAATCAACCCAAACTCTAGGAATAACTTCTACTACCTTAGGTGGTACCCCTAGATATGCATGCTCAGGATGTAACCTAAGTTCTTCTGGTTCAGGATTTTCATGACGAGGTATATTTTCTCGCTCCGGACGAGAAATGACGAAAGAGGCATCCCTCTATCACCTCTACCTCTTAAAGGAGGTCTACCTCGACATGGCAACATATTTTCTGGAAGAACATATAGACCTTAATGCTTAAATCTACCCTCTTTCACCTAGGATCCTTTCCTAGTCACACAATCTAGTTCAAGGTAGGCTTGACATCATATGATCATGCATATCAAAGAGTTTTGAAAAGTATGAAAATCCTATCACCCATGCCTTTTTAAAATAGAAACAACGATTCAAAATCAGAGTTAGCATTTTTAAAACAGTAATGATTTTAAAACAATGATGAAACTTTGATAACAAGATGCTAGTTTTAAAAATATGCTCTGTTACCACCAAAAGGAGAGGGGGTGTCACGCACCATACCCCATCACTAGTGCCCCCCTTAATGATAGATATAAATACTATATAAGGCTATAAGTTAGCAATTTGTTTCCCATCATGACATTGTTGAATGTAATAAAAGTATTTATATGTATAAAACTGCATGGCGATATTTAATATTTATGTCAAAATTGTATGCGGAGTTAATATGAAATGCAATTCATAAGAACACACAATTTTATTTATTTCACAACCCATAATCCCAAAGGCTCAAAATCTTCGATTCACAATACACCACACTATGCACATGAAGCAAGCCACCTATACATAGTAAAATCCTCGGTTATTTATATACCTAGAGAAATAAAATGTTTGCAGTTCTCCTCATAGTGCCTTCACTCTCTAGTCCCCACTTTCGATTCCTTGAGTAAACTTGGCATGCCAAAGCAGGTGAGTGGATTTTGAATTTTGTTCTTATAACTTAAGGTGAGTGAGTAAGGCTGTTGTGACTGTATTTAACTTTTCGGAGTTTCTTGTATGGACAAATCAGATATTTCACAATAGAAATAATAAAAGAACAAGAAATATCACAGTGCAAAGACATAATAAAAGAACAAGAAATGTCATAGTACACAGACACATAGAATCCCAGTTACTCAATCAATAGCAACAAGAATTCACAAGGTATCACACACAACATTTATTAATTGTTTTAATGCTTAATGATTCAAATAGCATATTAATGGTGGATTATATTGTTGGCAAGGATTTTCTTCCATCGAATACACCGTCATGGTATCAGGGAAGACTGTCAATGGTTTTCTTTGGAAAGGAATGGGTGTATAACACATTGATGTTGCCGGGGGAGCAGTAGTGGTGACTCCACAAGCTCGATCCCAAACTCACACTGGCAAATTCCCTCATTCTCACACTCAGGCTAGTGTTACTAGTTATAAATATCATATTAGATATTAATTCATCTCTCTCATCAATATGTGCACGGAAATCATCACCATACTCGAGAGAGCCAAAACCCTCCGAAGTTTGCATATAACAAGGTTTTTATGACTGTATCCACCATATAATTGATCACACAATATGTAGATTTACATGTAATTCTTTACATATACAAATCAAAGCAAAGAAGGCATCAGTTTCAAAGAAATGCCATAATGGAAGGAGAGTTCCCATTAATGAAAAATATATTTATGACATATCACAAGTTTGACATGAAAATGCAATACGAACATAAACGATTGACGAAAACGTTAAGGTTAGTCCACTCACCTTAATCCGGCCGTACTCGACTGAGTCCTACTCTAGGGTCCAATGCATGCGTTTAAACACCTATATATATCATGATCGATAAATTCACTTAATCTCTTAGTTCATAAGGTATAAAACTTAAAATTGAAATCATACAACCCCTCACTCAATCCTATGGGACTTTGATTCACCTATACAAAATTTCCCGGGATTTTCCCCGTTATTTTCCCATTTTCTATCAACTTTTCTAAATTTTTATACCTCTCAAATCAAATCAAAATCAACCAAACTATACACCATTGGATTCCTCATATTTTTCTCATTTTTTAGAATTTTTTCATTTTCTTTCTATTTTTCTTGGACCTTCTTTGTTTTTAGATTTTCTGGAAAATGATAAAAATTGAAAATTAATGGACACTTGTCATCACCAGACATAGCCACAGGTCACCATCTCATTCGTCATACTATTTCAATTCGACCCGACTCGGTTCGATTTAACCTGATTTGGTTCAATACGATTTAACTCGACCTGGTTTGACTAACCCGATCTAACTCGGTTTGGTTTGACCTAAACCCGGTTTAACCCTTCCTGAACCGATGATATATCGGTTGCCTCAACCCTAGACGACTTGTCGTCAGGACTAGCTATGGACGACTTGTCACCCAAACGACTCGTATATGACCCGTCCTCCATTGAGTTGTCTTCAACCTCTGTCTACCAAGCCAGAAGTCAATCTCCCAAATGACAATTCACCGTTCCACCTGACGATACCCTCTACAAACAATACCAGAACCTTTACCTTTATCTGCATAACCTTTTCCAAAAAAAATTGCAGCAATCAACGTACAAAATCACTAGATCCAAGCGAGAAAAATTTCGAACTTACTAGTGACAAGATCCAGTCAAAAGGAGCCTAAATACCACCGGAATCTGCTCGATTCTTACACCAAATAATTCGGAAGGAAGAATTGCTTCAGATGCGCATGAAATCTCTGAGTTTCCTAGTCTAACATGATAATACCCATTCTAGATAAATATTCCAGGTTTATTGTCACGTCCCATACCCTACTCCAGAGGTGAACACCTTCGCCACAGAATTGTAAGAGTAACAATTACGATACTACCTTTAGAATCCCATAAGGCTAGCAAAACAAAACATTATAAATCACAGCGGAATAAAATAAGATGGTAGGATAAAATAATATCTCATTCACATCTAAAATGAACAACCAACAATCCAATCACAATCATCATATGTCAAAATAATATCAGTAGCATAAAAGTACTAGATAATATGTGTAAAACCAAAATCATAATCAACTGTATAAAATAAAAAATACAATCCGGTCTGTATGTAAAAATCAAATGAAAATACTGGCCAAACTTGAAATCAGAAGATTACTTTTAAATCAGCCATGTGAGGTTGATGGATGGAAATAGGGAAATGGGGAAATCTGGACAACATTAAAATAGTTAGTTAAAACATCTAGGTGAAGGGAAATGGGGACCACAAAATGTACAATAAGAAACATAACCGGAAACCAAAATTGAAATGATAAAATCCATATAAAACCCCAACAATATTCAAAATTCAAATTCAACTAGAGTGGAAACATAAAAATGGTGAATCATACACACATGTATAAATTATTTATTTAAAAGGGTTGGAAAGTCAGTTAACAAATCACCTGCCTACCCTAGGCCTAGGGGAGAAGACAAGACTCACTAGTAGATCTCTTTATCATTTAATAAAAACTTAGCTTACACTAGTGTTGCTCAAAGCTTCTCTAGTGAACCCCTATGACCATCTAAATAAATGACCCGTCAGCCACTAATCTCAGTCTAGGTCGTCAGTGCATTGGAATACTCAATAACTAGAATATGAAGTAACAACTGTCTAAACATGATATACACAAACCAAAATCACAATATCACAATCAGGTATATATTCTCATAGACAATTATATGTCTCAATATTACGTCCAACCACATGAACCTCATCATAATATGCCTCTTAATGCCAAACATAGTAAAATCAATATACGTGCCAAAAAGCAATATGATTCACTATTTAATTTTATGAAAAATATAAAACTCTAATATGCATTTTTAAAAAAAAGAAACAAGTGTGAGGTCCCCACTCACCAGTATGTAGCCATAACACAACAAATCAGATAGCAAATGAGAGATTCAATCCATAATTCACAATAATCAACAAAAGTCACATGTCTGCAAAAAATACAAATATATAATCACTAACTTTACAACTAAGGCACAAAACGAGGCAAAATTCATATTTTTTTAAAATACATAGAAATCTTAAATTTGATTGATAAAGCCTCAAATTATAATTTTATCAATGCAATATTATTTAAAAAATCATATTTTATTATTTAAAATCAAAATACGTTTTCCAAGAAAATTTTTGAAAGCCTATATCTCACAAACAACAAGTCAAATCAGAAAACTAATGATACCATCATGTTAGAAACGTCGACATTAGGTAATGTGGTCGAAATAGAAAAATTAAGGTTTCGAGCGGCACGTGGCTGGACGATGGCGGCACAAGGTAGTGGTGTGTGGCCGACCGATGGCTGGAAACGGGGGATGAAACCAGAATTGCAAGATCTGCACCAAAACACAACCATTTTCAACAAATCATATACCAATAGAGAGGTCTTGACAAGGGGAATGCGTTTATGCAGGTGAATCGGTGATAACTCACCAGGATAGACCGGAAATTGGAGGTTTTTCCGGTGAAAACCTCATATGTTTGCGAGCCCATTTCGGTTTCTTTCGACAACAAAATCAGACAAGACAAATGGTGTCACACCCCGTATACACCAAGACGTAACAACCGTCGTATAGCTACCATATAAACTTAGATGGCCATCGTAAGAGTATACAAGAACCATACAAGGCGAGAACGAAACCAGTTTAAATATTATTTTAATATTTTAGATATATGATGTGCCTCGGAAGAAATCCCAAGAAACTAAGAAAACATATTGAAACAAGCGGACATACAAAATTTACATCATGCAAGACTCGAATCAAATGTCGATTTGATTATCACCTCGTATGGGATCCCAATTTATATTACATACACACATGAAATATCATATGCATCTAGTCCACAAGTGCCAATCCAAATCCTCGACCATGCCTTGTATCACATACACAATCGAAGAGTCTACGATTTGGAGCAAAGTCGGTTCTTTGGCTTTATCTCAGGAAAAAACTATCAAGCACTAGCATGGCGACCAGGTGACTGGACATTTATCTTATAAATTCTTTTAAAATTTGAACAAGATCATGTATTCATTCAATCAATGACTTAGCAGACACAAAGCTTAAATCATGGCTAAGGTTCATTTGGACCCATTCAACCAATGTGTCAATGACAAACCAAGAAAGGCAATATCACACGAAATCACAATACACAGCACGGAAACCCCATCATTAGGGTAGCACTCAAGCAATGCCAACACTCAACAACATATAAAATTTAAACAGTAAGAGATCTTATAGACCTTTACATTCAATTGATAACCCTACTTATAGATGACTAAAATAGCCAACCTTTAATATGGGTTAGTAATATAACCTCTCTCTCTCTCTCTCTCTCTCTCTCTATCCGTTCCCAGGATTAGGATAACACCCAGTAATCTTGTAACACACAGTAATCTAGAAATATATAGTAATCTGATATACTGGGGTGATTAATTACAGTATAGATCCTTAGACTATGCTGCCCTAAGATTAGGGTATCGTAATTTGACTAAGTTCATAGTCGTTATTTCCTTTATCCACTAGGGTTAGCATCTTCTTAATTGCTTTTCTTATAACTTCTATTTTATTAACATTAATATTCTGCCGCTTAAGCCTTTCTTGATCCATTGTCTCGTTTTTTAGATGATTTTAATTATTAGCTTCAAATTATATTTTACCTTATTCGTATATTCCTAATTCCATAAGCTTTTATCATTCCTATCTTCACTTGCTCTTCTTGTAAAAATTCATTTAATAGATTTATGATTTATTCATCGTTAGGGCTTACATAGATTTTCAATAAGAATTATTTGTTATTCTAAATCAAGTCAGCCCCCTATAATTTGTTTGTCTCTTATTCTGAATTTGTTTTTTCTTATACGATTGTGCTATAAACTCAGTACAAGTTGTATCCTTTCATATGATTAGTTGATCATATGAGAAATTGTTAGGATATATTTTACAATTCATCGTTTAGGGTTTTCATCAATAGGAATTTAATTCCTTAATATTCCAAGCTTGTTACCGTATGAATATTGTCTTAATTGGCTCTGGTATTACACCTTTCTAATATGAGGTTCGCATTCTTCTCATATGACCTTCAGGTCCTCATGAGATATTTGTTAAATTATTTTTCTACAATTTCCATTTGGTAGTTTACTATTTGTTGTTCACTCATAGTTTTATCATCCCGATTGTCCTTATTGGATTCGATCTGGAATCTTGATCCTTTATCTGCGACCTACACCCATAATCGCAATCTAATCCTTAATATCATAAAAAATTCCTAATAATCTCAAAACAATGAATCCTAGGCCCTTAGGAACCCATCGCTCACCCTCGAATTCAATCTGGGTAATTTTCGTAATTTTTTTTAATTTCCAGAAACTTCTACTAATTTTTATACCTTTCAAAACTTATCAAAATCATCAAAATTTTATATCATCGAATTCTTCATAATTTTCTCTATTTTCTAGAAATTTTTAATATTTTTTCCCGATTTATTTCTATCTTTCCTGATTTATTTCTATTTTTTCTGATTTTTTATCATTCTTGCCAATTTTCTAAAAATTGGTCAATGTCAACATGACACATGTTGCCCAGACACGTTGCCACGTTTATACCAGATTTGGCCCAGTACCAACCCAGAATTAGGCCGGAACCAGGCTTACCAAACCAACATGAAAGACATATCGTTCATGTCACCCCTAGACGACATGTTGTTTGTTCTCCTCTTCACAGGACATGTCACATGGGATGGGTCGTCCGCAGTCATTCTCTTCCTCCAGCCGAACCTACAACTCTCTCTTTTCTTAAAACCCTAATGTCTGCCATATCTCAAAATACTTAACAACAGTCCATAAAACTTAGTTTAATAGTTAACTTACTTCAAACGCAACTAAACCCTATGATTTATACTGGGTTCCACCTGATTAAATGCTACAAATCGGTAAGAACCAAACTCACCCTTTTCGGGAGACAGGGAGACCAATTTCTTACCTATCATAGCTTGAAAATCAATATGGAATACACTCACGCACTCGGGGGGAATGAGGGAGAAATTTTCGGGGGAAAGGAAAGGCATTTTCGGAGATAAACAAGCAAATGGATTTATCCCGATTTGAAATCAGGATAAGGTGAAGGTTGAGACGGTGGGTCGCAACACAAGACAAGCTGGCCACCCTTCCAACGTTAAATGGTGTAATTTCACCAAAGGATGAAACAATGTCATCTCGAGGTCAGAGGCAAGGCTTGGTTTAGGGTCGGGCCTGTCAAAACGGTATGCTCTACTGCTATTTTGACCAACTGGTCAAAACGGCAGGACTCGCTGCTTTTTAACCATTTTCCAATTTTATTTATTTATTTTTATAATAATAATATATTAATATTATTTCTTTTTAATATGTTAAATCTTTATAAATTTATAATAAATACCCTATAAATCAGAAAATGCTATAGGTTTCTTATGAATAGTAAAATTTAATTATCTTGAAAAATCATAGTTTCTTCTTTCACAAAATTTACTTAAAATTAAAATACACTATGGCATTTATTAGAAAAATATTAATAATTATAAATACTATTTTAAAAATATTCCAAAAATTTATAAACATCAATATTCAATCTAATAATACATTTATGGTCTTAAACCATAAAATTTATCTTTGTACCATACCCTTTCCATATTTACATCACATATATACATATTCCTATGCATATAAAATCCCTAATTTATTAAATAATTATTCTCTTAAATAACTTAACAATTTGATTCTATTTTTAATAAGATTTATTACTTCCTATAACTCTCAGAAGGTAGATTCAAGGGGAGTCTTAGTCATCAAATGACTTGGATTACAAGATCGATAGGTATCGGGGTGTGAAAAAATAAAATTAACCCCGGATATTGAGTTTCAAGAATTACACCATCTGAGATTCTTTTGGATGTGTCAAAAGCCAAGAAATACGTCTGCAAGTCTGAATGGCTTGACCGATCAGAGTATGGACACAATATCTAAGTCGGCTTCTATCGAGCCATACACATACATCATTGTTCAACAACTATCAATTTCGGTATTCATCGATCTATTATTCATTCTTATCCAATTCTATGGCATCCTTAGGTTCTTATAACCTTGGCCTATGGATCATGAGCTTACCAATCTACGATCTATCAAATTATTGGGTTTAAGGCCTAATTCACTAAATTACCAAATCTCACAAGCGGGGATAGATTCTTGCTGATGAGAGCTTCTATTCTGTTTCAACGGTATGCCAATCCAAGGCTGGAAAGTGGTGCTACGATATTATGCCGGAGGAGAGAAAAGTAGGTGTTGGGGGAGGAAGAAAGAGAATGAGAGAAAAGGGAAAGAAGAAAAGAAAAACTAAAAAGAAAAGGAAAAAGGAAAAAAAAGAATTTTTTTTTAAAAAATCAGAATCGACAACGTTGTTGAGAATTAATAATATACAAATATTAATATTTAATTTTTATATAGTAAAATAAATCCAGAAAATACTCCTAATATTTGAAAAATCTCAATAAATAGGATATACACCTAAAAATTATGAAAATTTCACCATAAGTCTAGAAAAGTCATATCTTTCCAATAAACTAAAATTTATAATTTTATGACAGATATATTTTTAATTAAAAATAAAATATTATCCAAAAATATTAAACTATATCTTAAAATTATAAAAAATATTATATTATATAATCCTAATATGCATGCTCGAAAATATTTTAAAATCACAATATCACACATACATATAATCTATTACAAAAATATCAAGAAAAAGAAGTATGAAACTACCTCTAAGCATAAAACACGAAAAATCCGGGGTTTACATTTAGTCTCCGAAATTAGTGGGTCGCTAGATACAACCAAACCAACACCCACCCCTACGTGAAATGATATCGTTACACATTTCTTGAAATGACGTTGTTTCACAATGTCAGACATACCCATCCATATCCTAAAACAAAAATTAAAATCCAAAATAAATCAAAATTAAAATAATTTTAAAAATTTTAAAAATTAAATAATAGTAATAATATTATTATTATTATTATTATTATTTAATAATTAAAAATAAAAATAAATTTCTAAAAATTATTATAAATAATAGAAAAATCAGAATATATCTAAAAACTTTCTGCATGCTCCTTATAAATAGTAGAATCCATCTAGACTTGAATTTCTGAATTTTAATAAATATATAATTTAAAATCATTATAAATTCCAGATTTTTCGTGTTTTCTTTAAATTTTGATTTTAAATTTTTTTTGGCATGTATATAAGGATTATATTACATGGTCTGATTTTTATAATTTTAAGATATAGTTTATTATTTTTTGGATGATTTTTTATTATTTAGTTAAAAATATATTGTTCAGAAATTTATAATTTTTAGTTCATTGGAAAGATATGATTGTTTTGAATTTATGGTAAAAGTTTTATAGTTTTTAAAATTATATTCTATTTACTATGATTTTTTAATTTTAAAATATTTCTGGAATTATATTATTATTTTAAAATTTTAAAAATTTTATTATTATTTTATTTTCTGTACTAAACGATGCCATTTTAGCTTGCGACCAAACCAACGCCATTTTGGTTAGTATAGGTTATGAATATAATTTTTTTCTTTTTCTTTTCCTTTCCCTCGCATCCTCTTTGTTTTTCTTCCTCTTTCTCTCGAACCGTCATTCCCCTTCTTCGACCAAACTTTTGTAGACCCGTTGTCTGGCCTCAGATCGACACACCACTGGCATAGATTTGATCTTTCTTGTGCTATCTGATTTGCTGTGTTGTGGCTATATACTGGTGAGTGGGGACTTCACACTTGGTTTGTTTTAAAACGTATCTATGAATTTTATGTTTTTCAGCAAAATTAATGGTGAATCATATTGGTGTTTGGCATGTGTATTGGTTTTTCTATGTTTTGATATTGAGAGGCATATTGAGATGAGATGCATGTGGTTGCACATATTGTTGAGACATGTAATTGTTTGTCAGAATATATGCCTGTTGTTTTTATTCACACTGTGATATTGGGATTGAGTATGCCTTGTTTTGACTGGTTTTGTATTCTATTATGGTTACCTGAGTATTTCGGTAGATTAACAACCCTTGATTAAGATTAGTGGCCGACGGGTCACATGTTTAGATGGTCATAAGATGTTTGACTATAAAAGACAACACTAGTATGAGCTAAGTTTTAATAATATGATAAAGGATTCACTAGCGGGCCTTGTCTTCTCCCTTAGCCTTGGGGTAGGAAAGTGTTTTGTTAGCCGATTTTTCAGCCCATTTTAAATAAAAAAGAATATGTGTGTGTGGATGATTCACCATTTCTGTATTACTGCTTCACTTAATTTTGAGTTTGAACAATGTTGAGAGTTTTTCAATGGTTTTACAATTTCAGTATTGGTGTTCAATTATATTTGTTATTATGCATTTCGTGATTCCTATTTTCCCTCATCTGGATATTTAACTAATTGTTTAGTGTTGTCCATATTGTGCTACAGGTGCTGGTTGTCAGCCGTTCACCTCACGTGGCTGATTTCAGAACTGTCTTTTGATTTAGGTTTTAGGTTTGATCAATATTTCGAATTGATTCGTACATATAGACTGGACTGTATTTTTTACTTTACACTATTGATTACAACTTTGGTTTTACATATAATATCTAGGGCTTAGTTTTTTACATATATTATATTGGCATGTAGTACATGATGTTTTTGATTGGATTTTTGGTTGATCGATTCAGATATGATTGCGATTCAGATAAACCCTATCTTTGATTTTATTTCACTGTGATTTTTCACTGCTTTGTTTTATTAGCCTTACAGGATTTTGAGGGTAATACTGAAATTACTACTCTTAGGATCCCGTGGCAAAGGTGTTCACCCCAGAAGTAGGTTACGGGGCGTGACAATAATTTTTATAAGTTTTAAAAAAATAATAAAATATAGTATAAAATCTTCAAAAATTCTAGAATAATTCATATATCAAATAAATCCGAATGTAGACCTATCTAAGATCTTTAAATCACCCCTCATAATCTAGGACTCCTTAATTCTAATTTATGATCATTAATACTCATATAAAGGATATATCAAAATACTTATAAGATATTATACGACATTATAAAATATCCACTAAACTGACTATACCACATGTATGGGTCGATTTGATACTTTGTGAGGACCCGTTCCCAGTAAATGGGATCCTCACCGCCGTGTAGCCTAGATTGGCCCAAGACGTGAATTAATCGAGACCACACAAGGCCGACGTTAACTTTTCGAAACCAATAACCCAAAAATGCATAATAATTTGAATTTTTATTTCAAAAGTAATATGGCATGTCATATAAATACACCCGCAAAAGTAATCAACGAGGTACACAAACAAATACAACGGAAGTCTTAAACAACAAACAATAAATCACATGACCACAAACTGAGTCCATACACACAAGCCCATATAGATCCACAAAAAATGCTCAAGGTGCACATCTTGTAACATAAACGGGAATCCAATTCATACAGGAATATCCATAGTCAATATCTGAACACCAAGCCCCACAACGGGTCTAAAACAACCTCATAGTCCATATCAAGTTATGCATAACACAAGAGCGTGAAGATAGTAAAACATAAACATGTCGAGCCTCCAAAATATGCAAGTGCAATAGTCCAGCCTTAAGACCAATGCTGGGAACTCGACCTCAAGATGGACAGCTACAAGCACACGAGCTAGTCCTGAAAAGATCAACAAGAGGGAGGGGGGTGGAGGTGGGAGATCAAAAACCTCAGTAGGAGTTACAGAGTCATAAGTATATCCTATTGATTAGAGACATACAAAAAATATGATTATAAAATAGTTGATTTAAACACAATTATCGTCTATACATTCTAATAGTGCACTCAAGGGATTCCATAAACAATGAAATGTAATGTATGAGTTGTACAGAAGAAAGCAATTAGCACATCCCCATAGGATTTATAAATCCACAGGACTCATCAATGTCACACAGGCTACTATGCCCTAAAAATCTATCAGGGCAGATCACAAACCACCCTCAAGTCAACCTCACTAAAAGGTAACTGAGAGCCCACTAGCAATTAAATTTTCACTTTAAAAATATGTGTAAACCCCATACTGCCAGTGTTATCCAAAATCGAGTGGAGAAAACACAATATCACACTCAACAACCATTCCAAACATATATATGTACACATAGCCTGCTAAGTCATAGCAAAATTAGGTGGCCCGCTAAGTTATAGGAAACTCGAGCATAAACACAAAATTGATCCATACAACAACATAAGGAAGGTAACATTCCTCTCTGCTGGAATTCCGTATACCTACCATGTATTGGCCAAGCAAAATATTCAATTCTAGGTTACTCCTAGAAAAATACTTATATTGTATCTTTATAAAAACTGAAATGCAAGTAATTATCAAGTATGCATCCTCACTATAGGTTCCCACAACATCAGGGCTTGTTTCTCAAGACCTAACAACACTCATAGATGTATAACAAAAGGTTATTCTCATCACTGAGCTTCACTCGGAATGAAATTGGGCTTTCTGGGGAATTTTTGTATGGACCAACTGGTTTGTGTATCTCACCCGACCGGTCAGTGTGCTCTCGGTAGGATTTCTCACATGCACCAACCGGTCGGTATGCCTCAACCGACCAGTTGTTGGGCTCTCGACAGGTGCACACACAGGTCGATTTTCTTGGTTTCTCACAGGTTTTCACTAAATCTTTGGTGGCCAATCTCAACCAAAATGAACCCTCTCAACACCCACAATGCCAACATACGATAAGCCCAACAATCATGGTATCAAATCCAAGAACACATTCTCAATTTAAAGGTACATTGGTCACCAATAATGCATCAATCACAATCAGCATATGCATATGTCACATCGAGAACAGTTAATGCATAAGTAATACCGGAACAAGTGATGAATCACATGGTATACACACAATGAACCTAGCATGATCATCATTCACAATGCACGTATAACCTTTATTCAAAACCAAGCATTTGGATATATTTTAATTTAACAAAAACAGAGCATTTCCGTTTAGACGAATGAAATATAAACTCCTACCTCTTGTTGAGCAGAAGACTCAATGGCAATATGTTTTTCTTTATCAAAAGCTCCAACAGCACGTAAGCACACAAACACAAGGCTAAGCACGAATCGAGCACAAGGAAAGGAAATGACAAAAACTGAAAACAAACCTAGAGACCCCAAAGACTCACAACCTATCACACAACTCACAGTACAACTTATTGAACTCACAAGCTCAGAACTTCTAACAAGAGGATGAACCATCCTCTCCTCCACCATGCCACTCATGGCTCAACAACAACCTCCAAGCTCAACCAACAACACAATTGGATTCGTCAACCCAGAAACATTCTTCTCAATCCATAGGCAATCAAACACAAGAAAAGGAATCAATCAATTCCAGCAAAATCACAAAACCCATATTTACCGAATAAACCATCGATAACTCTAATCATTCACTCAAGAATCAATTGATGTTTCCAGGCAATCCACCATCAAACTAACATAGAAACATCAGGGTTTAGGGCAATTACCCAAATCCCCAAATATACTCTAACACCAAGAATAGGAAGAATCAGCCCCCCAATTCAAAATTAACAGTGGAAATTGATTATGGGAGGTTAAGAATGTGTTTAGAAACAAAGCTCAAGGGTTTTATTTGAAGGAAAATCAATAGGGAGAATTTGGGTTGTTTGGAGAAGGGAGAAGAGAATAATGCATGAGAGGGAAAGAGGGCAGGGGAGATGTTTCCAGATTTCCAACATGTATAAAAATTTTAAATGTTGGTTTGGGCTGCTCTTTTATACTCCAGGCACAAAATCTTGGAAAAACCTGACGTAAAATGATTTAAGGTCCGATAAGCCCTGAATGAGTATCGAAAATATTTAAAACCATAAAACATCAAAAATAGGCTTCGAATGTTTAATTGGGCTCAAGAAAAAGTAAATGGACTCAAAATGGGTAAATCGGCCCAAAGACCCATAGTCACTCAAAATGGATCCGGAACCGGCCCAAATTGATTTCCATTGACTCAAACCTCGACACTCGACCTAAAACACTTGTTAGACACCTAGACACACACCTAGGCTTTCTATGATTCTGTCCGACCTAAAGTCAATGCTACGGTCAACGGTCAACTCTCTCTACTTCAAAAGTCAACTTTCGGTCAAACCGGACAAAATCATGTTCTCTCGATGAACAATCTCATTGACTAGGCTTTTGGAGGTACAAGGTCTCATATCCTTCCCTCTTTATAAGAATTTAGTCCTCGAAATTCACTTACCATATGCCTAAAAAAACAACACATATTGATCCCTTATCGACTGCTTGGTCTCCCAATTTATCTTCTCATACCTGTCACTATGCCAAACCACTTTGACTATCAGAACACTGCAATGCCTAAGCTATTTCATCGAACTATCCATAATAGCAACTGGTTGAGTTGAATACGAAAAATCTTTAGCAATCTATACTAGTGGCGTCTCTAAGACATAAGAAGGATTCGTAATGTATTTCTGCAACACTGAGATATGAAATATTTTAGGGATGCTCTGCAACTCTGGTGGCAAATCGAGTCGGTACGCCACAAGTCCAATCCTCTCGGTGATGGTGTACAAGTTGATGTACCTCGGTGCCAACTTGTTGCGCTACTGAAATCAAATCACACCTTTCCAGGACGTGACTTTCAGAATTACCATGTTGTCAACCTCGAACTCAAGATATCGTCGGCGGTTACTAACACAATTCTTCTATCTGTCCTTACCTATCCTTAGCCTCTGTATGATCAAAGCCAACTGCTCTGTCGCCTGCTCGATCATCTCGGGACTATCCAACTTTCTCTTGCCTACCTCATCCCAACACAAGGGTGTACGACACCACCTATCGTACAAGGCCTCGTACGATGCCATACCAATGAAAACTTGGAAGCTGTTGTTGTATACGAACTCGGCTAATGGTAGGAAACGGTCCCACATGGCCTGTTTGTCCAACGCACATGCATGCAGTATGTCCTCTAAAATCTGAATCGTTCTCTCTGACTGCCCATATTTCTACTGGTGGAAAGCTATACTAAAATTGAATCTCGTACCCAAAGCATTGTGTACCTTCCCCCAAAATTTAGACGTGAAACTCAAGTTTTGATTCAATACGATGGACACCGAAACTTCGTGTAATCTCACAATCTCGTCCATGTATCGTGACGCTAACCTCTCCAGTGTATCCGTCACTCTGATAGAGAGAAAATGTGCAGACTTTGTCAGTCTGTTCACTATTACTCACATTATGTTGTAGCCTCGCTGCGATCTTGGCAATTCAACAACGAAATCCATTGTCACGTGTTCCCATTTCCACTCCGGAATGGGTAGTGACTATAGTAACCCTGTGGGTCTCTAATGCTCTGCTTTGACCTGCTAGAACACTAAACACCTAGCCACAAACTCTACAATGTGTCTCTTCATCCCTGTACACCAATACTACTCTCGCAAGTCTTGGTACATCTTGGTACTGCCAGGGTGAATTGAAAATGTCTAACTGTGTGCCTTAGTCAAAATCAGCTGCCTCAACCCCTCATCATCAGGAATGCACACTCGGCCTCGGAAAATCAGAATGTCGTTATCTCTGACATGATACTCACTCACTGTACTAATGCTACTGCAATTACCTCTAGCTGCCATCTCACTCGAACCAATACTAAATCCTCAAGCTTCTTGGCCCCAATCTCATCTAACAACAAAGGTCTGACAACCAACTGTGCAATCAATGCTCTGGACTCATCATTGTCAAGCTATACTCTGGATGCCTTCAAACACATCAGCATTGGCATATGCTTGGCTCAAACATAGGCTAAGGGAGATGATGTCTTCCTACTCAACGGATCAGCGACTACCTTTGCCTTGTCCAGATGGTAGTCGATCACCAGATAATAATCTTTGATCAACTAGAGCCATTGCCCTCGTCTCAAATTCAACTCCTTTTGGGTGAGAAGATATTTGAGACTCTTGTGATCGGTGCACCCTCTGCATGTCTCATCATATAGGTAATGCCTCTAAATCTTCAATGCAAACAATACTGTTGACAACTCCAAGTTGTGGTTCGAGTAGTTGCCCTCATGTGGCCTCAACTGTCGGGATGCATAAGCCATAACCTTTCCTTCTTGCATCAGTACATAAACTAAACCCATCTTTGAACCATCATTGAAAACTACGTATCCTTTGCCACTGACTGGCAAAGTCAGAACCAGAGCTAATGCCATCCTGAACTTCAACTCTTGAAAACACTGCTCACACTTCTTTGTCTACACAAAAGAAACGCCCTTTCTCATCAAAAGCATCAAAGGGCTTGCTAACACCAAGAAGTTCTCTACAAACCACCTGTAATAACCGGCCAAACAAAGAAAACTATGGATCTTTGTAACACTACATGGTTGCTTCCATGACACTATTGCCTTTATCTTCTTGGGTCCACCAGTACACCTCTAGCTGATATCACATGCCCCAAGAAGCTATCCTCTCTTAGCCAAAACTCACACTTAGAAAACTTGGCATATAGCTGCCGAGCTCAAAGTATTCACCATCCTCAGATGCACAAAATGCTCCTCCTCTGACCTCGAGTATATCAAGATGTCATCAATGAAGACAATGACAAATTGGTCCAAATAATCCTGAAATACCCTATTCATGAGATCCATGAACACTGCTAGTGCATTGGTTAGCCCAAATGGCATAACCAAAAACTCATAGTGGCTGTAACGCGACCGAAACACTGTCTTCGGGATATCTGACTCTCAAACCCTCAACTAATGGTAACCTAATCTCAAATCAATTTTTGAAAACACTGATGCCCCCCGAAGCTGATTAAATAAATCATCGATCTATGGCAACGAATACCGGTTCTTCATTGTAGCCGGTTCAATTGCTTGTATTTAATGCACAACTAGAGGGTGTTGTCATTCTTCTTCACAAACAACACTGGTGTGCCGTACAGAGATACACTAGGCTTAATAAAACCTCTGCCCACCAAGTCCTCAAGCTGAGTGTTCAATTCTTTCAACTCCGCGGGTGCCATTCGATATGATGGGATCGAAATGAGTGCCGACCCTGGCAACAACTTGATCTCGAACTTGATCTCAAACTCGATCTCTCGTTTTGGTGGCAAATCCATCATGTCCTCTGGGAACAGATCTAGGTAGTCTCTCACCACTTGTACACTACTCAACTCTAGAGACTCAACTGTCACATCTCTAACATGTGCTAAAAGCGTCGTGTAACCTTTGTTGATTATGCACTTGACACTCAACCACAATATCACACAAGTTGGCATCACCTATCTATCACCCTCGAAACAGAACTCTATAGCATTTGTTAAGCTAAACCATACCCTTATCATAAAACAGTCCATCCATGCTCTGTATCTGACCAAACAGTCTATACCAAAAATCACATCTAACTCTCTGATGTCCAATAGAACCGAATCGACCGCAAGCTCAACTGAACCCATCCTCAGCACACAACCCAAATATACTCTGTTACATGCCAACTACTCACCTAGGGGTGACAACTCTCTATCTGCACACCTAGCTACACTAGTCCTGCCTACCTCAGGCACAAAATGAGCTAGTGCTCGTAACTTTGTCTCGTATTCAGGCACTGTCCTGTTCCTATGCCGGAGATGGTAGAACTTGAACCTCTTCTAGTGCTGGAAATACTCAATGTAGTACTTCAAGTCAAATTCTTTTTTAAATTCATCTTATGTCAGATGGCCTGCATGATGGTCCCTCACTAAGCTCCACCAACTGGCTGCATCTCTCTCAAACAGATAGAGAGCTAGTGTCACCTTGTCCTCAGCTGTCAATCTCATGTCTTGAGCAGTCAAAATCACTTTTGTCCTTCCAATTCTTTGTCGCTATGACATCGTTGGTGCTGTGAAAACTCTGACACCCCAAGTGTCTGGCCTCTTTTAGCAGTTTGGACAACTTTACCGGTATTCTACTGCCCTAAACCTCTGCTAGTTCCACCTCTGGCTCAAACTGTACCTCGGGATCTACTTTATCATGTGGCTGAGCTGGTGCTTGCGATGCTTGCATCTATGGCTGCTGAACCGCTGCAGTCTGTACCATCATCTACTGTATGTGACCTAATGTCATCTGAATGGCAGCCAATACCTGTAATAGTGTCTGATCCTGTACCACTAGTGCTGCCTAAACTACCTGTGCCTCTGGTGCACCCTATGGCTGACCTACCACTGGCCCTCGAGCATCGTAGCTCTCATCTAGCTCTCTTATCTAAACTCGGCCACCATGACCTCTAGAAGCATTGCAACCTCTACCACGGGCCATCTCTACTAACTTGACACACGGTCATAGATATAATCCTAAAGACAAACAATACGTCTAAACAACTCTATGTTGGACTATGCATGTGTAGTGAGTGAAATGCACTTGTAAAATATGCCATTTCAAAATAATTTTTCACTCAATGCATACATAAACAACCATGCTCTGCTACCAATCCTGTGAGGACCCGTTCCTGTAAATGGGATCCTCACCGTCATGCAGCCCCGATCGACCCAACATGAGGATCAATCGAGACTACAAAAGGCTCATGTTAACTTTTCAAAACCAATAACCCAAAAACACATACCAATTTGAATTTTTATTTCAAAAGGAGCATGGCACATCACATAAATACACCCCAACATAAATAATCAATGGAGTACGCAAACACATAGAACGAAAGTCTTAAACCACATATAACAGGCCACATGACCACAAAAAAGCCACACATTGAGTCCATACACACAAGCCCATATAGATCAACAAAAAGTGTCCAAGGCACGCATCTCATACATAAACGGGAATCCAATTCATGCATGCATATCCATAATCAATATCTGAACACTAAGCCCACAACGGATCTAAAGCAACATCATAGTCCATATCAAGTCATGCATAACACAAGAGCATGAAGATAGTAAAACATAAATATGTCGAGACTTTAAAACATACAAGTGCAATAGTCCAGCTCTAAGACCAACACCGGGAACTCGACCTCAAGACAGATGGCTACAAGCACATGAGCTAGCCTTAAAAAGATCACTAAGAAGGGGGTGAGATCAAAGACCTAAGTGGGAGTTACGACGTCATAAGTATATCTTGTTGAATAGAGGCATACGGAAAATATGGTTATAAAATAATTCATTTAAACAATTATTGTCAATACATTCTAATAGTGCACTCAAGGGATTCGATAAACAATGAAACGTAATGCATGAGTTGTAAAGCATAAAGCAATCAACACATCTTAATAGGTTTTATAAATCCATAGAAGTCATCAATGTCACTAATATTCCTCAAAAACCTATTAAGGCAGATAAAAAACCACCCTCATGTCACCCCCGCTAAAAGGTAACTGAGAGCCCACTAGCAGTTTAATTTTCGCTCTAAAAATACGTATAAACCCCATACTGCCAGTGTTATCCGAAATTAAGTGGAGAAAACACACTATCATACTCAATAACCATTCCATACATATACATGTACACATACCCTACTAAGTTATAGCAAAATCAGGCGGCCCGTTAAGTCATAGCAAAATCAAGTGGCCTGCTAAATCATAGCAAACTCGAGCATAAACACAAAATTCATCCATACAACAACATAAGGAAGGTGACATTCCTCTTTGTTGGGATTCCATATACCTACCACGCATTGGCCAAGTGAAATCGTCAACTCCAGGTTACACCTAGGAAAATACTTATATTGTATCTTTATAAAAACTTAAATGCATGTAATGTTCAAGTATGCATCCTCACTATTGGTTTGCACAACTTCAAGGTATGTTTCTCAAGACCTCATAACACTCATAGATATATAACAAAAAGTTATTCTCACTATTGGGCTTCACTCGGGACAAAATTGGGCTTTTTTAGGATATTTCGTACGGACCGACCGGTTATTCGCTTTTGGCGGGGTGCTCACACAGGTCGATTTTCGTAGTTTCTCACTGGTTTTCACTCAATCTTGGGTGCCCAATCTCATCCAAAATGAACCCTCTCAACACCCACAATGCCAACATACAATAAGCCCACCAGTCAAGGTATCAAATCCAAGAACAAACTCTCAATTCAAAGGTACATTGGTCACCAATCATGCATCATTCACAATCAGCATATGCATAAGTCACACTAAGAACAGATGATGCATAAGTAATACCGGAACAATTGATTATAAATCACATGGTAAACACACAATGAACCTAGCATGAACATCATTCACAATGTATATTTAACCTTTATTCAAAACCAAGCATTTGCTCATATTCTAATTCAACAAAAATAGAGCATTTCTGTTTAGATGAATAAAACATAAACTCCTACCTCTTGTCTCGCAGATGACTCAACGACAATATGCTTTCCCTTATCAAAGGCTCTAACACCACCTAAGAACACAAACACAAGACTAAGCACGAATCGAACACAAGGAAAGGAAATGACAAAAACTGAAAACAAACCTAGAGACCCCAAAGACTCATAACCTATCACTTAACTCATACTATAGCTCATTCAACTCACAAACCCAGAACTTCTAATAAGAGGATGAACCATCCTTTCCTCCACCATGCCACTCATGGCTCAACATCAACCTCCAAGTTCAACCAACAACACAATTGGGTTCCTCAACCCAGAAACATCCTCCTCAATTTATAGGCAATCAAATACAAGCAAAGAACTTAATCAATTCCACCAATTCCAGCAAAATAAAAAAACCCATAATTACCGAACATGCCATCGACAACGCTAATCATTCACCCAAGAGACAATTGATGTTTCCAGTCAATCCAATCCATTAAACTAACGTAGCAACATCAACAACAATCAAAAGGAACCAAAGATCAACAAAGAAATCAAAGGTTTAGGGCACTTACCACCAAAATCCCCAAATGTGCCCTAACACCAAGAACTTCAAGAATCAGCTCATCAATCCAAAATTAATAGTGAAAATTGATTGTGGGAGGTTAGGAATGTGTTTAGAAACAAAGCCCAAGGGTTTTCTTTGAAGGAAAATCAAAACAGAGAATTTGGGTTCTTTGGAGAAGGGAGAAGAGAAGAATGCATGAGAGGGAAAGAGGGCAGGGGAGAGGTTTCCAGATTTCCAATACCTAGAAAAATTCTAAGTGTTGGTTTGGTGCTGCACTTTTATACTCCGGGCCCAAAATCTGGGAAAAACCCGACGTAACACAATTTAAGGCCTGATAAGCCTCAAAAATTTTTAAAACCATAAAATATCAAAAATGGGTTTCAAAATTTAATTGGGCTCAAAATGGGTTAATCGGCCCAAAGGCCCATGGTAGACACTTAGACACACACCTAGGCTTTCTATGACTGTGTCTGGCCTAAAGTCAACGCTCAGGTCAACGGTCAACTTTTTTTGGGTCAAAAGTCAACTATTGGTCAAACTGGTCAAACCAAACAAAATCGGGTTCTCTTGCTGAATGATCTCACTGACTAGGCACTTGCAAGGACGAGGTCTCATATACTGGATCGGAGGATAATAAGTCAATCTAATATTCCCCATCATACGTCATTTACCATAATTAAAATCCCTAGAAATCCAAATTCTCACACGTTGGCCAATGATTTTGTTTGTTCATAATTTATGTTACAAATGTCTCTTGCGTAGTAACCATACTTATATATGTGAATATTTTGGTTTATATATCATCAAAACCAAATATTTATAGTTCATATCTTCATCCTGATTCGATATCAAATTAAGCAAGTAGAGACTTTATGCTTAATATTCATTTTGCACAACAATATTTGAAAGCTTATGTACCATGAAATAGCTTATAGTTTTTCAATCATAATTGATATAGCTTATCAAATTATATATCACATCAATATACAACTGGGATAGTCCCACTGGTTATGTCAATCTTTAATATTTGTATTATCTCATCCTTTGTAACCTTTTTGAAGGTTTAACAATTTACCCGTTTCCATAATAATGGATATAATATAGTAACACATTCACTTCAAGGAATGGTACTTAATTTTCATGATGAAATATGATTGTATACATGACTATAATGTCCACAATGCCACATATAATATTCACTTGCCAAAGAGAGTTATGGTATACTACTAACATGCTTTATGAAAGAAAAAAAAACATAACTTACAAACTTATTGTAATATTTGACATGTATGAAATACCATATAAGAAAATATGAGATTCACTAATGCATCCAATTCTGATAAATTGATATTCACAAAAGAAAAAATGGTTGTTATAAATAAAAATATTTAATTAATCAAGTAAGATTCACCAAATCTTTTACTTTTTACTTTTTTATTTTTTTAAAAAATAATAAATTTAATCTAGAAATTAAATAAAATGAATGTGCTAGATTTTTTAAAAATTATTTTTAGATAGATGATTGAATTAGACACACGAGAATATCATCTATAACAATTAATTAGATTACTCAAATCAATAAATAAATCAAAATTATTATATATCAAATAGATCTTTAATGTACTAAAGTGAGTAATTAGGACACACTTATGATTGTGATAATTCTATGTTGTTCTAAATTAAGCAATTAGCGGGCTATGTATTATATAACGCTGTTTCCTACCATAACTGGGCATTCCTATAATGTTACTAACATCAACCATAAATTATGCAAATTTAGTCAACTGCTATTTTGAATATACCAAACAAAAAATGATATATAACATTGAATTTTAATATGTAAATATTTTAATATCAGATGTGTGTGTAAAAAAAAAGATTATTTTCTTTTCTCTTTTATATTGTTGTCTTCTTTTAAAGATTTTTTTTACGAGAACAATTAGTTTAGAATTATAATATAATATCATGTATCAACACTAATAACATTAAAAAAAAATCACAGTCATAATACATAAATAAATAAGAAAAGAAAATTTATATTTTTTTTATTTGATCCCACAAAGATATATATCCTTGATGATCTATATTTTCTTTTGGTTGATTTTCTATAGGAGATCTTCAATTTCTCTTGTTTGATTTTATTTAGCAAAAATTTTTTTATTGTCTGAAGAGCATGGTATGATAGCCTGTTGTAAATGAAAAAGGAGAGTAAGATAAAAAGAAAGATATACACAAGATATAGGGAGAGAATAAAAAGAAATCTTATTCAGATTCAGTACGATTTTCAAATATATTACATAATTTCTTTAGTTGTAGACATGAATGGGTGTCATACATAATTATCAGAGAAAGAACAAGGATTGCGTTTGAAGGAATGAATCTTTTGATATATTCAATGAATATTCATCATATCCATAGCAGCATTTATATTTAAATTTTTGTTAATTAAATTAATTTAAAATTATAAATAGAAAAAAAAACTTTTCATTATTAAAAATAATAAACTTTCTTTTTCTTTTTGAAACATGTTAAGTCATGAAATAACTTACTGTTGAATTAGATGATTTTTGTATTGGTCACTATTCAATCGCGCTCTTATAACTCACACTTGACTCTTAAATTTTGTCTGTATTCTTGAATAAACATAATAAATTTTTTCTTTTCTATTAATAAACTTGAGAAAAATAAAAGAAATTAAAAAAAATCTAGAAAAATTTAAGTACTCGGATAAAGTACATAGTGTGTTATTTTATGTTCTACATAACTATGAGAGGACATGTTTTCTTTGTTTTGTTAAATTAATGGCTTATCAAATGCAATTTAAAAAGAATTTTTAAAATTTTTTATTGGAATTATATTAATAGGGTGATATATTTATTGTTGTGTTGTACTATGACTTATTATGCTATATTATGATTTCTCAAAATGTGTTATCACTTTATGTGATAATTGAAATGCATATCATGATGTATTGCAATCTTGACACGTGAAATGCATTGAAATACATAAGGTAATTTATGCAACTCTTTAGAACTTTCCATGTGAGGACCCCTTCCATGGAGGAACAATGTAACTAAAGCAACGAATCTCCAACTCACATATAAAGTATTTTCTAGGGAGAACAATGAATCTCTTCGGCCCAAGACCCAGTGGAACACGTTTAATCCTTGAACATGAATGAGAATTTTATGAGAGGAAGGATTCTAGTAAGTGTAAATAGAGATTGAATAGGTGGAGCTACCATCAGTTATCACTCCGACAATATCAATAGAATTAGGTTAAGAAGTGTAAATATCACGTTATGACATGTTGTATGAGAACATATTAAGTAAAATAAAATAAAAAATATATCTAGAGTATCACTAATCCGCATTTCTGTCTTATTCCTAGTCCAGATAGACTGAAAGAAATCACCAGCCTAGGCATAGTTTTGTATGCCTAGAAGGTCATGTGATTGGCATTGTGTTTGATTGTCACATTATTTATTTTAAAAATATTTTATACCAACATCCCTCTTTGACTTATTGTATTTTAACTTGTGAAGTATTTTGTTGACTGTCTACTCACTTAACAAAAATTTTAAATTTTTGGATTTTGTTGAGAGTAGGATAATACAATAAGAGCTCACTCCCCAGGCATAAAAAGATAAAGATTAGTGGTATATTTTGATGTTACTATATAAATACATTATTTACAAGTCGAACTTCATAGTTACAAGAAGATAAGGGATTAAATTTGAATCTTGACTGATCAAAATTTGTTAGTTCGACTAGTAAAAAATATGATAGTATAAATATATTGTAATGTTGTAATAAAGTACAAAGATATTATTCATTTGCCTATTTTGAACTTTAGAGTTGTTAAATTTTTTTCTATATTTTTTTAATTTTTTTCCAAGACAATCAAGACACTGATATGTATTGTGTTTAGATTGAATTAAATTAGTATAATGAATACTTATTACATTCTTTTTCTTCATCTTTTATTAGTGTGTCTTGATTGCCTAGTTTTATTAAATTAGTCTTCTAATTTTTGGAATCTGATCACTTCAATACTCACGCTGTGGAACTCTATTTATCTTTTTTATTTTTTTGAATTAGCCAATTCTACCCTCACCCAACCCCTCCCTCCCAAGTCCACCTAGTTAGGTTTCACAACTATATGTGTGAGTTTGGCTGAGTTGATCATCTGAGTGTATTGAGCTTTCTAAAATTATTCCCAGTAGTTTATTATTTCATGCTTGCGTATTTTGGGAGTAGATATAAATTGAGGATGTTAGATGGTGTTAGTTAAACTTTAGTTATGTTTAACATACTGATATTTCTAAACAATAATCCTTATTGGCTTTTCTAAAGTTGTAAATTTTCATAATTAATTAATATTAAAAAAATCTTGCCAAAGCTAGATAATGACTAGTGTCTATTATTATGCTGAAAATAGCATAATGTCACAAAGTAGCATGAATATAATTTACTAAAGTTATTCATCCTATTTCTATTTTAAGATGGATGATTAATATTTGTGATTTCACGCATTCTTAAGAAAAGTATTGTACTACTCATTATTAGAGTTGTCATCACATTATGGAACTAACAAATCACATGCAATCGTCGTAAACTCACTATATACATTATTAGAATTTTCAGCAATGTAAATAATAAACCTACATTGCAACTGGTATAAAACAAATTAATAGTAGAGACGACAATGAAAACAAATACTCGAAATATTACGCAACGGAATTAAGAGGAAGATACAATGTTATTCCAGAAGACATCGCAATACAAATTAGACAAAGTAAAACCACCCAAGAATGAACTTAGTGCACCATTATTGGGTTTAATACTATGGCACATGCAACGCAAGACTAAAAAATTTGTGTAACATGCAACCATATCTAGAAACTTACATGCATGGAATTAAATCAAAACCATAAACCATGCACAAAAATCAATTATACATTCGCAAGGTAAAGAATGACATAATCAAAGGAAGTGCATAGCAAAAGGACTTACGAAACAACAAGAGACATGTACAGGGTGTGGAAAGATAAGAATGCCTCCGATACTAGATTCCAAGAAAACGCAACCCAAAGCTCCTTTTCAGTAGTCAAACTGAAGGAAAAACGTTTATAAGTCCAAATGACCTGAAAGAAGGCGATATGAATGTTGAGAACACACTCAAATGCTTTCAGACCCTAGGCTACATAGTAGGACTAAATCCTGAAAAATTGAGGTGCTAAACCCAAAAGAACCTTCTAAAACACACTTTATATATCCTGGACTACGGATTATGGCTGAATAACATTAAGCGAAATCCAATTAGACTTTCAGGCCAAGCAACTCAAAAATTCAAGATCTGATATGCAGAGTTGTGTTGTTTAGAAATTGAATAAAATTTTAAATGGACCTAAATATGATAGGGTAGTTAAGTATTGTACAATATCTTGTGTAAGAATAAAATATGCAATCTCAATGTGAATGAGTATGTTAACTAACTATATATGCATATATGGATCTAATTATAGAACATTGTAGTGGAAATTCCTTATTTGAAAATATTTTGATTCATGAATATGTATATTATATACCCATGGTATGGAAACATGTTAATCTTTGGGTGGCATTCAAAGTTTTCACTCAGCCCCACCGTCATGTCTTCCTATATTGCTTGATAATCTAGCTGGGTTTCTATACCCCGTTTAGTTTGGTATTATAATCCCTTTTCAATTATTTTTTTTTTAAAAAAAAGAATTGAAGAATGTGTGTGGCGAAGACTGTAGAGGGAAACTGAAGCGAAGAGTTGCGAGGGTTAGTGAGAACAAAAGACGAAATAGGGTTGCTTATGCTTGGTCTCAAAAGAATCAAAAGGCAATAAGTAGTGTCAAATCTGTTGGAATTTTATGGAAATTTTCTAATAAATACTGACATAATGATAGCCTAAAATTTTGAGATATCCTCTCATCAGGATCTCTTCTGTCTTATCTCATCCCGTCCCGTCTAATCCAAGAGCTTCTTTGTTTAGCTTACCGGGATATAGCTTTTGATTTGCTTGGATTCGTTGGGTGGAATTAACCCTAACTGAACACGCATTCCTTCTTTCTTCTTTTCTCAACCTTCTCCGTTTCAAATTCCATCTCCTAGCTAATACAGAGATTTTATCCAATTCCAAACAAACACCTGTTGCTCAAGCTTAGCCCTTACAGCTCGATCACAGCTGATGGATCCAGAGGACAACGCCACTGATACTTCTAAGAAGAACAAACTTTCAATAAAGATTAAGCTTCCTGGTCAAAGAAGCGGAAGCAGGACTGGCGAGGAAGAAGAGTTTACCGCTGCTTCTCCTGCCCCCGGACGTGCTGCTGCTTCCGATACATCTACTTTTGAATATGTCTGCGAGTATTGTGGCAAGACGTTTCCATCTGGCAAGTCCTGGGGCGGCCATAAAAGACACCATCCTAAGATTATCAGGGAGGGTCGCCGTCTCCAAAAACCTCAAAACCCCAAACCCAAAACCAATATTGCTTCCAAACACCCTACCTCGATAGTCAAATGCGTCACAGCCACCGTCGACGGTGGAATATCAATATGCCCTTTATGCGGTAAGGAGTTCAGATCTATGAACTCGCTGTTCGGGCATATGAGGTTCCATCCTGACAGGTCCTGGAGGGGTATGTACCCTCCATCTTCCACCGGTAAGAGCAGCTCTGATGTTTCCGAAGCGGTTGGATCTCGAGTTGAGGGGATGCAGATTGTTTCAGGTGTTGATCTAATGGCATCTTTAAAATCAGGTTGGTCCAGGACCGACAAGCGAGGCAGGATATGCTTGACTAATTATTCGGCGTTTCAGGGCGCCTGCAATCTGATCACGCTGTCCCAAGACTGGTATAGCTGGTATGGATCAGATTTCAACCGGAATAGTGAAAAGACTCGTAAATCCCAAAAGACTCTGAGCGATTATCGAAGTAAGTCCTTATCCAAGAAACTGAAATTTCACAAGGATGATGACGCGCTCAAATCTTCCAAGGCAGAAGAACAAGGCGGAAATTCTAGGTTTGATGACGAGATCGAGGAAGGTAGGTCCGGTGATAAGAATGTTGATAAATCAGATGACGAGCTCGAAGAGAAGGTAGATGATGAGTTTGAGATTTGCAGACTGGCAAGAAAGAAGAAAATTGATATAGAGATGAAAGCGGGGCCGGAGTTAAATGATTGTGGAACAACTGTGAAGGGTTCTTCTTCGTGTTGCAGCTCGGAGGAATCAAGCTCAACTGAGACTGGAAAGGATAAGAGCATCATCGCAATATTAGAGAGTACTGATAATTTGCCATTCTCAGTGAAAACTCTCTCGACATTCCCAATTACAGATGAGGCTCCGTTTGAAGGGCACAGGAGTCGCCACTCCAATGCACTGTCTAAACCTGCCTCTCCATCTAATGAGGTGCCTTGGGCAGAAGAAGTGAATCACTCTACTGAGGATAGAGCAGAATCATCCGCAGAAGCTACTAGGATGTTAGGCATTGATCTCAACATGCCTTATGTTATGTAGGAATTAGCCGAATAATCTTGTTTTTCCGCAAAGAGGTCAGTTCAGATACTAGTTAGCGATCATTTGCTGTCTACATGTCATGCAATCTTGATGCGGTGTTAGTTCTATGTATTTGCAATTAGGGTACTGTCTATTTTCATCCCTCGATCGGTTCACGCCCTTGGCAGCCTCGGGTATGCAGTTGAATGGACGTGCAATGCAACCCGTCAAGATATATGTATTTTTGCTTCTTTGGTTGACATTAATCCATGCTTGCTTCCATTTATGTTCTGGATGCCGACTTACGTAGATTACTCATTTAGTGAGGGTAGGTGATGCTAATATTTGTTGGTCGACAAATGTTGGTTCACAAATGTTGGCTCATAGTTGCCGTTGCATCATTGTACTCTTGCATCTTTTGTACGAGGAGGATTATCCCTTGATATCATATTTTACTGCTCAACCAACACAATGGTTGGGCTCGGTCAAGAAGTGGTCTCTCGGCAAAGGAGGTTTGTGATGTCTTTTAAGTATTAACTACTGGCGTGGTTGATTGGTATCAGTGGAGAAGATTTGTGGTATCTTCTTACTACTATAGCTGGATAAAGTTTGTGAGCTCCTTAAGGGTTTTAATTCTGTTTGTCCGGTGTGTCCACCAGGAACAGCTTTCTCCGAATCAGGTCAGGTCTATGTCACTTATTATATAGTTAAGGTGCCTATTTTAGATGGCATGTTTTTTTAGTCGGAAGTATGCTTGATGAAAATTCGAATTGTGATAATTTACTATATTGATGCGACATCCCTCTGAAAAAGTATGTCTGTCTTGTCGAAAGTATGTTTGTCTAGTTGAAAGTATGTTTGATCGAAACCTAAATTGTATGACAAATAATTTACTATATTGGTAATCGAATTTATGTTTGATCAAACCCTATTTGTGACAATTTATTAGATTGATAAGGTAATATGTTTGATTGAAACCCGAAAGCTGAATTATGACATGTGATAATTTACTAAATTGGTATGATGTTCATCTAAAATAATATTTTTTTCTATACTCGAAAATAATATGTCTGATAAACTCCAATTGTGATAATTTACTATATTACTAAGATGTCCATCTTGAATGGTATGTTTATCTTGTAGTAGATATGTCTGATCGAAATTTGAATAACCTAAAAATCGATAATCATCTATTATAAAAAAAAAAGTATATATTTTAGTGTTGCAACACAAAACATTATTAATATCTAAGCAAACTCAACTTTTCCTTCAGTTGAAACCCAAGCAATTAGCACTAAAGAAAAAATGTTTATATATATATATATATACTGATGTTGGATTTGCTTCTTTTGTTTTCATTTTCTTCACCCGCCTCCTCACTTTTTAATTATAACTGATTATACGGGATACACTCATCAAATCATAGACCTTTTTATTCTATCAAGTATGGCGACCTTAATTCATAATCATTTTTAATTCAAATAAACAAAGTGAAAATCAGAAGGTGATTGAGTAGTTAGACTCAGATTTAAATTTTACTTATATATTGTGAATACATTTTAAATTTCGAAAACTTAAACAAATTGAAGCACTGTAAGTCTTGGTGACACCATAAAATTGTAATTTTTCTTTTTGTATAGGATCAATATTTTTAAAAATACTGTAACTATCTTTCTTATATTAGTTACAGAAAAAGTTAAATAAAATATTAAATATTTGCCAAGGACTTATTATATATATACTTGTAAAAATAAATAACAACATCATATTATTATTATATGTTATACAATATGATGTTGTATATTTTAAGTATCCTCGACGATAAATAGGATAAATAAGAGGAGAATTGAGTAAGCTTATAAGTAAGCTTATAGTTAATAATCGCATCTACTGAAATTCATTTTAGAGTATTTTTAAAATAATAATTAAAACATTGAAAAAGATCATGATATAGACTTTTAATTTGCAGTTGCTTTTGGCATTCCGCGCGGAGTACTACTGGTGATTTGGTGATGATGATCCGGCTTCGCCTGTGTTCTGGTGTTGAGTTTTTGTAATGTTGCTAAAACATGAGTCATTGGTGGCCTGTCTCTGGGATCTGTGTGCAGGCATTGCAATGCGAGTGCGGCTACAGCTTGGGCTCCTCTTTTGGAGTACTGACCACCCAGTCTTGTGTCCATTATTCTCAAAACTCGCCTGCTGTCACTCAGAAATGGCTTTGCCCAATCCACCAGGGTTTCTTCAACAGACCCTCCTTTCTCATCCTCCATTGCTCTTCTTCCTGATACCAACTCCAACAACACAACACCGAAGCTGTACACATCGCTTTTTGGGGTCAAGCGACCTGCATGCGTTTGGGAATTAGTAGCTGGAGAGACAGATTCCATGCAGTAAGGTACACTGAATTTCTCTTATTCTAACTTCATTAAGGTTGAAGCGATCGATAACCAACCTGTAGCGACATATTCGGGTGCAGCATAACCCCGAGTTCCCACCACTCTGGTTGAAACATGAGTATTGTCTCCGGTCGGGCCGTCTCTTGCTAAACCAAAATCCGAGAGCTTCGCATCGTAGTCCTACCAGTAGTTTGTGAAATCCATCAGCCTCGCCTTGTCAAAGTTACGTAATGTAGCACACACACACACTGTCATATATAATTAATTAAGCCTAATTCAGCATATATATTTATATACTTACCGAATCCAGTAGAATATTTGATGCCTTGAGATCACGATGGATTACATTGGACTTCAAACCATGCAAGAACGACAACCCTCTTGCCACACCAACTGCAATCTGAATCCTTGTAGTCCATGTGATAGGGTGAACTCCTCCTACGTACAGATAAGGGATTACTGGTCTGATTACTGTTCATTAATTCAAATCAAAAGCTAAGCCAGTTGGGGTTGGAGAGCAAGTCATTCACTAAATCAATGAGAATTCTCGCATTATAATTCAGAAAAGAGGTAGAGGTAGGTGACATGCATAAAGTTGCAATTAGTGCAGTTGAAAAATTCAGAACAAGGCATGTGATACCATTAATTTCCTACGGAGTAATATCATGCATTTAGGCAGCGCAATGAAATATACGTACTTCTAAATAAATGCTGCTCCAAACTTCCTTTTGGCATAAACTCGTAAACTAGAAGACGGTTCTCAGACTCCGCACAAAACCCAATGAGTTTAACCAGATTTTGGTGCCGCAGTTGACCTAAATAGTTTACTTCTGCCTGCCACATAAGAAGAGAACAAGGGAATGTTTAACCAACAGTGGACCTGCAAGATCAACGACAAAATAGAAAACATCAAAAAAGAAGGGCACGGTTTGCATACTAGCCACTCCTTGTAGCCCTGAAAGCTTCCTGACTTGAGCCTCTTGACGGCTATAACATTTCCATATCCTGGTTTAGTGGGAGCAAATGTATTTTCATCAATCCATCCTTTGAAAACACACCCAAATCCTCCTTCTCCAAGCAGTGTTTCTGAGCGGAAGTTCTTCGTGGCAGTTTTGAGATCGCTAAAGCTAAAAGATCTGACATTGCTGGACACAGATAGATGATCAACTTTGTGCGACAACAGAGAGTTGGTTGCCCTTCCTGATGATAGTTTCCAGCCAGTTGAATTAGTGTCTTGCTTGATCTCACCGTGAGGCTTGGACTTGTTCATGCTTCTCAGTGATTGCTTCTGAAAAGGATAGCTTGAACCTTGCTTTGTCTCAACATGAGTCTTTGAAATTCTGAAGCTTCCCAATGACTGACTCAGAGTACAAGAGAAAGAGGTTAAATCTTGCTTCATCTCGGGAGGAGGTAATTTTGTAGTTCCTGAAAGCATTAAAAGCAGAGAAGATGAAACCTGCAGTTAGATTCTGTTGCTCCCAATTGCAAAAGCCTGTCTTGCCATAAACATCACAATACATAAATTCAATTGTGCAGTATAAGAAACATAATTCAGTAACTTTGCGGTTTTATCTGATTGAAATTCTTTAGTACAGTACAACGCTGTACAGGCACAAACATTTTCTCCTATCAGCCCACGGGAGTCAAAGTAGCAATTGTGGTCTCGGTTCTCGGTTCTTTTATATCCAAACTAGTAACAAAATTACCACTCATCGCAAACATGCACATCATTCTTGGTGCAAGCATCAAATAAACTAAATTCAAGATCAACGATTAACCAATAGCAAGGTTGTAGAGAAAGAAAATAGAAGGATGATTGCATACGGGAGAGTGAGACTGACCAGAAGGAAACTGAGGAGAAGCAGCGTGGGAAACAGGTTTCCTGATGCAGTTTCCCATACTTGTTTTGGCGGTATAATTCCTTTCGCACCAAATACGATTTTAATCTATCTTCTTCTTCCACGGAAAAGAAAACGGGAATAGGAGTAAGGAAAAGGAAACAAGAAATCAAACAGCAACAGGAAGGAAAATGAGGAAGAAAGGTTGACAATGTGAGGAAGTTAATAGGATGGGAGGGACAAAGGAGAAAGGCCACTCCTTATCTTATCAATTCAAAACTCCTACCGGGGTCATCCCTCCTTTTTAAATCATGCATATTATTTTATTTTGTCATTTTCAATGCTTTCGTTGTCCAAGTTTGTAGCTTCGCGGGGACTATTTTAACGCGACTTAAGACTTGCAATCCCTGCCTGTTAGACTCCATTTAAGTCTTAACCAATATCAGTCTTTGCGAAGGACTGATCTTCTAGATCGGTGGTTGACAATGACATGCAATGTTTGCTGCCAAGAAATTGGTCAATGTTTGTCGGGGCGGGGGCGGGAATAGTTGTGTAAATTTTCTTGCGGCCTATGGAAGAAGTCTATCTATTAAAAATACAAAAATCTAATGATATTTTATGAATAATCCCATAATAAGTCCAGGGACTACCCGGCAGTATATATTTATATATGTATATATAAATATTAAATTAATTCTAATATTTAATTTAATATTTTTTAAAATATATAAAAAATATAACCACAAACAAATTATTGAAAAAAGAATTAATAAATCATTGATGCACCGCTTGTTGATATTCGCAATCACTCCTTGAAAAACTTCACTATACTTTCCCTTTCCAATTTCTAATTTTTCCATTTCATAATCATCTTGATACTATAACAAATTAGAGGAGTTAAGTTAGTATTTTTAGAGGGGAGAAAAGAGAGACGAATAAATCTCATATCTTATATGGAGTGGGGTGCGGAGTAGACTAGGTGATTAAGAGTGGGGTGAGATGGGATAGTATTGAATGTATTAAAAAAAAAAAAGAGACAATCACAAATAACTGTCAATTTTTCTATTCAAAATATTGAAAAGGAGAAGATCACAATAGTTATTAACTTTTCTATTCAAAATAATGAAAAAAGAGACGATCCCAATAATTGTTCAATTACATAAATAACACCCCGCTGTCATAGAATAAACACCGAAACAGTTCCCAAAGTTACAATAAGAAATCAAATTATAAAGAGAGAAACATCAAAATCCAGACCAAAATAATACTAACTAGTTCTATCAAAATTTTCCTCTTAATCAAAATTAGAAAATCTCATGGTCATAATAGAATTAATCCAAGAAAAGAAGTAAGAGAGAAAGAATAGAAAAAGAGGCAATGGATTTTTTTTTTCTGTGTAGCCTCTGTAACAGAGTAAATGTTAAGTTTTTGAGTCCAAGCAAGAATAGAAGAAGAAGCTTACCACCATAAGAGCCAAGTAGAAGAAGAAGAGGAAGCGACGTAAGATGTCTCGATATCCAAGTAGTTATTTTATTTTTTATGATAAAGATAATGTTAAAAAACTAGTTTATATTGTTTTTCTATTTTAACTTCTATTCTATTTGGTATAATTTTGTGAAAATCTATTTTAATTATCCAGTAATCCCAGTATGCTTTCAACTTACCAGTAAAAAAAGAGGCAAAAACTAGCAAAGGAAAGGCTAGTGAACGTCTAAGCAGGCTAAAGTTTGTTCTGATTTTAGCAATGATAATATTAATAATATTATTATTATAACAAATTTTTTATATAATTATAAATTTTATTTTATATTTAAATAATTAATTTTTGTGATATATGTATAGGCAAGTCAGAGTAGATTTTGTACTAAATTCATACCCTATTCGTGCTATTATAATATTTTAGGTCATGGTCCAAACCCGGTCAACACGAGTTAAACCAGATATATGTTGGATGGGTACCCATGGATTCGGGCTAAATTATCATCCCTAATTGTGGTGCTAGGTCATTATAGTTATACAATTTTTTCAAAAATATACATCCAATCTAAAATCAAAATAGTAATTACTATTATAAGTCTAGTCCTAATTCTAGTTAATTATAACATCTTATATCATACACCACATATGTATTTAGTCCATTTAGTTATTTTCTATTGTCTAATCATCTTCCAATCAATTATATAATACAAAAAATATTTGTTCAATCAATAATGCACAGCTCATACTAGCCCGAGTTGAAGAAGATCTCTTTAGGATCCTTGAGTCTATGTTTAAAAATGGCCTCATTCCTTGCAAACCAGATACTCCACACCATTGAAAATAATAATGCATACCAGAGATGTGGGACCTCGTCCTTTTGTATGTTTAGTCTATCACACCCCGTATTTTACACTAGGGATGAACACCTCCATTACGGAATCCTAAGAATAACAATTATTGTGCTACCCTCAGAATTTCATAAAGCTAATAAAACAAAATAGTAAAAATACAGGTAAATTCAAATTATAAGCAAATTATTTTTAAAACCTGTTTCAACTCCAAATATCCCATAATATTAAACCCATATTAAAACCTGTACCATCCTCAAGTATGATGAACCAAACTGTGAGACCCAGCCCGCAGGGGGTTAAGTTACCCAATCCCACATCGGAAAGGAGCGGGGGAGGTCTTGGGCCTATATGTGTTGTGTGATGGTATCATTTGTAACAAGATGCATCTTTTGGGCCCTGTGGTTAAAAGTACAACTGAGTGTCGCGTTGTGATCCATCACGCACACATACACGTCCAGGCCCGCTGGGCCGCGAGGATCCGGGGGCCGGGTCGTGACAAATGGTAGCGGAGCCGATCTTGTTGCCTCTTCCGGGTGGGCTTGGGCCGTGTTGTGTGTTCACGTTTGGAATCGTAAGTTTGGGCCCAAGTCAGTTACTTTTGTGCTCCCCTCGTGAGGACATTATAAGGAGGGGGAGATTGTGAGACCCAACCCGCAGGGGGTTAAGTTACCCAATCCCACATCGGAAAGGTTAAGTTACTCAATCCCACATCGGAAAGGAGCGGGGGAGGTCTTGGGCTTATATGTGTTGTGTGATGGTATCATTTGTAACAAGATGCATCTTTTGGGCCCTGTGGTTAAAAGCCCAACCGAGCGTTGCAGTTGTGATCCATCACGCACACATACACGTTCAGGCTCAAGGGCTGGGTCGTGACACAAACAGTCTCATCTTAAGTATAAAATCCAATAAATCTAAACCCCATAATATAAGTAAAATATACAAAGTAAAATCTAATATAAAACATGAAAGAATGTCCAGATTATGGGTGTATAATCAAAATCGATTAGTCCGATCATACTTGACAGTAGCTGATAATCCAACCAAATAAAGCATCATAATCAATAGTTAACCTGAAGAACCTGCAAGCATAACTGGACAGCGCTAAAACGTTAGCTAAATATCTAGATGAAGGGTTATAGGGATCACAAAATGCATAATTATAAACATAAGAGAAATCCACAACTGAAAATATAAAACTTGTGTAAAACTCGCAAAAATATCCGAAGTCAAATCCAAGTCAACCAGAAATAATAGTGATGGTGAATCACACACAAGCATACATGTCATTACTAAAATAGGACTGGAAAGTCATATGGAAATTACCCATCCTACTCTTTATCAGGGAGTGATCTAGGCCTATTAGTGTTTATTTTATTTTCTTTGAAATCATACCTCACACTAGTGTTGCCGAAGACTTCTATGGTCAAACTCCTTGTGGCTATCTCAAAATGTGACTCGCTGGCCACTAATGTAAGATCCTGAAAATTTCGACCTGTTTGGGCCTGGAAGCCCATCTGAGGACCGTTTTGGTTAGTGAGCCTTAGCTCACATATTGAAAAGATTATTTACAAAATTAAAGGATAACTTGGAATATTTCGAGGAAAATATTAATTTTTGAAATTTATTATAATTATCTATTTATAATTAAAAAATCATAAAGATAGTTTTAATGTTGATTTTAGAATCTTAAGACCATAGATTGGTCTACTGGATGTATTTAAGGTGAAAAGTATTTATAATTTTTGTGATTTTTCTAAGGTGAAAAGATGATATTTGATTTATAACCAATTAATTTTCCAAAAATTTATAAACCATTATGCATTTTAAATCAAAATCAAATCAAGTGGAGATCCCCTCTCACCTGTATGTAGAAACCAACCAAAAGACAACCATGCAAGTTATGTGGTCCGTGAATCCACAATATAGAAACACAAGCCACAATACAAGTCTAACGCCTGCATCTGCATACCAAGTATACAATCGTAGCATATACCAACCAATGCACTCAGTAGATAGTGTAAATACTCTAAGATATTATTACATGAAAAACAAGAAAAAATATTTAATTTTCCTAAATACCTCAAAATAAATATGCTAATCAAGCCTCAAATGACATTTTTATCAACATAGTATTAACAAAATTATTATTTACCATTTAAAGCTAAAATATTTTTTACCATAAAAATTTCAAAAGTTTATAACTTGTAAAAGAAATCTCATAATGGAAAATGGATCATACTATCGCGTTCAGAATGTCGAAATTAGGTAAAAATTTCAAAACGGGAATTTCGGGTATCAAATAGCACATGGCCGGATAGTGACCATCTAGTGGTGGCGAGTGCGGCAGCAACGGGCAGGATGTTTTCTATTTCCTCCAAAGCTCAACCAAAATCAACAAATTATGTATCAAATGAAAGCTTGTGAAGATTAGAATGCAAATATGTTGGTTAGAGAGGGAGAGGCCACTGGAGTCTGCCAGAAAATCCAGTTTTCCTGGTTGAAAAACCTACCATATTGTAGTGGTTTTCTGTGCTTGTCAGAGCTCCGATCTTGAGGAGACCGGCACCGAAAGGTTTCTGGGAAAGAGATCAATCGATTGGTGCCGAGGTGACAACTTTCGACGGCCACTGGTGATTCTAAGGTATTCCATCGACGGGAAGAAAATTGTTCTGGGTGGAAATATGAATAGTAACCCTCCGGAAAATGAAAAGAAAATTTTTTTTATTATATTGACACAAAACAACATCATTTGGAACCTTTCAAAATGACGTCATTTTAACTACACTATTATTTAAATAAAAATAATATTAATTAATTAATTTTATTATTTCAAAAAATAGTTATAAATTTTGAAAAAATCATAGTAAATAGGATATAAGTCAAAGAATTATGAAACTTTTACCAAAAATACAAAAAAACATATTTTTCCTAAGCAATAAAAATTATAAATTTCTAACTAACAAATATTTAATTAAAAATAAAATACCACACAAAATAATATTTCAAAATTATGAAAAAATCAAATTATGCCATATATTCCTTAAAAACTTGCCTAAAAAATTTTGAAACCATAATATCACAGAAACATTCCATCCAATATAAAATACATAAGAACATGAAATTATGAAATTGTCCTTTAGCATAAAACACAAAAAACGCACCAAAGGCTTACACGTGCAACCAAAAACTAGGGTTTACATCCTACCCCCTTAAGAAAAATTGTATCCTGAAACATTCATCAAACACATATAAAACAAGCAACAAGGACATAGTCTTACTTCGTAAGACTCTTTTAGATCTAACCATAATAGATGCGGGTATGAAAAATAGGAAAAATTCTCAGGTATCACAATACAAGCAATCTCCGACACATAACTGAGATCTGGAATATACCTCATCAAGACAGAAACATAAAACACCTCACTTATCCTTTCCAACTTATAAGGTAATCTCAATCATTAAGCTATTGCACCAATCCTCTTAGTCACCTCATATGGACCAATATACCATGGTCCCAACTTACCCTTTTGCCTGAAGTGTATCATACCTTTCTAAGATGCTACCTCTAGTAATCCTCTATCTCTGACTATAAATTCCAAAGGCCTATGCCGATTATTAGCAAAACTCTTATGACGATCCTGGGTCACCCTCATTCTAACTTGAATCAACTTCACCTTATCCAAGATTAAATTTGTCAACTCTGCTCTACTCAATCTTTTCTTTCCAACCTCGCTCCATAGCAACTATGAAACCCCATCCCAGTGCCCTCCTAGTCAACATGTTTATGCCTAGTCACGTTGTTTTAGTGGTCCATGTGTCTATTTGACATTTTGACCAAATCGGAAATTGAGACAGTAGAAAATTAACAGTTTACCCCTATTGAACATGAATATGTTGTTGGGATTGTTTTGATTAGCCAGGTGTTTTCGGGTAATTTTGTAAGCCTATAGGCCGACTCAATTGTGTTTGGACCCGTTTTTTCATAGTCGGCCATTTATTCATTTTCGGCCCTATATGTTATCAGTTCATGTCCATTCTTTTCCAAGCCTATTTATGTGTTACTAGTTCGTATCCATTCTTTTCCGAGCCCAATTTTGTATTTTCCTGGCCGAATTTGTTTTTCTAGGCCGAGCTAATTTTTTTGAGCTGGGCCACTAGGGCTTTAGAGCCTGGGCTATATAAACCTCATTAGCCAGACTTCTTGAGCCAGTAGCCACCTTCAATTCTTTCTTGTTCTTCTCTTTCCTAATTTCACAAACCGTTATTTCTCTCTCGATTCACTATTAACAAAAAACCCTATTCATCCTATTCGTAGTGCTACCCAGACCTTCCTCAAAACTGTGAATCATATTCCTTGTCTCGATTTCATCACGCACATAAAGTGTGACTCATATTATTTTATTTCTTTCTTTCCTTTACTTGTTTCACTCATTTTCTGATTTTTTTCTTCCTTTCCCCATATCTAGTTTCCATTTCTCGAGTGTACGTGTTAGTGTCTCGTGGTGTTTTGGGGTATCCACGTATTAGTGGTTTAGGTTCGTGTGACAAAATCCAAAGGTCTTGTTATCGATTCATCTTCTTGAGTGGTATGAGACTATGACTCATAAGTTTGATCAACAATTGTTTTATATTTTTGTTTTTAATTTATATTGTGTGATTTTTTAACTGAATTTTATACCCCATGCTCTTATTCCTAGATCAGCTATAATACTTATTATGTTTTTCTTGGGTTTTAACCACAGTAAAAAGTGAGAGAAGAATCGTTGGTCTAGTTTTGGGTTATTGTCTCTTTGTCTCCTTCCTTGTGTTCTTGCTGCGTACCATCTTGGAAACCACCTAACCTCCTTTGGGTTCTTTTATTTTATAATGTTTTATAATTTGCTCTCTCTCTTTCTCTCTCTCGGCAATCAAACAACATAGCTTTTATACCGCCACTACTATATTTAATTTATCCTTCCTTTAAATTTTGAATCTTGCTTTATCTATCTCTTCTTTCTCTCTCTCTCTCTCGCTCTCTCTCTCTCTCTGCTCAACTGAGATCTCTCTCGACTTTATTTCCATCTATATACTTCATCGATTATCATGTATACTTCGAAGCATTGTTAATTTTAGGATGAAAGATTTGCACGAGGAAAATAGGGTTTATAGAATCTATTAGTGTGCACCACGGTCTCTTTCGCCTCAGGTCTCTCTGTCTCCCTCTAGCTTATCGTGTATACTTGAAGCTCAGTCAATAGGGCTTGCAGGTGCTTTTAGTGTGCACCATAAAATCTTTGTAGGTGTAAGAAAATTTCCAATTTGGTATGTTGCATGTATTTTCAAATTTTAATTATATGTGTTTAAATCATTGTCATTTTATTAATGCCCTTTGTAAGACATGGTACAAGTATGTTACACTTTGTAAGACCCTGATCCTCCATAGGGTAGATGTCCTAGAAGTCCATAGGTCAAAAATGAAACTCAGGTACCGGTGCAGCTGAAATGACTATTTTTCCCTTAAAGAAATGGATGCGTGATGACCTAAAATGGTTGCTGCCAAATATTTTCTATTTTAATTCTGATACTTTTATATTAATTATCCTTAGTTTTATTTCTTATTATCCAAGATATTAGATAATTCTTTCTTTTAAATAGAATATCTCTTTTAACAAAATTATCATTTTAAGCTTAAAAGTAGGGAATTATCTCTTAGCTAAACCTCCTTAGACACCTATAAAAGAGTGACTAGTTATCCTACCAAAACATACCAAAACCCACCTGGAAATTTTGAAATTTATCCCCTTCCTCTCAATTTATGATTTTTGCCTAAACCTTAGCCGGAATTCCTTGATCTTCATCTTAACATAACTCTCTCATGATTTACGGATTTCTGCAAATAATAGTTTGTTCGAAAGCTCTTTCTATCCTCTATCTAGCTATCTTAGGTTGGTAATCAGAAGATTAGTTCTTTCCTATTGAAATTCAACTCGTAATTCGTCGGTTTTGTGTAAGAAATTCCTTGATCTTAATCCTAGCATAACTCTCTCATCCTTTGTCGAATTTCTACAAATAATAGCTTGTTGGAAACCTCTTTCCATCCTCTATCCAGATATCTTGGGTTTTTTCATCAGAAGTTTAGTTATTCCCTATATAAATTCAAGTCAAAATTCGTTAATTTTTGTGCCAAAATTATGTGATTCTTCCTTCAATTGATTTTTGTTGTTGTTGTTGTTCCTTTTGTTCATATGATTGTTTTGCATCCATTCATGTTGTAAAATCATGAATTCATCCTTTGAATCTTCCCTATACATGAAATTGACATGCCTTATTCCTAACCCTATGTTTGCCAAATTTGATCAATTGACTTGTCTATTGGTTTTAGATCTTGTTCCTTTTAATCGTTTGAGTAATTGGCACCTACTCCTTTCTTAATTTCATGAAATCCCAACCTCTAATCTCTTTAATGTTGAAATAACACATACCCTATTAAGCCCTTAGGTGTTGCCGAAATTTGTATGATGAATTAGGGTGAATAATTAGGATGTTTCTTACTGAGTTTTTTGCCATCACATCACGCATTTAGGGGGAAGATATTGCTCCATCTGGATCGCTGGATTTTGGTAGGTTAATTGGTAAGGATTCCCAATGCCTTTGGTTTTTAATTAAGTAATCCTGTGGCTCAATATTATGTGTTCTTTGCCTTGTGATTGTTTAGGAGATTCTGATCTTGTTTAAAAGGCAAAGGATTGCATCTGATTCAGACACGTGAGAGATAGGATATATGCCTCTTCAGTTCCTTTGGTTACCCTATTGTTTGATTTTTTGAGTATGATTGAATTTGATTGCCTATCTTGGTTATATGCTTGCAGAATGTGTAATTATGATGATAGGGAATCTCGAAATTTAATAGGGCAATAGATTGCCTAAATTGATTATGACTTTGAGGATTGATCTTTGATTTGTATTGTGATTTGAATGAGGATCCTTTGTTGTGATTTGTGTATGCGTGTACTATGTGTGTATGCATGTATGTGCCTTGTTTGTGCTTTGTTTGAAGGATCTTTTTCTTGCTAGCCATGCAAGGTAAGTATTGTTGCTCCTAGGGAGAGGGGAGATGCTTACCGAACCGAGAGGTTTATGGGTGGTTATTCCCAACAAGAGCTCGTTGGATACCTTGTAGGCTGGTTCAAGTCCAAACCTCAGGAAGCCTTGTAGGCCACTTTGAGTCTGGACGTCAAGATGCTCTATAGGCCAGTTCGAGTCTGGATGTTACGATGCCCTATTTTTTAGTGGCAGGATGACTTGTATGAGCAGCTGCAAGAGTGCTCCTAGGCCAGTTCAAGTCTGGATGTTGGAGACAACTAAAAGGCTTGCTGTAATATTGATTGTCTACCCGTTTTAAAATTTTTGCAGCATAGCCTTGGACAACATGGGCAGATGGGGACAAACCTTGGTTTTGAAAATCAGATTATGTATAGGCTGCCTATGTGCTTCTGAATAAGAAATGTTTTCAGTCTTTCCCCTTGTTTTCTACCAATTTTAGCCTACCCTTACACTGTGTGTATTTATGATGATTTTTTCCCCTATTATGTATGTTTGATGCTTGCGGTTTTAGTTAGATATCTTAGCTGGTTTTAGTTGTTGATCTTTTGGTCATTGGGAGATGTTTTCTTGGGAATCCTTAGGACTTATGATGCTGTAACCCTACTAAGATTCTTGTAATCTCATCCCTCCTTTTCTCCGCCTTTGCAGGCTTAGGTGTGTACTTTATTGCTAGTACCAAAGGTGTGAGATCAAGGCTGCACGGCTGGACGAATTTGCACCCCTTTTCTATTGAATGCGCATACCATGTCTTTGAACTTGTGTGGATTTGCATTCTAGATTTCCAATCACTCTTTCTCTTTTTGTTGCTTCCGAAATATACATGATACTATTGGTTGATGTTTTGAGATTCCTATGACTTGTGTGTTATATTTCCACTTATTTTGAGTATTAATATAAGTCTTCCGCTGATGTTTTATTTCACTCCATATAAGCCAGAAATTCATTAATGTATTAACATGCTCCAACCTTTAAATAGTATATAAGTCAACCAATAAAATTGACAATTAGGTGACTTGAGCCTTTTGGGATTCAAATAGGACCTTGCGAGGGCTTATTTGGGTTTTAAGGCGATAAAGGTCCTAATAGGTTGGGTTCGGGTCCTTACACACTTAGTTATGTTTTTTGGGTTAATCAACATTATTATGAATATCTTTTGGCTTTGTTGAGCTGAATATACATAATACAAGTGGCATGACACACGTTGCTAACATTGTGTGTCAAAATATGTAGTTGTATTGTCAATTGATGTTCATAAACAGTGGTATAACTCAGCTAGGATCAGATTTGTGGTACAGAAATAAGCAATGCAAAGAATGTAACAAGTGGGCAACTATAAGGATTTTTCTATCAGATCCAAACAAGAGGAAGTTAATGTTTTGGTATGAAGACCACAACTTTGGGGGATGGTTCAATCCTATAAATGAAAATGTTGTTGTTGGAATAGTTGAAATGGCTCTAGCTAATATGCATCAGTCAATTGAAAGTATTGTTGTCACCAATATTAACAATTTAAGGGATAGTATTGTATTGAAATTGAGATTTTTGAGTTTCATTATTGTCATAGGATTGGTGTTTATGCTTTCCAAGTCGGCGACAACTATTATTGTATGAGTTGACAAGAATGTTATGTGGGGTGCCAATATTGTTGTTTCAATTGTCGCATGATATTAATGCAAATATTTTTGTAGTTTGATATATTTGTCTCATCTTACATATTACCAATTATCCCCTACACATATGTACTCATAAATGCATTAAATGATAGATATATGTGTGTGTATATATGGAATGAGATATATGGGCTATACGCCTAGGCTGCATAGCATGCCTTATTGTATTAATCATAAAGAATAGGATGGAATGACACATGACATGAGGCATGTCCTCTAGTTTATATAAGTATAATTGACATTTTAGTAAGGTTCCTTAACATGGAGAATGTGATTTAAATGATAAGATTTTCTTTTGCTTTTTGGAGACATAAATTTGAAACCCTAGCTTATCATCTAAAGCGATACAGACACATATCCGTGTGAAGATATGAATTTGAAACCCTATCCGACCATCCAAAGTAATATAGACACATGTCCGTGTGGAGATGTGAATTTGAAACCCTACTCGATCATCCAAAGTGATACAGACACGTGTCCACATGGAGACGTAAATATGAAACCCTACCCGATCATCCAAAGTGATACAGATACGTTTTTGTGATCTGGAGATTATGACAGTGGGTATATCTTCACCATTGTGACAATTCCACTTTTACTTTACTATTTTCCTGTGCGAATTGCAACTAGGAAAAATACACATACAGCAAGGACACTCACCTCCACATCTGGCAGCGAAAGCTCTTCGTTCTTTGGTATAGTTCTAGACTTTACGCAATTCTTATGTCACATCACAAAATACTTGGTGGTAAGGAATTGTCAAACTACTGAAATTATAGCATCAAACATTCATATTTGCACTTACTCCTCCACGATTTATATCAATACTACTTCCACACTGATATACTATTGTTTATATTATGTCATGATTTGCTACTATATAGGTTATATGATTTTGTACTATAGCATGCCACCATTGTCTATAATCTATTATCCTGACCCATTAGTAAATTCCATATTTGTTAATTCATCCACTTCAGCACCAGGTAGAAGGCACCCTGTTAATTCCCCTATGGAGACTACAATACATGAAGATCATGGCAGGATGTCTTGGTGTGAAGAAGATGACAAACTTCTTATTGAGATTCTGATTGATATCATATCTACTAGGAACCATATGCTTGGGCGTGACTTCAGCCTTGGATTTTATGTTGATGTTGAAGCTGAATTTAATGGTAAGAAACTGGACAGTTGTATTTGAGCATACTCGCAAATCATTGAACTGGTTCAAACATTAAAGTTACAGTTCACGATTATCCAAGATATGTTGGATTGGAATGAATTTGTTTTTGCTTGGAATCCCGTCAATAATTGTGTCCCAGGAGAGGATATTGTGTGAAAGGATTCTCTTAAGGTATGTTTAATTACTATACTGATATTGTATATAGTATTGAATATTTATGGGGTATTAACAAGCTTGTCATCTTCATGCAATATAGACGCATGGATCAGCTGCCCAATTTTGGGACAATAGCTTCCATTTTTATTATGAACTTGCTATCATTTTTGGGAATATCATACTTGGGAGGGTGGTGTTAATCAATCTGCATTGCAGGTATAGCTTGTACTGTGTTTATAATGTATTCTTTTAAAATGTTACTAGTGATGAGAATGAGTTGTATTGTCTTTGATGTACTAAACAATAACTTCTCCATATTGTATGTACATTTTTGAATTAGAGTAAGATTTTAGAATAAGTTATGAATGAGGGCATATCTTTATCTAAAGTTATATATTAGTGTTATATGTTTTGCACATCTAATCGATAACACACCATCTACCATGGCATATTGTCTTCAATTATACATTATTTGTTAGTATCTACCCAAACATTAAACCAATGCAGTCATGTTATATAAAATACCACCAATTGTAACAATGTCCAACAAACATTATAACACTAAGTCCAACAGATATCATGACACATCTAGGGCAAAAACCAAAATATGCAAACAGTAACATGTAACCTAACATCCCGAAAATACCAAAAAAGGCAGTGAAAATTAAAGATGTGTCAAAGACTAGTCCAAAAAATCCGCCCCGAAAACAACACATGAAGCATCAGTAGCCCTGAATCCTGTAGTCCTCCAGTCGAATGAGTCAGAATTTAGGTGGTAGATTATACCTCGTGACCTGATGTTCATTGTTTCCAAAAACTCCCCCATGGTAGTCTACAAGTAAAGCACTCGGTGTTGTAAATCTTCCATCCCATCCCTTAAGTAGTTCATGTAGGGGATAAGTTTAATTTTGACATGCTCATTTTGTGCATCCTTAGGGTGCATGGTAGCAGCCCTTTGATTTCTCGTCCCCTCTCTAGTTAGCTTGGTAACATTTAGTTTTCAAAGGGGGAGAACCACTCGATTCATTGCCGTCCTGCCTGTCATGACTCGTGTCATCAACTTCAACATTCTGGTCATCTGAATCAGTTGGATAATCTGGATTGGAGTAAACGAATTAATGGCCAGTTGCACACACCTTGTACTTGTTTTTTATTTTAAGCCTCCACATGGTTGTCAACTTCTGAATAATGCCCATAAGTCCTAAATGATGTAGGCCAAGTTTATCCATACTCAAACTAGCGTCCGTTGAATAGCCAGATTTTTCAAGGTTACAAGTCAGCCGGGTGATGTAAGAAGCCCAACAAACAGCCCCATTGCGGTTTGCAATCTTCATAGCATACATGTGAGTGACGAAGATCCTACCGACATGTAGTGGGATCTGCTCCTTTATTCAATGAAAACATAACAAATCGGCAACGATGGCTAGTGTTGTACTTCCTTTCCTTCCCAACAATGATTGAGCCAACCACTTGTGAATGATACGCAGTGCAAGATTCTAAATATTTGACGCCTTTTCCTTATCCACAGAGAACTTGGGTGGTCTAATCTGCGAGTGAGGCCTTCTGTCTCCATCGGGCCATGCCCAATCCCTCCATGCTTTATGGTTGATACTGTCATCTGTGAACTCAAATGCCAATAGTTGAGAACTATTGGACTCAAGGAAGTCATTTGACCAAAACGCACATGCAGTTACGAATTTTTCGAATGGCATACGAAACCTCTCCATTCCCAACCTGAATTGCAACACCCTTGCTTCCCCCATTGGCCAATACTTCTTTTTCAATCATGAAAGTGCTCATAAACTCATAAAATAGATACCTATCACCCGACTCATCAATATCCGCAAATATAAGTAATCCAGCACCACGTAAAAATTTTCTAATATCATCTAACAATCCACAAGTCTCTATATCAGGACAAATTATTTTGCGGTCCATAATGGTAGGTTTCTTACAAGTAAACAGCTTCTCATAATACACCCTCTCCTCCACCTTCGAAAACCGTCAGATGATCATAATTTCCAATGCATTGCCTTCATTAATGGGTTCTTCTAGCATTAGGTCCGGTTCTTCTAGCATTAGGTCAGGTTTTTCTTCGTCAATGTCGGTATCTTCATCAGGAATTTCGTATTCTTCCTCCTTGTTGCTCGACCTTGATTGGTCTCTTGAGTTATCTGAGGAGCTCGACCATGGTATGGACCACATCAGCGGCATTGCTTCTTCATCAGTATAAACATGAATAGGCTTTGCATCATGCGAAGGTTGGCTTCATGACGATTGTCCACTCCTTATCCTCTTCCACCATTGGCTATGTGATGTTTCTCTCAGCATTGTGACTAGGGAATTTGAAATTATGGGAGAGGCTACGTAACGAAGGCAAAGGGTTGTGAGTGAGAATAAGTGTAATGACCCCAATTCCTAACTATTAATAATTGCTCCGATTAAGGTCATTACCGCCGTGAAACCCAAATAAACCTAAATGACACCTAAGACCTATTTGAATCTCACCAGGCTAATAATAAATTTCCAATTTTAAGTTTGTTAATCTTATTGCTTATCGAAAATTGAAGCATGATATTGGACACATATTCTGGTATCATACGGACTAAATAAAAACATCAGCGGAAGTCTTAAATTAATTCAATGGGGTTCATAAAACACAAGTCCCATAGGGATCCAAATAACCAACAAGAAATCTTTCAACAGGTTTCAGAAATAGCAAACAAAGAAGGGTGCTTAAAATAAACCAGAAAGTTTCCCAATCATTCATGTTATGTGCGCAAGTAACAAGTATGCAAATGTGACGCGATATCGCCCCGCCGTGCAGCCTTGATCTCACACACTGGTACCACGAACAGTGGATGTACCTAAGCCTGAAAAATGGTAAACAACAACGGTATGAGATTACAAGAATCTCAGTAGGGTCACAACATCATAAGATCTGTAGAAACCCTAAACACAAATCTCCCAATTTACATTAGATCAATCCTACACAACTAAAGGGGATCACGTAATTCCAGAATCAAACGAAAAAGTTAGGGCCGAATCTATGGCTAAGGGAGGACTACAAACACTTCCGAAAGTTCAGAAGTACATAGTGAGGTGAAACACATCAAATTGCTCTCGGCAATGAAGAAGAAAAGACCATCCCCTTCCATTTGTGTTGTCCAAGGCTCACTGCACAAAGGATAAACGGTTAACACACAAGATAATCAGTAAGCCTAGTAAGTCGTCTTGTCACACACGGACAAGTCTTCCCAAGCCACACACGGACTTGGGCACCCCAAACCACACAAGGATAAGGGCTTCCTACCACACAAGGACAGGGTTCGGCCACACAAGGGCCAAACCTCCAGCGAGCTCTTGCTGGGTTTTGCCGTCCATACAACTCCCATACCAGTAAGAACCTCTCCTCTCCCTAGGAGCATCAGCGCTTACCCCGAATGACCACCGGAACAGGATCCTGACAAACAAACACGTACAAGCACACACAGGCAAGTACACAGTATAATACCAAAACAGGGTATCCTCAATCATCTCAGAACACAATCAGCATATTCAATTCACATAACATATGCAACCCAGGAACTCAATACCTAACTCAGGGGTTTGATATATCCTATGAGATCCATATCTCATTCCGAATTTCATAGTCTCACCCTATAATCCAATCGCATGCAATACAACCAGGGCAAGTGACAAAAACATCAAGAAAATAACAGGGATCTCTGGAGAAACCGATGAGGCATAGATCCTACCTCTCTTAACTCTGAACAAGAAGCTACTTCTTTTGCTTTACTAATTAAATCCAAACCACCTATAATATCACCAGGAAAAGACGAGAACAAACTAAACATGCATATTCAATAATAAACTGAATTCCCTATTTCCTTACCAATACTACTCACCAAACCTTTCAGACGTTGCAGGTGCCTCCCCCTTGAATGTGTGATGTGATAGCCAGGAACTTAACAAGATTCAACCTGAATTTACCATTCCAATTATCTATGTAAATCTTGTCGCTAAAAGTAGGGCATAAGACGATTTTGACTTAACCTTAAATAAGGAAATATTTACATCCAAATTGTGAAACATATATGGTTGGAAATAGGATGGAAAGAGATTTCCAATGAGCTGTTATTTGTAAGGATCTGACAAACGATTAGAAAGTTATGCTATTTTGAAGTTCAAGAAGATTTGGCGAAAACCTAATTCTGCCGTCGATTTTCAAGTTAACCTTAAACAAAGAAATACTAACTTTCTGAAAACAAAAGATGGTTGGAAAGATCATAAAGAGATCTTTCCAACAAGCTATTATTCGCAGATATATAACAAACAACGAAAGAGTTATGCTATTCTGAATTTCAAGAAGATTCGGCAGTGCCACCGACTTTCAACTTGACCTTTGAGAAAGAAATAATAATCTCCTGACAACAACTCAAACATGGTTGGAAATAGAATGAAGAGATCTTTCCAACAAGCTATTATTCTCAGGGATCCAACCAACGATGAGTGAGTTATGCTAATTTAAAGTTTCTGCGAATTATGGCGGCTATAAGGAGGTATAGGGTTTTAGGCTCATACGAATTTTGTATGTTTTCTATGAGGGATTTTTGTGGGGTTGGCTTCCTATTTACAATGAATGAGTGTAGAATTATGATTACTATTTTTACTCACTTTATCAAAATAAGATAATTTATCAGATAATTAAACTCTTAAATTATCTTCCCTATTTTTAGGGACTTAATCTCTAAGGCAACTATCTATCTTTAAGGATGATTTCTAAGGCAATTACCCATGCATAAGGACCTAGATCTAAAGGAATTTAAAACAAAATTAACTACTAAACAAGCTTACAAATTTCGTCCATCACATATCTTTTTCTTCAGGGGCAAAATCATCTTTTCACTTGTACATCGCTTCTGGACTTCTAGGACTCAAAATTTGGGGTCTTACATCCTCCCCTCCTTATAAGAATTTCGTCCTCGAAATTTTTTTTAACATAAGTACCTAATCAAACAAGTAAGGAAATTTTGCACGCATAGACTCCTCAGTCTCTCAAGACTGCTCCTCAATTTGGCCATTATGCCAAACAACTCGTACCATAGGTACGCTTCGACTGTGAAGCTGTCAAACTGACCGATCTAGTATGGCAACTGGCTGTACGGGATAGGATAGGTCTTCAGCAACTTCAACTGGGGTGTTTTTAAACACATGGGCAGGATCTCACATATACTTTCTTAGCATTGAAATGTGAAATACGTTGTGAATTCTTTCCATATTTGGAGGTAGTGCAAGTCGGTATGCAACAGGGTCGATTCTTTCAACAATGTCATATGGACCAATGTAGCGAGGTGCTAACTTACCTCGCTGTTGAAAACGTAGGACTCCCTTCCATGGGGCGACTTTCAAAAATACTTTGTCTCCTACTGCAAATTCCAGTTTCCTTCGTCGATTGTCGGCATAGCCTTTTTGCCGATCCTGAGTTGCTCTTACCCTTTGCTGAATCAAGCTTAATTGTTATGTTGCTTGGTTAATTAATTCCGGATTGTCTAGGCGTCTCTCACCTACTTCATTCCAGCAAATGGGGATTCTGCAGCGTCTCCCATATAGTGCTTCATAGGGTGCCATACCGATGCTTACATGAAAGCTATTGTTGTAAGCAAATTCTGCCAATGGCAGGCATCGATCCCAGCCGGTTTGTTAGTCCAATACACTCGCACGTAGCATGTCTTCAAGTGTCTGAATTATCCTTTCTGATTGACCATCGGTCTGGGGATGAAATGCTGTACTGAAATTCAATCTCGAACCTAGTGCATTCTGGAATTTCTCCCAAAATCGTGAAGTGAAACGAGGGTCACGATCTGAAACAATAGAAACTGGTACTCCATGCAAACGAACAATCTTGTCCAAGTAACGAACTGCCAATTTTTCTGGTTTATCTGTCACACGAATAGGAAGAAAGTGTGCAGATTTCGTCAGTCGATCCACAATCACCCAAATGGCATTGTATCCTCGCTGCGATCTAGGTAAACGCTGTCACAAAATCCATTGTGACGTGCTCCCACTTCCATTCTGGAATCGGAAGTGACTGAAGTAGACCAGCGGGTTTTTGATGTTCAATCTTTACTTGTTGACATACGAGGCATCGGGCAATGAATTCAGCAATATGACGTTTCATATTTTGCCACCAATACTGCCCCTTCAAATCTCGATACATCTTAGTGCTTCCAGGATGAATAGTGACTTCGAACTATGCTCCTCTGATAGAATAAGGTTACGAATATCAACATTTTTTGGAACACATACCCGGTTTCTGAAGACTAGTACTTTGTCATCTCGTATTCTGAAATCACGAACTATGGCATCAACACCATCAGCAAGTTGCTTCCAAATTTCAGTAAATTTCGGATCCTCTAATTGTTGATTTCGGATTTTTTCAATTAAGGTAGGTGCGACTTCAATTCGTGCGAACAACGAACCAGAGAAATCGGTGCCAAGATGCACACGATTAGTTTTCAATTCCAACATCATCGGTAGGTAATGGATGCGCATGTAGGCCAAAACTGATGGGGAAGGGGGATGATACTTTCGGCTCAGGGCATCAACAACAACATTCGCCTTTCCAGGATGATATTCGATGATTAAATCATAGTTTTTTAATCAGCTCCACCCATCGTCGTTGTCTCATATTCAATTCTTTTTGTGTAAGGAGGTACTTCAGGCTTTTGTGATCAGTGAAGATTCGACATGTCTCGCCGTATAAATAATGTCGCCATATTTTTAAGGCAAATACCACTGCTGCAAGTTCCAGGTCATGTGTAGGGTATTTTATCTCGTGCGGTCGCAATGGCCTTGAAGCGTAGGCAATGACTTTCCCATCTTGCATCAATACACATCCAAGTCCAGATTTTAACGCGTCGTTGTAAACCACATACTCCTTTCCGTAAATAGGTAAGGTAAGGATAGGTGCAGAAACTAACCGATTTTTTAGTTCTTCGAAACTTTGCTGGCATTTCTCGTTCCATACGAACGGCTCACCCTTACGTGTCAGTTTTGTCAATGGTCTGGTAAGTGATGAAAATTTTTTCACAAAGCGACGGTAGTATCCTGCTAAGCCTAGGAAACTATCAACTTTGAACTTCGAACACACTTCGCGATGGTTCCCAAGCAATCACGGCTTCAATCTTCTTTGGATCAACAAGCACACCTTCGGCGGAAACAATATGGCCAAGGAAACTAACTTCACGTAACCAGAATTCGCATTTTGAGTACTTTGCAAACAACCGTTGATCTTTCAAGATTTTAAGCACAATCTGAAAATGCATAGCATGATCCTCTTCCGATATTGAGTAAATCAGAATGTCATCGATGAAGACTATCACAAATTTATCCAGGAATTCACGGAACACACGATTCATCAAGTTCATAAACACAGCTGGTGCATTGGTCAAGCCGAATGGCATAACCAGAAATTCATAGTGGCCATATCGTGATCTGAACGCGGTCTTTGGAATATCAGCATCACAAACTCGCAATTGATGGTATCCAGATTTGAGATCAATCTTGGAGAACATGGCTTCACCTTGGAGTTTGTCAAACAAATCGTCAATGCGTGGAAAAGGGTATTTTTTTTTCACGGTCACACGGTTCAGCTGCCGATAATCGAAGCACAATTGCAGCGAACCGTCTTTCTTTTTCACGAACAGAACAGGTGCTCCCTAGGGTGACACACTAGGTCGAATAAAACCATGATCCAGCAAATCTTCCAATTGCATTTTTAGTTCCTTCATTTCCGCAGGAACCATACGATACGGAGGAATGGAAATCGGATTTGTACCTGGCACTAGCTCAATGCCGAATTCCACATCCCTTGATGATGGTAGCCCGGCTATGTCTTCTGGAAATACTTTTGGAAATTCGCAATCAATAGGAACAGAATCCAGATCTGAGGATTCTTTAGAAATATCATGTACGTATGCGAGGTACGCTGTACATCCTTTGTTGATTAATCGCTTCGCCTTAAGCCAGGAAATCATGCAAGTTGGTACAACTCGCCTATCACCTTCAAAATAGTATTCGGTACCATCAGGAAAAATGAACCACACCCGTTTGGTGAAACACTCCATACGGGCTTGATATTTCGCCAAGCAATTCATGCCTAAAATCACATCCAGCTCCCTGATGTCTAATGGAATTAGATCCACTTCAAGTACATTTGAATTCGAGCCCATACGCACAGCACAGCCGATCCGCGCTAAGTGCTATCCTTGCACTTACAAACGATCTATTTGCTCTTGGATCTAATAATACTTTAGCGTTTTGAGAAAAGACTGAAATAGTACTTGTCACCACATTAGGACTAGCCTCGGCATCAGTCAAAGTAAAGAGCCTTGTTGGTCTTGGTTGCGCCTCACTTGTGGATCCGTTGGATGGTCCTTCTGTTGCGCGTGTTGGTGGTCTGGCGGGGTTGGCATTCCCACCTCGGCCTGTGTTTGGTACACCTGTGATTCGTCTTGGTTTCGTGCATTCCCTCTGAACATGTCCCATCTCGCCACAGTTGTAACATCGCCGTTGCTGCGAACTCCACGAAGATCCATTGGAATTTGAACCAGAAAAGTTCTTCCGATTGGTATTTCCATTGCCATTAATTTTCAGAGGATAGGACCTTAAAGGATAGGGTCCCCTTCGCCGATTGAACCTCGAATCTCGCCTATAGGATCCGCCACTAGTGGCTGCGGATGACTTCTTGGTTTGCACGATCTTTTCAGCCTCAGTTACGGCAACAATTAGTTCTTGTAAATTTTGCACTGGTGTCGTACCAACGATGGTTTTGAGTTCGGTACTCAACCCATCCTGAAATCATCTCGCAAGCTAGAACGGTGTACGATCTTCTTCAGGTGCAAATCGGGACATCTCTCTTAACACTTTTTCATATTCCAGCACTGAACGGGTGCTTTGTTCAAGTTTGTAAAAAGCTTGTCGCTGCTTGCTTTTATGGAATCTCGTATAAAATCTCTCGTCGAATTCGTACTGGAATTCTTCCCATGTTGGCAAACGATTGTCGAATCGCAAGCTAATAGATGTCCACCATGCGAGGGCTTCTCCTTCAAGTAAGAATATAGCAATGGCAACCTTGTCATCATCCAAGATATGCAGGAACAAGGATACTCGGCATAAGGTGTCTATCCACTCACGAGCGGCTACGGCTCTAGCTGATCCACCAAAATCTTTACATTCAAGTTGTCGAGCTTCCTTCAGCAACTTGGTAATCATAACGGGAAGTCTCTCTGTCTCCTTATAATGTTCCGGCTGCACAGGTTCAAGTGGAGGAATAGGTTCTGGTGCAGGCACAGGAGCATTCTGAAATTGCGCCCCCATTCGCTGCTGATTTGCAGCAATTCCTTGTAACAAGTTTAAGATTTGTGCCATAACAGGGTCAATGCCTGGTGCGGCTGGTGCCTCAGGTTGGTTTTCGGGCTCAGCTTGCCCTTCCTGCTCCTTTTGTGCATTTGGCTCTTCTTGCTCAACAGGTTGCTGTTCAGGCTGAATCTCAAACCTTCCACGTTAGTCCCTTTGTTGCCTCAAGCGTGCCATACTACACGAATACACCTTTACTACTCAACATATACTAAATACAGTACTAGTAAAAGGAGTGGTACCTGGTGGAGAGACATGCACCGGACGATATGCATATTCTGGAAAAAAATATACAAATTTTTGGAAATCACATGCACACGTGCAAAGGTATTCACGGCAATTCCACTCATAAATCAAACATCACGCAAGCATAGACTCACACATCATCCACATTTCGCAATTCTTATCATCAATCACATGCATATACATTCGGTAGTGACAAGAAAGACATATGAAGGCATATGAACAATCAGCACATTAGTTTATTATTCCCATCATTTAAACCTTACAACTTAATCCCATTTTAGCCTTAGTTCCCTTTCCGTATTAGCCCCTAAGTGAGTGAGTGTGTGCCCATGTTCTTACCTGAGATCACCAAAATCAACAAATACATTAGCATATAAAAAATTATATTCCCTAAACAATGCTCCGCTACCAAACCTGTAATAACCCCAATTCCTAACTATTAATAATTGCTCCGATTAAGGTCATTACCGCCGTGAAACCCAAATAAGCCTAAATGACACCTAAGACCTATTTGAATATCACCAGGCTAATCATAAATTTCTGATTTTAAGCTTGTTAATCTTATTGCTTATCAACAATTGGAGCATGATATTGAACACATATTCTAGTATCATATGGAGTAAATAAAAACATCAGCGGAAGTCTTAAATTAATTCATTGGGTTCATAACACATAAGTCCCATAGAGATCCAAATAACTAGCAAGAAATCCTTCAACAAGTTTTGGAAATAACAAACAAAGAAGGGTGCTTAAAATAAACCAGAAAGTTTCCCAATCATTCATGTTATGTGCGCAAGTAACAAGTATGAAAATGTGATACGATATCGCCCTGCTGTGCAGCCTTGATCTCACACACTGGTACCATGAACAGTGGATGTACCTAAGCCTGAAAAATGGTAAACAACAACGGTATGAGATTACAAGAATCTCAGTAGGGTCACAACATCATAAGATCTGTAGAAACCCTAAACACAAATCTCCCAATTTACATTAGATCAATCCTAAACAACTAAAGGGGATCACGCAATTCCAGAATCAAACGAAAAGGTTAGGGCCGAATCTATGGCTGAGGGAGGACTACAAACACTTCCGAAAGTTCAGAAGTACACAAGTAGGTGAAACACATCAAATTGCTCTCGGCAATGAAGAAGAAAGGCCATCCCCTTCCACCTGTGTTGTCCAAGGCTCACTGCACAAAGGATAAACGGTTAACACACAAACTAATCAGTAAGCCTAGTAAGTCATCTTGTCACACAAGGACAAGTCTTCCAAAGCCACATACGGACTTGGGCACCCCAAACCACACAAGGATAAGGGCTTCCTGCCACATAAGGATAGGGTTCCGGCCACACAAGAGCCAGACCTCCAGCGAGCTCTTGCTGGGTTTTGCAGCCCATACAACTCCCATACCAGTAAGAACCTCTCCTCTCCCTAGGAGCATCAGCGCTTACCCCGAATGGCCACCGGAACAGGATCCTGACACACAAACACGTACAAGCACACACAGGCAAGTACACAGCATAATACCAAAACAAGGTATCCTCAATCATGTCAGAATATCCTCAATCATGTCAGAACACAATCAGCATATTCAATTCACATAACATATGCAACCCAGGCACTCAATACCTAACTCAGGGGTTCAATATAGCCTATAAATCCATATCTCATTCCGAATTTCATACTCTCACCATATAATCCAATCGCATGCAATACAACCAGGGCAGGTAACAAAAACATCAAGAAAATAATAGGGATCTCTGGAGAAACTAATGAGGCGTAGATCCTACCTCTCTTGTCTCTGAACAAGAAGCTACTCCTTCTCCTTTACTAATTAAATCCGAACCACCTATAATCTCACCAGGCAAAGACAAAAAACAAACTAAACGTGCATATTCAATAATTAACTGAATTTTCTAATTTCCTTACCAATACTACTCACCAAACCTATCAGAAAACCAGTGATCAGACGTTGCAGGTGCCTCTCCCTTGGATGTGTGAGGTGATAGCCAGGAACTTAACAAGATTCAGCCTGAATTTACCATTCCAATTAACTATGCAAATCTTGTCGCTAAAAGATAATTTACCAGATAATTAAACTCTTAAATTATCTTCCCTATTTTTAGGGACTTAATTTCTAAAGCAACTAACTATCTATCTTTAAGGATGATTTCTAAGGCAATTACCCATCCATAAGGACCTAGATCTAAAGGAATTTAAAACAAAATTAACTACTAAACAAGCTTACCAATTTCGGCCATCACACATCCTTTCCTTCAGGGACAAAATTTTCTTTTCACCTGTACTGGATTCTGGACTTCTAGGACTCAAAATTCGGGGTCTTACAATAAGGCACATAGGTTTTTAGGTTAGTGGAGTCGATTCATAACCTTGTGACAAGAAGTGTCAGTTCATATGTCGGTTTATTTTAGCCTTGCAGACAGTGCACATTAAATATGTACCGGCAAGCATGTAAATGAATTGACAATTCACAGCATGTAACATATGCAATGACATGACATGATAGTATATTGAAACTATCGGTATGTGGAAATCGTGTGCAATATGCCCAAACCCTATTGGATGTCTAGACTTCACACATTAATTGTGCACAACCATTCATGTCTAAACACCATGGCCTGCACATGGGGAAGGACAGAAATGCCATGAATATGTATTTTGCTAATGTTCAATATTGCACTTAGTTTTTGGTTTCGTTGGTTGGATGATGTGCTATAATTACGTTTACCACTATACCAAGGAGACCATAAAAATCGACATATAGTATGTAATGTTGGTCATGCCATATTTGGACAAAACAACTACCATTCAATACATAGGTCAAACTCAAAATACTTCTAGAGACATTGTACATACAACTCATATTACATGTGTTACACAGTCATATTTATATGATCATATTACATGTTCAAAAATTAAAGTCCAAACAACCATAATATATAACACTCAATATTCGATAATTGTTCTTAGGGCTTGCACTGGTTATGGGGTTACACCCTGTATCACGATCGAACCAAAAAAGAATAATCAGAAAATATAAGTTATAAATTTTTATAATGTATGTAACGTAATGGTCTTAACTGGACATGTGACATGAAGGAATGGATACCAAATTGGTGATCCAGTTACATCATCTACATTATGAAACACATTAATCAGCATATAAGCATAAAGATATATTTAATAGTTAGAGAATAAGGAATAGGATAACCTGATGCCAATAGTCGGGGACATGCACTCCATACTGTATATTAGATGAGTTAACTGTTGTCGGTTGTATTGGATTGACATCTACAATTGGATGATCTTGGTGATTCCTACGAAGATCAACTTGGGTTTTTTCATCTGTTTGTGAGGACAACTCTTTCGGGGGGGACTTTCTTAGGCCTTTTCGAAGGCCTTCTCTTCTTCTCATAAACATGTTTAATCCTTTTGTTCTTCTATCTTTTAGGCCATCGTCCAATAAGATCACCAACTCGACACTCTTCATGTATTGAATCAGCAGCACACAATGACTCTGCATCTATTGACTCCGCATCCTTGCAAATTTCTTGTTTTTCCATTTTGTATTTTTTTTCCATCTCTTCCAATATGTTATACTTATACATTAACTTAGTCCACTGCACATCGGTACCTGTCAAAGAAATAACAGAAAATGCTCTATGCTTCAAACCATTAACTCTTGTAGCAATTGGTGTGACAATAACACCAATATTCTAGTTTGTTTAATCATTGCAAACCTAGTCCAACTTTAGTGTCTTTTATCAACCACTTTGTCAAATATTTCTCAAGAATACTGTCCATGTTATATTCTGATAACATGCCTTTTAATGTATGCTTGCATAACATTCCCATTGTGAACAACCTTTTATATAAACATATAAAATTTTGTTTCCCTTTATCAACTTCTACAATATATTCGCCATTAAGGGTGATCAAACATAAATTTCCATAGTTCATCTTCTTCTCCACCTTAACAGATATGGACTTGAAGAATTCGTATTGAAATTTCACAAATATTTCCCTTGTGTATATATCTCCAACTTGAACTAATACTTTGTGATGTAAGGTCAACTTTGGTTTTTCCCTATCTTTGTAATGATTTAAGAGTTCTTCATCCCGTATAGCCCTCGATCATTGTTCATAGGCTCTTACAAACTCCACTAACAACATATTGTTGGTAGATATCTTATTGAATATGTTTTTGACACTTCTCATGAAGCTGTGTGGACTTAATATTCATAGATAAAATGTCCAAGTTGAAGGTAGGAGACCATCGCGCCCTAAAATTATAAAATTTCTGCAACCATGTTTGGTCAGCTAAATCAAACTTTGTGATCATTTGTAGCCAAGTCTCCTCGAATAGTTTGACATCCCAGATTGGCCACAATATTGTGTGGAAGAGTGTTTTGAATGCTTGGTCACCCATCAAATATAGAATGTTCTTCATTGCATTGCGCTCTATATACCATTGGTATAAGCAATGTTTTGACTATGAAAACACTGATCGACAAGCTGCTGCGATTGCTAGTACTTGATCAGTGAATATCGTTACAGGTTGTTTTCCTCCCATGGATGTCATAAAAAATTCAAACAACCAAGTGAAGGACAACTGAGTCTGATCACTTAAGAAGGCACACCCCACAAAAATATTATGCCAATGATTGTATACGTATATAAATGCAACGTACATCATGTTGTACTTGTTGGTTCCATATGTAGTATAAAAAATGACAACATCTCCGAATGCATCATAGTGTAGCTTCAATAGACCATCATGCCAAAATGTATTCATAAGCTTGCCATCATCATCGAGTTGCATAGCATATAAGAAATTACTATCTTCGGCACCACATCTCTGAAATGATTGATCACAAAAACAATATCTCCCTTGCCAATTAAGATTTGCCTCCTTTTCTGTATAAATTTATGGCAGTCTTCTTTAATAAATCCAATATTTTGACTACCACCAGTTTTCATGTGCCACAAACCTATATGTTCTTAAAGGTGTCACACAAGCATCTACCAACTACCGAGTCAAGTCTTTGTTTTCTGAACCCAAATTCCTAGCAGACCTTATGAAGTGTTTTTGTTTGTCCTCAACCATGGGATAGTTATGTTATCCTCGAAATGTGTTACTTGATACACACCATTGGTCACTTCGAAGATAATTTTTGCAAGACACCCTGATCTCCAAGTCATGCACATGCACTTCTTTTCCTTGTCAGGTCAAATAGAATTTGATAAACCTTCACACTAAAAACACATTTCCATCTAGAATACTATACCCTTGTTATTATGATGCTTCTTTCCCTTTCGTATAGAAAACTCCCTAGCCAACCTATATACATTGTATGCCTTGTAGGCTTCATCATCACTCATAAATATCAAACCAATTCTTAACTCCCCGACACCTGAGAGTACATGAAGCTCATTAACAAACACATACATTAAGTCTAACTCAATGACATGTTAATATAAACATCTTTCATACCTGTAACTGAATGCTATATTACAAGTAATTTGTAATATTAAAAGTAAGTTGTAGGAATCTTACCGATATCATGAGTAGATGTATTGTTTTTTTCTTGGTAGAAACCCTCTTCGTCAATCCCCATCTCCATCTACCGACAATATTATTATAATGCAGATCAATGGGTTAGTTTAATAACTTGGAACTAGATTCACTCATGTCTCACTAGATAATATAATACAAAGGGTCAAAATTAATGTAATGAACTTAAAAATACCACACAACTTCAAACCAATTTAAACATTTAATGATGGGCATTTTGAAAATGTATCATGTGACATGTTTGTATCACACATCATGTGGACCACACAATACATGTCGTACATATAATGACTATTTACGAGTCAAAAATCACTGAAATGTTATTCCCACTCCATAAAGCACTTGGCATACCAACTATAATGGACATCATGACCCACATAATGAATTGAAATCAATAGGGTCCCATTGTTAAGGCATACAGCATGTTATACAACAGAACCTTGATATGCACCTTTAGGCCCTACCCATTTATAACACTAAATATACCATGACATCCAATGGAATAAAACATAATGTTTGTTGTGATGTATATATCCAATGTATTCGAAATCTTTAATTTTTGGTGCCTCTTACCCAGTTAATTTGATATCAATATAAACAAAATAAGCCACATACCTTACAAAATACACAATATTATGGAATAAACCTAACCTATTTATAAACATCTTCTTTATTAATTGAAGACAACAATCCGTCCATGTTTACATTAATATCCACAATGATTGAGTCCTTTGACACAGTACAAACATTCATAAACCAAGTTTTCACAAATACCCAATAAAAGACAATGATCTACCGTAGGTCGTGTCACTGATTCTGCAACAAGCCTTCACACCTTCACTTCCAGAGATCCCGATTCTTCGATTGCTACATTTGTGCAGTCCATTTTACACGTGATATTGGAGCTAGAGGAGAGAGAAAAGAGAATGTAGGGTTTACAAAAAGTAGCTACTCAAAATTACAAAAAATATGTTGTCTAGCTGTCGAGAGAGAGAGAGCAGATTTTTCAAAATTAAAAGGATATAACACTATTAGGAATTATTGAGCGGGTTGGTAGGGGAGTAAAATGACATTAGGGACAGTTGAAATTTTGGTTGCCATGACCATTCAGCCAACACATGTGGACATGTGGTACTGACTGGAAATTGTTTCATAATCTCTATGTTTAGGTGGTGAAATGTCTACATGGTGCACATGGAGCACCATAAAATTATCCTGTTTTTATTTGTTCTAGGTGCCTATTTTGTCTTTCAGTGCATCTAACTGTTAACTTATTTGTCTCATAGTGCATCCAATTCTTAACTTGGTTCAGCTTCTGTCGCATACCTCTATTATCTTTTCCTTGCGCTGCCTTCTTGATTTATTAATATTGTCTTTTTTTCTTTTTCTTTGGGTTACCTCCTTGTGATGCCGTGGTCTACTTGTGGTCCCTTTTATTCTTTTATTTTATTGTATGTCGTGGTCTCCTTGTAGTCCCTTTAATTCTTTTATTTTATTGTGTGAATGCTCATCCTTATGTCTTTTCTCTAGTGCATATCTTTAAGCCTTTTGCCCTATGTACATCTTTTGAGTTTTTTTTGTCATATGCACATCCCTTCTTTCATCCCATGCGCATCATTAAGTGTAGCCTAAATTCTTTTTGTTCTGTGCGTATAGCCTTTTAGCATAGCCTTTCAACCTTTTTATTTCTTTATGCGCCAACGCCCAATCTTGTTCAAAAGGGGTGTGTTTCCTTTACTTGTCCAGCAGCATAATCTTTGACCCTTCTTTTGGGTTATAAAACTAAAATTTAAATAAAAAGGTTTAGATTAAAAATAAGCTTTAGATATTAATATTATTATTGAAGATAGTATTGACGGATTATTATAAATATTATTTTATGGGTATAATATATTTATAAACTGAGTTTATATTTGAGAATGCTTGAGGATATGTGGCTTGTTTTGTATTAAATCGTTCCTTGTTTCTTTTCAGCTTTTAAATGTTTCCTTGTTTCTCCCATGAGCATATTCATGAGATTGGTAACCGTTACTTGTGTTCTATACCATTTATATCATGTATGTTGTGAGCCCTAGTTCGGTAAGACAAGATCATAATGGGTATATTTGAGGATGTATGATGCATGTGCATATTTTACACTCGGTTATAAACGTAAAGTTTTGGTCAAGTATATTGATTTATAAATCTATTGTTTTGGTACTAAGTATACTGGTGCATAAACGTATTATTTTTGGTACTGTGGTGTTTATCAAGTATATTAGTTTAAAAACGTTCTATATACATCAGTATAGTATCTTTAGGTATAAAATATTCACTTGGCCAATGCGAGGTGAGTAGACGGAATCCCAATGTTAGGGAAGAGTTACTGACCTATTCGGGAGTCGTATGGTGTTGTATTGTATTGCCTACCACGTCTTCACAGGTTCATTCATTCTGAGTATCGTTCATTCTGAGTATTGAGATAGGTACAACAAGTTCGTATATTTTTCTTTGCCTAGTCTCAGATAACACTGGCAGTAAGGGTATGTATAAGTATATTTTCAAATTTAATTTACACTGCCAGTGGGCTTCCAGTTTCTCATTAGTGAGATTACTCGAGAAGTGGTTTGTTATGTCCACCCCGATGGGTTTTACGTTGGGCATTACTAGTCCATGTTCTGTTATTCATATTTTGTTACAAACCTATTGGGTTGGGTCTACGTATTATATTTTTTAAAAAAAGTGTATATTATCGTGTGTTGCAACAGTTATGAGTATATTTTTTCTAAAAGTAAATGTTTCTACTCCTGTTTTAATATATGCCTCTATTCTCCCGTAAAACTTATGATAATGTGACTCTTACTGAGATTATTATCTCACCCATTGTTGTTTTTCCCTTTCAGGAGTAGTACATGAGCTATAGTATGTTGTTTCGAGGAGTGAGTACTTCTTTTGACTTAGTGACAGGACTATTACATCTACATGACTCATCATTTAAGTGGGTTTTTCTGGCACTTTTATTACAGATTTGTATTTTATTTTCTGGATTTTATTTGACATACATTTTTTACGTTTGGATGTGGTTTATGTTGTGGTCCTAAGGCAAGGTTTTGGACTTTTAGGCTTGTATGTTATGGACCCGTGCGGGTTTCGTTTTGAGTTTCTTTTTATAATAAAATCTATCGCTGTGTTTTTGGTATACTTCAGTTACTTTTTACTGTGCCAAATGTTAATTTATAATTGAACATGCTCCTCTTCTAAAAATTAAATGCTCATTACTTTGGGAATCATATTTTGAAAAGTCAAATAGCCTTGTTAGATTCGAATTGGTCCACGTATCGAGCTAGTTCGGGTTTCATGGTGGTACAGGCCTGGTTTTTGGGTTTGGGTCCTTACAGCAACAAAGTGTGACAAGCTCTCCTATACAATTCCTTATAAGGCTCTATACCAATACTTGCCTGAAAACTATTATTATATAAAAACTCAACCAACGATATATATCGATCCCAACTGTCTTGAAAATCCAAGACACAAGCTCTCAACATGTCCTTGAGTGTCTGAGTAGTCCTCTTTGTCTATCTATCTGTCTAAGGATGAAATGTGGTGCTGAAACTCAATTGAGTACCCAAAACCTCCTGCAACTGACCCCAAAAACTCGATGTAAAATGGGAATCTTTGATAGACACAATAGATACTGGCACACCATGGAATCTAACAATCTCCTGAACATACAACTCTACAAGGCGTTCCAACGGAAGACCCATCTGGATAGATAGGAAATGAGCCGGCTTAGTGAGTCGATTCACAACTACCCACACTACACCATATACTCTCTGAGATCTGGGAAAGAAAGAAAGAAACAAAATCCATAGTCACATGCTCCTACTTCTACTCGGAGCAAGGGAAGTGAATGAGCTTCGTGAGGAGATGCAAGGCTCCCTCATTGTTATCAAGTCTTGGAGGCAAGAGTTAGATGATTTTAAGGTAAATCTTCTTGCTGAAATCACTTTATTCAAGGATGACTTGGTTGAAATAAAAAATGAATGCAAGAAGGGCGTAGTGCAAGGAGTTGCAAAGCCAAAAGTAAAGCTGGATGTCCTGAAGCCAAAGTCATTTGGTGGGACAAGGAATGCCAAGGAGGTGGAAAACTTCCTTTTTGCTATTGAGCAATACTTTCAAGGGGTGGGCATGGAGAGCGATGGAGATCGGCTTTCCCAAGCCCCACTGTATCTGACTGACAGTGCCACAACCTAGTGGAGGATGAAGCATGCTCAAATTGAGCATGGCACCTTGAAGTTGGAGACATGGGAAGATTTCAAAAGGTTTCTGAGAGCACAATTCTCACCGAGAAATATGGAGCTAGAAGCGAGGGAGAAGTTTCGTAATTTGTCCCACAAAGGCGACATTCGAGACTATATGAGGGAGTTCACAGAAGTCTTGTTGGAGATCCCAGGCATGCCCAAGATGAAGGCCATGTATGTGTTTCTGGGAGGCCTACAAAGTTGGGCCAAGCTAGAGCTTCATCGATGCAATGTCAAGGAGCTCAATGATGCGATTTCCGAGGCTGAATCCTTGGCGGAATTCAAGAGAAAGCCCGAGGGTAGCCCACCTAAGCCTATATTTTTCCATGACTACAAGGCTAAAGGTGGGGGAGTAGTCCACGAAGCTAAAGAGGGGAAGGACAAGCCTTTCAAGTCCTTCAAGTCCTTCCATCCAGCCAAACCCACACAAGGGGGAGGTGAAAATCGAGGTAAGGGCGAGAGACCCAAGCTCTCATACTTTCTATGCGAGAAGCCGCATAAAGATGTGGATTGTTCAGTGAGAAACAAGCTGGCAGCCATTTCCATGGAGGCCGAAGAGATGGAGGCCCCAAGGATGAGTTCCATGCAATTGTTGAGTGTCTTCAAAGCCTCAACCAAAGATGTCAAGGTGGAGCAAGCTGGGAGAATGTTTGTTAGACCCATCGTGCAAGGGAGGGAGTCCCGTGCATTGATCGATACTGGTGCTACTCACAACTTCATAAAGAAGGAAGAAGCACAACGACTTGGCATCAAGTTCAAAGAGGAGAAAGGTTGGCTGAAGACTATGAACTCTAAAGCTTAGCCAATATTTGGAGTAGCCCAAGGGGTCGAGCTAAGAATGGGAGAATGGAAAGGTAAACTTGACTTCTCTATTGTTCCTATGAATGATTTTTTAATTGTGTTAGGAATGCAATTCCTAGATCAGACGAGAGCAGTCCCAGTGTCTTGCACAAACACCCTCATACTTTCGGAAATACGTCAGTGTTGCGTGGTGCCTATTGCTTGAGAAAATGAGCTGAAGACAAAAACACTTGCAGCCATCAGTCGACCTGAGAGTCCTTTAGTGTAAAGGATCCGAGGGGGTATGGAGCATGACCCCCAAGTTCAAGCCTTGGCAGAACAAGTGAAGCAAGGCAAGACCCGCAGATTTTGGCTAGAGGATGGGTTGCTCTTCACCAAAGGCAATCGCATCTATGTCCCTCAACATGAAAAACTTCGGAAGGAAGTCATGAAGGAATCCCACGATTCAAGATGGGCTGGACACCTAGGTATCGTTCGAACTCTTGCACTTTTGGAAGATGGTTATTATTGACCTAACATGCAAGACGATGTGGAGTGGTATGTGAAAACTTGTCTAGTTTGCCAACAAGACAATGTCGAGCAACAAAAACCTCCTGGATTGTTAGAGTCATTTCCTATACCGGAGAGACCTTGGGAGAGCATTTCCATGGATTACATCACATCCCTCCCAAAGTCTGACGACTTCCAAACCATACTTGTGGTGGTGGATAGATTTTCCAAATACGCGATATTCATTCCAACCACCAAAGCATGTATGGCAGAGGAGACAAGCCACCTTTCCTTTAAAAATTTGGTGAAGTATTGGGGCATTCCGAGGTCCATTATGAGTGATCAAGACACTCAATTCACGAAGAGCTTTTGGACCGAGCTGTTCAAGCTGCTAAGGTCAGAATTCAATTTCTCCACCAGCTTTCATCCTCAAACCGATGGGCAGACCGAGAGAGTGAATGCCTTATTAGAGCTCTACCTTAGGCATTATGTGAGTGCCAACCAGAAGAATAGGGCAAAGTTACTCGATATGGCTTAATTCTCATACAACTTGCAAAGGAGTGAATCAACAGGTATGAGTCCTTTCGAGATTGCTAATGGACAACAACCTTACCCTCCTAGCAAGATTGCTACAGGTTATCAAGGGCCGAATCCATCCGCCTATAGCTTTGCTAAGGAGTGGGACGAGCAAAAGGATCTTGCAAAAGTGCAATTGTCCAAGTCGACAAAGAGGATGAAAAAGTGGGCAGATAAAAAGAGGCATCCCTTAGAGTTTGATAAAAGAGATCTTGTGTTGGTGAAGCTGATGCCTCACCAAAGCCGAGTTTTTGCCAAATTGCACAAGGGGCTAGTGCGACAATACGAGAGTCCTTTCAATGAGTTAAAGAGGATCGTCAAGGAGTCATACAAGCTGGAATTACCACCGAGATTAGAGTTCTATCCTGTATTCTATGTGAGTTTGTTGAAACCATTCCAAGAAGACAAGAAAGATCCGGAGAAGGGGAAGTTCAAGAGAGCTCCCACAGTTGTGACCAATGCCCATGATAAGAAACTAGATGAGATCTTATCAAGGCGTGTGGTGCAAAAAAATGGGACACACATGAACCATGTTGAGTACTTAGTTCGATGGAAAGGCGACCCTCCTAGCGAGACAAGCTGGGAGAAAGATTTTGATCTTTGGTAGTACAAAGATGAAATCAACGAGTTCTTGAGGCAGCACATAACGAGGACGTTGTCGAGTTTGATGGGGGAGAATGTAACGACCGAAACTCAGACTACGCGTCATTCGGCTTCATGTGTGGCCCGTCCCTCAAATCTGGTGCCTCAATCAAGGAAAATCGACACATTAATGGAGGATTAATCAGAGGCAATCGGGGAATTCAATTAGAATCCGTTCCTGCCATATAGGAGACCTGATTTGGGAAATCAAGGTAATCAATGTAATCAAAGATTACCATAGATGGGAAATCATCCATTAGTGCTTGCCTTGTACATCTTTATATAGACACCGTTAGATCAGTTGACTTGATCTCCACCATTTATTGGGGAGCTGTATTGGCTATATAAAGGGTGCCTCCCCTCATTTGTAATCATCCAAAAATTCTTGCAATATTGAGAGTTTATAGTTTTCTCTCCTTTCCTTTGTGTCCCTCTCTTTTTTCGGTTGTGTTCTAAACTTAGCATTCTAGCTAGCTTTGTGAGGAAGGCTGACTTAGCCTATTGCGAGTGCGATAGTCCAAGGCCACACGGAGAGTTTCTATTCCACAAAACTCTAGTCCTGTGACAACATGCTTAAGGTTTGGTAAGCATGGTTGCGGAATGGTTTTTGGTTCCCTAGGCAGTTACGAATCCTATGCTAGGATTGAGTGCCTATTTTGGTTGTACCTTCTGCATTTGACTTGCTGATTTAATTGTGATGTGATTGAGAGTACCCTGTTGTGGTGTTATGCCTTGTACTTGCTTGTGTTTGCTTGTACTTGATTGTGTGTCAAGATTCTTTTCTGATGGCCATTAGGGGTTAAGTGACTGATGCTCCTAGTGAGAAGAGAGGTACATACTGGTATGAGAGTTGCGTGGGTGGTAATCCCCAACAAGAGCTCGCTAGATGCCTAGTCCTTGTATGGCAAGATGTTCTTATCCTTGTGTGGTTTGGATGCCCTTGTCATTGTGTGATTTGGAAGTCCTTGTCATTGTGTGGCTTGGATGCCTTGTCCTTGTGTGGCAAGATGAATAGGCTTGCTGTTTAGATTGTTTACTAATCATTTACTCTTAGTGCAGCTGGCCTTGGACAACACAGGTGGAAGGGGATAGCCTTTCAATTGTTCAAATCAGATGATAAATTACCAACCTATGTACTTCTAATTTCAAAAATGTTCTTAGTCCAACCGAAATCATGTAATTTTCGGCCCTACCCTATTATGTGTCTGCGTATTGATTGCTTGGTCTCTTAAGTAGAATATGCAATTTTAGTTATTGATTGGGAGATGTTTGTTTAGATTAGAGTTTTATCCTGTATTCTATGTGAGTTTGTTGAAACCATTCCAAGAAGACAAGAAAGATCCAGAGAAGGGGAAATCCAAGAGAGCTCCCACAGCTGTGACCAATACCATGATAAGAAACTAGATGAGATCTTATCAAGGCGTGTGGTGTAAAAAAATGGGACGCACAAGAACCATGTGGAGTACTTAGTTCGATGGAAAGGCGACCCTCCTAGCGAGACAAGCTGGGAGAAAGATTTTGATCTTTGGTAGTACCAAAATGAAATCAAGGAGTTCTTGAGGCAGCACACAACAAGGACGTTGTCGAGTTTGGTGGGGGAGAATGTCACGACCGAAACTCAGACTACGCGTCATTCGGCTTCGTGTGTGGCCCGTCCCTCAAATCTGGTGCCTCAATCAAGGAAAATCGATACATTAATGGTGGATCAATCAGAGGCAATCAGGGAATTCAATTAGAATCCGTTCCTGCCATATAGGAGACCTGATTTGGGGAATCAAGGTAATCAATGTAATCAAAGATTACCATAGATGGGAAATCAGCCATTAGTGCTTGCCTTGTATATCTTTGTATAGACACCGTTAGATCAGTTGATTTGATCTCCACCATTTATTAGGGAGCGGTGTTGGGTATATAAGGGGTGCCTCCCCTCATTTGTAATCATCCAACAATTCTTGCAATATTGAGAGTTTATAGTTTTCTCTCCTTTCCTTTGTGTCCCTCTCTCTTTTCGGTTGTGTTCTAAGCTTAGCATTCTAGCTAGCTTTGTGAGGAAGGCTGACTTAGCCTATTGCGAGTGCGATAGTCCAAGGCCACACGGAGAGTTTCTATTCCACAAAACTCTAGTCCTGTGACAACATGCTTAAGGTTTGGTAAGCATGGTTGCGGAATGGTTTTTGGTTCCCTAAGCAGTTACGAATCCTATGCTAGGATTGAGTGCCTATTTTGGTTATACCTTCTGCATTTGACTTGCTGATTTAATTGTGATGTGATTGAGAGTACCCTGTTGTGGTGTTATGCCTTGTACTTGCTTGTGTTTGCTTGTACTTGATTGTGTGTCAAGATTCTTTTCTGATGGCCATTAGGGGTAAGTGACTGATGATCCTAGTGAGAGGAGAGGTACATACTGGTATGAGAGTTGCGTGGGTGGTAATCCCCAACAAGAGCTCGCTAGATGCCTAGTCCTTGTATGGCAAGATGTTCTTATCCTTGTGTGGTTTGGATGCCCTTGTCATTGTGTGATTTGGAAGTCCTTGTCATTGTGTGGCTTGGATGCCTTGTCCTTGTGTGGCAAGATGAATAGGCTTGTTCTTTAGATTGTTTACTAATCATTTACTCTTAGTGCAGCTAAGCCTTGGACAACACAGGTGGAAGGGGATAGCCTTTCAATTGTTCAAATCAGATGATAAATTACCAACCTATGTACTTCTAATTTCAAAAATGTTCTTAGTCCAACCGAAATCATATTACTTTCGGCCCTACCCTATTATGTGTCTGCATATTGATTGCTTGGTCTCTTAAATTGAATATGCAATTTTAGTTATTGATTGGGAGAAGTTTGTTTAGATTAGAGTTCTATCCTGTATTCTATGTGAGTTTGTTGAAACCATTCCAAGAAGACAAGAAAGATCCGGAGAAGGGGAAGTCCAAGAGAGCTTCCACAGCTGTGACCAATGCCATGATAAAAAACTAGATGAGATCTTATCAAGGTGTGTGGTGCAAAAAAATGAGACGCACAAGAACCATGTGGAGTACTTAGTTCGATGGAAAGGCGACCCTCCTAGCGAGGCAAGCTGGGAGAAAGATTTTGATCTTTGGCAGTACCAAGATGAAATCAACGAGTTCTTGAGGCAGCACACAACAAGGACGTTGTCGAGTTTGGTGGGGGAGAATGTCACGACCAAAACTCAGACTACGCGTCATTCGGCTTCGTGTGTGGCCCGTCCCTCAAATCTGGTGCCTCAATCAAGGAAAATCGACACATTAATGGAGGATCAATCAGAGGCAATCGGGGAATTCAAATAGAATCCGTTCCTGCCATATAGAAGACCTGATTTGGGGAATCAAGGTAATCAATGTAATCAAAGATTACCATAGATGGGAAATCAGCCATTAGTGCTTGCCTTGTATATCTTTGTATAGACACCGTTAGATCAGTTGACTTGATCTCCACCATTTATTGGGGAGCGGTATTGGGTATATAAGGGGTGCCTCCCTTCATTTGTAATCATCCAACAATTCTTGCAATATTGAGAGTTTATAGTTTTCTCTCCTTTCCTTTGTGTCCCTCTCTCTTTTCGGTTGTGTTCTAAGCTTAGCATTCTGGCTAGCTTTGTGAGGAAGGCTGACTTAGCCTATTGCGAGTGCGATAGTCTAAGGCCACACAGAGAGTTTCTATTCCACAAAACTCTAGTCCTGTGACAACATGCTTAAGGTTTGGTAAGCATGGTTGCGGACTGGTTTTTGGTTCCCTAGGCAGTTACGAATCCTATGCTAGGATTGAGTGCCTATTTTGGTTATACCTTCTGCATTTGACTTGCTGATTTAATTGTGATGTGATTGAGAGTACCCTGTTGTGGTGTTATGCCTTGTACTTGCTTGTGTTTGCTTGTACTTGATTGTGTGTCAAGATTCTTTTCTGATGGCCATTAGGGGTTAAGTGACTGATGCTCCTAGTGAGAGGAGAGGTACATACTGGTATGAGAGTTGCGTGGGTGGTAATCCCCAACAAGAGCTCGCTAGATGCCTAGTCCTTGTATGGCAAGATGTTCTTATCCTTGTGTGGTTTGGATGCCCTTGTCATTGTGTGATTTGGAAGTCCTTGTCATTGTGTGGCTTGGATGCCTTGTCCTTGTGTGGCAAGATGAATAGGCTTTCTGTTTAGATTGTTTACTAATCATTTACTCTTAGTGCAGCTAAGCCTTGGACAACACAGGTGGAAGGGGATAGCCTTTCAATTGTTCAAATCAGATGATAAATTACCAACCTATGTACTTCTAATTTCAAAAATGTTCTTAGTCCAACCGAAGCCATGTTACTTTCGGCCCTACCCTATTATGTGTTTACGTATTGATTGCTTGGTCTCTTAAATTGAATATGCAATTTTAGTTATTGATTGGGAGATGTTTGTTTAAATTTCTGCAAATCTTATGATGTTGTGACCCTATTGAGATTCTTGTAATCTCACCCTATTATTTTTTTCTCATTTTTTCAGGCTTAGGTACATCTTCTACCAATGGTACTTGGGTGTGAGATCAAGGCTACAGGACGGGACGATACTGCATCACAATCGCATACTTCCTTCTTTGTTGATTGCTTGTGTATATACCCCTAATCATACAATTTGATTGGATTACTTTCTGGTTCAATAGATCTCTTTCCCACTCCAACTTATTTCTGAAATGTATTTGAGAACCACTTGCTGGACTTTGAGACTCTTTTGGGATTTGTGTGTTATGGTTTCTTTCACTAATTACAAAGACTTCCGCTAATATTGTTATTCATTTCGTATGTTACCAGAATTTATGTCTAATATTAACATATTCCAACCTTTAAACGTATAAGAATAAACTTTAAGAAAACGTAATTAGTGTAACTTGAGCCTTGTGGGATTCAAATAGGTCATTGGTTGGGCTTGTTTGGGTTTCACGGCAGTAAGGGTCCTTATAGGTTGGGTTTGGGTCCTTATACTTGTGTGTTATGTTTCCACTAGATTTACGTTTACCTAAATTAAAATCTTTCATTGATATTTTCTTTAACTTTGGTTTATACCAGAATTTTAGTTAATAAAATTACATGCTCCGAACTTAAAACCAACTTGTTTAACTAATGAATTTAATCTTATTCATATAACTAATCACTTAGAGCCTTGTGGGATTCGAATAGGACCTTACAAGGGATTATTCGGGTTTCATGGCGGTAAGGGTCCTTATAAGTTTGGTTTGGGTCCTTACAAGGGTGATAGAGGAGCATAGTTATGTTTTTGCCTGTTGATATGTGTTTTTGCTTTGTATGTGTTTTGCTGTGCTGAGACATGTTATGATTTGTTGTGTTTTGTGCGCATATGTGTGTTCTGTTTTCTGTATGAGTGTTTCATGCACGTATGTATATTGTTCGGTGTATGTCCCTCAACCAGGTACTGTTTTCTTTTACTTGTTATGCATTTATGTTTATATGTTGGAGAATTATATTATATATATGTACAGTATTGCTGTGAGGTTCGTTGGGATAGGAATGAGGAACCGGTTGAGCTGGTAGGGTAAGTTAAGACCGAGATTCAGGTTGAGCAGCCAGGCAAACAAGCCGCACCAGTTCAGGAAGAAAACCGAGCTGCACTAGTTGTCCCAGCTGCACCATTTTCCCCAGCCGCACCAGCTCAGGACCCCGTGTTAGTCCAAATTTTAGCTTCAATACTAGATATGTTGAACAGTATTAAGCCGACATGTGCCTGCACTGCCAAGATGAGACCCTATTCCACCTCTTGCCCTGATTCAACTAACAATTCCAAAAGAGGTTGAGAGACTTCCCTGTTGTGATCACCAAGTTGCTGAAAGAAGCCTGTCAGTTGGGTTGCAAAGATTACAAAGGTTCAGCAGGTGCTATTGTAGCCCAAAAGTGGATTGATACTTTGTGCAATGGTACCTTGTTCTTTCACGTTACTGATGATGATAAAGTTTCCATGGCCACATTCTTGCTTGAAAGAGAGGCCCTTGCGTGGTTGACGTGTGATCTAGTGTGCATTGGTTGTGCCATACGCATGGGTCAGTCGTGATTGAAGTGGATCTGATTCCACTGGACATTCAAGAGATGGATGTGACCTTAGGCATGGATTGTTTGGCAAAATACCAAGCTTGGATGGAATGTTTTACAAAGCGTGTGTGGTTCAAACTTCCAGATGGTTCTGAGTATTGTTTTGATGGTGATAGACGAGTTATTCCGACTTGCATGGTTTCTTGGCATGATGCGAAGAGATTGATCAGCAAGGGATGCATAGTATACCTTGCGTATGTGCATGACATTTCCGTGGAGTCTTCAGACCTGATTTATGTTCCCGTAGTTCGTGAATTCCCGGATGTATTTCTAGAAGTTGTAGCAAGTTGGCCACTAGCTAGAGAAGTTGACTTCGATATCGAGATTTTACTCAGTACGAGTCCTATCTCTATTTCATCGTACTATATGGCTCCAGTAGAAATGAAAGAATTGAAGATGTAGTTGGAAGATTTGTTGGATCGTGGTTTCATTCGGCCTAGTGTGTCACCTTCAGGAGCACCCGTTCTGTTTGTAAAAAGAAAGACGGTTTGTTGTGGTTGTGTATCGATTACCAACAGCTAAACTATGAAACCATCCAGAACAAGTACCTTTGGCGCACATAGACGACTTGTTTAACCAACTACAGGAAGCAGTCATGTTCTCTAAAATTGATCTAAGGTCCGGATACCATCAATTACGTGTCCGTGAGGCAGACATACCAAATACTACTTTCAGATCGTGTTATGGCCACTATGAGTTCCTTGTTATGTCATTCGGTTTGACCAATGCACCAGAAGTGTTCATGGATTTGATAAACAGGGTATTCCTTGAGTTTCTGGACAGATTCTTGATAGTCTTCATCTATGATATTCTGATTTACTCAAAGATGGAAGAGGAGCACACTGAGCGTTTGCGGATTGTATTGCAAATTTTCAGAGATCAGCAGCTGTATGCAAAGTACTCAAAATGTGAATTCTGGTTACGTGAGGTTGGTTTCCTTGGCCACATCATTTCTGCCCATGGTGTTTTTGTTGATCCTAAGAAGATTGAAGCCACTGTTTCAAGGGAATCCCCGCAAAGTGTGTCCGAAGTTCGCAGCTTTCGTGGCCTAGCCGGATATTACCATCGCTTTGTTGAGAATTTTTCATTGCTAGTTGGTCCTTTAACACGATTGACATGAAAAGGTGAACTGTTCATGTGGTCAGAAAAATGTCAGCAAAGTTTTGAGGAGCTGAAGACCAAGTTGGTTTCCACATATATCCTTACATTGCAGGTGAGCGAAAAGAGTACCTGATGTACAACGATGCATCAAAATTTGGCATTGGATGCGTGTTGATGCAAGATGGGAAAGTTGTTGTCTATGATTCCCGATAGTTACATCCTCATGAAAAAAACTACCCTACACAAAATTTAAAGCCTGCAGCCGTGGTGTTTGCACTGAAAAAAAAATTTGGCACCATTACCTATACGGAAAGACTTGCAGAATTTTCACCGATCACAAAAGTTTGAAGTACTTTCTTACCCAGAAAGAGTTGAACATGAGACAACAAAGATGGTTATAGCTGATTAAAGATTATGATCTGATTATCGAGTACCACCCCGGAAAGGCTGATGTTCTAGTCGATGCCTTGAGTCGAAAGACCCCTTCTTCCCTTGCCTACATGCATGCGCGTTGCCTGCCTATGTTGCTCGGTTTGAGAGCTTCACGTGTGCAGCTTGGTAGTGATTGTACAGGTTCATTATTAGCTCGAACTGAAGTCAAACCTACCTTGCTGGAAGAAATCCGTGTTCAGAAATCCGAAGATCCAAGACTGGTCCAAATTCGGCAGCAACTAGCTGATGGTGCTGATGCCACAGTTTGTGATTTCAGAGTTTGAGATGATGGAGTCCTTATCTTCTGAGATCGTGTGTGCATACCACAAGATGTTGACATGTATAACCTAATTCTTTCTGAGGCGTATAGTTCATAGTTTTCTATTCATCCTGTAAATACCAAGATGTATCGAGACTTGAAAGAATAGTTTTGGTGGCCAAGTATGAAATGCCAAATTGCAGAATTTATAGCCCGATGTCTAGTATGCAAGAAGGTGAGAATCGAACATCAAATACCCGGAGGTTTGCTACAATCCCTTCCGATTCTAGAATGGAAGTGGGAGCACATTACCATAGATTTTGAGGTTGGTTTACCTAGATCTCAGTGAGGATACGATGTTATTTGGGTGATTGTAGACAGATTGACGATGTCCGCATATTTTCTACCTATCAGAAATACAGATAACCTCGAGAGGTTGGCTACACGATACTTAGACGAGATTGTACATTTGCATGGTGTTCTCCTATCCATTGTTTCAGACCAAGACCCCCATTTCACTTCACATTTTCGGGAGAAATTCCAAAGTGCTTTAGGTTTGAGATTAAATTTCAGTATAGTTTTTCATTCATAACAGTAGTTTTCATGTAAGCATCATAATGGACCCTTGCAAAACCTTGTGTGGTAGACATTGCAGAACCCCGATTTTCTGGAATAAAGTAGGCAAAAGACACCTAGACAATCCAGAATTGATAGATCAAGCAACCCAACAATTGAATCTGATTCTGCAAACATTAAAGATAACACAAGATATACAGAAAAATTATGCAGATAACCGACGAAGAGAGCTTGAATTCCTAGTAGGTGACAAAGTATTTCTGAAAGTTGCCCCGTGGAAAGGTGTTCATCATTTTCAGCCGCGAGGAAAGTTAGCACCCTGTTACATTAGTCTGTATCATATTACTGAAAGAGTTGGTCCTGTTGCATATCGTCTTGCATTGCCCCCAAGTATGGAAAGAATCCACAGCGTGTTCCATGTTTCGATGTTGCAAAAGTATGTCCGAGACCCTGCTTACGTTCTTGAAGATCCTCTAGTCAAAGTTGCTGAAGACCTATCCTATCGCGTTTAGCCAGTTGCTACTCTAGATTGATCCATTCGTCAACTCCGTAGTCGTAATGTTCCTAAGGTTCATGTTGTTTGGGGTAATAGCCAAATCGAGGAGCAGTCTTGGGAGACCGAGGAGTCGATGTGGGCGAGATACCATCACCTATTTTTGTAGCTCTTGTGCAGAAATTTTGAGGACGAAATTTTTATAAGGTGGGGAGGATGTGAGAACCTGATCCTCGATGGATAAGATGTCCTAGAAGTCCGTGTGTCAGAAATGGCACCTAGGGAACAATGTAGCAGAAATAACCATTTTGTCCCCAATAACTGAATGTGTGATGGCTCTTAAAGGTTTATCTCCAATTTTATAATTTATTCAGGTATTTTTGTGTTAATAATTCTTAATTTAAATCCCCACTGTCCAAAGTATTTAGATAATTCTCTTTTTATCCTAACTAGAAAATTATCTTTTAGTATAGTTAAATTTAAGCTTAATTATCTTTTAAACCTTATCTTATCCTATCCTTTAAGCACCTATATAAACATAGGTCAGCCACCCAATCCCTCTCACTCTCATTCGCTTTTTTGTTTCTTCACAAGCACAAATCCTATTCCCCTTTCTTCCTTGTGTGGCCAAAACCTATACCTTCACTATCGAAATTGCCGAAATTCCTCCTCCATCATTAGATTGTTGCATGTTATAGCTTGTTGGATTCCTCTCTTTGTGCTGCATCTTTCTTGCTTGAATTCACATTCAAAAGGTTAATGTTTTTCAATTATATTATAGCCAAAATTTTTCTTACCCTAGTGTGTCCCGATTTTAATTTTTCTTCTCCAGATATTTCTGAATCTTGTTCCTCATGATCGTATAAATGTCTGACACCTATTTCCTTTTTAATATTATAAAATCACAACCATATCCCTTTGTTTCTTGGAAATTGTGAATTGTTCCTTTAAACCTTAGTGTTGCCGAATTGTGTCATCTTTAAGGGATTGAATAATCAAGTTGAAAACTGTTGGATTCTTGGCTATCACATCATGCATTCAGAGGGAGTTACTGTTGTATATGATTGATGGTTTTAGTAGGTTTTGGTGAGTAAGATTGGTAAGGACAGTAGGCTGTCCTTCGTTTTTCTGTTTTCGTATTGCATGCGTAGTTTTTGTGTTATCTCTGCCTTATAATTTTTTAGGTGTTTCTGATCCTTGTGGTAAAAGGCAAAGCAGTAGCTTCTTGTTCAAACGCGTGAGAGGTAGAATCAATACCTCATCAGTTTCTCAGGAAATCATTTAGCTTGACTTCTTTGATTTCAGTTTGTCTAATTGTGTTCTATATGCTTACGGATTGTGAGATTTGATTCTTGGTAATTTCATAACTATGTAGGGTTTAGTATTTCCCTATTTCGAATTGGTTTTTGTGTATTGTTTTGTGCATTGTGTTGTGATTCAATTGAGGATACCTTGTTATGTTTCTATAAGCGTGTATGTGTGTACATGTGTGTGTGCTTTGTTTGAAGGATCATCTAGTTATTGGCCATGCGAGGTAAATATTGATGCTCCTGAGGTTGAGGAGAGGTGCTTACCATACTGGGAGTTGTTTGGTGATTGTTTCCAGTACGAGCTCATTGGATGCCCTGTATCTAGTAATTGGTGGGATGTTCTGTATCTAGTGTTGGCAGGATGTCCTGTATCTAGTGTTGGAAGGATGCTATGTATTTTGTGTTTGGTGGGATGGAAAAAGGCATGTTGAAAGTTTGTTTGCTAACCATTTTCCTTTTTCAGCACAACCTTGGACAATGCAGGCGGTAGGAGATAGTTGTTTAGTTTTGCAAATCGTATAGCAAATTAAGCTGCATGTATGATTCTGGTTTCTGTCTTGTGATGGTTGCCTATGAAGTGTTTTGAGTCCTCCCCGTTATTTTGAAAAAATAGACCCTTTGTTATCGTGTTTGATTGTTGTTTTTGTTTTAGGCCTATTATATATATATGCAATTTATATATGTTTTTCGAGAGATATTTTCTTAGGTTTCCGTAAATCTTATGATGTTACTACCCTACTGAGATTCTTGTAATCTCATTCCGTTATTTTTCTCCTTTTTCAGGCTTAGGTTCGTGTTTTGCTGGTGATACCAAGGTGTGAGATTAGGGCTGCACGGTAAGATGATTGCATTGCACATTTCAATTTGATTTTTTTCTTATTAACGCATGTTGCGATGAACAGATACTTGTTAATTGAGTTTCCCTTAGGACTTGTGTGTTATGTTTCCACCAGATTTACGTTTGCTTAAATTAAAGTCTTCCGCTAATATTTTTTTTAACTCCATTTTATACCAGAATTTTACTTAATGAAATTTCATGCTCTAACATTAAAACCAACTTGTATAACTAGTGAATTTAATCTTATTCGTATAACTAATCGTTTTGAGCCTTTTGGGATTCTAATAGGATCTTGCGAGGGTTTATTTGGGTTTCACGGCGGTAAGGATCCTTATAGATTGGGTTTGGATCCTTACATGAGTATTACAGGCAATTATAGTCTACTAACTTTTAAAACCTTCAGCTATGAGTACATGTATTTGAGGGTTGCTATGTTAACCTTACGAAGCATTCGGTATAGTTGATTATACCAATATCAGACCGAAATTCATTTTCAAGATAGTGATTTTTATCACGGCACAAAAAAAGATTCAATAGTTGTTTTTATTTCTTATTCTTTTAATTTATTTAGTTTGTCAGGTTCTAACATGATTTAATAATGATTTAATCTATTTAAAATTTTTAAATAATATAATTAACAAAAAAACAGAAAAATGAAATAAAATTGAAAAAGACTCAGGCACGCTATATGTTGCAAGCTTGCATGGGAAACGATGTTATTTTCCCTTACCTTCAAATGTCTCGTCACTTGTTTAGTAGAACCTTTTTGTTCGAGTCTTCAGGTTTCTTCTGTGTTTACCTCCAAAATCAGCAAAGAAAGTTTCGCATGACTTTTAGTCCTCCAAACCAAGTCTCTACCCAACACTCTTTACTTTCTCCTCCTCTCACCCAACCAAAAATAGCTTGTGTCGAGGCCGAAAACAGTTTTTATAGGAGGCGAAAGTAGGCTAACTAATTTGCTTGATTTTTGACTGACATCCGAGTTTGGTTTGGTAATTCTTCTTCGACCAGGTAAGAATTTTGAAAATTTCTCTTTGGGTTCTGTTACAATCTTGACTCATCAAATAAACTATTTCTTTGTTCATGTGATAATGTGTTCTCTTTCTTAGCGGTTCTATAAAAACCTTTATACCTACCTTTATGATGTTGTCAAGAAAACTGAGGACATGCAACCTTTAAGGGTACGATGATGAAGGATTTTATGAACCGAGGTGCTGCTTTGACAAAAGCAATTGGACTTGCTTACAACTTCATCTTTTTCTTGGCTCTCGTAGGGCTGTTCAAAAGGCCATTGGGGAAATTCTTGACCCGACTGATTTTGGGCAGGAAAAATGAAAATCTCGATTTCTCTTTGCTTCTCTCTTGTATCTCGAATGTTCCTCTGCTCTCTCTCTCTCTCTTCTTTGTATTTTCCTCTCACCTTTTTTTCTCTGACTCTTTCTCTCCCTTGTTTTTTCTCCAATTCTTTCTCTCCCTTGTTCTTTCTCCTTTTCTTTTCTTCTCCGTCACTTCACATTATTCTTCTCCTCCACTCTGATTTTCTCCTTTTCAATTTGTGATACTAAGTTATGTTTGTTTGGTGATCAATCGTCGTCGCCTGAAGCCCAAGATTGTTGATTAGGGTTTGGTTTGGATTTCCAAATAAAAAATCTTAACCTTCAAAACAAGAATTCTCACTAAGAAAATCACTTTTCCTAACCATTCATTCCTAACAAAAAAAATAGTCAGGAATGAAAGATTTTAGAAAATTTTCTAATAGGAAAATGAGCTATTAGAAAAAAATTTCGGTAAAAAACTAATTTTCCAAAATCCACAAGTCGGAAATTCCCGATCTGTCTTGATGAAAACCCCTAGGCTCTCGCAACCAATCTAACATAAGCCATCAGTCATTATTCTTAGAGTCATTAATGTTAGAAGCAATCTCTTTTTATTGAACAGGATGAATGAAAAAGAAGAAGAAATTCTTATTGAACTCAATAGGGCAAGTGTAAGGCAACCTCACACTTTCAGCAAATTGTTGAGTAGTTTTCAGAACAAGAAATTCAATGATTCTCAACTGATTACCTAACTATCTATTTATAAATTCACTAGTAAGTATTTTAGGTAGTTACAACATTTTGTTTTCCTCTTCTAATATATACTAATATCGGTTTATCACTGGATCTCTTTTTGTCCTTGTTGATAGTGTGAACACTTGAGCTAACACTACATCTCCCATGAAAATAGACCTTGTCCACAAAATTTGAACCTAGAAATGGCAACAAAAATCTGTATATATCTCCCACAAAGCATCCTCCTTAGCTTTTCCTTTCCACTATACAAGGAGTTTATGACAATGAACAAAATCTTTTCCCAAGAATTCAGTAAACACAATAGCATCTAGAATAAATTATTTTTATCAGCAACTAAAATTTTAGGAAGATCTCCTGAAAAGGAATGGTTCCAAGAATTTTTCTTGAGTTGGGAAATATGAGATACTAGGTGGATCTTAGCATAGTCAGGCAATGTCAAGCGATACACCACAGAACTAATCTTCTTCTGAGAAATCTGGAAAGGTCCATAGTAACTAGGTCCTAATTTATTATAGATGCATTGAGAAATAGATTATTGACAATGAGGATGTGATGGCCATATTATTTATAGTATCATACACTATTATTTGTGAATTTTTATGATATAAATTGGAATGTTTATGACAAAAATTAGAATGTTTATGACATAAATTGGAATGAAATGATCTAATAAGAGTGTATATGTTGAGATTCTATTTGATACAGGATTACAGGTGCAAGAAACAATTGAAACACAGTAATCACATAAGACAACTCATCGGGCAACAAAAACTGACTCATAGGACTATTATGTCTAACTCATCGGACTATTAAATCTGACCAGTCGGACTGTTAAGTCTAATAGGTCGAACATCATAGTCCAATAGGTCAGACTTTATAGTCCGATAGGTCGGATTTGGCAACCAAACCAAGTCCGATCGGTCAAACTTGTTAGTCAGACCAATCAGACTTTGCACCCCTCACTCGACAATCCGACCCCTCACTCGACAGACCAACCCCTCACTCGAAAATCCAACCCCTCACTCGACAATCCAACCCCTCACTCGTCAGTTCGACCCCTCACTAGACAATCTAGCCCCTCGCTTGACAATCTGATTTCTCGCTCGATCGTTCAAACCTTCGACACCTTAGACTTGGAAATCCAATTCTTCAGACATACAAAATCTAACCACATAGCCGATTATTCTCCGTCAAATTGATTGTTCCCATCCACCACTTCCATCAATACATATGGACTAGGTAGTTCAAGCATGACTTTATGTACCGAAAGTGTAGCCACACCAACTGAACATGAAGCAGCAAATCAGACTGAATAAGTAGGCCATCGTGTAGGATTATGTTAGTGACTAATGCGTAGAGGATTTGCTATATAAATCGTAGTAGGACATAGTTAGAGGCATCAGAGTAGTTTGTTAGAAGTTAGCTTTTTGTTCATCATAATAGCTATTTTCTTTGACATATTTTTGATACGACAAGAAATAGGAGGTTTGTATTGCTGTTGGAAGTTTATTTAATGTAATTTATTATTTTACATTACATTTCCAACTATTTTTAATTTTATTCTCTTGTCGCTAATTACCTAACCTGTTTTCTATCCATATTTTATTCTACTTCTATTTTAAGCATATGTAGTAACAATTCTGATCAAGCAGTGTTTAGGTGAACTTAAGATTAGTAGGGTGACAGTCTTATATTTTGATGAGAAGATAAAAATCCTAGGAGTATTAAAGATTAATAGAATAGGAATATATCTATCAAGTCCGGGGTTCAATTTGAATTTTTGATTCATCGTTAAGATTAACATAGGAATATAGTTAATATTAATATAGGTCATCCAATAATCAACTTGGGATAATGTTATCAGATAATATTCAACAACATAACCGAATTATGAATATAACAAGGATCTATTTTGTTTGTTTAAATTCTTTTAATCTTACTTCTTTTTTATTCATATGAATCTTTTAATTTTAATTTTATTTCATTTACATCTGATCGATTCATTTAACTAGGAGTTAGGATTAAAACAATTGCTTGAGCTTAAACAGTTTCTCTATGGGAATGATATCTGGTGCTCTGTACCTATATTACTTGATAATCATATACTTGCAAGTGTGAGTTTACAATTTACACAACAGGATGCATTTTCAAAGAGACCCAATCCACTTCTTAGAATTCTACATTCCGCCTATGTTTATTGGCTTGAACTACCATTCTTTGTTGTGCACACTGGAGATTAAATTTCAACTATCATAAAATTTTATCTTTATCTTGGTGTACTTCTACCACACGGCAACCTTAAATTCTGCTAGAAAGAACTAAATTAAAACAGGAGGTGGTCTACCATAAATTATCTAAAATAGAGTCATGTTAGTTGTCCTATGAAAATTAGTATTGTATCAATATTTAGCCCAATGCAGCCACTTTCCTCATCCTCATGGTTGCTTAGAAGAAAAAAAACACAAGTATGTCTCAAGACAATAATTGAGAACCTTCGTTCATCCATTAGTTTTTAGGTGATACATTGTGCTCATTTTTAATGTAGTACCACTGCTTTTGAAAAAATCATGCCAAAAACAACTCATAAAAAGTGAATATCAATCATTAACAATAGAATGAGGAATCCATGAAGACGAGCAACTTCTTCAGTAAACATCTCAGTAATGGAATGAGAAGTAAAAGGATGCTTCAAGCTAATAAAATGAGCATGTTTGCTAAGACGATCCACCACCATAAGGATGCAATCAAACCCGATAGATTTTGGTAAACCTGTAATGAAATCTATAGAGATATCTTCTTCCCATACTTGAGATGGAAAAGGCAAGAGCTGCAACAAGCCAACTAGGCAAAGAGACTGATATTTATTACGTTGACAAACATCACAAGCAGCCACAAATGCTTGTATTTGTTTCATTACACCTGGCCAATGAATAGTGGCTGTAACGCTTTTATAGGTTCGATAAGCACCTGAATGTCCCCCTTGAGGTGTTTCATGTAACTCATTTATAAGTTTTAAATCTAAGAAAAAGTGGCTGGAGAAGCAGCAATTTTATCACTCAATTGCTAATAGGAATTGTCTGCCATAATTTCTTAATCTATTACTTCCCATCAACCCAAAACAGAAGAGAAATAACAGCAAAATCAATCTCTTTATCATGCTTGGATAAAGAATCAACAACTTTTTTTAAAGGACCAGGCTTATATTCAATATTGAAATCATAGCCTAATAACTTCGCCACCCAATTCTGCTATGCGCTGGGGTATTAATATGCTACTAAAGTAAATGATGTAAACTACAATGATCTATACAAATAATAAATCTTCTACCCACCAAATACGGTCAATAATGGCAGATTGCCATAATCAATGCCATCAACTCTTTTTCGTAGGCCGGTTTAGGCAAATTTTGAGGTTCTAAAACCTTGTTATAAAAAGAAATTAGACTGCTATCCTGCATCAGTACTACACCAACACCACCCCCAGAAGCATTGCATTCCACAACAAAAGGTTTAGTAAAATCCGACATCTGATGTACTAGAGCAGTGGTAATAGCTCGTTATAATTCCTGAAATACTAGCTGCGCCTCTATTAACCAAACAAATTTCTGGGTAGAATCCTTCTTAAGGAGGTCAATAAGCAGCTTGGCAATCTAACCATAATTCCGAATAAATCTTTTATAATATCTTGTAAGCCCAAGAAATGCACGAACAACCTTAACAGATTTAGGTACTGGCCACTATAACACACTGGCTATTTTGGTAGAGTCCATTGCTAGACCATTAAAAGAAATCACATACCGATGATATTTAATTTGAGTTTGCCCAAACTAACTCTTTTTTTGCATTCACAGTAAACTCATGTGTAGCTAATTTTTTCAAAACAATATTCAAATGCTTCAAATGATCCTCCCAAGTAATACTATAGATCAGTATATCATCAAAAAAGACTAACACATACTTCCTCAAACATGAACGAAACATATCATTCATAGTGGTTTGAAAAGTAGTAAGAGTATTTTTTAGTCCAAAAGGCATTACCCTCACAATGGTCGGAATGAGTATAAAAGGTTGTCTTTGGAATATCTTCCTCCTTCACACGAATTTGATGATAACCCAAACATAAATCAACTTTAGAAAAGAAATGAGTACCCTTCAATTTATCTAAAAGCTCTTATATTATTGGTATAGGATATTTGTCAACCATAGTAACCTTATTTAACTTCCTATAATAATACAGAACCTCCAGTTTCCATCCCTTTTCTTAACCAACAAAACAGGACTAGAAAATGGTCTATTTTTGGGCTGAATAGTCCCTGCTGCCAATATGCCCGCTACTTGACGCTCCACTTCATTTTTTTTATGAGACCCTGAATTTTGAGTCCTAGAAGTCCATAAGTCAGTGCAGGTAAAAAAGACTATTTTTCCCCTGAATAAAAGGATGTGTGATGGCTGAAATTGGTAAGGGATGTCTAGTAATTATTTCTGGTATTAATTCTCTTTAAATTGATTCTTTATTGGTTGATAATTACCTTAGGAAATAAAAACCCTAGGTTTAAGGGGGAATAATTATAGAATTTAATTTTGATAATTATCTTACTTTAATTAAGCCTTGAAGGTAGGGATTATAATCTCATAACCATCTTATATAAATAGGAAGTCAGCCACATAAAAATCTTATACAGAAAACACACAAAATTCGTAGGATCTAAAAACCCTACACCTCCCAATTTCTGCCAAAATCTTCTTGAACTTCAAACAAGCATAACTCTCTCATCGTTTGTCGGATTCCTGAAAATAATAGTTTGTTAGAAATCTCTTTTCATCCTCTTTCCAACCATCTTTGGTTTTTTGTCTGAAGGTTAGTATTTCTTTCTCTAAAGTTAAATCGAAATTCGACGAAACTGCCAAAATCTTCTTGAACTTCGAACAAGCATAACTCTCTCATCGTTTGTCGGATTCCTACAAATAATAGCTTGTTGGAGAGCTCTCTTCATCCTCTTTCCAAAAATATTTGTTTTTATCTGAATGTTAGTATTTATTGCTCTAAATTGAAAATCAAAATTTGGCGGAATTAGATTTTCAGATTTTATAATTCTGTCTTTGATTGATCTCTGATGTTGTTACCTTTATTCGTATGATTGTTTAATATCCATTCATAGTGAACAATCATGAATTCATCCTTTGAATCTTTTCTATACATGAAATCAGTATGCCCTACCTTTGCCCTACTACCCTATTATTGCCTCTCTTGATCTATTGATTAATCTATTGGACTCTAATCTTGTTTCTTTTGATTATACATGTTATAAATCCTTAATCCTTCCTTGTTAACATGAGATCGCAACTCCTACAATTTGTTAACATGAAATCGCAACTTGCCCTATTGCCCTATTCTTAGTGTTGAAAATTGTATGATAATTAGGGATAGTAATTCAGGTTGTTTCTTGTTAAGTTCTTGGCTATCACATCACACATCCAAGGGGGAGGTACCTATGGCATCTGATCACTGGTTTCTGATAGGTTTGGTGAGTGGAATTGGTAAGGAAATAGGGTATTTAATTGGATATTGGATATACATACTTAGTTTGGTTTTGGCTTTGCCTTGTGATGCTATAGGTAGTGCAGAATTATTGAATAAAGACAAGAGAATAACTTCTTGTTCAGAGACAAGAGAGGTAGGATCTAAGCCTCACCAGTTTCTCCAGAGATCCTTGTTGTTTGCTTGTTAATTTCAGTGACATTACATGTAATGTTGTATGCGTATATGTTGTAATAGGAATGCCTGAATTGCGGACCAAGATGCGATCCTCTAGGCTATATTGAATCCCTTAAGATAGGATATGAGTGTTTAGTTTGCATGTGTTGTGTGTATTGAACATGTTGATTGGGTTTTGACATGATTAAGGTTACCCTGTTGTGGTATTATATTTTGTACTTGCTTGTGTGTGCTGGTACGTATTGTGTGTCAGGATCCTTTTTCGGTGGTCATTCGGGGTAAGCGCTGATACTCCTTATGAGAGGGGAGGTTCTTACTGGTATGAGAGTCGTATAGGTGACAATCCTCAGTATGAGCTCGCTGGATGTCTGGTCCTTGTGTGGCTAGAAGCCCTGTCCTTGTGTGGCAGGAAACCCTTGTCCTTGTGTGGCTTGGGATGACTTGTCCTTGTGTGGCAAAATGAATAGGCTTACTGAATAGCTTGTGTGTTAACCATTTACCTTTTGTGCAGTAAGCCTTGGACAACATAGGTGGGAGGGGATGGCCTCTCTTCTTCATTGCCGAGGGCAATCTGATGAGTTCTACCTGCCTGTATACTTCTGAGTTTTCGGAAGTATTTGTAGTCCCCCCTCAACCATAGATTCGGCCCTACCCTTTTTAACTAAATTCTTGAATTACGTGATCCCCTTTAGTTGCTAGGAATGATCTGATGTTGTTTGGGAGATTTGTGTTTATGGTTTCTTGCAGATCTTATGATGTTGTTCCCTACTGAGATTCTTGTAATCTCATTTTGTTGTTTTCATCATTTTTCAGGCTTAGGTACATTCACTGTTCATGGTACTAGTGTGTGAGATCAAGGCTGCACGGCGGGGCGATATTGCATCACCTTTGCATTCCTATTTCCTTGGTTGCTTGCGCATACAATATGATCATAGATTGGACTACTTTTCTGATTTTTTTTCAAGATCCCTCTTATGCTTGCTATATTTTGGAGCATGTTGGAGGATTTCTTACTGGTTATTTGGATCCCTATGGGACTTGTGTGTTTTGATTCCAATAATTAAATTTAAAGACTTCCGCTAATGTTTTATTCACTCCGTATAATGCCAGAATGATTGTCCAATATCATGCTCCAATTGTTATAAAAGGAAAAATTAATGGGTAAGCCTGGGGGATTCATATAGGTTCTAGGTGTCTTTGGGCTTGTTTGGATTTCACGGCGGTAATGGCCTTAATCGAAGCAAATTTTAATAGGTATGAATTGGGGTTAATACATTTTTAGTATGTCCATATCAATATGGTGTCACACTATTTGTAGTAATACCAGGCTCTAGTGGAATTTTATGATCCACTGCATGACTGGGGGCAATCCTATTGGTTCAGAAAAAAAATTAGAAAATTGTTCCAAGAGATTCTGCAACTCAACACACTTTTTTTGTATAAAGCTTTGCCACCCAAGAGTGAGTCAATGATAGAAGTTTGCAACCCATCTCCCAACTATTGAAGCCAAGTCACACCCAGTATAAAATCAACACCTCCTAAAGGAAAAAAGAAAACAATCAATGTTAAATACAATTCCTTCCAAATTGACTCTAACATCTCTACAAAGACTTTCAGTGTTTTCACATAGACCATCTCCTAAATGAACTCCTACCAAAGCCACAATATGAATTTCTAGCTCCAAAGCATTTGCAACACGTTTAGTAAGGAAACAATAACTCGCACCATTATCTACCATGATAACTATATCTTCTCCTTTAATCTTGTCGCATAACTTCATAGTACTACTAGTATTAGATTTATCCAAGGCGTAAAAAAGGTAGTTCAAGCTGTAACAATTGAGCATCAATAACCATATTTATCTCCAAAGGTGCTTCACTATTGTCTTCATCTGCATCTTTGGGAAATTAATTTAGTTCATCATCTGTCAAGATAATTGTCTGCAATGATTTTTCTTGACATTGATATAAGTGGATTGTAAGGTTTTTAACATTGATAGCATAGTCCTTTTTCGCAAGCTCTCAAAATTCTTGCTGGGTATAACGTCGAACACCCCATGAACGATTATTGTTAAAGCTAGAATGTGCACCAGCTGTTGTCGTTGGTCCACTACAGAGCTGAATTTGCTAAATTGGTGCTGAAACAGAAGAGCTAGAGATGGAAGTTGATTTCTTAAGACCTCCAAGTTGAACTCCAGGCCCAATATTCTTGCTGGTCTAAGATGACCCAACACAGGCTCCCAATCCATAACTATCTCTTCCTCCTTCATTCCACACTAATTTCCTTCCCGAAAGAATTTCTAGCTCATGTTCTATTTTCCGAGCTAAATTCATTGTTTTATTCAGTTCAAAAACTTTATGAGATCGGATTTTTGCCATGATTGTTGCTTTTAACCCATTCAAAAATTGCCCAATAAAAGCTTCCAACTCTAAACTTGGGCTACCTTTGCTACAGTTCCTGAATATAATCCTCCACAAAACCTTCTTGACATACTGCTACAAGAGCTTCAAAAGGATTAGATGCCAATGCACTCCTAAAGCGTGAGAAAATTTCTGCCTTGACTTCATTCCAACTCAAAAAAGGTATCGATTCTGTAACCAAATTATCTAATATAAGGCATGTCCCTCTATACACACCATGGCTAAAGCCACTTTTGTTTCTTCCAACATCTACTGGATATGAAAATAATGTTATCCACGATTCACTCAACTTAACGGATCAATCTCATTGAATTTAGAAAGTTTTATTTTTTTCACAGCAATCTGTACATCCTCCAAGCTGACCACCCTTGTGCCTCTTCTTGAGTTAGAAGGTATAGAAGATCCATCATTTGCTGATTCCAAATGGCTGCCAGCTCCTTTTTGTTTACCCTTAAGAATTGTTATCAACATCAACTTAATCTCCTCCAACTATTGATCATTTGATAATAATTGCTGGCAATTTTCCAAAAGCTCAGTATTGAAATCTCCCATACAATGCTCTAAACTTCCAAAACCCCTCTCTATCATTTCTAAGTGACTCTCCATTCTAGTGTTTGTCATTAGCTCTCTATACACCAGTATTGAACATGATCATCGCACCAATTTGATAGAGTTAGGAAGTGAGAGAACAGGATGAGTGAAGAAGAAGAAATTCCCTATTGAACTCAATAGGCCGAAGAATAAGGCAACATCACACTTCCAGCAAACTGCCAAGTAATTTTCAAAATAAAAAATTCAATAATTCTCAACCGCTTACCTAACTACCTATTTACACTTTCACTAGGATGTATTCTAAGTAGTTGCAACACTCTATTTTCCCCTTCTAATATATATACTAATAGTGGTTTATCACTGGGTCTCTTTTTGTCCTCATTGACAGTGTGAACACTTGAGATAACAGAGTTGGTAGGGTGAGCATCTTCCCAAACTTCAGATTTTCCTAAGGCAAGATCTTGATTCAGTATTTATGCTCTTTCCTTGCTCACCAATAGAGACCTACTATAGCTGTTCTCCTGTTTGTGGTATATGCCATTTTACTGTCGATAACATGAAATGACAACACTTTCTGACTGTTTCTGGGGTAGAGAATCAAGACATTATATATAATGTAGGAGAAAATACAACCGAAAGTCAAGCAAGCAAACAGAGTTATACAGTCTCGTTAAGATGCCTACTGCCTGAGAAAACATATAACTGTTATACCGGAAAAAAGGCAGAACACTGAACACCCATAATGCCGCCGGATAAATGTTATCCCTTTGGTAAATTAACTACTTTTACAACTTGGTAATATAAAGTAAAATGCCCATTAAAATTATCTTCCTAAAATATATAATGCTGGCAGCACAAACAAGAAATAAGAATATCATCTGAATTCTCATTATGCAGTCACATAAAAATGATATAACACTACGACCAAAATTACATGCACAGCATTCTAGTACCAGAAAGAAATGGTGCTAGAGAGAGGTACTATTAAAAATGCACTTTCATCAGGGCATACTAAAGCAGTGGTATTTGCATTAGCTTTTGGACTTCGCTTTGAACATGTTTGCCTTGTAGTATTTCAGTTCCTTTATGCTTTCTCTAATATCATCCATTGCTCGATGCTTATTTTCCTTCATAGGAGCTTTATTCTGATCTGATAATTCATAAACAAACACAAATTATATGACTTGGAGACAAAAGTACTAGACTTGTTCCTCAAGAATTGAGCAACACTAACTATGCAGACCACATAAAGGATATAACAATGCTTAAAGCTCATGATATATAAGTAACTGCATAATATCTCTGTGGACCATCAAATAATATATACATATACATAAATCAGTAAATTCACAAATAATTTTACTTTTTTTCTTCTTTTCCAGCCATATCCATCCGTTTTGGCCATTCACAAATAATTTCAAGTGGTTCCGAAAACATAGCTTTAATATAAGTAATGGTTTCAAAATTGAGGAACCAAACAAGTTTAAAGAACAGTCATAATCGCATGTGCATTGATATAAAAATGTGCTCTACACCGACATAACAATTGTATCTATAAATGGATTGTCATCACTGAAGTTTCTAATATGAGTGTAACAAGTTCAAAACTATTCCTTGGCCTCAGAGCACAACAGATGACAAGATGATACGATGAAATTTAGCTGGCAGTCATACACCGGTCATTAGGCTGGAGCTTTGACATAATTTCTGATGTATATCAATCTAAAGAATCCAGATTAACCAAATGCAGAACAGTGTGCTAGTTTAATATGACAATCTTTTGGTTTCACTGTTTCCAAGGGAATAAGTTTATAGGAGAAATGCAGCACTTCTAAAAAACAGCACAAGTGAAGCATGGGGAAACCCTATTACAAAGCGGGGAGGATGACTGACCACTCCACCTTTTACAATGGGATCGATGTTGCTAACATCATGACAGGACTAATTCCAAAACTTTTACAGTAATAATATTTACCTCTGGGAAACCAGCGCATGCACAAAGCCTTGACACTACTAACATCAACAACAACATGAGAGAAGAGATTAGCCAAATCTGGCATGTATTTCTGCATAAGAGAAAAACAGGGCTCAAGTGGAAACAAATGAAGGTAGTAGAGAAAATTAATAAAAATTAAAGACATTATCCAAATCCATTGATTCATTAAAATGAATTAATAAACAACCAAGCATATGGTAGGGATACCGCAGCACACATCCTTTTCCGAGTCAAAGACCAGATACAAAAAATGGAGTCACAGATAAGCAATGAAATGAAAATTTCATTACTTTCAATGCATTTGTTGCAAGAAATTATGCCATATCGTCTTTATTGATTGCAAACAAAAGGATTTTTATGAATTGAAGGAAAAAGTAAATAGTTTTTATGAAATTTCTAGCAACACATGAAAGAGAAAATAACAAAGGCGCATCAAAGATCATGTCAGATACCTTTAGGAAAAGAAAATCCACGTACACAGAATTCCCAGCTAAAAGAGGTGTGTATGTACCAACATGTCGCCTAACAAATTCTATAACCTGCATTAGTTGAGCAAATAAGTACATAACCTATAAGGAAAGCAGATGATTTAGAATTTAACTAGAATATCATTGTCTGAGATCCGTTCAGATAAACAAGAATGTGTAAAGCAAAGACATTCAAAGTATAGGTTTAATTAGAGACACAACAATCATGGAAAAAGAAACTTGAATACTACAACAACATAGATAATCAGGATAAGCTACCAATATAAGATTTTATGATAAGAAACTGCTTTACACCAGTATAAGAATGAATCCTTAAGTTTATTAGAGAAGAGTAACCAACTAGAACCACAACTAGAGCTCTTTGAGAGGCTGAGCTCTCCAATTCCTCACAAGGGAAATTCCACTACTCTCATAAAATAAAAGTCTGACTCTACAGCTCATCTCTATATCTATTTATATTCTTTCTTTACTCTAACAAACTGACTGTGTTATTATTATTTCAAGTAACATTTAAAACTTCTTCCTCCTACTGTAAGTATACTTCACCTCTAGGTTCTTGTATACATGAGTTTGACAGTTAAGCATATATCATCAAGAGAGCTCACATTAAAGAGCATCAAGAACCGTTCAAAAGGGAAAACAATTTCTTTCATAAAGACAGAGAATAAAAGAAAAGATGAGGGAACCGATAAAAGTTTCATTAGTCAACCTAATAGCTATAAAAGATAGAAATAGAAGAAACAAATCAAGCTTATCTACCTTAGTGGCTCAGTAACTATGGTAGATGTACTAATCATGTATAAATTTTTCAATAGTCAAGATACACTGTAGGTCCCATATGTGGTAAGCAGTTACCAGAATAAAGAAAAAAGATTTATAGAGTAGTGGGTTACAAGACACGGTGTTCAGTAACCACTATTTCCCCAGGGAGAAGGATGTCTCAGCGTCAGAGTATTAGCATACAGACCACAAGAAGTCATCAAGTGAACTCAAACGAAGACCAATTACCTGCTTTTCTGCTGCTCTTTCACAAACTGTGCTTTGAAGTACCTTATTTGTCAAACCTAACACAATTACAGACTGTTTAGTCACGCAAGAAAACACTAGGTAAGCAAAAGCACCATCAGCTGTAGTTAGTTTGTACCGCTAGCAGCGTGGTGTGTTTGGCACCACTCTCCCATTTTCTCCAAGCACTCCTTACTTTGATGGATAACCAAATCAGGACCCTAAACCAGACATCAATTTGCAACATCAAAGTAAGCATACATTGTGCTGGCGACAAAAATTAATAAAGGATTATTTTGTAAGAAACAATATGAAATAAGGGGAGACTACCTCAACTGACTTGGTGAGATTACCATCTGTGATAATGCATGCAATCTCCAGTATTCTATCAATTTCCACATTCAAGCCTGATTGAAAACAGGGAATAAAGGAAATTTTTTAAAAAAAAGAAAAGAGCAACCTTCAATCAGAGACCGAACGAACAGAGACAAACCAGTCATCTCTAAGTCAATCCATACAAGAGGCATCTTGTAGACTGCTGAAGTGGACGCCACTACTCTGCTACTATCTTGACTCTTGAGTTTGCCCTGAGTCTTCACTCCATTAACGCTCTTGCCTGCTGAAAAGCCCAACAACCTTCACCTTTTCTCACTCAATCAAAGGGGGAGGAGAAAAAACCTAGGTCTTAAAAATCGTAGAAAGGCGTGAAAGAGTAAGAGTAAACAAGAGAAAGAGAACCTTTGTTGTTGCTGTTGTTTGAAGCGGTAGAGGGAGAAGCAGAGGAGTCGAGTCGATCGTCGTCGGCGTCAATGTCCAGCACGGTGAATGCATTGGAAAGCAGCTCCATGGCTGTCGAATCAAATCAAACAAAGTGCATAACCCGATTATCAAAACTACTTGAACTAATATAGTCTTGGACGAAGGTCCTTCAATGGGTCGGGCTACAATTCGGCTCCGTCAATTCTCCCTTATTCGATGGGTTTCCTTTTTTGTGTCGAGCACATTGGACGAAGGGTTGATTAAAATTTAACATCCTGATTTTATCCTCCCAAACCAAACCGATTTAATTTTTTACGGTTTATTGAATATTGAATATTGAATATGTCGTATAGTATTTTATCAAAAATAATTTAATAAAATTTTAATTTGACTTTACAAAAAAATTTACTAATTTTTATTTTAATAATACATTTTTATTAAAATGTTATTTCACTAATCAAAATAAACTTAATCAAGAAAATACAAAAGGATAGCCCAGTGTCGAAATCAGTAACATGTGATGTGCATAAAGGAAATCCCCGATTCCAGCAATATTGATTGACTCTAAACGGCTACAACTCTCCTGTGAAAAAACTAAAACAAGCACAAAATATAATATATTTTAAAATAATCAGTTTCATTCTTGTCCAGGCTCAATGTGTGTATATGCTCTCACAAATCATCCATACTCTATATGCATAATGTTATCATCCTATGTAAACCAATTACTGCAAGTGATTCAAGAATGTTGATAACAAATATTTATGCTTATTATGTAATTAAGACATAATATTCCATATTCGTAAGTTTCATGTCACTCGTATATCATAAAATCATTTGTGCTTACTCATTTTGTATCATAAGGGTAAATCAGTCCAAACCAGACGGGGATAGACGAAAAAAGTACTTGGGGGGGATCTAGAGCGACTAGATGCCGTCGCCCGTTTGTATGATTTTTCGAAACATATGGTTTTCAATTCCATTACCGCTAAACTAAGCGTTGTCCTTTGCAAGCCATCATAACCTAGTCACCCCATCAACCTACAAACAAGATATCATATCCAAATTATGTGCACAAACTGTGAAACTCGGTCATTTGAGCTACTAGGTCAGATATTTTCCGAATTGGGCCGAAAAATATTTTTAGGCCCATAGATAGTTAGTCATATTTTTGGTGATTGTTATTCTTTTTGTCACGTTATTTGGAATCGCTGATGTTAGTATTGAAAATCTGTTTTAGGAGTGTTTTTTATAATTTCATCCATGATATTTATAAGTCTTGTTGTTGTGAGTACTTTAATTTAATCCTTGATAATCCTGAAAAATATTCCTATGGACTCTTTAAGAGTAATTATAATCTTATACAAAAATTTTTAAATAAATTATATTTTTTAAATTTATTAAAATTATTTTATATACTATCTAAAAGAGTAAAAAATTATAAAGAGAGAGTCCTATTATCATAGGTGTAGATCCAAAGATGAATTATATGGGTATATAACTCTTTTTTAATAATAGAATAATTATATTAAGTTTTATTCTAACTTTCTGTTGTTCCTTATTATCTAATTTTTATTTTAGTATGAGTAAGTTTGATCAAAATTTAAAATAAAATTATATTTTTAAATTTATTAAGATTATTTTATATATTATCTAAATTATTTATTAAAAGAGTGAAAAATCATAAAGAGGGAGTCCTATTATGTCTAAAGACGGGTTATATGGGTATATAATTTTTTTATAATTTTTAGAAAAGTATTTTTGATATAAAGTAATTTTAAAAAAATTTATTATAAGATAATTAATTATAATAAATTATATCTTTATAAAAAATAATTTTATTATTACAACATATTTTATTATTTAAAAAGATTTTATACATTTTTAATATATTTTTCCAATAAAAATGATATTTATTAAATATCTTTGATTATTTTTTTTATAATATAAATATAGATATATATATATATATATAATATTTATCATTAAAAAATTAAATATTATATTTTAAGTTAAGTCAAAACAATAGGTTAGTGATGTTTTTTTTTTTTTTTTTTGAATTTGAAGAGGTATCCACCGTCGAAAACAGTAACTAATCCCCTCCGCTGTAGGTTGTGATGTTGTTTTAACCAAGTTGGCAAAGTCTCTCTATTTATAATAGATTTTTATATCATATATTTATTAAAATATCAGTAAATATAATTTTATTTTTTAAAGTTGATTCTGCCATAGTAAAATTAAATTTAATTCATTATATATTTATAAATTAATAATATTTAATATTATAAATATAATATTATTACTAATCCCATCGAAGTAGGCTCTAATGGTAGAGAGATTCTATTTTAAGTTAAGTTTGAGAGGAGAGATTATTGGCATAATGGGGTGGACGTAGCGGGAAGAAAGGGAATCGGATGCAAAGTGGTGGGGCGATGTGCAGAATGGACCACACAGTTTCTAAGTTTTGAATTTGGGGAAATGACATGTGGCCTACGCGTACAGCTTTTCCTCTCCTATTCTCATGCCTATTTATTTTCCTTACCGTAGACCACCTCCCACGACCCATCAAACATACGCAACAGATACGCAGACCAATCAAACAAACACAAAAAGCACCAACACACACACACACACACAAATCAACACCGCCTCTGTTCACTCTCTCTCTCTCCCCCTCCCTCGCTCGCGCTCTCTTCTTTCCTCTATCTCACATCTTTTACTTCTCATTTCGAAATGGCCGATCAGCTCACCGACGATCAGATCTCTGAGTTCAAGGAGGCCTTCAGCCTTTTCGACAAGGACGGCGATGGTCTCTTCTCTCAGATCTCTGTCTTCTTTCTTTCCTTTTGCTTATTACTACTATTATCAATTTCATGGCGTTTCAGTTTATAAATCTTAGATCTAGTTTTTTTCCTTCGTTTTCCTTTTTTTTATTTTTGGATCCGATATTTACAGTTGTTGATTTTCCTCGAGCATCCTTTACTTTGTAGCGATTCCTTGGAACCATCTGCTATTCTTAAAGCATACGTTGACAAGTAGTTCCTGTCTTTTACATAGATCATGCTGATTTCTAGGTCTGGATTCGACATAGTTTACGTTGACCGGATCGATTTTGTTCTGTGAAGTTGTCATGGATCTAGAGATGGATTCTCAAGTCTGGGGCTTCTGTGCACGTATGGTTTAGTTCTCATTACGGAAACGTATTTTTTAAGCTCAATTTGTAAATTAACCTTCTATCTTACTTGACATGGCAGAATTATCAAATGATTTGGATGCGTTATTTTCTGTTTGAAGAAAATGTGCAGTTCTTGATTGGGATAGTAAGAGCATCGTTTTTATCTAGCAATTACTACTTCCATGTGTCTGATTCTCTGGATCGTAGAGGGTTGAAGTCCTAGGTAGGAGAATGAGAAATGAAAGTTGGGGAGTGTTGATTGTCGAGTGTCAGCCGAAGGCTATACCATCATTGAGAAAACTCGTTTAGTTACTAGGTGTCTGGTTGTGCGTGTGTTTTCCCTCCAATGTATATATTCTGTCATTCCGGTCTTTATTACTGGATTTTCCTGCCAAGGCCTGGTTCACGAGCTTTTATATCCTAAGCTATTTATCAAGAATTTTTCTATAGCATTTTCTTTCCAATATAACAACCTCGTTGTCCATTATCTCCCTGTTTGTTGCATTAAATAACAACATAAAGAATTGGTACTCTCCAACTTGTCAATTTGAGGTTACTCCAGTGTAGTGAAGATAATGCTGTTTAATTATGTTCTAATTGTTTTGGGCTGATGCAGGCTGCATCACCACCAAGGAGCTTGGTACTGTCATGCGATCCCTGGGACAGAACCCAACTGAGGCCGAGCTCCAAGACATGATAAATGAAGTTGATGCTGATGGGAATGGTACAATTGATTTCCCTGAGTTCCTTAACCTCATGGCTCGCAAAATGAAGGACACTGACTCCGAGGAGGAGCTGAAGGAAGCTTTCCGGGTCTTTGACAAGGATCAGAATGGGTTCATTTCTGCTGCTGAGCTCCGCCATGTTATGACAAATCTTGGTGAGAAGCTGACTGATGAGGAAGTTGATGAGATGATCCGTGAGGCAGACGTTGATGGTGATGGTCAGATCAACTATGAGGAGTTTGTCAAAGTCATGATGGCCAAGTGAGCATCATAAACACAACCAAAAAAATGGAAACAGGGCAGATAAGTCTGATGAACAATTCTATTTCCATTTAGGACATCTTCATTTTGTTTTATTAACTTTGGTGGTGGGGCTGTCTGTTTTATTGCTTGCATTATCTACTTGTTTGCTCTGTTTCTGCTTCAGTAGCTTGGCTTGTTAGCATCTCTCGTTCATGTTTGGCATTTTCTTGATCTTTCTTATTATGAACCTAGAACAATTGGGATAATCGGATGTTATTGCTTATGGATGTCTAATTTTGTTAATATTCCACAATTTAATAGCAATTCTTTTTTTGGTTGGTGCGGATCTTGTCATAATCTGCGAAAATTTCGCGCCCCTTTTATTTCTTTGTTTTAATATAAGTTCAGTAGTTCAGTGCCAAATGATCGTGGCGATGAAAGTTTAAATGTAAACTCCGAATCGTAACAAAATTTTCATGGAGAGTGAACCTAAAATTTGACCCACCCTATGTGGGTAAGGAAATCCTGTTCAAGTTAAGGAATCACGTGGATGAGGATGAGGTTCCTTCCACAAAATCATATATTAAATGAGATAGAGCTATTGAGTGGTGGGGGTGCTTTTTCTTAACTTCTTGTCCTCGGTCCTAAAGAAGCTGATAATAATTTGGATTCATGTTGATGATACACAGAATAAGTGAAGTTAGATGGCAACAGAGGATGGGGAAGCGAACTAGAAAGGGCTGCAAGGACGACGATGTTTACGGTGAAAAGAAATGCTGTAACATTAAAAGGGTTCGTGAATGCTTCTGTCTCTATGTCATGTTTGGAATGCGGAAATGTAAGAGCCGGAACTAACACCAACGTTTTAAGGGAATAAATATGTATTTTCAAAATTAGGTTCAATAAATGATAGTCTAAATATTATCGAAACTACCTATCTTACAACTTGTGTCACTGTAGATAAAATTAATATTTGGATGACGTAAAGGGTAGATAGAATTATGAATGAGGAGTATATCTATAGAAATTCTATTTATGTACCTCAATTTCATACAAGATTTACTAAGTTTTATCTATAGCAATAGTTATGTAAATTCTTAGACTAACTCAAGTTTTATTATAACAAGATTTTCAAAACAAAATTAGTCATTAAACTATCATACAATTGACTCAACTCCAAATAATTTTTACCATATAAATTATGTATAATTATTTTGAAAAATTATACTAAATGTTATTTAATATTTTTGAAAAAATATTGTTAATATATAATATCATTTGAGATATTAAATTTATAATTCAATTCTGACTGAATCATATTGAATCAATTAATCCAATTCAGTGATATTTCGTGATTTATTAGATTTAGTTATATAATTTTAATGCATTTTTAACTAACTCAAATTCGGTATTAATTCTATCTCTTTAACATTTAATGTTAAAGTGGAATGCTAATTGAATTTATTATATGCTGAATGTATTTTTTTTTTTTTTATGAGTCTTTCTTTTAGATTTATTCTGATTGTTATCAGACGTCTCCTCCTAGAATACCTCCAAGATGTGGCAATAGTTATATAGCTTATAATGTATCTTTAACTATCTAGTCTAAGAATACAGGATAATTACTCTAGGCATGAACATATCTAAAACAATATTCTTAAGAATGACGCTCTCACATAATTTCTCAAGATCTACAAGTCAAGAAAAATGAGATGGTTCAATAACCAGTTTGTCTTTTTTTGGTATCCGCAGTTTTAACAAATAATCATCTTATCTTATTATATTTCATCAAAAAAAAAATCTTATCTTATTATAAATTACCTTCCATATTCCGTTTGTATAAACTTTCAGTCCTCATACTCATTTTCTAGTCACTGTATACATTAACACCTAAGAGACTAATCCTGGCCCTTGGCACCAACCAGTATGGTTCAACCTTGGCGGTCACTCTAGGTCTGTCTCGGACCAATATCCCGGGCCATACCACCGAATTGAATCTCATACCACCTGCAGGTTATTCTCACACTGGACATTGTCCTCACTAATGGAGGATGTCGACGAGACTGACAACCCTGTGTTCCTTTGGTGGAGACGCGTCATTGGTGTTGGCAGTACGGCAAGAGCTTAAGGTGCTTCGTTACCAGAGAAGGAGACAGGTTGTGAGGAGAAAAGAAAAGGCCGTAGAAAAAAAATATTCGAATAAAAAAACAATGAAAAAAAAATTAAATTGTTTTTATATTAAGTGTAAATATCAAAACGACATTTTTCAAAAAAAATTATTTATATTATTATTATTCTTACATTCATTAATTATTTAATAATCTAGGAAATTCATTTAAAGTTTAAAAAATAATAGTAAGTCATGCATAAGCCTAAAAATCACCAAATTTTTACCAAAAATCCAGAAAAGTACCTTCTATCCAAATATCTAAAATCTATATTTTCTCAATCAAATAGATATTTAATTAAAAATAAAATATCATTAAAAATGATAAAAAATATTTTAAATATATGAAATAATATCATATTATAAAATCCTTAGAAAACACATTCTAATACATAAAGAATCACAAAATAAAAACTAAGAAAATTATTAAAAAATCTTCATATTAAAAATTAATTTAAAAAAATCACTTACTGAATTAAAAAATAAAATACTATCTTAAAGATTATTACTTAATATTTTAAAATAAATACTATATTACTTTCTAAAAATTATCAAAATTTATACCAATATATATCTAATGTTTAGAAGCCATCATAAAAGATTTTAAAGTCATAAGATTAATATTTTAAGAAATAACCGAAATATCTTTAATATTAAAGTTATACTCTTTTCCAAAATATACATAATACTCAATTCGGTTATTCACATATATAACTAAAAAATGGGGATATATATAAATTTATACCTTCGTAGGTTTCAATGTGGGACCCTATTCTATCCTTTCAGATGTCTGGTCAATATGAATGTACAATCATCGTTATCAGATTGGTTTTTCTTAAGCAGTTGATCTAATCATTTTGACCTAAGAGTTCTGAGGTGGATAGTTAGACTAGAAAGGTCTAAGGTGGATTGTGAGATCTCATCCTTCCGAGTGCCTAGTTAGCATAATCGTACAGTGAGAGTGTTCGATTTTGATCGTTAACCCAAGAGTTGACTAGTAGGGTGGACATAGTCATAGGAAGCCTAGGTGTGCGTCTAGGTATTTTAGCGAGTGATCTAGGTTGAGTGTCGATGTTTGAGTCAGCGAAAATCAATTTGGGTCGATCCTGGTCCATTTGAGTAACAGAGGGCTTTTGGGCAGAAAAACCTGCTTAAGGCCTGTTTATTATTTTCTGAGCCCATTTACTCATTTTTAGCCAAATTAATTATTTTAACCTATTTTTAGTGATTTATTGGTTTAAAACCTATTTTGGCCCATTCGGGGCATATCAGACTTTTAAAATAACCTGTTTGGAATTTTTCGAGATTTTGGGCCTGAGTATAAATACTCAGCCTGACCCAACACTTACAATTTTTCTATGTGTTGGAAATGCAATAGCCTACCCCTCCCCCTTCTCTCCTTTTCTCTCTCTCACGTTCTCCTTGCCTAAAGCATCCGTTCGAATTCCTTCAATTTTTGTTTAACAAAAACCATCAAGATTCATCCCAAAACACATCCCTAACCTTTCCCGACCGATTTCCACTGGTAGTTTCAGTTCGAGGAGATGTAATCGATCTGTTCTTCATATTAGGGCATTTTTTGGGGATTTCATGGTAAATGCTCTAAATCTTCATTTTCATTATTGATTTTTTGTTACTTTAGTTTGCTGTCAATGTTCTTAAACTAGTTTGGTGGATTGGATTGTTCAAAAGTCCCCCCCTGATCCATGGGTGAGCGTTTTTGGTTTCAATGCCATTTTCGGTAATTTCTGGTGTTTTGTGATTTTAGTTGAATTTGATTGTTCCTGTTGCTTGGGATTGTTTATTTATGAGTTGCAGAGTGTGTTTGTGGGTTGAGAAACCCAATCATGTGAACAAGTGAGTTTGGGGGTCGATTTGGAGCCGCGAGTGGCTTGCATGAGGTTTGTGCATTTTGCCCGTTGGTGAAATTTTCAGTTTTTTTAGCTGAGAATGTGTTGTTAAGGTGAGTTTTGAGTTAGCATGAGTGTTGATGGGGTTTCTTAGGGTTCGTTTCAAGTTTTGAGTCCTTTTTCCGATTTTGAGCTTACAAGTGTTTTGGTTTGGATTGTGTGTTTAGGCTGTGCTGGAGCGGTCGATAAGGACAAGAATATTGTTGCTGAGTTTTCTGTGTGACAAGAGATGGGAGTTTACTTTTCATTTGCTTACACAAAAATATTTTGTGTTATTCAATTAAAATATGGTAAATGTTTGCTTTTGAATGAAGGTCATATGTGCATTGTGTGTGACGTTCATTTTAGCTTTATAAACTTGCTTGCTATGTTTTGAATGCATGAACTATATGCTATATCTCCTAAGTTTCATGACCTAGCCCCTGGACTCTTGGCCCAGCGGGCTCGGATGTGTATGTTGTCACGACCGAATATTAGACTACGCGTCATTCGGCATATCAGACTACTAGTCATTCGGCTTCGTGCGGGACCCGACTCCCAAATCAAGGATCACGGTAACCAATGAGGGAATCTATCCTCATTATGTTCCCCACTATGTTTCCCACTATGTTCCCCACTAAGTGAGGGAATCAAGGAGCTCACTTGGGATCCGTGTTTGTGCTTTCTACTTTTGTATATAACCGTTAGATCATACGGCTTGATCTCCACCATTCATTGGGGAGTTGTAAAGGCTATATAAGGGGTGCCTCCCCTCATTTGTAATCATCCAGCAATACTTGCAATATTGAGAGTTTAGAGCTTTCTCTCCATTCTTGTGTGTCTCTCTCCTTTCGGTTCGGTTCTAAGCTTAGCATTCTAGCTAGCTTTGTGAGGAAGGCTTACTTAGCCTATTGCGAGAGCGATAGTCTAAGGCCGCACAAAGAGTTTCTATTCCGCAAAACTCTAGTCCCGTGACAGTTGGTAGCGGAGCCACGGCTCAAATCCTTTGAGAGAGAAATGGAGATGCCTACTACTTCTGATGCCAACATCCATATTGAAGAGGAGGTCGAGGAGGTCCGTGTGGGGAGACTACCCCATCGTGCTCCCGAACCCAAGAAAAGAATGAAGACTGTTGATCATCTGTCATCATTGGAGGCAAGGATCACTCGTATGGAGATGAAGGTTGCCGATGAAAAAGATATGCTTGAGGAATATGGCCAACGCATAACCGAGCTCGAGTCGGGGGACGTGAATGAGCTTTGTGAGGAGATGCAAGGCGCCCTCATTGCTATCCACTCTTGGAGGGAAGAGTTAGATGACTTCAAGGTAAATCTTCTTGCTGAGATCTCTTCATTTAAGGATGATTTGGTTGGAATCAGGGAGGATTGCAAGAAGGGAAATGCGCAAGGGGTTGCCAAACCCAAGCTGAAGCTGGATGTCCCAAGGCCGAAGTCATTTGGTGGGACGAGGAATGCCAAGGAAGTGGACAACTTCCTTTTCAACCTTGAACAATACTTTCAAGGGGTGGGCATGGAGAGCGATGGAGATCGACTTTCCCAAGCCCCACTGTATCTAACCGACAGTGCCACAACCTGGTGGAGGATGAAGCATGCTCAAATTGAGCGTGGCACCTTGAAGATGGAGACGTGGGGAGATTTCAAAAAGCTCTTGAGAGCACAATTCTCACCGAGAAATGTGGAGCTAGAAGCGAGGGAGAAGCTTCGCAAGTTGTCCCACAAGGGCGACATTCGAGACTATGTGAGGGAGTTCACGGAAGTCTTGTTGGAAATCCCAGACATGCCCGAGACGGAGGCCATGTATGTGTTTCTGGGAGGCCTACAAAGTTGGGCCAAGTTGGAGCTTCATCGACGCAATGTCAAGGAGCTCAACGATGTAATTTCTGAGGCTGAATCCTTGGCAGAATTCGAGAAGAAGCCCGAGGATTCAAGCCCACCTAAGCCTATGAGTTTTCGTGACTACAAGGCTAAATGTGGGGAAGCAGTCCACGAAGCCAAGGAGTGGAAGGACAAGCCTTTCAAGTCTTTCAAGTCCTTCAAGTCCTTTCGTCCAGCCAAACCCACACATGGGGGAGGTGAAAATCGGGGCAAGGGCGAGAGACCCAAGCTCTCATGTTTTCTATGTGAGGGGCCACATAGAGCTATGGATTGCCCGAAGAGGAACAAGCTGGCAGCCATGACAAGGGAGGCCGAAGCGATGGAATCACCAAGGATGTGTTCCATGCAATTGTTGAGTGTCGATAAAGCCTCAACCAAAGATGCCAAGGTGGAGCAAGCTGGGAGAATGTTTGCTAAACCCATCGTGCAAGGGAGGGAGTCCCGTGCATTGATCGATACTGGTGCTACTCACAACTTCATGAAGAAGGAGGAAGCACAACGACTTGGCATCAAGTTCAAAGAGGAGAAAGCCTGGCTGAAGACGGTGAACACCAAAGCCCAGCCAATCTTTGGAGTATCCCGAGGGGTCGAGCTACGAATGGGAGAATGGAAAGGTAAACTTGACTTCTCCATTGTTCCTATGGATGATTTTCCGATTGTGTTAGGGATACAATTCCTGGATCAGACGAGAGCAGTCCCAGTGTCTTGCACAAACACCCTCATACTTTCGGAAGGGAGTCAATGTTGCATGGTGCCTGTTGCTCGAGAGAAGGAGCTGAAGGCAAAAACACTTGCAGCCATCAGCCAACCGGGGAGTCCTTTAGTGGAAAGGATCCAAGGGGGTATGAAACATAAACCCCAAGTTCAGGCCATGGCAGAACAAGTGAAGCAAAGGCCGAATCCATCCTCCTACCGCATTGTTAAGGAGTGTGACAAGAAGAAGGACATTGCAAGAGTGCAATTGTCCAAGGAGGCAAAGTGGAAGGCCAAAGGGGTAGACGAAAAGAGGCGACCCTTAGAGTTTGATGAAGGGGATCTTGTGTTGGTGAAGCTGATGCCTCACCAAAGCCGAGTCTTTGCCAAGTTGCACAAGGGGCTAGTGCGACGATACGAGGGTCCTTTCAAGGTGTTGAAGAGGATTGGCAAAGTATCATACAAGCTGGAATTGCCACCAAGATTGGAGTTCCATCCTGTCTTCCATGTGAGCTTATTGAAGCCATTCCAAGCAGACACGGAAGATCCGGAGAGGGGGAAATCCAAAAGAGCTCCCACAGCTGTGACCAATGCCCATGATAAGAAGCTTGATGAGATCTTATCAAGGCGGGTGGTGCAAAAGAGTGGGAAGCACATGAACCATGTGGAATACTTGGTTCGATGGAAAGGCGACCCTCCTAGCGAGACAAGCTGGGAGAAAGATTTCGATCTTTGGCAGTACCAAGACGAAATCAATGAGTTCTTGAGGCAGCACACAACGAGGACGTTGTCGAGTTTGGTGGGGGAGAATGTCACGACCGAATATCAGACTACGCGTCATTCGGCATATCAGACTACTAGTCATTCGGCTTCGTGCGGGACCCGACTCCCAAATCAAGGATCACGGTAACCAATGAGGAAATCTATCCTCATTATGTTCCCCACTATGTTTCCCACTATGTTCCCCACTAAGTGAGGGAATCAAGGAGCTCACTTGGGATCCGTTTTTGTGCTTTCTACTTTTGTATATAACCGTTAGATCATACGGCTTGATCTCCACCATTCATTGGGGAGTTGTAAAGGCTATATAAGGGGTGCCTCCCCTCATTTGTAATCATCCAGCAATACTTGCAATATTGAGAGTTTAGAGCTTTCTCTCCATTCTTGTGTCTCTCTCTCCTTTCGGTTCGGTTCTAAGCTTAGCATTCTAGCTAGCTTTGTGAGGAAGGCTTACTTAGCCTATTGCGAGAGCGATAGTCTAAGGCCGCACGGAGAGTTTCTATTCCGCAAAACTCTAGTCCCGTGACAATGTGCACTTGATGGATCACAACTGCAATGCTCGGTTAGGCTTCTAATCACATGGCCTCAAAGATGAAACTTGTTACAAATGATCCATTCACACAACGCATATAATCCCGAGAGCTCCCCCAATCCTTTTCGATGTGAAATTGGATAACTTGACCCCCTACGCAGGTTGGGTCTCACAATCTCTCTCCTTATAGACCTTGTGTCCTAACGAGGGGAGCCCAAATGAAACTGACTTGGGCCTAAACTCACGAGCCCAAATATAAACACACAACACAGCCCAAGCCCTCCTGGAAGAGAGAGCGAGATCGGCTCCGCTACCATTTGTCAAGACCTAGCCCCTAGACTCTCGGCCTAGCAGGCCCGAATGTGTATGTGCACGTGATGGATCACAACTGCAATGCTCGGTTAGGCTTCTAATCACATGTCCCAAAAGATACAACTTGCTACAAATGATGCATGTTGGTCTAGGTCTCACATAAGCATGTTGGTTGCGTGCAATTGATTGAGTTTGTACCTGTGTCATTGGTTGTGTCAGACCTCTGTGAATTTTGTGTTTTGTGTCCTGTGAAGTGTCTTTCATTGCCAAGAAACCTTGGTGAGAGTTCCTGAGGGTTTAAGTGAGTTACGAAGATGTTTTGAGTGAATTTTTGGGGTGTATAGCTCGTCCAAGACGAGTACACGCCCATGTATTCTTTCATTTGAGTTTAATAAATTACACCTTTATTAAACTCAAATGAATGCCTTTTGGTGTTTGCTTACATTTCATGCATTATGGGTTTTCAATATAAAAGCTATATAAACGTGTTCTTAGGAACGACTTGGAATTAACGATTAATGCTTTGCCAAAAAGGTAAGTACATGGAATCCTAGCAGAGAGGAATATTACTTACCTAATGTTGTTATATAGTTGGATATTGTATGTATGCCTGAATTTACTATGACTTAGTAGGTTATGAGTTTATATATATATGGATTATGATTGGTGTGATAGTATATTTTCTCCACTCAGTCCTGGATAACATTGGTAGTAGGGCATTTATATGTATTTTGTAAATGAAAAATTAGCTACTAATGGACTTTCAGTTTCCCTTTAGTGGGGGTTACTTGAAAGTGCTTTGTGATCCACCCCGATAGGTATAAGGGCATAGTAGCCTGTGTGACAATGTTGTGTGCTATGAGTTTATGATACCTATTGGGCTGGTCATTACTGTATTGTATTTTACAAATCATGCATTATGCTTACTTGCTTGTGAAACACATTGAGTGTTCACTTAGTATGCATGGATGATAATGGTGTTTTAAGTAGCAATTTCATAATCGATTTTCATATGCCTCTACTTCACTAGATATGCTTATGACGTTATAACATTCACTGGGGTCTTTGATCTCTCCCCCTCTTGTTGATCTTTTCAGGTCTAGTTTTTTTGCAATAGTCATACATCTTTGAGGTCATATTTTATCGGTATTGGTCTTAGAGTTGGACTATTGCACTTGCACGTCTTAGACGCTCGACATGTTTTGTGTTTTTGCAATTTTCATACTCTATTGATGCACATTCTTGTTTTAGACTATGTTTGTTGTTATAGACCCGATGAGGGTCTCTTTTTTTTTTCGGATTTGATATTACTCTCATGTATAACTCGTATTCCCTTTTATTTTATGAGATGAGTGCCTTGGGAACTTTTTGTTGATCCATATGGGCTTGTGTGTATGGTCTTAGTGTGTTGTATGTTTGGGGTCGTATGGCCTGTTGCTTGTGATTTAAGTCTTTCGTTGTATGTGTATGCGTACTCTATAGATTGTTTTGTGTCGGGTGTATTATGTGACGTGTTATGCTCCTTTTAAAAGGAAAATTCAAATTTATATGCGTTTTTGGGATTTTGTTTTTGAAAAGTTAACGTGAGCCTTGTGTGGTTTTGATTGATCCACGTGTTGGGTTGATTGAGACTAAACAGCGGTGAGGATCCCATTTATCGAGAGTGGATCATAACAAGGTTGGTAGTAGAGCATGGTTGTTTATGTGTACATTGAGTACAAAATTGTTTCGAAATGACATGTTTTACAAGTGGATCACACTCATTGCACATGTATAGTCCAACATAAAGTTGTCTAGAGGCCTTGTTTGTTTTAGGCCTAGTTAGTAGCGATGGCCCATAGTAAATGTCATAGTGCTTCCAGAGATCATGGTGGCTGGGTAGGTCAGGTACATATCAAAGAGCTAAATGAGAGTTCAGATGCCCGAGGGCCAGCAGGGCTAGCAGCAGGTGTGGGTTAGCCATAGGGTGCACCCAAGGCACAGCCCACTCAGGAAGCACCAATAGTTTAGGACCAAGCATTCTTATAGGTGTTAGCCATGATTCAGATCACTTTGGATGAGGTGTAGCAGATGATGCAAGCTACTGCGATTCAGTAGTCACAGATGCAGGCACCACAGGAACCAACTAAGCCACAAGTTGCAGTAGAGCCAAAGGTACAGGTTGAGCCAGAGGTTTAGCAGGCTAAGGTTCAGGGTGGTAGGCTACTAGTGCAGCTATCCAAGCTACTGAAATAGGCCAAACATTTGGGGTGCGAGAGTTTCTATAGCACTAGAAATATGATTGCAGCAAAGAATTAGAAGTAAAAAGTTGTTTTGACTACACAATACTTGAGGTTGTGACCCTAACTCTTTGTCTATTGGAGAGGGGCGCAGCTAGCTGGTGGAGTTTGATGAGGGACCGATATGGTGGCCAGCCCACTTAGGAGGACTTCGAGAAGGAGTTTGACCTGAGGTACTACACCTAGTACTTCCAGGATCAGAAGATGTTCGAGTTCTATCACCTGTGGCAGAGTAACAAGACGGTTTCCAGGTACGAGACCAAGTTGTAGGCACTAGCACACTTTGTGCCCGAGGCGGGTAGGATGAGTGCTATGGTGGCCAATAGATTGGGATGTCTATGGTGTTTTGGGCTCGAAGACGAGCAGTGACTTCGAAGAGCTAGTGTTGGATGTAAGATGAGGAGATCTTTTTGGGACAATGAGGTCAGAATTAGAAGCATAAAGATAATGCAGCTAACAAAGGTCTGATCAGGTGCAGTTCCAGATTTAAGCTGAAGTTTAAGGGTAGGATAGGTGGCCCTTAACTACAACGAGATCTTAGGGGACCACCTCGGTAACTACACGCTCACATCCTGCTTGATCTTTTTAGAATGTGAGTAGGCTCTCTGGGACACCCATATATGGGAACTACAGATAGTTCCACCCACCTCCTTGCCCGCAGCCACCCCGATGCTATCAGTGTGACCAGTTTGGGTATATGGCAAGAGAGTGTCCTGGAGTTAAAGCAGCCCAGCTAGGTGCTTCACAGTTGAGACTTCCAGCACTTCCAACAGCTTAAAGATTAGGGGTAAGTTATATGGGTTCATAAGGTTCTACCAGACTATCTTAGAGGACTCAGACAGGCAGGCCTTCTGGTAGTCAGACTACAAACCAACAGCAGCAGCAGTAATAGCAACAGAGGCAGTAGATATGTCCCTTTACTTTGGTCGATGCAGAGGTCGTAGCTACAAGTCGTGATAGGTATTATTACTATTTTCTCTTCTTGTGCTAAAGTCCTGTTAGATGATGATATGTTTCTAACATTGGTTATCTGTTATCATTTTGGTTCAGCTTAAAGAAAACTATGATTTAACTGTGTCAATTAAGTAAATTTATTGATCATTTGTTGACTGTTGTGGTTGAGCAGGCTTAAGTAGAATTTTATTGACAAAAGCAGTGTTTTTGGATAAAAAAAAATAGAATAATTGTAAAAGCGATTGGGCTCTCGCGGATGACCACCAACTGGTCGGTTAATATCAACCGACCAGGCAGTGTAACAAAGAAGTAATGTCGAAGCCCAATTGATCGATAGGTTGAAGGCAATCGACCGATCAGTTCAAAGTGCCCCAGAAGCCAAAGCTCAACCGACTGATCAGTCCATCAACACTAACCGGTTGGTTCATAAAATGGGGAAAAAAAACAAATATGTCAAACATCAATGGACTAGTCGGTTCACTTACATCGATTGGTTGGTCCCACGAAATCCATACCAATGATATTCGATAAATATGATTACATACGAATAAATACTATCTACTTAATTTTAACTATAAAATAGACTTCAGGGTTTTAATTTTTTTTTCATTGAACACTTTATGCATTCAAGTCTTTTCTTCTGAATGTGTCCTCGATCCATCAATGATCAAGATAACAATATATTTTTGGGTTTTAACTAATACTAAGACTATTTGGATTAATTCTTTCTCTTTTGCAATCTTAATTTACTGACGTAAAATTGGGATTCAAATTCTTTGTGTTCTGACTACAAGTTCTTAAACCTATTACTAAGCTGGATTAATTAACAAACCTGGCCAGTTTGTCTATAAGTAAGTCTTAATTGATTCGGAAGAATAACTAAACTTCGACAATAGATTAGAAGTCTTAAAATATATCTACAAAACCTAGGATTTATATTAATTGGGGTAAAATGATTCAGAAGTTTAATTTTCATAAGAATATAGTTAGTTAGGAATCTGAATTAGCTCTTAATTGTCTAGAAGGATATTAAGAGATTAAAAGATCATCAAGAATAGGTATAGAATATTGGAATTGAACAATAGTTGGATGGGTTCCACAATTAACTAACAACCTTAATTCTAACATCTAACCAGTTAATTTAGGTTTTAAGTTTAGCTCACTTACAAGTCTTTATTCGATTCATTTAACTAAAATAGTGAATTAGGCAAATTGATGGGTTTTAAATGGGTTTTCCAGTGTTATCGATACTCGTTTCTTTGAATTATATTACTTGTTGACAGTCGTGCGCTTTGATTAGTGATAAATTCAATTTTATGCCAACAATTTTTTGGTGTCATTGCCGGAGAAAATGATTTTAAAGATAACAGTTTACCCCTAATTCTTTTTCTAGATTAATTTTTTTTGTTATAGTATTTAGAGCTAGAGAATAGGTATAACTTAAGGAGTAAGAAGCTTGACGTGGAGCCTATTGATTTCTCAATTGAAAAAACTATACAGAGGCTATGACAACTTAAGTTATAAGACCAAAAGATGGACAACTAGAACCGAGATGCTATCAATGGAGGTGATAATGTAGACCTAGTAAGGGCTAATCAGCAGCCATGTTGCGGAACTATCATGGATTACAATATGCCCATAGCTGAGATATTAGGAGATAGCATCCGTGGTCCGATAACTTTGAAATGAAGCCTGAAATAATCTAGATGATGCAAAGCCACCAATGAAGGCTATAAACTAAAACTGAAAGGGTAATGCCATGACCATAACTAAGATGCTTAATGAGAGGTAACCTATCATTAAAAAAAATAATAAAAAAAAGAGAAAAGAAGAACAAAGGATAGTAAGAAGAGAGAAAGAAAAGAGAGTTTGGTACTGAGGTGTTTGATTCCCATGCAGGTAAATATGTTTGAGGAGATGATGCAGAGGAACACATCAATTTAGGAGACAATTGAGTGCACTGTCTTGAGTATTTTTCTTTTTTTTTTCTTTTATTTTATTTGTCATTATGTTATTTAAGTTGCATCAGTCAATTGTGTTTAATTCAGTTATATGATATGTTTGATAATATTATGTCTGTGGACATCCATTTGATCTAAGTTTGAGGAGATTAGGTTGGTCACTTCTAAAGGCTGACAATGATGTTCAATTTCGTTAAGTATGGTTGAGTAAATTTTACTTTTTATGTGTTGAAATTGGTTTTACAAATTAAAGGTGGCAATAGGTCCAAACATTAACCAATATCTAGAGAAACGAAGCATAAAATTTATTAGTTTATGTTGAAGAAAAATAAAAAGGTTGGTTAGTACTGGTTAATCTATTAGTTTGACTCACCAATTCTTTTTTTGTATTATGCTGAGTAAAATAATGAAAGTATTATGTGTTGAGAATTGAAAAGAAAGAGAAAAAAAATTTGTGAAGCACTAAAGAATAAAAAACACTTGTGGTGGGTTAAACCTAGTGGGACCTTTGAGCTACACTTGTAAACTCCAAAAAGCATTCTGATTGGTTTGATGAATAGTACCATAGATATTGGGTGTTTTAAAATCCTAATTCCTTTATGTGAAACTGAAATTGTTGCAGCTAGGTAAGAATTGAAAGACCAGAAATTTGGAATTGAATGTTTACTGTTGGTTATGAAGAAGTGAACTAATTTTCTTGATTAGAAATATCTTGCTATTGGTGTGTCGTTTGTTTTTAATCTATTTTTACTAGGGACTAGCAAAGTTCTAAGTTTGAGGAGATTTGATGACCTATTCCTAACATTGGTCATCCGTTATGATTTTATTTTGATTTAAAGACAATTATGATTTAATTATGTTAATTAAGTGAATTTTTTGATCGTTTGTTTAGTATTATGGTTAAGCAGGCTTAAAAGGAATTTTAGCGACAAAAGCAGTGTTTTTGGATGAAAAACATGTTGGAATAATTGTAAAGACGATTGGGCTCTCGCAGATGACCACCAACTGGTCGGTTAATATCAACCAACCGGTCGGTGTAACAATGGAGTAATGTCGAAGCCCAACTGACCGATCGGTTGAAGGAAACCAACCAATCAGTTCAAAGTGCCTAGAAGCCAAAGTTCTACTGACCGGTCAGTCCGTCAACACCGATATCATGAAAAGATGGACATGTCGAACATCAACAAATTGGCTGACTGGTGGGTCCCATGAAATCCATACCAACGATATCATATGAAGATGATCACATGCAGATAAAGACTATCCACTTATTTTTAACTATAAAATAGATCTCAGGGTTTTGTTATTTTTCATCAAACACTTTACGCATTCAAGTCTTTTCTTCAGAACGTATTCTCGATCCATTAGTGATCAAGATAACGATAAGTTTTGTTTGAGTTTTAATTAATACCAAGACTATTTGGATTAATTCTTTCTCTTTACATTTTGTAATCTTGATTTACTTATGTAAAATTGGGATTTAAATCCGTTGTGTTCTGATTATATGTTCGTAAACCTATTTCTAATCTTGATTAATTATCAAACTTGTCCAATTTATCCATAGGTAAGTCTTATTTGATTTGGAAGAATAATTAAATTTTGACAACAAATTAGGAGTCCTAGGGCATAGCTAAAACTTGGTAGAATAGGAATATATCTGTCAAACCCAGGGTTTATATTGATTGGGAAAAATTATTCAGAAGTTAAATTATCTTAGGAATATAGTTATTAGGAGATTAAAAGATCATCAAGAACATGTATAGAATATTAGAATTGAATAATAGTTGGATGTGTTCCCAAATTAACTAATAACCCTAATTCTAATATCTAATTAGTCAATTTAGGTTTTAAGTTTAGTTCAATTACAATTCCTTATTCGATTCATTTAACTAGAATAATGAATTAGGCGAATTGATTGGTTTTAAATGACTTTTCTTGTTGGATCGATTGTCATTCTTTTGAACTATATTACTTGTTGACAGTTATTATGTGCTTCCGATTAAAAGTAAATTCAATTTTACGCCAATATTAGACCTTGGAGCGAATAGGTTTTTTGTTGGTCTTAGGGTGGCTAAGAGTGCCGATAAAGAGTTATCACCCCTACTTCCACCTACTGAGGTTTTGGCGCCATTAGGTGGGAAATTGGCTTGTATCAGAGTTTATTTAGGTTGTGTTCTAAGGATGGGTTCAGTGGAGATTGAGGCAGATCTGATTCTGTTGGACATCAGAGAGTTGGATGTCATTTTGGGTATGAACTGTTTGGCTAAATACAGAGCACAGATGGATTGCTTCATGAAAAGGGTATGGTTTAGTTTTGCAGATGGTACCAAGTTTTGTTTTGAGGGTGATAAATGAGTGACATCGGCATATGTGATCTCTTGGTTGAGTGCTAGATAGATAATTAGTAAAGGTTACACGACCTTCTTGGCACATATCAGAGATGTGACAGTTGAGTCCCTGGAGTTGAGCAGTGTACTAGTGGTGAGAGAGTATCCGAATGTTTTCCCAAATGATGTGATGGGTTTTCCACAAGAGTGAGAGATTGAGTTTGAGATCGAGCTATTTCCGGGTACAACTCTTATCTTCACCCCACCGCATCGGATGGCACCAACTGAGTTGAAGGAGTTGAAGACTTAGCTTGATGTATTGGTAGAAAGAGGGTTTATCAGACCCCATGTGTATCTGTGGGGTGCTCTAGCGTTGTTCGTGAAGAAAAAGTACGACACCCTCTATTTGTGCATCGACTACAGGTAGCTGAACTGAGCCATAGTGAAGAATTGGTTTCCACTGCCACGGATTGATGATTTGTTTGATCAGCTTCAAGGTTCATTGGTGTTCTTGAAGATTGACTTGAGATCTGGATACCATCAGTTCAGAGTTCAAGAGTTAGACATTCCAAAGACAGCATTCCGGTCGCGATATGGCCAACTAGCTTAGCTAGCTCAAGCTGCACTAGCTATTCAGGCAGCTTAACCAGTTAAGGCTACACCATCTATTTAGGCTGCTCCAGCAGTTTAGGTAGCTCAACCAAGGCTGGCAGCTCAACCAAGGCTAGCAGCTCATGCAGTATAAGATTTGGCGACAATATAGAAGACTTTGCAGTAGCTAGTTCAGGGAGTAGCTCAACAGTAGCCGTCAATACAAGTACCAAAACAGCTGCAGTCACCAACACCCATTCAAGTAGCGTTAGCAATACAATTGCAGCCACCTGTAACTCTAGTTCAGCCTCAGGGTGCCAGGAGATTACCGATGATGATTACGAAGCTGCTAAAGGAAGCTCGTCAGTCGGGATATTAGAGTTTTTTAGGGGCAAAAAATGTAGGCATAGCCCAGGAGTGGCTAGATACTATGTTACAAACCGCTTAGGCTTTGCAAATTTTCAAAGAAGATAATGCTGTCTTAACATCCTTTCTATTCGAGAAGGAAGCCCCCACATGGTGGACTTCTATAAGTTTGAGGTATGAAGATCAACAACTATCATGGAACCAATTTTTGAGAGAGTTTAACGACAAGTTCTATACTTAGTTCCACTAGGATGAGAAGCAGTTGGATTTCTAGAAGCTCAAGAAGGGTTCTTGGTTGGTGATTGAGTTCGAGACCGAACTGAGGGAGTTATCCCATTTTGTTGCAGTTGAGGATCATATTGAGGAAAAGCTAGCTCATCATTTCCATGATAGGTTGAGTTATAAAATCCAAGTGATGGTTGACACAATGCCAATCCTAGATCTCCTAACCTTGGTGATTGTTGCCACTGGAGCTAAGAACATGGTTCAGAGTCAAAAGAATGTGAGTCAAGGATGTAGGGACTCTGCATCTAGCAAAGGTTTGATGAGACACGACCATAAGGTGAGCAAATTAGTAGGGTCATATTCTCTAGGGTCGTCAATGTCCTATTCCCAAGGAACTAGTTGTATGACCACCCAATCATAGCCTGCTACTTTAACACAGAGTGCGAGTAGATTGTTAATGCCGTGTTGCCCAAACTACCATCTGCACCATATCCCACCTTGTCCAAATCTGTAAAAGTGTTATAACTACGATGAGATCAGGTATATATCGAGAGATTGTCCGAAGCTGAGACATAATGCTTTATAGCCTCCAACAGCTCAGAGGTTGAGAGACAGTCATATGGGTTTATAGGATTCTTCGAGGGTACCATCTAGAGTACCAAGCAGGCCTTTTGGTAGTCAGACTATGGGCTAACCATCTACACAACTACCATAGCCAAGACAAACCTTATTCCGTTAGACATCCGAGAGTTAGACATGATTTTGGGTATAGATTACTTAGTCCGGTATCAAGCTCGAATAAAGTGCTTCACCAAGCAAGTGTGATTGAGCTTGCAAGACAATTCGGAGTACTGTTTCGAGGGAGATAGGCATGTTGTGCCTACAAACATGGTTTTGTAGTTGAGTTCAAAATAGATGATTAACAAAGGTTCCATAGTGTTTTTGGCCCATGTCAGAGATACGTCAGCTAAACCGCTCAAGTTGAGTCTAGTTCCAGTTGTTAGCAAGTATCCGAACGTGTTCTTGGATGATGTTTTTGGCTTACCTCTAGAGAGAGAATTTGAGTTCGGGATCGAGTTGATGCTAGGAATGAATCTGATATCCATTCCACCTTATCGAATGACTCTAACAGAGGTGAAGGAGTTGAAGACCTTGTTAGTGGACTTGGTGGATCGAGGATTCATCAGGCCCAATATATCACTATGGGGAGCGCCGGTTTTGTTTGTTAAGAAGAAGGATGGTTCTTTGCAGTTGTGTATTGATGAAACAGTTTAACCAAGTAACCGTAATGAACAAATATCTATTTCTGAGGATGAATGATTTGTTCAATTAGTTCTCGGGACCGTCTAGTGTTTTCCAAGATAGACTTAAGGTTCGGTTATCACTAGTTGCAAATTCAGGAGTCAGACATTCCAAAGACTGCATTTAGATCTAGGAATGGGCATTACGAGTTTCTAGTGATGTTGTGAAACCCTGATAGTTTGAGTTGGTGGATTGAGATTTTAGTATTGGGCCTAGAAGGTATAGATTGGCCCATTAGAGATTAAGAGAAAGATTTGATAGAAATAAAGTCTTCATATTTGGTTGTTTGGACTGACAAGATGTAGCTATTGTTTATTGCCCCAGAAAAGATATATTTTTTGTGGTACCCAAACTGGAAATATTTTTGTAATTTCACCTTTGGTTACATTAAATTTTATTGAATACCTTCTAATATCGGTAACCTTGGAAAAATATCTTCTGAATCACGATTTTGAAGCTTAGGAATCTGAATTGAAATCCACATCTTTTATTTTCATAAATTTTCTCTTAATGTTAAATTAGGTATAAATTTAAGGGATTATGAGAATATATTTTACAATGAGGCATTGAGAAGATTTTCTTTGATTGAAGACTAGAATTAAGTTTAAAGACTAATTGAGAAGGTGTGAGAATTTTCTCAAAATTCTCATAAGAGTATTTTAACATTAAATAATTTTTAAAGGTTATTTTGAGTTATTAAAATTATTATAAATTTTATAATTATGAAAAAAATAATTTAATCTATTTAGAGTGTTCTACTATTTTTGAGTAATTTATCAGAATTTTCTTGGTAATTTTAAGGATAATATATTATTTATTAAGAATTATATCAAGTTTTTTGAAAATTTGAATATATAAATATTATATAAATATTAAATAATAATAATAATAATAATAATAATAATAAAAAAAGGAAAAGTTGTTCAAAACACGAAAGGTTCCGCCGTTAAGCTACTGAGGAGAGGAAACCCTAAGTCTTTTTACTTAAAAATGACATCGTTCTTTCCCAAACGAATCAATGTTGTTTCACATGGGGGATGAGTCACCTACCGATACACGTGCCCTGAACCACACTCGTTCTTCTGATTTCCCCACTTGTGGCTGGAGCGAATCCGAAGAGGGAGCCGCACTTGGATATAGCCTCGATCGACCTTGTAACCTTCAGTTTTTGTATGAGAAAAGCCCTAGGAGAATGTTGAGAGTATTGCAAGTGTGTGTGAGAGAAAATGGTGAGATTTTTGGGGTAAGTTTCTAGCCCGAAAACCAAGGCACCTAGATCTTCAAATTTATGGTTTTAAATTATGTGAAAATCAATTGTGTCGTGTGGGTTTCTATCGGGTAGTTAGTAGTTTTGTTTTGGTGTGTTCAATGGACTTGTTGGGTGCTTAATTGGGTGAATTTATGTAGAAAGAGGAGAATTCTGGTAGGGCTTATCAGAGAACCTCGTCAGGCTCAAGAGGAAGACGATTTCAGACAACCCGTCATCCAAGGGTGCCCAACAATGGGTTGTCCAATGGAAGGCATGGGTGACGGGTCATTTATAATTAACATGAAAAACAAGTCATTGAAAGAAGCTTATAAATCATATGTAGTCTAAGAGTTAAGTGAAAGACAGGTCGTTTGTAAATGAATTGAATGACAGGTCGTTTACTGGCTAGGGAAAGAGGTTTGGACCGGGAGGTTCAGACGAGTTATGGCGAGCTCAGAACGAGCCATGTTTCAGCATCACAGAGATTTGGGTGTAATTCTGGCTTGCGCTTTGTCACGGGACTAGAGTTTTGCGGAATAGAAACTCTCCGTGTGGCCTTAGGTTATCGCTCTTGCAATAGACTAAGTAAGCCTTCCTCACAAAGCTAGCTAGAATGCTAAGCTTAGAACACAACTGAAAAGAGAGAGACACACAAGAATGGAGAGAAAGCTCTAAACTCTCAATATTGCAAGTATTGCTGGATGATTACAAATGAGGGGAGGCACCCCTTATATAGCCTTTACAACTCCCCCAATGGATGGTGGAGATCAAGCCGTATGATCTAACGGTTATATACAAAAGTAGAAAGCACAAACACGGATCCCAAGTGCATTCCTTGATTCCCTCTCTTAGAGAAAGCACAAACACGGATCCCAAGTGAGTTCCTTGATTCCCTCTCTTAGTGGGGAACATAGTGGGGAACATGGTCCCTGATTCCCTCCTTGATTAGCTCCTTTGGTGGGAAACGTGTTCCTTGATTTGGGGGTCGGGTCCCGCATGAAGCCGAATGACGCGTAGTCTGATATTCGGTCGTGACATTCTCCCCCACCAAACTCGACAACGCCCTCGTTGTATGCTGCCTCAAGAACTCATTGATTTCGTTTTGGTACTGCCAAAGATCGAAATCTTTCTCCCAGCTTGTCTCGCTAGGAGGGTCGCCTCTCCATCGAACCAAGTACTCCACATGGTTCATATGCTTCCCACTCTTTTGCACCACTCGCCTTGATAAGATCTCATCAAGCTTCTTATCATGGGCATTGGTCACAGCTGTGGGAGCTCTCTTGGACTTCCCCCTCTCCGGATCTTCCGTGTCTACTTGGAATGGCTTCAATAAGCTCACATGGAAGACAGGATGGAACTCCAATCTTGGTGGTAATTCCAGCTTGTATGAAACCTTGTCGATCCTCTTCAACACCTTGAAAGGACCCTCGTATCGTCGCACTAGCCTCTTGTGCAACTTGGCAAAAACTCGGCTTTGGTGAGGCATCAGCTTCACCAACACAAGATCCCCTTCTTCAAACTCCAAGGGTCGCCTCTTTGTGTCTACCCCTTTTTGCCTTCCACTTTTCCTCCTTGGAAAATTGCACTCTTGCAATGTCCTTCTGCTTGTCACACTCCTTGACAACGCGGTAGGAGGATGGATTCGGCCTTTGCTTCACTTGTTCTGCCATGGCCTGAACTTGGGGTTTATGTTTCATACCCCCTTGGATCCTTTCCACTAAAGGACTCTCCGGTTGGCTGATGGCTGCAAGTGTTTTTGCCTTCAGCTCCTTCTCTCGAGCAACAGGCACCACACAACACTGGCTCCCTTCTGAAAGTATGAGGGTGTTGGTGCAAGACACTAGAACTGCTCTTGTCTGATCCAGGAATTGCATCCCTAACACAATCGAAAAATCATCCATAGGAACAATGGAGAAGTCAAGTTTACCTTTCCATTCTCCCATTTGTAGCTCGACCCCTCGGGCTACTCCAAAGATTGGCTGGGCTTTAGTGTTCACCGCCTTTAGCCAGCCTTTCTCTTCTTGGAACTTGATGCCAAGTCGTTGTGCTTCGTCCTTCTTCATGAAGTTGTGAGTAGCACCGGTATCGATCAATGCACGGGACTCCCTCCCTTGCACGATTGGTCTAGCAAACATTCTCCCAGCTTGCTCCACCTTGGCATCTTTAGTTGAGGCTTTAACAGCACTCAACAATTGCATGGAACTCATCCTTAGTGTTTCCATCTCTTCGACCTCCCTTGCCATGGCTGCCAGCTTGTTCCTCTTCGGGCAATCCACAGCTCTATATGGCCCCTCACATAGAAAACATGAGAGCTTGAGTCTCTCGTTCTTGCCCTGATTTTCACCTCCCCCATGTGTGGGTTTGGCTGGACGAAAGGACTTGTAGGGCTTGAAGGACTTGAAAGGCTTGTCCTTCCACTCCTTGGTTTCGTGGGCTGCTCCCCCACCTTTAGCCTTGTAGTCACGGAAACTCTTAGGCTTAGGTGTGTTTGAACCCTCGGCCTTCTTCTCAAATTCCGCCAAGGATTCGGCCTCGGTGATGGCATCATTGAGCTCCTTGACATTTCGTCGGTGAAGCTCCAGCTTGGCCCAACTTTGTAGGCCTCCCAGAAACACGTACATGGCCTCCATCTCGGGCATGTCTGGGATCTCCAACAAGACTTCCGTGAACTCCCTCACGTAGTCTCGGATGTCGCCCTTGTGAGACAACTTGCGGAGCTTCTCTCTCGCCTCTAGCTCCCCATTTCTTGGTGAGAAATGTGCCTTCAGGAGCCTTTTGAAATCTGCCCACGTCTCCAACATCAAAGTGCCACGCTCGATTTGAGCATGCTTCATCCTCCACCAGGTTGTGGCACTATCGGTTAGATATAATGGGGCTTGGGAAAGTCGATCTCTATCGCTCTCCATGCCCACCCCTTGAAAGTATTGTTCAAGGTTGAAAAGGAAGTTGTCCACTTCCTTGGCATTCCTCGTCCCACCAAATGACTTTGGCCTTGGGACATCCAGCTTCAGTTTGGGTTTGGCAACCCCTTGCGCAATTCCCTTCTTGCAATCTTCCCTGATTCCAACCAAATCATCCTTAAATGAAGAGATCTCGTCAAGAAGATTTACCTTGAAGTCATCTAACTCTTCCCTCCAAGAGTGGATATCAATGAGGGCGTCTTGCATCTCCTCACGAAGCTCATTAACGTCCCCCGACTCGAGCTCGGTTATGCGTTGGCCATATTCCTCAAGCATATCCTTGTCATCGGCAACCTTCATCTCCATACGAGTGATCCTTGCCTCCAATGATGACAGATGATCAACAGTCTTCATTCTCTTCTTAGGTTCGGGAGCACGTTGGGGTAGTCTCCCCACACGGACCTCCTTGACCTCCTCTTCAAAATGGATGTTGGCATCAGAAGTACTAGGCATCTCCATTTCTCTCTCAAAGGATTGAGCCGTAGCTCCGCTACCAACTGTCACGGGACTAGAGTTTTGCGGAATAGAAACTCTCCGTGCGGCCTTAGGCTATCGCTCTTGCAATAGACTAAGTAAGCCTTCCTCACAAAGCTAGCTAGAATGCTAAGCTTAGAACACAACTGAAAAGAGAGAGACACACAAGAATGGAGAGAAAGCTCTAAACTCTCAATATTGCAAGTATTGCTGGATGATTACAAATGAGGGGAGGCACCCCTTATATAGCCTTTACAACTCCCCCAATGGATGGTGGAGATCAAGCCGTATGATCTAACGGTTATATACAAAAGTAGAAAGCACAAACACGGATCCCAAGTGCATTCCTTGATTCCCTCTCTTAGAGAAAGCACAAACACGGATCCTAAGTGAGTTCCTTGATTCCCTCTCTTAGTGGGGAACATAGTGGGGAACATGGTCCCTGATTCCCTCCTTGATTAGCTCCTTTGGTGGGAAACGTGTTCCTTGATTTGGGGGTCGGGTCCCGCACGAAGCCGAATGACGCGTAGTCTGATATTCGGTCGTGACAGCTTGTGCTGCCCCATGTCATACTGTGAAGGGACCAGATAAATAATTACTGAAATAAATAAAAAAAATACAAAAATTAATGAAAATTAAAGAAAAAATAAAAGAAAAAGGGAGAGGGGGTGGGGGTTGGGGGTTTGAATGGAAAAAGTATTAGAAATTATAAGTAATTTGATAGTATAAGATATTTAAAGGTTATATATTGTTTGATAGGTCAAATAAATCATAGAAATTGATAGAAAATGCGAGAAAAAGAAAAAAAAGATTGATTATTGTTCTGAATCGATGTCAATATGGGTAAGGGATCGAAATTGTATATTTAATGATTAGGGTCTTTATTTGAGATTAATATAAGAAGGATTTTCTTTCAAATGAAAGGTTCATAACCAAGCCAAGAAAGGGTTCCTTCTCCAGCATCAGATCCCGAAGAGAAATCGAAATCGTGAGTTGTGAGTGGTTAGATGTTTGTGCATGATATTTCATATGATTATATTTGAGATTAAGCAAGATAAATGAATAATCAAGAAGACATGAACATGCATACTTAAACATGTGGTATTACTAGTCTGGTTTACCATTATTGCCTGAATTGATTGGGTTGATTGGTATAAGTCTATTTGTGTCTATGTATTGCCTTGTGCAATGAATGTTCCGATTAATGACATAACAACATGTGCCTGCATAGGGTAACCTATACTATCCTTGAGAGCACTCCGAGTCTGGTAACGTGACGTGGAGATGCCAAACCATACGGAATAAGGTCAGATAGGGTTTATTATTCTATTACAAACTTAATAACCAATTTTACAGATTTGGGGAATTGTTTAAGTGGAGCTACCATCACTTAAAATCTCGACATTGTCAATGGAATTGGGCTGTAGAATTGTGTTTGACAGATTTTACAAATGTCTAAATATAAGAAAAGACAAAAAGTAATTCACCTAGGATACCACTGACAAATCCTAGCCTTATCTAGGACCCAGAAAGACTGCAAGTTTATGGCAGCCCAGACATGACCTTTGTGCTCACCTTAGAAGGATCTTCATAATTGAATAATTATATTTGCATGTGCTTGTTTTATTTACTGAGTTATGTGCATTCTAGTTCCCTGGAATAGGTGTGACTGTATAAATGGGTTTAAGCTGTGCTTGTGTGTTCTAGAAGTATTTGTGTTTTCCTAACCACTCACCTGGTAGGTTTCTGCTAGATTGCTATAACTGGTTGTTGCAGGGGCTGCTTAAGAGGGCTTTGGTTGTGAGTTTGGTTCCCAGTTAATTCACAACCAAATATATAGGATATCTATATATGTGGTTGTTGGTGTGTGACACATGTGTTTATTTGGTTTCTTGCATCTTCTCCCAATATGTATATCTTGTGTTTGGGTGTGGGTAAGGTTTGTAATGAGATAACAGGAATGTAAAATATCAATATGTGTAATCCAATAAAACTATTGTTTCTTATGTCTTCCATTGTTCTTTTATTGAATTATCTTTCTACTACACGTTATTGCTTTTAGCCTTGTAGACTCACTATATGCACCGTTGGATATTGGACAATGTATATAGTAGGCCTACGAAAAATTGTCATGCAATATTTTTGTGTTCAGAGTGTGACATATATCACCAACAATCTTCATGGGTTTGATGGACTGAGTATTCTAGGAATATCTTGATCTGTTCATGATAGTCTTTATAGATGAATCCTTATCTATTCGAAGATGGTAGAGGAGTATAATGAGCATTTGAGGATGGTTTTGGAGACTCTTAGAGCTTGAAAGTTATACACCAAGTTTTCTAAGTGAGAGTTCTGGTTGGGGGAAGTCAAATTTTTCAGAAATGTTATATCAGCTAGTGTTGTAGTGATGGATCCCAAGAAGATCGAGGTTGTTGTGCCTTGGGAGCCTCCCTGCTATGTGACCAAGGTGCAGAGTTTTTGGGCTTAGCAGGATATTAGCATCACTTTGTGGAGAACTTCTTTGTTTTAGCAAGCCTGTTGATGCATTTAACATGCAAGCGCGAGCCATTCATTTTGTATGAGAAGTACAAGCAAAGTTTTGTAAAATTGAAGTCTCTTTTGGTTTACGCTCCTGTTCTTACTTTTCTAATAAGCGAGAAAGATTATGTGGTATATAGTGATGGGTCGAAGCATGGTTTGGGTTGCATGCTGAGGTAAGATAGAAAGGTAGTCGCTTATGCCTCGAGACAATTAAGGTCACATAAGTGTAACTATCCTATTCACAATTTGGAGTTGGCAGCCATTATGTTCGCATTGAAATTTGGCATCATTATCTATACAATGAGACATGAGGAGTCTTCACAGACCATAAAAGTCTTAAATACATCCTGACCTAGAAGGAGTAAAATTTGAGATAGTGGAGATGGTTTAAGTTGATAAAAGATTACAATCTTGTAATCGATTATCATCGTGGGAAAGCCAATGTGATGACAGATGCATTGAGTAGAAATACTTTATCTTCCTTGGTGTATATTTGTAATAAAAAGCATATTAATCAGAAAAATATCTTGAAAAATACTGTAGACTCCTTATGAATAGTAGAGTCTAATTAAATTAAAAAAATTATATTTTTCTCATATACATAATTTACAAAAAATCATAATACCCTATAATGTTTATTAAAAAAAATACCAATAATTAGAAATATCTTTCTAAAAATTTTTTAAAAATTTTCTAAACAATTATCTTCAATCGCATCACTCATCATTACTCATATATCACCAAATTCATTTTCTATCCCTTTCTTTCTATTTTTGTAGCATATATTTATACACATATTCTTATGTATATACTATCTTACTTGTTCATAATTACTTTATAACCATAGTAATTTGTGTTATTTCTTATGATAGAAATTTTCTCCCATAACTCAGAAAGGACTAGACTTAAAGGTCTTAGTCATCGAAATGACTTGGATTCCAAGATTGACAGGTATCGGGATGTGAAAAGATGAAATTATCCCGAGATACCGAATTTCGAGAAATACACCATCTGAGGCTCTTTTAAAGGTGTCAAGAGTTTTGGAGGTGTCAAGAGCCAAGAAATAAACCTGCAAGTCCAAATGACTCGACAGGTAGGAGTATGAACACGATATCTAAGTTGGATTCTTTCGAGTCGTACACTTACGTCATAACCTAACAACTATTAATTTCGGTCTTCACCAATCTATTATTCATACTTATCCATTTCAATAGTATCTATAGCTTTTCATATCCTTGACCCATGGGTTATGAGCCCACCAATTTATGATTTATCAGGTTATTAGGCTTAAGGCCCAACCTGCTAAGATTCAAAACCTCACATCTCATTCTGTTGTTGTTTTCCCCTTTCAAGGATAGTGTGAGGACCCCCTCTCTAAAGGAACACACTCAACTCACCTCTCAAGGTATTGTCTGGGGAGGAGAATGTTAGCTCTCTAGTCTAAGGCCAGTGAGCCATGTTCAATCCATGGCCACAACTATTAGAATTTGGACCGCCACCCAGTGTCTTTTGTTCCTACAAGGAGGACGTCTTTTACCAATTCAGCCGATGTGAGGACCCCCTTCCTAGAGGAACACACTTAACTCACATCTCAAGGTATTATCTTGGGAGGAGGACATTACCTCTCTGACCCAAGGCTCAGTGAGCCATGTTCAATCCCAGTGGGTGGCGGTTCGAATCCTAGTAGTAGCAACCAACGATTGAACATAGTTCACTAGGCCTTGGGCTAGAGAGATAACTTTCTCCTCTTCAGAAAATACATTAAGATGTAAGTTAAGTGTATTCTTCTAGGGAGGGGGTCCTCACAGATAGAACATGAGCAGTAGCAGTTCCATATGAGGAGTGAGTTTTCGGATGCCTTAGGAGCTGGACTATCGCATACGCACTTCACGGATTTCTTTCTGGCACTTCTTTTTGAGATTTACCATTTTTTTTGAGTTAGACTTATACTATATTTTGGACTATGTTTTTAATTTTGGACTTGTTCATTATAGACCCAAGTTTTGGGTTTTGTTTATAAAGTCTTCCTCTGGAATTTGTTACTCTGTTTTACCGTGCTAGTTGCTATATTACTATTAGACCTGCTCCTTTTTTATTTAAAATCAAATATATTTTATTTTAGAAAACGTATTTGAAAAGCTAATTAGCCTTGTGGTATTCTGATTGGCCCACTTGTTGGGCCAATTTGGATTTCAAGGCAATAAAGGTCCCAGTTTCTTGGAGTGGGTCCTTACATATCAAGGCAATAAGTATGCATAGTACAACACCTTACAAGCATATTACTGCAACATACATCTTTTGATTTATTGGTCTTATCATTCTTTCATATAGCATAATATAGTTGATCATGCTGGATGTTAAGAAAATAAGAAAAAAGGTTTGTCCACTCAGAGGTTTCATAGTCCACTTATCCGTCAATTGAGTTTTGGATCGATTTCTCGAGGTCCTGCCACTGTAGGTATCCAGCTATGCATAAAATTATATCCAAATTCTCAATAAACTAGTTTTGCGACAATTCTGGAAAATTTTTATATTTTTTCTTATTTTCTAAGTCTTCTTCTATTTATTTAACCTATCAATTCACATTCAAATCTCACAATCTTAGTATCAATAAACTCAAAATTAAATCTAGTATTTTTCTTAATTCCTTCCTTTTTTTCTAAATTTTAAAATATTTTAAATAATTTTAAATCTGATCCAAAAAGAAAAGTCAACATCAGGTCATTCATCTGTCACTCACCCATTGACATAACTTACTAGATCTCAATAAATCACACCCAAGCCTAATACCGTACCAACACGTGGCCCAATCACAAGGTGTCACATTGCCCGAACCTAGGCTCGAACTCGACACTATCCTCTTAACCAAATGACATATCACCTGAATATGTAAGTGACACGTCGTCTGACCCAATGACCAGATACAAAGAGGGACTTGTATGACTTGTTGTTTGAGGTCGTTTTCAATCTCTCGCCGACCAATTTGTAGAAAAATCATAAAAACCAATCTACACAAACACAATACCAACTTCTATTAAATCTATCCCAAATTAAAGCTCATTAAACACCAATCATAATCCCTCAAAATCCACTTATTTTCATTGACTAAAACAAGAAAATCGAAGGTGAAGGTTACCCGAATTCTAAGTTACCATCTTACCTAAAGTCAAGACCTAAAAAATCAGATTCAGCACAAAAATAATTGGGAAATACTCGTGAGAATAAATAAAAACTCAAGCATCATTTTCACTAGCTCAGGAAACAGTAGGCATAAAACCCAGAAAAAATTGATTTAACCTACACCGATTCTGGTCAAGCATCAAACCTCTCTTGTTCGAAAGAATCGAAACACATCGAAATGGTACCAGCCGTACTTAATAATAGAAGGATTTGGCAGAAATATGTAAAATTGTCCCTCCTAAGAAAATGATTCCAGAATAAATGGTTAATAGTATTGAAAAGAATAAATACCATATTATATACTTTTAAAATATCATAATAAATCCAAATATATTTCCAAAAATTTTCAAAAACTTCATTATCTCTTATAAATCATCATTAGACCTAAATAAGGTTTTACAACTCCAAAATCACTTATAAAACTTATTTTATGATTTTTCAATCATTAAATATATAATTAAGGATGATATCCTTATAATTATAATAAATCACCAACAACAGAATTATTCCTTTCCATAAAATCAATTATGCCTCCTCAATTCCCAAAAGGATATAATTTATAATGGAAAATGCCTTAAAAATTAAAGCACAACAGTTACCGGGTGCAAAGAGATAGAATGTCCTCGGGTACCAAATTCCAAGAAAATACACCCCAATACTTCTTCTAAAAACATCCTAATCCAACCACATACTCACAATTGATCCTGGCTTATAAGTTATAGGCACACCAACCTAAAAAAAACGAATTGAGCTTTTAGGCTCAAGCAACCCGAAAATCCAGGGTCTCACATATTGAATAGGCGGTGCTGGATTGCATAATAGAGACAAGGGTCTTACTGTAGGGGATTTTATATGATGTGAGGTGGGAATCTAAGTTTCATTTGTATGCACAGAACTTGATTTGATTTTGATAATTAAAATATGATAAATATACAATTTTGAATAGAGTCTATGCTTACATTGATTATAAATGCCATGATATTTTTGTTAAATTTCTTACTATGACTATGATGTATCAAAGTATGATTTTGATCATTATGCATATTTCTTTTGTGTAGATGTATTGAGGGTGTGTGATGAACATGATGAATCTTCAATTGTATTGAGATTATGGATTGTGGTTTGATACTTGTATTGTGAGGGATTGTTGAGGGTGTGGCCTAGTGAGCTCATGTTGGAGTTGAGAGACCTTTTGAGGTTAATTGTGGTGTGCGGGATTGATGCAGATTCATCCTGGTGAGCTTGTGTGAAAGCCAGAGTGTTTGCAAGTTGAGTGTTTGGTGAGTAATTGATTACTTACTGTAAGTGGAGAGTAATACCGTTCGGAAAGCAATTGATTACTTCTAAGGATAATCAATTACTATCCTTTCAAAAAGATTTATTCATTCAACAAGTAATCAATTACTCACTGCACTTGTGAATTTATTCATTCGGCAAGTAATTGATTACTCCCATAGAGTAATCGATTTCTCACTACAATTGTGAATTTATTCATTCGGTAAGTAATTATTCTCCTAGAGTAATTGATTACTTACTGTAAGATATGAATTTCACCATTTGACAAGTAATCAATTACTAAGGGGAAGTAATTGATAACTTAGCCTTGAAAATGCCCAATTTATCATCCTTTGGTCTAATTATTTTCTAGATAACAACCCAATGACAATTATACCTTTCCAAAATATTAATGAGCTGATTTGTGATCCTGTGAGGTGAGTGGATATGTGATGGGTATTGGTGAGGCTACTCATGCATTTCATGTATTATGGTTTGTTGTATATATACAAAGTATATGTGTTTTCATAGGTATAATCTGGAATTGATGAATAATACTTACCAAGGAATGGGATATGGGATCTCACCTATCTGTGATATGTGCTAAGTATATGGAATTGAAAAATGCTGCTTACCTAGTATATATTCTGACTATATGGGATCTTAGCAAAGGGGATAGTTGCTTACATAGGAGTTGTATGGTTGGTTACTTATGTGTTTGTGCCTTGATTTGCGTTGACTTAACAGGCCACCTAAATTTTTGTATTGTGTGTGATTGAGATTGAATGTGATATTGTGTGTGATTGAGATTGAATGTGATATTGTGTATTATGCATATCCTGATGACATGTTTTACATGTTATATTAGTCCCTGATTTTAGTATAGTTTTAGGACACTCAAAGAGATAAATTGTGAAATCACGTCTTAGTTGTATGTCCAGTTAGTATGTTTAAGTATAATCAGCATTTTTCTAGTGGTTAACATGTTCGTTTGACACTTTGACTGAGACAGAAATTGAGGCAATGAAAAATTACCGTTTTGCCCCTATCAGACCCGAACTTGTTTTTGTGCCCGTTTATACCATAAGGTCTTATTTGTACCCTTTTTAAGCCCAATCGGGTATCTTTGGGCCGAGTTTGTTTAAATCCAGGCCCACTTGACTACTTCAGGCTGGACTCTCTTTTTTTAAGCCCACTAGGGTTTTGAGATCGGGTTATATAAACCCTCTTTAAGCCTATCTAATCACCCTAGCCACTTCCGTTGCGTTTGTTTCAGACAAAAACCCTTGTCTTTTCCTCCTTCACTATTTTTCACTCCACTAAGCCCTATTCTTGATTTTTGTGCTGCCATCAATCTTTCTTGATTGGTGTGCACTCCTCCTCCCAATCCAACGCTCGCGTTAAGCTCCTTTCTTTTCCATTGCTCAATTGCTTGTGTAAAGCTTAACGGTTTTGTTGGTTTTATACGTCGATGAGGGAACGGTAGGATTCCTCTCTTTTGTATTTTAATTCGGGTTTGCAATTGCAGATTCTAATATTGGTTTGATTCAGGTGGTTCTAAATCCGGATCACGTGATAAAGGCAAAGAAATTGCCACCAGCTCTTCTGCACGTGAGGTGGGAAACTATACCTCATATATTTGATCGGCAATTGTTTCATCTTTGTTGCTTATGTTTTTTTTTCTTTGATTCATTTTTCTTTAGTTATTATGCTGCTTATTCTCTCTTGATCCTTCTCCTTTTAATTTATCATGCGTCTTTAAGAGAAAGGTACTTTATTGTCATCTTGTTGCACCCTTTAATTTGTTAGCTTGATTGACCATCCCTCTCAAAATAAAAATTAATGCATCCTTGTATTTCCTTCTTAACTTTGTCTTGTAGCACACTATTATTTTGGTACTACAATCCTTCTATGTTGATGCGAAATCTTTAGCTTTGACGGTGCCCCTCTCCTTTCTTTTTCTTCCATAGTGGGGTTGTCTCTTAATTGCCTAATTTTTGTTTTATGCCAAATGAAACCGTGCCTTGCTGAAATTGAGGAGATGGATATATTGGGTCTTTCATAATACAGCCATAACCAAGAAATATAGCCATACCTGTTTCCCGAAGTCAATCCCACGAGCCTCTTATCCTCATCCAATCCCAACAAGAATAGAAGTGAGTAGCTTCCAATTTGGCTTGTAGTCGTAGGCCTTCAAGTATAGGAACTTATGAATCTAACCTTTTTGAATAAATATGAAGAAGAGATCAGAACACCCCAGCCCCTGTTGTCGATCCGCCAGCGGGTGATCCGCGAACGAGACTGTCAGTAAACCAACAAAGTCGATCCCTTTCCGCTTTGAACTCTAGTTAATGATTTTTTTTTTAGTCATTTCCATCCATTTGATGTCTAATGCATTCATGAACCGGCTCTCTAACTGATAGGATACTTTTCTAAACCCAAAAAGGGAAATTTGTGATGGCTGAACTCATTGAACCCTTAAGGAGATCAGTTTTCAAAATCGCTAAATGGGAACCCTTTGGATATTTGGTTTAGCTGGCTGATTTTATAACCAACCCCGTCATAGGTGAGCCTCTATCTATACTATAAGGAGGTTCGGTTCCATAGGTCTTTGTACAAGCCAATGGATGGATTGGTGGTGGTCACGCTTCACTTACCTAGAAGAGCTTTAAAGCAAGATTTTTTCACCAGCTTCCGCATTTCCTTTGAATACAAAGTGGCTGCGTTTTAGTTCACTGGTATGCTAAGGTTGCTCTGTTGTCTGGAGTCACTATACAGGAACTCAAGGAATGCAGGGAAATGATAGCTGTTTATCTTATTGCAATTTTCCTCTTTCTTTTAATTCTTTTAATTCTTATGGTACCACATATTTCTTTTTTCTGCATCCTTTGTTGGTACTTTTCGTCATTTTGCGGTAAAGCTACAAACGATGCAGGTCATTGTCATTACTTTCCTTATTTCTCATACTCCCACATTCGCAGCTCACATATAGGCCAAGAACCATCTTGTCACTTTTCTTTTTTTTAATCTTCATATGCGCAGCTCATTCTTCTTGTCTTTTTGTTCCTTTCTTACAACCTCATATGCATGTACAATAAGCTACGTGTCCTTTTCTTTTGCTTTAATAGTTTGTTTTTATTTCTTTTCTTTTCTTTTGTAGTCTTGTACCCAATTAATATATGGTAAATAATTAATATATGGGGAAAAGGATATTCCTTTGGAATAGTAAAATTGTAGGTGTAAAAAAAGGGTATGATTAATAAGATTTTATAATATGAGTTTAGATAAAAATAAACTTATGGGATTTTATGCCTGTTACTGATAATATTTTTTTTTTTTGGGAGGGGGTTTCAGAAAGGTATTGTTGTTGAATTTTATAAATACTAGTTTATAAGCTTAATGTAATTATAGAACGAGTTTATACTTGAGTATATTTGAGGATGTGTGGTTTAGTCAAGTATATTGATTTATAAGTCTATTGTTTTGATATTATGGTTTTTATCAAGTATATTGATTTATAAACGTAGTATTTTTGGAACTGTAACGTTTGTCAAGCATATTGTTTTATAAACATTCTATATACATCAGTTTGGTATCTACAGTTAATAAAGGTTCGCTTGGCCAATGTGAATTGAGTATACGGAATCTCAGTGATAGGGGAGAGTTGCTTGCCTGTTTGGGAGTTGTATGGGTGTTGTCTTCATTTTGCCTGTCAGGTCCTTCGCAGGTTGGCTCGTATTGAGTATTGAGACGAGTATGATACGTGTAGGTTTTCTCTGCCTAGTCTCGGACAACACTAGTAGTAGGGGTTACATGTATACTTATTATTTTCTTAAAAATATAAATTAACACTACCACTGGGCTTTTGGTTTCCCTTTAGCTTACTCGAGGAGTGATTTATTATATCCATCCCGATAGATTTTGATAGGCATTATTAGCCGTGTGGTATTATGAGTTTTTGAGTTATAACCTATTGGACTGGAACTATGTTTTTTATAATAACATCAAATGTATGAATTCTATGTTTTTTGAGTTGCATCAGTTATGTCCTTGTTCTTATAGTAAACCGTTTCTTCTCTTCTTAGTATGTGCCTTTGTTTCCCCGTAGGACCTATGATGCGGTGACTCCTACTGAGATTATTATCTCACTCATTGTTATTTCCTCCTTTCAAGAGTAGTTCGTGAGCCGTAGACAGTGTTTTGAGATGTGTGAGCTTCGTACGACTTGGCTGGACTATCACACCTGCACATTTTACATGGTTTTCTTTCCTGACATTTCCTTTTTAGACTCATTTTGATGTTTTGATTATTATTATATCCTTATACATTTACTACATTACTAGTTACGGTTTTATGTGCTGGGATTTAAGTCCAGTTTGTGATTTTGGGATTGTGACTGTATGGACCCGTATTTTGTTTTGGATTTTTTTGTTTATTTAATAAAGTCTTTCGTCGTGATATTTTGTTCACTCCAGTGATATACCAGATGTTTATTTCTTATTTGACATGCTCCAATTCTTGAAATATTAAATATGTTCATTTTGGGAATCGTGTTTAAAAAATCTTATAAGTCTTGTGGGATTCAGATTGGTCCACGTGTTGAGCTTGTCTAAGTTTTACGGCAGTAATCCAATTCTTGAAATATTAAATATGTTCATTTTGGGAATCGTGTTTAAAAAATCTTGTAAGCCTTGTGGGATTCGGATTGGTCCACGTGTTGAGCTTGTCTAAGTTTTACGGCAGTAAGGACCTGCTTTCGGGTTTGAGTCCTTACATAAATCGAGCATTTATCTTTACAAGACTACCTCTTCGGGACAACATACAAATCTCAAGAAAAAGAAGATAAAAATAAGATAAGAAGATAAAAACCGAGGTCATAAGAACTTATCTATTCTAGAAGAAGATAGATCAAGAACTTATCCATTTCGGATAATAGTTATCTAATATTAAGTATATAAACCCGAGACTGCCTATAGTCAGGGCAGCCAGTTTTTAGCATCCATCAGAATTAAGAGAGAATTCCTTTAGCATGTCTGGCTAGAAACTTATAATCCAACCAACTTTATATTAATTTATTATCCAAATCCTTCAGGAGATTCTACAATAAAAGATTGAAGTCTTTATTTATTGACAATTGCATGCCTGAACCAACAGTAACACAATATCTATATCGAGCGGGAAGCCTGGAATTTGGAAACATAACCACAATCATCGGCAATCGCCACCCTTCATTCATATTACTGATGAATACTATTCCTAGCCTCTTGCCAATATATTAACCGTAACATATTCAAACCCTGCATTTGACCCTTTGCACCATAATACCCAGCTAGTTTAGCTTATCAGAAACCAACTTTATAGAGGAGATTCCAGGAAATCTGTTGCAGTTAACTTACAAATGACATTACTTAATGCTTATTGTCTTTGTCGTCGTCATCATCATATCACCATCATCCCACAATCTATTGCACAGCGTTCTTCATTCTTTTCTTGATTTTCACTTTCTAGAAACACCAAGTAGACCTAAATATATGAACACCGCACATTTGGTGCTGTATAAATTACCAGTCATCAGATGTACAAATTGCTGTATGATGGTGAGCAGGGTGAGCCACGTCAGCAGCCAGATGATAGTATCCCACAGCAATTCCCCACAAACGCAAGAATCTAGCACTAACACTTGGACTACAAAACTCTCTCACAGGCCTACATATATGTCAGAATATCGCTGAACTTGTTCTTCTAAGCTGGTATTTCTGTTCTGGTATAGATTCACATAGAAATGTCTTCTCGAATTCCTACCAAAAAAATAAAAAATCAAAATGAAACCAAATTAAATAATCTGAAAAGCATTCAAAACTAAATGAACAAAGTTTTAATTGAGAAAGATCATAAAATCTTAACCAAAAAGAAAAAAGAAAAATAGACCCATTTACATTCATATAAGCTTATAAAGCCTTGCAACTTGAATGATTTACCATAATATTCAAATGTTTATGGTTCCACTCCAATATGTTTCAATTGCCTCATAAAACACTATAATAGACTCACATACAGATAAAGCATTTCGAGCTACAAGATTTGGTTATGCTTTACAAGATAAATACATTTAGAGCACATTCATGTGATAATAAATGGGAGTATGGGTTATAGCACCAGTTCAATTTCTTCTTCTTCTTCTGCTTTTTTTTGCTAGAAAATTGGAAGAAACAGTTCAGGCACATACAGGCGAGTATTACATAAGTATCATCGTGCCCACTAAAATTTAATATCCCAGCCAGTGATATAACACCAACTATTGAAGAGAGTGCGCCCCAATTGAGCATTGCACAAAAGATTTCCAGTAGTAGCATAGAAGGCCTAATTGCATAGCTCCTGGCATTTGGCTGGGTGAACCAATAAGCTCGAGTTTCTGTCATTAAGAGGGTGTCTTGAACTTGGGAAGCAAAGTTAGAACTAGTCAAGTTGCTGAAATGAAAAAAAAAAATTTATCCTGAGAAGCTGATATTGCCAGAAAAGAAGATCAACTTCAGCGCTCTATGGTCCTATTTATCTTTTAGAATCTACACCGAAAGAATACATCCATAAAGATATTGCCAAAATGTTGCATTAAGCACATTTACACCTCGATGGAGTTAATTCCCCATCTGTCCTTCCTTTATCCTCTCCCCACACGGATATAATATGATTACCTCTTATGGTTATTCACTAAATTGATTTTGTCTATTAAATCAGGTTCCATCCAGTTGGTAGACATAAATACCAGCGAGGAAAAAAGTTTAAACACATGATCACACAACCAATCAGATCAAATAATTTGGAGGAATCCAAATCTATCTCTTATTGAACTCAAGAAAGCTTGAAATCAACTACGTTGTTATAATATGACAACAAGAGACATAGCATGACATGTGGTAAAAATAATTAGTATATGTATTCGGTACCTTCTCTTTCTTGAGCTTCAAACTTTCCTCCTCCAGGCGTGATACCTTGCTGACCAGCTCATTATGATAAGCCTAATTTGCAGATAGATCAGATTCCAGATAAGGATAAGAAAAAAAAACTGAGGAAGTAAAAAGAACAAATTAAAAAACCTACTTGTTTCCTAGCTCGTGAGCGGGCAGCAGATTCCCTGTTCTTGATCTTTCTCCTCAGCCTCCTCTCGATGGTCTTCTCAGGAGCATCAGGGGAAACCCTCTTTCGTCCTGACGTCGAAGTGTCAGATAATGTGACTGTCGTAAGGGCCTGGGGTAGAACTGTTTTACGGGGTGAACTTTGGAGGGTTACATCATCAACACTCGCCAACTCTAAAGGACTTGGAGATGGATCAGCAAAGAGCCCCGCTTGTACCAAGAAGTCCTCCAAAGTAATTTCACCAAGCGTGGGCAGTCTATCCTGACATTTTATCTCGTCGCCAAATCTTTTCTTCTGTCCTTGCTGAATCTCTCTCCAGACCTGATCAACCGTCTTTCCACTCAACGCTCTAGCCAAAGTTAAGCTTGCTTGACGTTGGAGTAAGGACTTGGAGGTGTTTCCAACATCCATCTCCATCGACTGATTTGCTTCAGCGCTCCACACATTATTAAGAAGCTCATCAAGGTACATACCACTCAAAGATTTCCCCAAATTCCCCAATTGGTTTTCGACTTCGCTGAGAGGGAGACTGTACCATGAGTTGTGCCTTGTCAATTGGCATGTTGCCAGATGAGATTGGTGGTCATTACTCTGAGACCCCATCGTTTGAATCCCCATCCACCAAACACCCACCAGCTAAACCTGTCTCCACAAGAGGAAAAGAGCAATGGACAAGCTCTACATCACTTTAAAAAAACCTATAGAAAACCCTGAAGAAAATGTCGGATTAGTCGAATAAAGCTTCTCTCTTCCGCTTCTGTGAGTTATGTTTTGAAATTTCCCAAACGAAAATATTACTTTGAATGCAATGTTTATTCAGTTTGCACAACCCAAAAACAAAAACAAAAGAAAACAAATGGAAAAAAAGGGGAACTGAAACTTGGAAAATAAAAGGGTACTGAAGAAAATCCGCAATGCCGCAAATGATCCGCTTGAAGAAGGCGAGCATGCATAAACAAAACGTCATTTAAAAATCTCCAAAGGAATGAGGCAAACAACTAAAGCAAAAACAACAGGATCGCAAATTCCTCACATTTTCTCATCATTCTTGTTTACAAAACGAGGGTTTCCAACGAATTTCTGGCATTTACCCAAAAAAAAAAAGGAGAGAAAACGGTTTCTCCCCATTATTTATTAACAATTGAGAGTAAGAAGAGAGAAGCGAAGGCGCGATACGGATAAGCACGATCACATCTAGAAAGAAATCACACGACGTGAAATTGGGAGAAAGTAAAAAAAGAAAAAGAAAAAAAAAAGGGACAAAAAGAGAAATGAAGAAAAAGAGAAAAAAAGGAACAAAAATGATTAGAGTGGATACCTGGAAGAATACGATTAGACAATAAAAGGATCTGATCTGATCTGATCTGATCTGATCTGATCTTTGGATCAAATGAGATGATGATGAAAAGAAAACAGAACAGAAAACGGCGTCTTCGTTTTATGCGCACTTGTTCTCTCAACAGAATTCCACGTATTCCATTCCCCCCAAAATGAGGAGTAAAGAGCAAAGAAATAATCACAGTAAAATAATGGACAGTTTTCTACGGATTCGAATTCACAGTAAAGACGGTTGCCCAAAAACCAGGTTGTAGGCTTCATTAATGTCACGCTCCAATGGGCAGTTGGGCTCTTACATCGTGCGCGCTTCATTGCGGGTCATGCTTTTGGTAGGGTGCTTTTCGTTTGATGTTATAAACAATAATTAATTTATATCAAATAAATTTTTTTTAATTTTTTAATTTTTTAATTTTTTTCAACATCAATTTTAATTTTAATATTTTCCATAATTTTTATCTACCAAATATCTTATACTCTTTCTATTTTGCCAAGATTTTTATATTATAATTTAATAAAGAAAAAATATAACTGAAAATAAAAATACAACTAAAAAATCTCTTTGTTACTCTAAAACAAAATCTATATTTGGTTTCCAAAATTAACCATTAAATAAACATAAAAATTCATCTTTAGTTCTAACCACAAAACCACCAAAATTAGAATATCAAACACCACAAAAGATATCTTAATTATTTAATTATACTTCGAGTCTTAAAAATATAAATAGAACTTCTTTTATTCGAATGATATTCGTCTTAACAAACTTCAATCAAAATTTTGCAAAGATATTAATCCTAAAATATTGATTTTTTTTATTAATTGACATCACATGTTTTGGGACAGATAAATCGAGCCTTTTTCAGAATCAGAATTTGGTTTTTATCTCCGAGTGATTATCAGTATCACCGTACTTTTGGTTACTCGTATCCTTTTGGACTGTAACTGGGGCTTTTCTTTGGAAGCCGCTTTCAAAGCTCCATTTCTTAACGACTTTTGGACCAGGTTAAATTTATTTTGGTTTGATTTTCATTGAACAAAATTTATGAAAATTCAGACCAAATCGAATTGTTTTCATATGTAACCTAAATTTTATTAAACCAAAATTTATTCGCTTCATTCTAGTCTACACCAATCAAACTCAATATTATCATCTTCAATAATTTTATTTTAATAAAAAAATCTAATTTAATATAATTTAAGAAATATATATTTTTAAAATTATAACATAGTTAAATATAGTAAAAATAATTTTTTTACTAACACTCTCAAAATTATTAAAATTATTAAGAGGAAAAGATTTGATTTCTTAAAAATATTTAATTAATAAACTCGGTTCATTTTATATTTTGGACTAACCAAATTATCTATGAATAAGTACCGAGCCAAATCCCAAAAAATTTTAGTCTGTTCAAACTAAACTAAAATTTAAATTTTAAGCTTGATTAAGATCTAAATTTAAATAATTTAATTTCGGTTTTCAGTTATTTAGGATAATTCAAGTTCAGGGCTCACCCCTAATAACATGTTTTCTATCACCTAAACTCTTATATTAAGATTGAAAAGAAAAGATTTTATATTTGTGCATAGTAATTTCTTGGGGTTAAATAGTATGTTCTTAAAACTACAACATTTTGCTGCCATATCGTAGATGAAAGCCAACATGCCTCCCATCTTTTGACGTGCTATTTCCTTTATGACAACTCTTTTGCTTTTACTGTTTGAACCTATAACGCCTAGATAACTAAAAACTACAAAGGAAATTAAAAAAATGAAAAAAATAAAAACATTTAAGATAACATGACCACTAACACTCTATACACTCAAACCAAATATGCAAATATCAACCCTCCGGGAAATTCACAGATTTTTCCCTCCTTCACCACACAAATGACCATGAAAACTCAAACCAAGAATCTCAAGGGTATAACAAACCCTTATAACCGTTGAATATTGATGAAAAAGCATACTTAGTCCTTGCATATTATTCTAAATAATATGTATGAGTTAAATTATGATGAAAATGTAGACTAAATAGTACTTTTATTATTATTTTATGTTGATATTTTTCCTTAAGTTTTCATTTTTAATATTTTTAGCAATATAAAGCAGCTAAATTGTCACAATATACCCTCAATAGCCTAGATATTGTATCCACAAGTCAACGCTCAATGATGAAACTCTTTAACCATACTCCTTGTGAGGTAGCCTCAAAACATAAAACAAACTCAGCTTCCGTAGTGGAAGTAACAATCAATGTTTGCTAGGTATTTTTTCAAGATACTGCTCTATTGATATTTTGGGCACTTGTTTAAGCTAAATTTATCATCCTTTACAATAGAAGCAATGCTTGGTGAATAATTTTTCATCTGAAAATTTTCCAAGATTTAATTGATATAGGTTTATTGAGATAAACCTAAGATACTTCGATGTCTATTTCGATGAATCTTGATGCCAATGATATATGATGCATCACCTATATCTTTCATATCAAAATTCTTATAAAGAAATTGTTTCACGTCATATCGCATATCCTTGTCATTTGTTGCAAGCAAAATATCATCCACAAATAGAACAAGGAAACAAATTTTACTCCCACTTAGTTTTGGTATATACAATTATCCATAATATTCCCAACAAAACCAAATGAAGAGATAACATCTTAGAATATCAAATACCATTGTCGGAGGCTTGTTTCAATGCATAAATTGATTCATTTAGTTTGCAAACCAGTTTCTCACTATCACTTGAAGAAAATCCTTCAGGTTGCAACATGTATGTCTTCTTATAGATCACTATTTAGAAAAGACTGTTTTCACAACCATTTGTTGCAATCAAGGTCAAAATGAGCTACCAATACCAATATTATATGTAAAGAATTTTTTTTTTATACAGGGCTTAGTCTCTGTATAGTCAATTCCTTCTTGTTGGATGAATTCTTTAACAACAAGTCTAGCTTTATATCTTTCTATATTTCCCAATGAGTCTCTTTTAGTTTTGAAGACTCATTTAGACCCAATTACTTTTTCACCTTTAGTCAATGCTATAAGGTCCCAAACTTTGTTGTTTGTCATTGAATTTATTTCTTCCTTCATGGTATTGTACCATAATTTTGACTCTCTACAACTCATTGCTTGGAAAAAAAGGATTCAGGATCAATTTCGGCTCCAACATTATAGTCAGATTCTTATAGATACACTAGATAGTTATTAGAGATTGCTGATTTTTTTTCTCTAGAAGATCTTCTTATTATTGGAACAACATTTTCCTGTGGTCATGTTGTTCAATAGGTTGTTCAATCATTTCTATATTATGTTGAAAAACTTGATCTACTTGAATATTATCAATAGTTTGTGGAGCCTCAATGATTAGTTTTTCAACACTCAATTGTAGTTGAGGAATGTTCATTTAAAGTAGAAGACTGGTCTTTCTCAAGAATCATATCTTGTGGAATTCCACTCCTTCTAATAAAGTCATATTCAAGAAATTTTACATTTCTTGACTCCAAAATCTTGGTGTTATAAGATGGACAGTAAAATCTATATCTTTTTGACCTTTCAGCATATCCAATGAAATAACTACTGATGGTCTTTAGATCTAGTTTTTTTTTTCTTATGGGTTATACATTACTTCAGACAGACATCCTTATATGTGAATACATTGCAAACTTGATTTCCAAACTTTGAACAAGTTAAATAGTGTCTTAAGGATAATTTTAGTTAGAACTCAGATTAATATATACACAGCTATCTTGTGTGCTTCAACCCATAAGGATTTAGGTAGCTTAGAGTTACTAAGCATACTACATACTATGTACAATAATGTTTGATTTCTTCTTTTGATAACACTATTCTCATCAGGCGAACTGACACGGTATATTGAGCAATTATACTGTTAACTTGAGAAAATTTTGCAAATAGTCCTAGAACTTGTCCATCTTCAATGTATCTATCGTAGTACTTACCACCTTTATTTGTTCTCACAATATTTATTTGCTTTCTGTATTGATTTTCTATTTTAGCCTTGCAAACCTTAAATGCTTCTAATGCTTCACTTTTGTGATAAAGTATACAGCGATGCATATATCATGAGTAATCATCGATAAAAGTGATTAAATATTTTTGACCATAAACATTCATATTTGGGCAACATATATTAAAATGGATAATTTCAAGTATGACTAAACTTCTCTTTGTATATTTTTTGACTCGTTAATCTGTTTACCCATTATGCAGTCTACACAAGTATTAAAATTAGTAAAATCTACATGATTGGGAATACCATTACTCACTAATCTTTTAATTTTGTCCATAGATATATGGCCTAATCTGCAATGCCATATGTAAAGGAATTTTCATCTATAACACATCATTTATTACCAGCTTGAACTCTGAGGACCCGTTCCCGGTAAATGGGACCCTCACCACTGTGTAACCCCGATCGACCCAACAAATGGTTCAATCTAAACTACACAAGGCTTTCGTTAACTCTTCAAAACCGATTTCCCAAAAATGTGTATAAATTTGAATCTTTCCTTTAAAAAAAGAACATGCAAGTCATAAAATACACCGACATAAAATGAACAATGGAGTACGCACACACACAATAGGCCATACGGTCCAAACATGCTACACACGAGTCCAATAAGGATCCACACGAAAAGTGCCCATGACACACATCATATATCATTATGACAATATGAGTTATATATACGTAACAAGTGTCAAAACCATAAAACAAGCCCACGATAGGTCTATAATAACAATCGCAAACTAAATCAAGCATGTACATTATCAAAGTATGAAAATATCAAAATGTAAACATGCCGAGTTTCAATACATGCAAGTGTAGTAGTCCATCCCTAAGACCAACACTAGAAAATAATCAACCTTAAGGACGATCGGCTACTTGAACGAACTAGCCTTGAAAAATTCAACAAGTAGGGGTGAGATCAAAGACCTCAGTGGGAGTTACATCGTCATAAACACATCTGGTGGACTATAGGCATACGGAAAATCATTTATAAAAATAGTTATTTAAAATGCTAGTATCATTCATGCATGCCAATATGCACTTAGGGTGTGTCACAAGTCATATGCGCAATGCATGTTTCATAAAATGAAATGCAAGATATATATACCAACCCAATAGGTTTCTTTAACTTATAAATCACACATATTCACATGGCTACTATGCCTTAAAGCCTATCGAGGTAGATTGTAAATCACTATTGGAATCCCTCGCACTAAAGGAAACTGAAAGCCCATTGGCGGTTAATTTCCTTTCACAAAATACACATAGATTCCCTACCGCCAGTGTTATATGAAGTTGAGTGGAGAAATCACACTATCACACTCAACCTCCATTCACATATATATAAATATACACAAGCCTACTAAGCTATAGCAAACATCAGGCAATCACACATATTCTATTCATACATCACTCTTAGGTAAGTCATAGTCCCCTCAGCTTGGGATTTCATGCACTTACCATGTTTGGCCAAACATCATTCCTCAATTCCAAGTGTTTCTAAAAACATATATATATATATATATATAATTTCACATGGAAACCCAAAAATGCAATGTAATGCAAGTAAACACCATAAATGACATTGATAAGGGGGATAGTTTGTATGATTTGATGTTTTGTTGTGTGGAATAGGTTTATGGTAGGTTTGAGGTCTCAAAATGGTGTACACGGGTTGTAGGAAGGGTACAGGGGTCGTCAGAATTGAACCAAGCAAAGGTGACAAAGAAGTACACGACCTGTGTACAAGAGTACACGACCGTGTACTCAACTAGGGGAGGTTGTATATAGGTGCCTGGCCTGGCAAACGACCATGTAACTTGTCTGGGGAGGCTGTGTACTGACACACGGTCTCAATATATGACCGTGTACTCCCCAGATAGGATGTGTACTGTTCTGTCCAGAACAATACAAGGGCGTGTACCCCTTCCCAAAGGGGTACGTGTCCCGAAATGCTCCCTAAACTTGCTGGAACTCTCAACAAACCTTACCATGGTTTCTCAGCAATGAAAAACACCTTGCAACACAATAGACACTCAAATTAAATGGCTCAAACATGATCAAATATATGGGCAAAAACACAAGTCTCAAGAAAGGATTCAATGTCGGTTCACATGCCCCTTCACATACATCACCACACAATTAATGTGCTTAATAGTTCAAATACATAATTCATGCATTCAAGGCATGGTAAGCAAGTTCATGTAACTACGATGTATATTAATCACATTACACGCATAGCCTCCATTCAAAACCGTGCAATTACCGTATTTTAGATTGAAAATACAAAATGATTACGTATACGTAAATGAAACATAAACTTCCAACTCTTGATGCACGAAAAACTCAACAGAAACTTCCACCTCTTGATGCGCAGAAAACTCAATGGCAATACCTTTGCCCTTATCGACCACTACAGCACCACCTAAATATACAAACCGACCAACACACACATAATCATAAAAAACCAAAAAAATCAACAAATTAGACTCGAAACTGAAAATGAAACCCTAGAGACCCCAACGACACGCTCACTAGCACACACCTCACACTAACGACGTGCTCACAACTCAAATTTCGGAAAACCAACCGCACATAGCTTCAAAACGACACCCAAGCACACCTGAGCACACAATCGGGTTTCTCAAGCCACACACACACTCCACAACACAGAAATCAACTAACCTAAACAATAGAATCACACAGAATCGACAATTCTATCAAAATCACAAAACACCCAAAATTACCAAAGATGCCATTTAACTAAAAAATGCACACCTACGGATTATGGGATGTTTTCGACTAACAAAAACCACCAAACTGACTTAGAAATATTAACAGGAAACTATCAGAACAAAAAACTCGATGAGAGAAATGAATATTTAGGGCACTTACCACAAAATCTCCAAAATTGCCTTGAAATAGAAAATTGATCAATCATCACTCCTCAAGAGATGACTAGTAGTGGAAATCAGCCGGGGGACGTTACAAAAGAGGTTAGGTTCGATTCTCGATAGTTTTCGTTGGAAGAAAATTGATGGATTTTGAACGGTGTTATCAAAAGGGAAGCATTAGGGTATTGAAAGACGGAGAGAAAAGAGAGAGAAAGGGGACTGCTGAGCTGATTCCGACACTAAGAACATTTAAGTGTCAGGTCAAGCTAGGTATTTATAACCTAGGCCAAAAATCTCAGAAAGACCTGATTAAAATATTTTGAAACCCTGATATGCCCCAAGTGGGCCAAATCTGGTTTTAAAACCATTAAACGTCAAAAATGGGTTAAAATAATTAATTGGGCTAAAAAAAGGGTAATCACGCCTGAAAATAAATTAACGGGCCCAAAATGGGCTTTTCGACTCAAAGGCCTCGGTTACTCAAAATGGACCCGGTAATGGCCAATAACGATTTTCACTTACTCAAACCTCGACACTTGACCTAAAACACTCGCTAAGACACCTAGACGCACACCTAGGCTTTCTATTACTGTGTCCATCCTAAAGTCAATGCTCGGGGCATCAGTCAACTCTCTCGGGTCAAAGGTTAACACTCGGTCAAACTAGTCAACTCGGTCAAACAGGTCAAAATCGAGCACTCTCGTTGACTGGTCATGCTAACTAGGCACTCAGAGGGACAAGGTCTCAATCCTTCCCTCCTTACAAGAATTTCTTCCTTGAAATTCACTTACCTTATACCTCAAATAACTGCGGGTACTGGTCTCTCATCGACTGCTCGGTCTCCCAAGTCATCTCCTTATATCTGTCACTGGGCCAAACCAATTTGACCATCGGAACACTATGATGCTAAAGCTATTTCACCACACTATCCATAATCACAATCGGCTGAGTCAAATATGACAAGTCGTTGGCTATCTCCATTGGTGGCATCTCTAAAACGTGAGAAAGATCCCTAATGTATTTCCTCAACATTGAAACGTGGAATACACTATGGATCCTCTGCAACTTTGGTGGCAAATTGAGTTAGTACGCCATAGGTCCAATTCTCTCGGTGATGGCATTATGGACCAATGTACCTCAGTGCCAACTTGTCGTGCTGCTGAAACTGATTCACACCTTTCCAAGGTGCAACTATCAAAAACACCATGTAACAACCTCAAACTCAAGATCTCGATGCCAATTATCAACATAGTTCTTCTATCTGTCTTGAGTTATCCTCAACCGCTGTATGATTAAAGACAACTGCTTTGTCGCCTGCTCAATCATCTTGAGTCTGTCAAGCTTCCTATCACCTACCTCATCCTAACGCAATGGTGTAGGACTCCGCCTACCATACAAGGCCTCATACAGTGCCATACAGATGGAAACTTAGAAGCTGTTGTTGTATGCAGACTTGGCTAACGATAGGCATCGATCCCAAGTGGCCAGTCTTTCCAACGCATATGCACGGAGCATATCCTCCAAAATCTAAATTGTCCTCTTTGACTATCCATCTGTTTATGGGTGGAAAGTTGTGCTGAAATTCAATCTGGTACCTAAAGTACTGTGAAACTTCTCCCAAAATCTAGACATGAATCTCGGATCTCGATTTGATACGATAGACATCAGGACTTCATGCAGTCTCACAATCTTGTCTATGTATCTCGATGCCAACCTCTCTGGTGTATCCGTCACTCTGATGGGAAGGAAGTGTGCAGACTTGGTTAGTTTGTCTACCATCACCCACTCTGCATCATATCCTCACTAAGATCTTGGCAATCCAACAATGAAGTCCATCGTCACGTGTTCCCATTTCCACTTCAGAATGGGTAGTGATTGTAGTAACCCTACGGGTCTCCAATGCTTTGCTCTGACCTGCTGACATACCAAGCATCTAGCCATGAACTCTACAAGATGCCTCTTCATCCCAAATCACCAATACTACTCTCGCAAATTTTGGTACATCTTGGTACTGTCAGGATGAATCGAAAAAGTCGAGCAATGTGCCTCTGTCAAAATCTGTTGTCTTAACCCCTCATCATCGGGAATGCACATTTGGCCTCGGAAAATCAAAATGACAACATCTCAAACTCAATATGTAAGACCCTGATCCTTGGTAAGGTAGATATCCTAGAAATCCGTGAGACAGAAATGACACTTAGAGACCAGTGTAGCTGAAATGACCATTTTTCCCTTAAAGAAATGAATGCATGATAGCCCTAAATATTTATTTCTTATTTTTCTTATTATTTATTCATGTATTTTTATGTTAATTATCCTTAGTTTGAAACCCTATTATCTAAAGTATTAGATAATTCTTTCTTTTAAATCTCTATTATCTTTTAGTAGAATTATCTTTTAATAGAATTATCTTTTAGTGGAATCTTCTAGAAGGATTATCCTTTAAAACTTATCATATCCTTCTAAAGCTTAAAAGTACGGAATTATCTCTTAACTAAACCTCCTTAAACACCTATATAAGTGATGGCCGGCCACCCTATTTTCCCAAACCCATTCGCTCTTTTGTCTTTCAAAAGCACAAGACTTCTCTTTCTCTCCCCTTGTGGCCGAATTCTTCCCTACCTTCACAAGTGTCGAAAATCTTCCTTTCTTGTCAGATTATTACGTGTGATAGCTTGTTGGATTCCTCTCTTTATGCTGCATCTTCCTTTCTTGAATTCACATTCAAAATGTTAGTTTTTTTATTGAAATTGGTGTCAAGTTTTTCCCTTGGAATGTGTGCTGAATTTTCTTCTTCCTCTTTCTAATGCTTCTGAATCTTTTTCTTCTTATTCATATGAGTATCTAACACCTATTCCTCTTTTAATATTACAAAATTGTAACCTATACCCTTGTTATTTGATTAAATCGAAATTCACCCTAAGAAACTCTAGTGTTGCCAAAATTTGTATTGAATTAGTTGATAATTGTTTAGTTCTTGACCATCACATCACGTAATCAGAGGGAGGTTATGGTTGCATCCAGATCGCTGGTTTTAGTGTTCCTAATCCTTGTGATAAAGGAAAAGGGATAACATCTTGTTCAGACATGTGAGAGGTAGAATCTATACCTCATCTGTTTCTCCAGAAATCACCTTGCTTGTTTCTTTGATTTTGGTTTGTTTAATAAATGTATGCATGCTTGCGGATTGTGTAATCTGGTACTTAGATATTTCAGAAATTGGTAAGGCATGGTATTGTCTAATTCAAAGTTAATATTTTTTGTTTTATTGTGCATTGTGATTGTGTTTTGATTGAGGATGCATTGTTATGAATTTATATGCATGTATGTGTGCTTTGTTTGAAGAATCCTCTTGTCGCTAGCTATGGGAGGTAAGTGTTGATGATCTTGAGGTAGAGGAGAGATGCTTATTGAACTAGGAGTTGTATGGTGGTTGTTCCTAACAAGTGCACATTGGATACCCCGTATCAAGTGTTGGCGGGATGCCCCGTATCAAGTGTTGGTGGGATGCCTCATATCAAGTGTTGGCAAGATGTCCCATATCAAGTGTTGGTGGGATGCCCTGTATCTAGTATTGGCAGGATGCCCCATATCTAGTGTTGGTGGGATGGTCAAAGGCATGTTGTAAGCTTGTTTGCTAATTGTTTTCCTTTTTGCAACGCAGTCTTGGACAACACAGGCAAAAGGGGATAAATCGTGTGGTTTTATAAATCATGTAATGAATTGGGCTGCCTGTGTGCTTCTGGTTTCAGTCTTGTGATGGCTATGAAGTGTTTTGAGTCCATCCCATTATTTTAATAAGTTTTTCCCTCTTATTGTGTGTTTGTTTGCTAATTTGCTTTGGGCCTATTATAAGTATATACGATCTACATATGTTATTAGGGAGATGTTTGCTTGGATTTCTGCAGATCTTATAATGTTGGGACCCTACTGAGATTCTTGTAATCTTATTTCGTTGTTTTCTTTCCTTTTCAGGCTTAGGTTTGTGTTTTGCTTACGGTACCAAGGTGTGAGATCAGGGCTGCATAGGGAGACAATTGCATGTCACATTCCAGTTTCGTTTCAGTTTTGTTTTTGGCTTTCCAATTTTTGTTCTCTTATTTTCGCATATTGATATGAATAGATACTTGCCGATTGAGATTCCTTTGGGAGTTGTGTGTTATGTTTCCATTGGTTTTGCATTTATGAAATTCTTTCACTGATGTTTCCTTTAACTCCGTTTTATGCCAGAAATGAAATTACATACTTCAACCTTAAAAGAAACTCAATTAACTAATAAATTAAGTAACTAGTTGATTCGAGCCTTGTGAGATTCAAATAGAACCTTGTGAGGGCTTATTCGGGTTTCACGATGGTAAGGGTCCCTATAGGCTAAGTTTTGGTCTTTACAAGTGTGGTAGCGGAGCATGGATAGTATGTTTTGTGTTTTGTGTGATTTGCATGTTGATGTGTTTCTGAAATATATTTTTGTTTTAATGCATGCGCATATGCTTCTTTGTTTGGTTACGACTTACAAGTGTTTTGCTATGTTTGAATGTTTGTGAGCTTATGTGGTTTGCTGCAATTTGTATACATATTTGAGTTCTATTTTTTGTATGAATGTTTCAATCTTATATGCAAATCGTCCGGTGCATCTCCCTCCACTAGGTACTGTTTTCTTTTACTAGTTATGTATTTATGTTTGTGTATTTATGTTTGTGTATTTATGTTTCACATTCCTGAAGATCCTCCAGTCGAAGTTGCTGAAGACCTATTATATCCCGTACAACCAGTTGCTATACTAGATCGTTCTATTCTTCAGCTTTATAATTCATAATCATTTGTTTTTGTAGCTCTTGTGCAAAAATTTCGAGGATGAAATTTTTGTAAGGTAGGGAGGATATAAGACCCTGATCATCGGTAAGGTAGATGTCCTAGAAGTCCATGAGTCAGAAATAACACTTAGGGATCGATGCGGCTGAAATAACTATTTTTCCCTTAAAGAAATGAATGCGTGATGACCCTAAATATTTATTTTCTATTTTTTATTATTTATTCAGGTATTTTTATGTCAATTATCATTAGTTTAAATCCCTATTATCCAAAAAATTAGATAATTCTTTCTTTTAAATCTCTATTATCTTTCAGTACAATTATCTTTTAATCGAATTATCTTTTAGTGGAATCTTCTAGAAAGATTATCCTTCAAACCTTATCCTATCATTTTAAAGCTTAAAAGTAGGGAATTATCTCTTAACTAAACCTCCTTAGACACCTATATAAGTGATGGCTGGCCACCCTATTTTCCCCACACCCATTCTCTCTTTTGTCTTTCAAAAACACAAGACTTCTCTCTCTTTCTCTCCCCTTGCGGCCGAATTCTCCCCTACCTTCATAAGTGCCGAAATTCTTCCTCTCTTGTCAGATTATTGCGTGTGATAGCTTGTTGAATTCCTCTCTTCGTGCTGCATATTCCTTGCTTGAATTCACATTCAGAAGATTAGTTTTTGTTTATTGAAATTGGTGCTGAGTTCTTCCCTTGGAATGTGTGCCGACTTTTCTCTTCCTCCTCTTTCTGATGCTTCTGAATCTTATTCCTCTTATTCGTACACCTATTCCTCTTTTAATATTACAAAATTGTAACCTATACCTTTGTTATTTGATGAAATCGCAATTCACCCTAAGAAACTCTAGTGTTGCCGAAACTTGTATTGAATAATCAGGTTGATACTTGTTGAGTTATTAGCCATCACATCACATATTCAGAAGGAGGTTATTATTGCATCCAGATCGCTGGTTTTGGTGTTCTTAATCCTTGTGATAAAGACAAATGGATAACATTTTGTTCAGACACGTGAGAGGTAGGATCTATATCTCATCGATTTCTTCGCAAATCACCTCGTTTGTTTCTTTGATTTCGGTTTGTTTAATAAGTGTATGCATGCTTGCAAATTGTGTACTTTGTTACATAGATATTTTGAAAATTGGTAGGGCATGGTACTGCCTAATTCGAAGTTGATGTTTTGTGTTTGATTTTTTATTGTGATTGTGTTTTGATTGAGGATGCCTTGCTATGGTTTTATATGCGTGTATGTGTACTTTGTTTGAAGGATCTTCCTGTCGCTGGCCATGGGAGGTAAGTGTTGATACTCCTGAGATAGAGGAGAGATGCTTACCAAACCGGGAGTTGTATGGTGATTGTTCTTAGCACGTGCATACTGGACGTCCCGTATCAAGTGTTGGCGGGATTCCCCATATCAAGTGTTGGTGGGATGCCCTGTATCTAGTGTTAGCAGGAAGCCCTATATCTAGTGTTGGTGGGATGGAAAAAGACATGCTGTAAACGTGTTTGCTAATCATTTTTCCTTTTTCAGCACAGCCTTGGAGAACACAAGCAAAAGGGGATAAACTGTGTGGTTTTGTAAATCGTATAGTGAATTGGGCTGCTTATGTGCTTCTGATTTCAGTCTTGTAATGGCTGGCTATGAAGTGTTTTGAGTCCACCCCATTATTTTAATAATTTCGGCCCTCTTATTGTGTGTTTGTTTACTGATTTGTTTTGAGCCAATTATAAGTTTATGTGATCTACATGTGTTATTTGGGAGATGTTTGCTTGGGTTTCCGCAGATCTTATAATGTTGGGATTCTATTGAGATTCTTGAAATCTCATTCCATTGTTTTTCTTTTTTTTCAGGCTTAGATTCATGTTTTGTTGGCGGTACCAAGGTGTGAGATCAGGAGTGCACGGTGGGATGATTGCATGTCACATTTCAGTTTCGTTTCAGTTTTGTTTCTGGCTTTCCGATTTCTGTTCTCTTATTTCCGCATATTAATATAACCAGATGCTTGTCGATTGAGATTCTTTTGGGACTTGTGTGTTATGTTTTCACTGATTTTGCATTTATAAAGTCTTCCACTGATGTTTTCTTTAACTCCGTTTTATGCCAAAAATGAAATTGCATGGTCCAACTTTAAAAGCAACTCAATTAACTAATGAATTAAGTAGCTAGTCGATTCGAGCCTTGCGAGATTCAAATATGACCTTGCGAGGACTTATTCAGGTTTCATGGCGATAAGAGTCCTTATAGATTGGGTTTGGGTCCTTATATGGTACTCACTAACTGTATTGATACCACTGTTGTCACCTTCGAATTGCTGTCTCATTCAAACTAACACTGAATCCTCAAATTGCTTGGCCCAAATCTCATCTAGTAATGATGGTCTAATAACCAACTGTGCATTCAACGCTCTAGACTCATCATTGTCAAGCTGAAGTCTAGACGCCCTCAAACACATCAGCATCGGCATGTACTCGGCTCAGACATAGGCTAAGGAAGATGATGTCTTCCTATTCAACATATCAGTGACTACGTTCTCCTTGCCCGAGTGGTAGTCAATCACCATATCATAATCCTTGATCAACTTAAGCCATCTACTCTATCTCAAATTCAACTCCTTCTGGGCGAGAAGATACTTGTGACTTTTGTGATCGGTGTAAACTTTGCATGTCTAACCATACAAGTAATGCTACGAATCGTCAATGCAAACACCACTGCCGCTAACTCTAAGTTGTGAGTTGGGTAGTTTCTCTCATATGGCCTCAACTATTTGGATGCATATGCTACAACCTTTCCTTCTTGCATCAATACACACCCAGTACCATCTTCGAACCATTGCTGAATACTGCATACCCTTTTCCACTGACTGACAAGGTAAGCACTAGAGCTGACACAAATCTAGACTTTAGCTCCTGAAAACTCTGCTTGTACTTCTAGGTCCACACAAAAGGAACACCCTTAAGTGTCAAACGCGTCAAAGGGCCTACCAAAACCGAGAAGTTCTCCATAAACTGTCTGCCAAACCAAGGAAGCTATAGATATCTATAACACTGCAAGGGTGCTCCCTGCCTCTATCTTCTTGGGATCCACTAGTACTCCTCTAGCTGATACCATATACCCCAAGAAGCTGACCTCACTGAGCTAAAACTTACACTTAGAAAACTTGGCATACAACTATCAAGCTCTAAGTATGTCCAATACCATACTCAAATGCAATGTATACTCCTCCTCTGATCTCGAGAATATCAAAATGTCATCTATGAAAATGATGATGAACTGGTCTAAGTACTCTCAAAATACCCTGCTCATGTGATCCATGAACACTACTGCGGCATTGGTTAGTCCAAACAGTATAACCAAGAACTCATAATGGCCATAACACGACCGAAACGCTATCTTCAGAATGTCTGACTCTCCATACACGCTATTTTCAAATCTTAAAAAATACTGAAGCACCCTGAAATTGATCAAACAAGTCATCAATCTGTGGCAGTAGTTACCGGTTCTTCACTGTGGCCCAGGTCAACTGCCTATAGTCGATGCACAATCGGAGGGTGCCATCTTTCTTCTTCACGAACAGCACTAGTGCGCCCCACAGAGATACATTGGGTCTGATGAATCCTCTATCCACCAAATCCTCAAACTGAGTCTTCAACATATTCAGCTCTGCTGGTGCCATCCTGTATGGTGGAATCAAGATAGGTGTTGTGTTGGGTAACAACTCAATCTCGAACTCGATTTCTCGCTCTAGTGGCAAACCTATCACATCATCCGAAAATACATCGAGGTACTCTCTTACCACTGGGACATTGCTGCTCAACTCTGGGGACTCAACTTTTGCATCTCTAACATGTACTAAAAATGCTATGCAACCCTTACTGATCATACACATGGCACTCAACCACGATATCACACAAGTTAGCATCACTCGTCTATCACCCTCAAAATAGAACTCTATACCATTTGCTAAACTGAACCACACCCTCTTCATGAAGCAGTCCATTCGTACTCTGTACCTGGCCAAACATTCCATATCCAATTCTCTGATGTCCAACAGAATCAGGTCTGCCTCAATCTCTACTAAAACCATCCTTAGCATGCAACCCAAATACACTTTGCTGCAGGCCAATTGCTCACCTAACCTTTATGGGTGGCTCTTAGGGTAACAACTCTCTATTGGCACTCCTAGCTACCCTAGGACTGACAAATGACCTATTCGCTTTGGGGTCTAATAAGAATCTAGAACAATAAGAGAAAACTAAAACTGTACCTGTCACGACTTCTGGACTGGCCACGGTCTTTGCATCGGCCAAGGTGAAGAGATGTGTCCACTGTCTTTGTTGTTGTGTCTATTGCTACTGTTGGCCTGTAGTCTGACTACCAGAAGGCCTACCCACCTATAACCTTTGCAATTCTCTAGCAGAACTATAAGAACCCATATGAGTGACTCTAGACCTCTAAACAGCTGGAAGTGATGGAATCCTCATCAGTGAAGCACCTGGCTGAGCTGCTCTACCTCCAAGACACTTTCTGGCCATGTGTCCAAACTAGTCACACTAATAACATCTCGGTGGCTGGGGGCAAGGAGGCGGGTGAAACTATCTGTAGTTTTCGCACCTAGGTGGCCCAGATGGCATACTCATGCTCTAAAATGATCGACCGGACTGTGAGTGAGTGGTAACTGATGCGGTCCCCTGAGACCTGATCTATAATAGAGGGTAAGGACCTGTTATCTTACCCTTTAGCCTCTGCTCAAATCTAGAACTGTGCCTGATGGGACTCTTACTCGCGGAATTGTCCTGACGCTTCTATTTCTAGCCTCACTACCCTAAAAGGATCTCCTCGGCTTTCACTACATCTATCGCAAGTTCCTCGAAGTCATTGCTTGTCTTCGATCCAAAACACCTCAGACATCCCAATTAACCCCATGCTCAAACCTGTTGGCCGTCATGGCACTAATCCTGTCTTCCTCGAGCATCAAATGAGCTAGTGCCCGTAACTCGGTCTCATACTTTGAAACTGCACTATTCCTCTGTCGAAGGTTATAATACTTGGACCTCTTCTGATCCTGAAAATACTAAGTGTGATACCTTCGATCAAAATACTAAATCTGTTGGCCTGCATAACGGTCTCTCACCAAGCTCCACCAGCTGGTTGCATCCCTCTCCAATAAAAGGAGAGCTAGTGTCACCTTATCCTCAGCTGACAACCTCATGTCCTGTGCCGTTAGAATCGCCTTGTCTTTCCAGTTCTTGGCTGTAATGACATCATTGGTGCCATAGAAACTTTCACACCCCAAATGTCTTGTCTCTCTTAGCAGCTTGGACAGTTGCATTGGTAGTCTATCACCCTCAACCTTGGCCTACTGAACTTCAACCTGTACCTTTGGCTCAGCTACAACTTATGGCAGAGTTGGTGCCTGTGGTGCCTGCATTTGTGGCGCAGATTGCATCATCATCTGCTGTATCTGACTCAAAGTCGTCTCAATCGTGGCCAACACTTGTAACACGGGCTGATCTTGAACCGCTGGTGCTACCTGAGTTGGTTGTGCCTCTAATGCACTGTGTGGCTGACCCACACCTGCTGCTACCCCTGCTAGCCCTCGAGCATCAGAGCTCTGATCTAGCTCCCTGATCTGAACTTGGCCTCCTCAGCTACAATGACCTCTTGAAGCATTGCAATCACTACCATGGGCCATCTGAACTCACTAGACATATAGTCATAGATATAAGCCTAAGAACCAACACGACCACTAAACAACTCTATGCTGGACTATGCATGTGCAGTGAGTGTGATGCACTACTAAAATATGCTATTTTAAACCAATTTTGCACGCAATGCACACCAAAACAACCATGTTCTCCTACCAATGCTGTGAGGACCCGTTCTCGGTAAATAGGGCCTTCACCGACGTATAACCCCGATCAACCCAACACATGGATCAATCGAAACCATACAAGGCTCTCGTTAACTCTTCAAAATCGATTTCCCAAAAATACATATGAATTTGAATCTTTCTTTTAAAAAGAGCATGGCACGTCTCAAAATACCCCCGACATAAAATGAACAATGGAGTACGCACATACACAATCAGCATAAGACTTTAAATAATACACAATAGACCACACTGCTCCAAATATGCTACACTCGAGTCCATAAACACAAGTTCCATAAGGATCCACATGAAAAGTTCCCAAGGCACACATCATATATCATAACGAGAATACGGGTTATACATGTATAACAAGTGTCGAAACCAGAAAACAAGCCCACAATGGGTCCATAATAACAACCGTAAACCAAATCAAGCATGTATATTATCAAAGTATGAAAATATCAAAATATAAACATGCCGAGTTTCAAAAATTGTAAGTGTAGCAGTCCAGCCCTAAAACAACACCGGGAAAGACTCGACCTTAAGGACGATCGACTACTCAAACGAACTAGCCCTGAAAAGATCAACAAATGAGGATGAGATCAAAGATCTCAGCAGGAGTTACAACATCATAAGCACTTCCGATAGAATAGAAGCATATGGAAAATCATTTATGAAAACAGTTACTTAAAGCTCAATTATCGTTCATGCATGCCAATATAAACTCAGGGTGTGCCATAAGTCAAATGCACAATGCATGTTTCATAAAACGTAATACAATATATATACTAACCCAATAGGTTTCCTCAACTCACAAATCACACATATTCACACGGCTACTATGCCTCAAAACTTATCAGGGTGGAATGTAAATCACTTTCAAGATCTCTCATGCTAAAGGAAACCGAAAGCCCATTGGTGGTTAATTTCCATTTACAAAATACACATCGATCATCTACCGTCAATGTTATCCGAACTTGAGTGGAGAAATCACATTATCACACTCAACCTTCATTCACACATATATAGATATATACAAGCCTGCTAAGCCATAGCAAACATCAGGCAATCACACGTATTCCATCCATACATCAATCTTATGTAAGTCATATTCCCCTCAGCCTGGGATTCCATGCACTTACCATGTTTGGCCAACATCATTCATCAATTCCAAGTGTTCTTAAGAACATATATATATATATTCACATGAAAACCCAAGAATGCAATCTAATGCAAGTAAACACCATGAGTGCCATTCATAAAGGGGATGGTTTGGGGTATAATTTGATGTTTAATTGTGTTGAATAGGTTTATGGTAGGTTTAGGGGTCTCAAAATGGTGTACATGAGTTGTCGGAAGGGTACGAGGGTCATCAAAATATAACTGGGCAAAGGTGATAGAGAAGTACACGGCTTGTGTACAAGATTACATGGCTATGTAATCTATTGAGGGAGGCCGTGTATAGGTACACGGCCTAGCACATGGCCAGGTAACCTATCTAGGGAGGCTGTGTACTAACACATAGTCTGGGTACATGGCCATGTACTACCCAGACAGGCTGTGTACTACTCTGTCCAGAACAGTGCACGGGCTCAGTGTAAGAGTACAAAGGTGTGTACCCCTTCCCGAAGGGATACGTGCCCCAAAACAGACCCGGAATGCTCCTGAAACTTTCTAAAACCCTTAACAAACCTTATCATAGTTTCTTGAAAATGAAAAACACCTCACAACATACTAGACACTTGATTTAAAGGGCTGAAACATTATCAAATATATGGGGATAAACACAAGTCTCAATAACGGATTTAATGTAGGTTCACATGACCCTTCATGTAAATCAACACACAATCAACATGCTTAATAGTTCAAACATATAATTCATGCATTTAAAGCATGGCAAGCAAGTTCATGTAACTACGATGCACGTCAATCGCATTACACGTATAGCCTCCATTCAAAACCATGCAATTACCATATTTTAGATTGTAAACACAAAATGATTATGCATACACAAATGATATAAACTCCCACCTCTTAATGCATGAAAAAACTCAGCGAAAATACCTTTGCCCTTATCGACCGCTCCAGCACCATATAAATACACAAACCGAACCAACACATATATAAGCATAAAAAACTAACATAATGGACAAATAGACTCGAAACTGAAAATGGAACCCTAGAGACCCCAATAAACATGCTCACTAGCACACACATCACACTAACAGCACGTTCGCAACTCAGGATTTTGGAAATTAGCCAACCCTCACATAAGCCACATACGGCTTCGAAATAACTCCCAAGCACACCTGAACACACAATCAGGTTTCTTAAGCCACAAACACACTCCACAACACAGAGATCAACTAACTTATGCATCAGAATCACACAGAATTGACAATTCCATCAAAATCACAAAACACCCGAAATTACTGAAAACTAAAGTGAAAAACGCACACCCATAGATCAATGGACATTTTCGACGAACCAAAACCACCAAACTGACTTAGGAATATTGACAGGGAACTATCAGAACCAAAAATCGACGAAAGAAATGAAGATCTATGGCACTTACCACAAAATCCCCAAAAATATCCTAAAATGGAAAATTGATCGATCATAGCTCCTCAAGCGACAATTAGCAGTGGAAATCAGCTGGGGAACATTAGGAAAAAGGATAGAGTCGATGCTCTTTAGTTTTCATTGGAAGAAAATCGACGGATTTTGAGCGGTGTTATCAGGAGGGAAACGAGAGAGAGAAAAGAGAGAGAAAGGGGAGTGTTGGGCTGATTCCGACACTTAGAACATTTAAGTTTTGGGTCGGGCTGGATACTTATACCCCAGGCCAAATTCTCAGAAAGACCCGATTAAAACATTTTAAAATCCCAGCATGCCCCGAGTGGGTCAAATCAGGTTTTAAAACCAATAAATGTCAAAAATGGGTTAAAATAATCAGTTGGGATAAAAAATGGGTAATCAAGTCTGAAAAATAATTAATGGGCCCAAAATAGGTTTTTCGGCCCAAAGGCCCCTCGGTCACTCAAAAAGGACCCGAAAACGGCTAATAACGATTTCCATTGACTCAATTCTCGACTCGACCTAAAACACTCACTAAGACACATAGATACACACCTAGACTTTCTATGACCATGTCCACCCTAAAGTCAATGCTCAAGGTAATGGTCAACTCTTTTGGGTCAAAGGTCAAACTGGTCAACTCAGTCAACTGGTCAAAATCGGGCACTCTCGCTAACTGGTCACACTTACTAGGCACTTTAAGGGACAGATCTCAAATGAACATTTAACACATTTTAAGTGGTATTACTTAAGTTTAAAGAATAAAGACCAACAACCAAAATACTATTTTCAATATATTCTAATTTAATAAATAAATCAAAACTCGTATTCGAAAAGTTGAAATGGTAGCCTAGATTTGCAAGTCAGAAATTAAAATCAAATTTCTAGAAAAATTTAGAATATAATAGGTCTTATCCAAAATTAAAACATAACTACTTTTAAAAACAAATTTATATTTTTTCAATAGCTTTAACATGCAATTCCATCTTATTTTCGAAATATATAAATCTCTTAGTTCCCACTAGTTTCTTTAGATTTTATAATCACTGCAAGAAGTTTGAAATATAAAGTGTAAAATCAGAATCAATCCACTATGTGCTATAGTTTGTATTAACCAAATTAGATTTAAAAAAACATATGAGATTAAGTTACCTCTCTTCTCAAGCCAACTTTTATACTTAGCACAGTATTTCTTTACAGGTTCTTTACTTTTGCAAAAAAAACTCTTTCTTTATGTCATCTCGGGGAGGTAATTTTACTTTTCCTTTTCATTTGTATTAGCTAGATTTCTTTCTTTTAATTATCATAAATACACTCTCTCCCAGTACCAATGTCAATCAGGCTCCCTCTTCTTCACATATGGTCAATAGGTCATCTATTATCCATTTTTCCATTTGTCCTTATGTGTGTTGTGAGAGATTTTAAATAGACCGTACTGGGATGAAAGAGTTGTCAATATAAAGTGCACCAAGAAAGCTCTGACATATCAATATCAAGGGATTTTAAGTGGTTCTCTATGTTCCTCATTTTATTGATATGTTCCCTTACACCTTTTATAGAATTGAGCTTCATAAATATGAATTTCATAATAAGGGTGCTAGCCATAGACTTCTTTGAAGTCTTGAATTGTTTCTCAAGAGCATCTAACAATTTTTAACCTTTTTATATAGATCTATTGAACCACGGGCATCAACTGGAAGCTTACTCTTTATGAACATGATATTAAGTCTATTTGACTGTTCCCATTTTTTATGAAATTCCTTTTCAGCTTGTGTGTTGTTTTCATCTAAAATGTGGCCCATCCTTATGAGTGGCATAGTCCATATCCGGACACCCTAAATGAAGGAGGACATTGTCTTTCCATGATCTGCAGTTTTCATTAGTGAGTTCAAGGATATCAACTTTAGTATCAATTATAGGTTGAGATATTGCAAAAGCCATAAGCATGCTTTAATATGTGTATTTGAAGAAAATAAACATAAATTATAATTTATAAATATAAATTATGTTTATAATGAATCTAAAGTTATAAACATTATATGTGGGCTAAATTTAGATATATCTTTTATATCTTTATAATAATCTATCTTATGATACGATTTATCGTTATTGGTCTTAAGTATACTATTTATTTTATTTTATTTTATTTTATTTTATTTAATTAAAGATGTTGTGACTATTCTCTAATTAAATAAAATCTTTATGGATCACTTCTTACTATAAATTTGTATTAAAGCTGTTGTGGCTTAGCCTGAATAAAAATTATTTAATCACTTTTACTTTATGTCTATAATACTATATGTGATTTTTTTTATAAATAGTTTCATTTTATTAATTTTTTTGTGGCTATACCTTCATTGAATAAAATTATTTGAATAACTAGACTAATAAATAAAAAAACCAACAAAATAAATGTTGAAATGCTCCACTACCAATTGTTAGTTTAAATATAAAAGTAAAATATTTAAATATATTAATAATTCTATAAAATATAGAATTAAAATCTTCATACCTCTAGCCATTTTTGGTATTTGACAAAACTTCTTTAAATCAGATTAAATAATAACTAAGAAACTTTCCCTTTTGAAGCAATAATTATGAATTATCCAATTTCTGACAAAATAAACTTAAATAAATTAAAAACATAAATACTGTTATAAAATAAACGAGAAGGGAAAAGAGAATTTCAATATTTTTATTACTGCCTACATACAAAATCACAATGGCATATTTATAGGTACACAAATATACCTTTTGCATTAATGATGGAGATGATAACTTGTGTCTTCATAATGAAACTATGAGTTTCAAAGACATTCATTTATAACACTTCCCCTTGAATGTCTGTGTGTTATATTAAAAATGACTTAATGTCTCGTTCAAACTTTACTAAGAAAAACCCCATGGGAAAAATCTTAGTGAAGAAAAAAAAAATTATACTCAATTTGAGAGTATGTCATTGTCATACTGCCTCATTAAAAACCTTACTAAGAAAAACCTAATGGGAATAAAACTTGATGAAGGAAAAAAAGTGCAGTGTATACTCCCCCTGATTTAGTCATCTTTTCAAATCTTTCAAACGACGCATTCGAATCTTTTGTATAAACTTCTCAAATATTAATGTGGGAAGAGTTTTAGTAAATAAATAAGTTAAGTTGTTAGTTGAGCGTATTTATTTGACAGTGATTTCTCCTTTGCTTTGAAGATCATGAGTAAAGAAGAATTTTGGTGAAATATGTTTTGTCTTGTCAGTTTTGATGTAGCCTTCCTTCAATTGAGTTATACAAGCAGCATTTTTTTCCTACAATGTCATTGCATGTTCCCTGTTACTTTATAATCCACATATTTCTCTTATGTGTTGTGATATTAATCGTAGTCAAACACATTCACGACTTGTTTGTGAATTGCTAAGATTTCTACATGGTTAGAAGAAGTGGCAACCAAAGTTTGTTTCACTGACCGCCATGAAATGGTTGTACTCCCTATAGTGAATAAGTAACCTGTCTGCGATCTAACTTTATGTGGATCTGATAGATATCCTGCATCTGCAAAACCAACTAAATCGAAAGTGGATAAATTTGAATAAAATAATCTCAAATCCATTGTCCCTCGAAGATATCTAAAAATAAGTTTAACTCCATTCCAATGTCATCGAGTTAGAGAAGAACTATATCTTACTAGTAAATTTACTGCAAATGATATGTTAGGTCGAGTATTATTAGCAAGATATGTAAGTGCACCAATAACACTTAGATATAGAACCTCAGGGTTTAAAAGTTCTTTATTTTCATCAAGAGTTTGAAAAATAACATCAAGTGATCTCACAATCATTGGTGTACTCAATGGATGAGCTTTATCCATATAAAATCTTTTAAGTACTTTATCTACGTAATTTGATTGATGAATAAATATTCCTTCACTCATATGCTCAATTTGAAGACCCAAACAATATCTTGTTTTTCCAAGGTCTTTCATTTCAAATTCTTTCTTTAAATAGTTGACAGTTTTATCTATCTCTTCATGAGTTCCAATGATATTTAAATCATCAACATAAACAGCTATTATTACAAAACCAGATCTATATCTTTTTATAAAGACATATGGACATATTGGATCATTCTTGAAATCTATTTAAAGTAAGCATTCGCTAAGACAATTATACCACATCCGACCAGATTGCTTCAATCCATATAAAGCTCTATTTAGCTTTATCGAATAAATTTCCTGGGAATTTGGTTTATTTGTATATGATAATCTAAATCCTTTAGGAATTTTCATATATATATCAGTATCCAATGAGCCATATAAATAGGTTGTAATTACATCCATTAGACGTATTTCAAATTTTTCATGTACTGCCAAACAAAGTAAATATCACAATGTTATTGCATTCACTACTAGAGAATACGTCTCATCATAATCAATACCCGATTTTTGGGTAAAACCTTGTGCGACTAGTCTTGCTTTATATCTTACAACTTCATTTTTCTCATTTCTTTTTCGCATAAATACCCATTTATATTCAACCGGTTTTACACCTTTTGGTGTATGGACTATAGGTCTAAAAACACCACGTTTTTCAAATGAGTTTTATTCTGATTAAATTGCGATTTTCCACATTGGCCAATATTTTCTACTTTTACATTCCTCTATAGAGATAAGTTCAAAATCTTTATTTTCTTCCATAATATTTAGCGCTAAATTATATGTAAAAATATTATTGACAAATACTGTGCTTCGGTTCCATCTTTTTCCTGTAGTGACATAATTAATCGAGATTTCTTCATTCTCTTGTATTTCTTTCGGAATTTTATAAATTATGTCAACTGGATTTTTCAAAACTATATCCTCTTCCTGACTATCATGTGTAATTGCTTCTTTTTTTTTGAAGATTTTTATCTTTAGAACCGAATGGTCTTCCACGCTTCTGGCGTGGTCTAGATTCACTAACAACTTTAGGTTGTCCTTTAGGGTAATCAATTCTTATCGGAGTATATACAACTGGAATATGAGACCTAGTTATTCTTTTAAGGTCAGTAAATGCATCTGGTAGTTGATTTGCAATCGTTTGTAAATGAATTATCTTTGAACTTCATGCTTGCATTGATTTGTTAGAGGATCAAAGCTAGATAATGATAATTCATTCTAAGATATCTTCTTTTCCAACTGTTTATTTTATCCCCTCAATATTGGAAATATAGTCTCGTCAAAATGATAGTCAATAAATCTCACTATAAATAAGTTTCCAGTTAATGGCTCAAGATATTTAATTATAGATGGAGACTCATATCCAACATATATTCTTATCCTCCTTTGAGGACCCATCTTTGTACGTTGTGGTAGAAAAATTGGGACATATACTGCACAACCAAAAATTCTTAGATGAGAAATATTTGGTTCTTGACCGTGAACCAATTGCATAGGGAAGTGTTTATGATAACTTGTTGGCCTAACGCGTATAATTGTTGCTGCATGTAAAATAACATGCCCCGAAACATAAATCGAGAGTTTGGATCTCATAAGCATAGGTCTTGTAATCAATTGTAAACGTTTTATAAATGATTCTACAAGACCATTTTGTGTATGAACATAAGCAATATGATGTTCAATTTTTATTCCAATAGAAATGCAATAATCTATAAAGGCTTTAGATGTAAATTCACTAGCATTATCCATCTGAATAGACTTTATCGGATAATCAGGAAATTGAGCTCCAAATGAATTATTTGTGCAAGTAATCTCGCAAATATCACATTGCGAGATGATAATAAACATACATGTGACCATCTAGTTGATGCATCAATCAAAACTATAAAATACCTAAATGGTCCACATGGTGGATATATAGGTCCACAAATATCTCCCTGAATTCTTTCCAAAAATTTTAAAGATTCAATCCTAATTTTTATTAGTAATGACCTTATTATTAATTTTTCTTAAGAACAAGCAGCATATGAGAATTTATTAGATTGAAAAAATCTTATTATTTTTCAATGGATGACCACAGGAATTCTCTATTATTTTTCGCATCATTGTTAAACTGGGATGACCTAACTGGTCATCCTTATACTTGTGTAGTATAATCCGAAAGAAAAAGCAGGTAATTTTTCTGATACATACTTTTTACCCGAAATTATAGAAGTTATGCAAAGATACTTAATACTTCTTTCATTCATTGTCTCAATATGATATCCATTCAAACGAATATCTTCAAAACTTAACAAGTTTCTTTGAGACTTAGAAGAATATAATGCATCTTTTATTATTATTTTGGTTCCTCCAGATAAAATAATATTTGCTCTTCCGGAGCCCTCAATTAATCTTGCACTACCACATATTGTATGTACATTGGTTTTTCCAATATTTAAATAAAAGAAATATTTCTTATCTCTTAATATTGTATGCGTTGTGGCACTGTCAACCAAATATATTTCTATGGCGTTCATTTTATATATATCCATGGTGATATCCATCCTTTTCAATGAATAAATAAAATTAATAAGAAAATATAAATATAATAAAATAAATTAAAATATAAAAATAAAAGATAAATAAATAGAATAAATATACTTTTATTATAATAAAATTAAAAATATATAATTTAAATTTGCATAATAAAATAATATCATTCTTGATTTCTTGCACTTTCATCATTTGGATTATTAAGAAAGTCAGCAACATCCAAGTGTGTTATATCCTCAAGGCCATTAGCAAATTCAGTGAAATCATTTTGAATAAAATTTGTCACCATATTTTTGCCTTTAGACTTTAAAGATTTTTGATATAGGTCGGCAAAATATTTTGGTGTATGACAAATAGGTTGCCAATGACCTTGCATTCCACATCGATGACAGTTACTAATTATAACTTTTTTCTTTATGCCATCTATTATCTTTTTTGTCCTTCATCCTTTACGATTTTATGATTTTTAAGGATAATTTTACTTGATTAACCAACACCATGACGAAATTGATTATAATTTCTTCCTCGTCCTCGTCTATGGCCTCAACCATGACCATAATTATGAGATAGCATAATATTCACTTCAAGGAATGGAGCAGAACCAGTAGAATGAGATTCATGATTTCTCATTAATAGCTCATTATTTTGTTCAGCCACAAGAAGACATGAAATCAGCTCAGAATATTTTATGAAACCTTTTCACGATATTGTTGTTGTAAAAGTACATTTGAAGCATGAAAAGTGGAGAATATCTTTTCAACCATATCAACATTAGTGATATTTTCTCCACATAATTTTAATTGTGAGCTGATTTTAAATAATGTTGAATTATATTTACTCACAGATTTAAAATCTTGTAAACGAAGGTGCATCCATTCATAACGAGCTTTTAGAAGTATCACCGTTTTCTGATGATCATACCTCTCTTTTAAATTTTTCCAAAGATCTGCAAAATATTTTACTGAGAGATATTCAGATTTCAATCCCTCATGAAGATGATGGCGAAGGAAAATCATTGACTTCGCCTTATCCTGATTTGATGCTACATTTGGTATTTTGATTGTCTCTCCAAGACCTTTAGCATCAAAATGAATTTCAGCATCCAATATCCATGATAAATAATTTTTTCCGATAATGTTGAGAGCTTAAAACTCAAGCTTTGCAATATTTGTCATTATAGAATTATAAAAATATTAAAAATACATATAATTAGTCACATAATAAGATGAGAAATAAACTTATAATTTAAACAATAAGAAGTGACCTATAAAAATAAAAATAATATTTAATAATACTAATATTATGATAAAATAATATTAGAATTTTAGATTTTATCATCTTTTTACTTGATCTCAATTATACTTTTGTGAAAATTAGGGCTTTTGCTTGTTCTTTGTGAAGAACTCTTGTAAAACTCCTGATTCTCTTTTTTTTTTTTTTTTAAACCTTCATGCTAATACCGTGTTATAAAATAAACGATGAGGGGGTAAATAATTTCAATATTTTTACTGCTGCCTACATACAACATCACAATGTCATATTTATAGGTACACAAATTTACCTTTTGCATTAACGATGAAGATGACTTGTGTTTTCATAATAAAACTATAAATTCCAAAGACATTCATTTATAACAAATACAATATAAATTTGGATTATTAGGGGTACTTTTCTCTAGTCTGAATTAATAATACGGAATTACAAAAGTACAACGGATATAATCTCTATTTATCGCAAACCTTAGACATGGGTGGGTGTCTTAGCATTCTGTTGCGTAAAGAAAATATAATATTCCAAATATACCCCGAAGCCAAATGCGGAGATGAAAATACATGTAAAGGAACTGAACCTTCAGCAGCTCTGACCCTAAAATTATCTTTTATCCTACCGACCAACAGAAGTTCACTGTAGTCGGCTTCCAGCTAGCGTTGGGGTGACCTATCTCACATCATTCGCAGCAATCGTAAATCGCTATGGCCTTCGCTTCCCGTCTCTTGTCCCGATCCAAACAGGTACTCGTCCTCTTTCCTTTCTCCATTTCTACTCTTCCATTCGTTCCAGATCCATCCAATTCGCTATCCCTGTTTCTCCTCCGTTTCCTTATTCGTTTCTTCTCCGATTCATCTATTTCCTGATTCTTTTCATCTCCCGATGAAGCCTAATCGAATGATTCTCCTACAATAACAATTTTTGATAGAATGGTCAATGCCAGACTTGTTCCGATAATCTAATTTCTTTTATGTCTCATTGCTTTTTACCTTTTACAGGTTAACCAGCTGTATGACAGCAGCAGTCGAGTGATTTTTCAGCAGGCACGTGCGATTCCGGTCCGCTTCTTTGCTAAGGAGGCTGCTCGACCGACTCTTGAGGGAGATGGTTTGTATACACTTCCTTGTCAATTCATTCGCATTATTGCTTTGTCGGTCGTGAAATATGCCCATCAATATTCTTCTGACTATCAAGTTTTTGTGGATTACTAATTTTTCCCATGATAACAAATCTTATCATACCTTCCATGGTGTTGTTTGGGATTCGTACAGTTAAGGAACTGACTGATAACAGCAAATTCTTCTAGTTTTATGTTTTATATGATTGAAAGTTAAGGAACTGACTGTCTGTTTCTTTTGGTTGCTTGGGTTTTGTTCTTGAAAACTCTGAAAAGAAAATTAATTTTCATCATATGCTGATGCAATCGATTACCATATCTTTCATGATCTTTGGCTGTAGTGTGGTTTTGCTTTCAAAGAGATTACTTCTTGCTTATGACAATTCACTGATAACTGAATTTTGTTTCTTTGAGTTGTAAAGAGATGCTGAAGAATATCTTTTTGGATATCAAGAAAAAATTCGAGACAGCCATTGCAGTAATAAAGCAGGAGAAGATAACCATAGCTCCTGAGGATCCAGCTGCTGTGTCACATTATGCAAAATTAATGAAGACTGTTAGGGAGAAGTAAGCTATTCTTTCTTCTACTACTGTTTGTTTGACTTTGACCGATAGTTATCCATGCTGAGCACCCACCAAAGATTGATAGACCATGGATTATCTCCATGCTTACATGTCCACACTAGTTTACAGGCAGAGTTTTTTCTTGTCAGAAGTAGTAAGGCTTTCATTGTCAGTTCACTCCTCTTTTATGCTTGAAAGCTTTTCCATGCTCAAATTACCATATTTTAGGATTAAAAACGAAGATATTCTCTAAATAACATTCCATCCATACTTTGCACTGAAAAATACAGTTCTTGCCAAAAATTGTAGATTATGGTATGGCGTGTGATGATATTTTACAGGCTAGCTCATTACTAGTTCTTCTCACCATTTTGGTGTTAGATACATCATTTTCATGAGTTCTTTTTATTCTTTTTTTTTTCATTCATTCTAAGGTATGTTTTAGTTGTTTCACAGTACCTTACAGGATGCATGGAACGTAGTGTTTCACTGCCAAAGTATTCCATTGAGCACGTTGTTCTTAGAAGAAAATTTTTAAATAAGGGCATGATGATTGGTTTATGACTTTGTTGAGTGGTGTTATGTGTGCCATTCCTTATTCTCACTTTGACGCTACATTTCAGTGAATGAAATGATCTACTTATTGGTTATATTTCGTGCCTACTGCAGGGCTGACTTGTTTTCAGAATCACAGAGAATCAAGCATACCATTGAATCAGAAACACAGGATGTTCCAGATGCTCGGGCGTATCTGTTGATCTTGCAGGAACAGAGAATCCAGTATGGTCTTTTTTTACACCATATATCTGTTGACCTTATATCCTTTTTCCAAGTATTGATTTCTGTCTGTTGTGTATCATTCTTGGTCCAGTTAAAGATTCATGTCCTGTCACATTTATCTTTATGTTTCCTATTTTATCTGATAGCTGGATATTCTTTTTTCCTGCTTCCAATCATTCTATTGATTTGTTAATGTGGATTTTAAATTAACTTTCTTCTCCGAATGCATTGTTACTGTTTTGTTTGAATTTCTGGATAATATGCACATCATTTTTCTGTTTGCTTATGTAGTTAATACTAGAATTCATGTGCAGAGGAGGACTGCTTGATGACAATGGTGCAGAGGCTATGATGATGGAAGCACTAGAAAAGGTTGAAAAGGAAATCAAGAAACCTCTCATGAGGAATGACAAGAAAGGAATGGGTCTTCTTATGGCAGAATTTGAGAAAATTAATAAGAAGTATGTAATTTTTCTGACAATATACTGTTCATATGAATTTGCTGCTATTGTGTTGAGTGGTGGTCAGTATTCCCTGCCTCCCCATGAGTGAACAGCCAGTCTATCTAAGAGATCTTTGGTTAGTCTTTTGCTGATGGCATAAGTTAGCTTGTGTCTTTTTCATTTTTGTGATTTACTGTTGTTCTACTAACTGAACTTGAAAAATATGTGTATGCTTATTTAGCTATTTGCAACATATTTTTAAGGCCTGGATTTTGTGGTGGTTATGCTTATTCCAAACTTAAAATATTGGGTCCAGTGCTTTGGCTGGGTATAGAAGCTATCAGGCTCAATTGCATGAATGTGATTTATGATGCAATCCAACATTAGATCGGAGAGGCGTGATTTTTGGATTTAAAGTCACAGGTGCTGTATAAAATATGTGGTTAGAATTTTTTAGGAGAGGATAATGACACTGTAACAGAGTGGTTGTCAATCAGACTGACATATTCTGATATCATTCCAAGTGCTTAGGCATGGAGTAGAATTTTGGCAAGCACCCCAAAGGATGGGATAAGGAGGTCTCCAAGTGGCGATAAAGATGTAACCATGCTAGGTGGGTATGTAATGGAATCCTACCTTGGACAGGAGTAGGGTATATTATGGGTTTATTATAAAAGATCCTGTAAATCCCATCAATTTAGCCTTTTGAAAAAGGATAATGTCCCATGACAGATTGCACTGGTAAACCTTCTGGTAGTGCACATTGTCTTAGAAAGGAGGTTCCTGGTGTATAATTTAGTTTCTTGACAATGGCGTGTACTGATGTCATGGGTAAATATGTGAGTTGTCTCAAGATATAGGATTCGTCTACTTTTATCCTAGTTTCATTACGGTGACTTTCTACATTTCTTATGAATTTTGTTGGAATTATAATGTACCTTCATTTTTGGTCTCTATTTGGTACATGAGAATGATATCCTCCATTTTCTTTTCATCCTTGACAGGCTTGGGATAAAGAAGGAAGATTTACCAAAGTATGAAGAAGAGTTGGAGCTTAAACTTGCCAAAGCACAATTGCAGGAGCTGAAGGAAGATGCTATCGAGGCCATGGAAACACAAAGGAAGAGGTATTTCTTGGCGTCATGCTTATCATCTTTTTTTTTTTTCTATTTTTGATAAATATGCCTATCATGTTCTATTACGAATATTTCTCTTTGTGGACATGGTTTTCTTAGTTATTTTGAGGGTTGGCGGAAATACATACACATTTGCAGAAAAGAATAGAGGATGTTGACTAACAAATTGAAAGCCTTAATGTTTTTGTGCTGTACAGTAACAGTTATTATGTTTCAAAAGGAAAGAAATGGATTGTGTGAAAGTATGACCTTGCTCCTGGATCATAGCAAGTGCTATATTTGATACCAGCATACTAGAATTGAAAATTTTTCTTGATTTGCCTTTTCATATTGAGAGGAGGCAACTTCCAGTCGGCTACTAAAATTTGAACGGACATACTGAGAAGAACGAAACAACTGAAGAGCTGTGGATATTCATTAGCCATTACACAATATTTGTCATATCCGGGGTAGTATATTCATTAGCCATTATAAAATATTTGTTTTACAGGGAGGAATTCAAGGATGAACAAGCAGTGGATGTGAAGACTTTGGACGTCCGGAACTTCCTCTGAGTTCTTAGATTGCTTGTTCACGGTTTTGATTTGGCTGCTGCAATGGATGCGAGCTCCTGAGAAGTGAGCGAATCTCGAAACTGTTTTAGTTTGATAATAAGATGTGAATTACAGCCGTGGCAACAAAGCCAGATGTTATGCTATTTTTCGTTAATTACTGTTAATTTTACTTGAGTTATGTGGAAACATGTTGTCACCCGCTCTCTATATGAATCATATTCATGAAATTTTTTTTTTAATTTATTTCTCGAGCAATTTCCTTTGTGTCACCTGTAACCCGAACTCCAATGTGAGGAAGAAGGCATTCTGTGAGGATGTATTTATCTGAGTGGGAAAGGACATCAATTTGCGTAGTACACGGACTCCAAACTATTGGAATGAATTGAATATTATTTTGTCCAACAAATTTGACGATATCCTTTTACGGTACTGAAAAGAAAAAAAGATTATAAACTAATAACAGTAACATTATGTAGGCCTTCTTTCATCTGGTCTTCTTTTCTCGGGCCTTTTTTCTCTTCCATAAAGGTCATGTCCTCCTCCTGTTCATAGTTAAACAATGTTAGTTCGGCATCGTCATCAATGTCATCTTCATCTTCATCTTCATCTTCGGCATCATCTCCATGCCTTAAGACCCCATTATTGCTCCTCAAGCTGCCACTCTTATCCAACTGTCCCACAAGTTGATTAGCTTCCCCCTTTTCTTCTCCCGATTTGGCCAAAGATAAGAGAATGTTCTTCGCTTTCCGGTCAGGAAGAACCCCATGATCTTCCATTTCCTTGTACCATATGACAGCACTTCCAAAACCTTTGTTATTGCCATGCGCATCCATTATAGTAGTGAAAATGGTTTGATTGGCTTTCATACCCCTTAGCCGCATCTCTTCATATTTCTCCATCATCATATCAAGATTATTTACCTTGGCGTACCCTTTGATCATTGTCCCATAGGTCACAACATTGGGTTCAAACCCATCTTGCTTCAATCTTTGGAAGAATTTTTGTGCACCATCCATGTCCGATGCATTCACATACGCTGCTAACATTGTTGTGTAAGAGCAGAGATCTGGAGTGCAGCTGCAATGTGTTATAAAACAATACGCACATCATTTTCAGCATACTTACTGTCTGAAGAACAACTTCCATTGAAATGAGGAGTTCAGGCATTCTCCATACTAGTTTAACTTCAAACGGTTAGGTCTATCTTATTACTTGAGTTTGTTTCTCAAAGGCGTCTACAGAGAAATGCACCTCGTCTTTTGTCTCGCAGTCAGGTCACGGAAATTTACCTGTCTCTTCTCATGATCTTGAACACCATTTGAGCTTGATCAACCATTCCCGAGATTGCAAATGCATCAAGCAAAATGTTGTAAGCTTTACGGCTAGGACTGCAAGAGACACAACGACACCCGTGAGTAGGAACTGACGTTTACATTTACCGACATTATTCGGGAAAAATGGCTTGTCATGTGGAAAAGATATTTGAAGCAAACACATGAAGCCTACAGAAACTTATAGATTTTCTTCTCCACAATCAAGATTCATTCCATTTAGTTGTATTAAAACAATCGCTTTATGTAATTGTCACAACATTCCAGTAAATAATTTGGTCTCAACACACCTGACTCCAGCATCCAGCATCTCCTCAAAAACAGCTAACGCTTCTTCTTCTCTTCGAGCTTTCCCGTAAGCTTTGATGAGTAGCGCATAACTAACGAGATCAGGTTTACAACCATTTCTTTGCATCTACAATCATGCCGTTGCTTCAGAAAATCTTCACCAAAAATAACTTAAGAGGGAAGATGAAGAGAACTACTAGCAGTTACAAAAATCCAACTTTCTGTCACCATAAACAGTTTGAGGTTCTTTTGCATGCTTTGGTAATGGATGGTTAGAACATAGAAGCATCTATAAAGCGATGGAAGATAAAGATATAAAGAACAGCCTCAAAAATAAATATGTGCAGTACTGTTTTTATTAATAAAAATGATGAGGTAAGAACACAGAAGCATCCCTAATGTGAGGGAAGAAAAAGATATGAAGAAAAGCCTCAAAGAATGACATTGACAAAAAATGAAACAATCACAAACTAGCAATCTCTACATGAGTTGGAGAGAGGGAAATAGAGATACCAAGGAAACCCTGACACTACCAATGTGATGCCAGTAACACCATTCAATTCACACACAGATTGCACAGAAAGCGAACAATTTTAAAAATTGTTTCTTATAAAATTTACCTGGTCATAGGTCTTCGAAACCTCCTTGTAATTGGTTTCAAAGGACATCAGAGAGTTATATGTGACAGTGGATTGAGGAACTCCTCTCTCAGACATCAATGCAAATAGTTTACGAGCTTTTTCATAATTTCCAGCCTTTTTATGCATATATATCATCATGTGGAACATTTTCTGGTCCGGTTTCAAGGGCGATGTTTTTTCACTCAAAAGGGTATTAAAAACATCTTCAGCTTCCTGAAATTTGTTTCCCTGGAGCACGCCAAACAGAATTACTAACACATTAAGAAGCATCCTCCAAAATTATGCAAATTCATCACATCCAAAAAAACAACACAGATTAGATCATCATTCACTGCAAAATATAAGTAACATAAAACACAAAATGTTGGGGCTCTAACTTATATGTGCAAAGTTTATCAGCAGATAATATCCCTGAAAGACATTCATGAATTTTGCTATTGCACACCCACAGTCCAAAGTAGAGATGCTAGAAGAATCCCTTTTTCTGACATAAAGATCTACACAAACAAAAGACAGAAGAGTGTAGAGTACAATGGCAGTTCATGCAAAGTACATTCTACTCTTCCGTTCTATCCAAGTAAAAATATATCTGGCCTTATACTTAAATTAAGAGAAAGTGGGCAAAGGAGTGTTGTGGTCCATAGCTTGAGTCCTTGGGAAGCTGTTTCATAGTAAATCATGCTGCTTGGACAAAAGTACGATAATGTGCCAGGAAAAATATTCAAATTTTTTGTCATATAAAAAAGAAACAAATTCATACCTCCAAAAGTGACAACACCTAAAGAACTAATTCGCCTAGAAGCTACATGCAAATCCCAACCACTGAAAACAAAGTTTTGAGCAATGTCAAGCATGACCAAACTTTTCACCATGGCACTTTCCAGATTTGTACGATAGAGTATGCCATTTAGTATTCCCAGGTGAATCAATAATATAAAAAGAGCATTTCAAAATCCTGTTGCAATCAAGATAGTGAATAACTTACTCAGTTGAAAGTAACTCCACATATTCAATCAGGAAGTGTTAATTGTCATTCACTAGCACAAAGTTGTGCACAAATCAACTACCACATGCACCATGTATGTGCTGCATTTCGACGTTATCACTTATTTCAATGAGAAAAGGTAGATCACCTCAACAAATGTTTTCAATATTATTTGATAGGTCAAAGCAGAAGGCTCAGGTCCTGAAGACTGCATTCTCCTAAAGATGGCCTCGGCATTGTTATACTGCCCTCCCCTTCCATACGCCTCCATCAGGGCAGTATGGGATACAACATGTGGCAGATAACCCTTCTTATTCATAAGGCTTAAAACCTTCTCAGCCCTGTTGAAGTCTCCTTGCTTTCCATAAGCTGTTATAAGCATAAGGAAATCCATTTCATTGAAGTTCCACCAGGTCTGTGTCTGAAGCCACTCTAGAATCTAGCAGATGAAGCAAATTTCATGAATCACATGATAAAGACATCTGAATCATAAAAAATCCAAGCTCAAAAAAAATATTATGTTGGCATAGGACTGGGAAAAACGATAAGAAGTAAAGCAACAAGCTAGCTCTCGGATAAAAGATAAATCAGAACTAAAACTTTTCAGGCTGGAATGACCAAGATATATTAAATCCTAGCTCATTAAGAGATGACTCGACTGCATTATCTGAAGCAATAGAATGGACATCCCAATTCCTCTTCAACATGAACATGATATTCACCAGTGATACGGTTAATATCATGCCTTTTCTGTTTTTTTCTTCCAATCCTACATGAAAGATGAGGTATTTCATACCCCAAAAGGTACGCATATGTGCCTAACCTCATAGAACTTGAAGATATTTATGTTTAGAGAGTTTCTAGCTTTTAATTTTAGCCCACCACTGGCCAGAAACATTGAACGTGCCTATTTTGAGTTTAAAAAAGCAAGTCTTCTTTCATTGCATACCTCACTAACCACGTTCCACTTCTTCAACTGCTTAAATCTAACCAATGTACCCAAAATCAAATCTCTAGGAAGAGCCTGATCTTTATTTCTCCGTTGGCGGAGCACACTAACAGCTGAACCATTATCTTCAATTCGTTTCATCAGCCTTCTCCAGTTCTTCTGATCAGCTTCATCAGCTTCATCTTTAAACACTTCCACTTTCTTTCTCATCTGCCTGAACTTCCTAGGAGACAGCATACCCATAGCCACTACAACCACTCTTCCATGGACTTTAGTGTTTGATCGGGGAGGATTGACAAACAATTTTTGCTGGCTGAAACATGAACACATAACGTCTTGGAGTTAAATTTCCATTAATCTATCATTATCTGCTAACCACTAATAGCTATGGAATGTAAATTCCACCAGAGAAAGCGTCAGCCCCCTCCGAGAGTGACATAATGATGTCTGTTGACAAACAATTCGTCACTACAATCGCTTGAGGAGTGGGATAACCACGTCCCTAAAAGCCAGGAACACACAGAAACCGGAAAGGCCAACAATAAGTTGACAGATTCTTCTAAGATAACTTCAGTTTTGATATAAAAGATAAACGGATTTTCCCTTCCAGTTTATAATGGTGTATTCACCTTAAATTTGAACGACGAATATCAAGAACAAACTTGAAAAACCTCTTCTTTCGCTGAGGAGGTGTTGGTGAAAATAAACTTATGATTTTACATACAAAGAAAGAAGAGCAGGGGCTTATGGGGTTTGGGTTTGAAAGCAAAAGCAAAAGCGCAATTATAAGTAGAGGGCACTGGTTGCTATGGATTTAGAATGCAACAAAATACAAAAAGGATATTCACACACAACTGATAAGAGAAACGAACCTCAAATTATATAAAGGAACTGAGATACAGGGCTTGAGGAACAGCGCTTGAGCCATGGCGGTTGAAGCTTGGAGGAGTTCTATCCCTCCAATAAGGCAACTGCCAACTCAACTGGAAGCGGGTGTTTCTCTTCTCGCTTTGCTGCTGTGTTCTATCTCCTCTGGGACGTTGCCTACTTACTGTCTATAATATCTGCTCTTCTCTGCTTTTGTCCTATCTCTACGAAATCTTTGTATCAACCAACCTCATTCGAATATGAAAATTACATCGTATAATAGTGTAGTTCTACAAAATTATGGGAAAACTCATTCTTCTTGTTTCAAAATAAATATAAATTATTCTTCTTTTTTAACAAATTAAATATATAAAAAATTATCAAAAACCAAGTTTGTCAAATTAAAAAAAAAAAAAAATTTATTTAAATATTAAATATATATAATTTAATAATATTTTATAAATATAATTTCTTTTATTTTTTTTATCTTTCCAGTTTGGTATCTCTGAGTATCAAATTTATAATACCAGATTATATCTTGATTCGAATAAAAACTAAAATATCTTTTTTGTTGACTCATGTTGAAACCAGAATGTTTGGCTCAATAGAGGTTTTTACATTCTTACAACTAAGGATCCTCTTATCATTTCTTGTTTGCTTCCTAATATTCTTCAATGTTATTATTTCTTATACTTTCATATGAACTAGCAAGTTTGTTTTCCAAGTTTAGGCTTATAAGGCAATATTTTGACTCCTAAAAGAAGCATTAGATCATATTTTTTGGAATTCAACACCCATGAGTATTTTCGTGTTTTGTACCTAGTACTTATTTTATCTTGTATTGTGAGTCATCTATTATGTTTATCCTTTAATCCTATCATTTTTGGCTCTATGGATTTTATTTATTTTTATTAAAGATTAATTTTATTTTTTTGAAATTTATTATAATTATTGAGATATTATTTTTATTTATCTATTTAAAGATTTAAAATCATATGATGAGCTTTACTAAGGATTTTGGTATTTTAGGATCTTAATTGGGTGAGTTAAGGTTTAAAAGAGTTACCGATTTTTTTACAAATTTTCAGAAATATATTTTCATTTATTATTGTGAATTTTTAGAGATCTATAGTAAAATATTGAATTTTTAATAAATTATTTATTTATAAAAAATTAACTTTTAGATTTGATAGATTTACTATTTATAAAGATTTTATAAATTTTTTATTATTTTTCTAAAGATTATACTATTTATTAAGAATTTTTATTGATTTTTAGTAATTATTAAATAAAATATTTATTATTATTATATTATTATATTTGTACTATATTATATTAAGTTGAAAAGACAAGTTGGACCGTCATTTTGATTGAGTCTGATCAAAACAACAGCCACCTCTGCCGTTTTGACGAATCGGGAAGAAACTCCCATTCCTCGATGTATCTCATATTGCAATCGAGTTTTGTGCCCTCGTTGAGATTCTCCCACCACCATTTCAACCTGTTATACCTTATTTGGGTTGAGAACCCTCATTTCTTACACAAAGCTTGTCGAGCTCTGAAATTATTCTCACTTGCTACAATTTCAATCTACAAGTTGTTTTCTACTAATTTTGTGTATTTAGGTGCTGTGAGGAGTGCCTTCTAGGTTGATTTTCAGACTTGAAAGACCATTCTTCTTCCATTGATTATGCCAGATTCCCACAGTGATTCTCTCTTCCATTTGCATGGTTACATTCATATTAGTCTGCTCTTTGTTTCTGGAGTATTGGTTGAGTTCCATTTGGTTATCAGGGAGTTGCCATTCTGGATATCTTTTGGATTTGATATTGTTCACCACAGGTAACGTGGGGTTTTTGACGACTTGGGATGTGTGATAACCCCCTTCCTAGGAGCAACCACTCAAGGAATTATTTGGTTTCAGTGTCGGTATCCCTTGGGTGGTCACACTCTTACACATGCTCGAAATCTTAGTCCACAGTGTCACGAGACTATAGTTTTACGAAATAGAAACTCTACGTGCGGTTTTAGACTATTACTCTCACAATAGGCTAAGTAAGTCTTCTTCACAAAACTAGCTAGAATGTTAAGCTTAAGAATAATAAAAAGAAAGATACAAGGAGAAATGGAGAGAAATGCTCTACACTCTAGAATTACAAAGAAATACTGGATGACTACAAATAAGGGGAGGCACCCCTTATATAGCCTGTGTAGCTCCCTAATGAATGGTGGAGATCAAGTCAACTGATTTAACAGTGTCTATATAACTACATGCATGGTAACTACTAATAACTCACCTACCCCTGATTGCCTTATCTACAGTAATCTTTGATTATATTGATTATCTTGATTCCCTAGATTGGATCTCCCATATGCTAAGGTCAGATTCTCATTGATTGTCTCGATTACCTTTGATTGGGGTTCACGTATGATAAGTTTTGATGATTGCTCATCAGTCCCCATGGTGTCATTCTGTGAGAGACATGTCATACACAAAGTCGAATGACGAGTAGTTTGAGTTTAGATTGTCACATTCTCCCCCACTACACTCGACAATGTCCTCGTTGTATGCTGCCTCAAAAACTTATAGGTCTGGTCTTGTTATTGCCAAAGGTTGAAATCTTTCTCCCAACTAGTCTCATTAGGAGGGTCGCCTTTCCAACGAACCAAATACTGCACATGGTTTATGTGTTTCCCACTCTTTTACACCACACGTCTTGATAGAATCTCATTGAGATACTTATCATGGGAATTGGTCAACTATGAGAACCCTCTTAGACTTTTCTCTCTATGGATCTTCTATGTCTTCTTGAAATGGCTTTAAAAAAATCATATCAAAGGCAGGATAAAACTCCAATCTTGGTGGTACCTCAAGCTTGTATGACACCTTGCCAACCCTCTTCAATACTTTCAAAGGGCCCTCATAATGTCACCCAAGCCCCTTTTGAAACTTGACCAAAAACCTCCTTTGGTGATGCATCAACTTCACTAACACAAGATCTCCTTCAAACTCCAAGGGTCTCATCTTCTTTTCCGCTCACTTTTTCATCCTATTTACCGCTTTGGATAGTTATACCCTTGTAAGGTCCTTCTGCTCATCCCACTCATTGCCAAGTAGTAGATGTATGGATTAGTCCCCTTGTAACCTATGGTAATCTTACTAGGAGTGTAAGGCTGTTATCTAGTAGTAATCTCAAAAGGACTCATATACTTGTGGGTTCATTTCTCTGCATGTTGTAAGAAAATTAGGCTACATCAAGTAACTTTTCCAATCTTTCTAGTTGGCACTTACATAGTGCCTGAGGTAGACCTCCAATATAGAATTCACCCTTTCTGTCTATCCATTAGTCTGAGGATGAAAGCTAACGAAAAAATTGAATTCTAACACCATTAACTTGAATAGATCGGTCTAGAATCTCTCTATGAACTGAGTATCCTGATCACTCACGATGGATTTTGGAATGTCCCAATACTTCACCACATGTTAAAAGAAAAGACGGTTTGTCTTCTTTGTCATGCATGCCTTTGTGGTAGGAATGATCGCTGTATACTTGGAAAATATTTCCATCACCACAAATATGATCTGGAATTTATCAAACTTTAGTCTGGAAATACTCTCCCAAAGTTTTTCTAGTATGGACAATGACTCTAACAATCTTGGTTGCTTCTGCTGCTCAACATTGTCTTTTTGGCAAATCAGACAAGTTTTCACATCCCTCTCCACATCATCTAGCATGTGTGGCCAATAATATTCATCTTCCAAAAGTACAAGTATTTAAACAATACCTAGGTGTCTAGCCCATCCCGAATCGTGGCATTTCTTCATCATTTCCTTCAAAAACTTGTTATGTCTAGGGATATAGATGTTGTTGCCTTTGGTAAAGAGCAATCTATCCTTAAGCTAGAATCTGTGGGTCTTGCCTTTCTTCACTTATTCTACTAAGGCTTGAACTTGGGGATCATGCTCCATACCCCCTTGGATCCTTTCTACTAAAAGACTTTTTGGTTGATTGATGACTACAAGTGTCTTCGTCTTTAGCTCCTTCTCTCAAGTAAATAGGTATCACACAAGAATTGCTCCCTTTTGAAAGTATGAGGGTATTTTCACAAGACACCGGGACTGCACTAGTTAGATCAAAGAACTGTATACCTCACACAATCGAAACCTCTGACCTAACAGACTCGGATGTGTGTGTGCGTATGATGGATCACATTTGCAATGCTAGGTTGAGCTTTTGTCTATATAGCCCAAAAGATATATCTTGTTATAAATGATTCTATCACACAACACATATGAGTCCCAAGACCTTCTCCACTCTTTTCTGATGTGGGATTGGATAACACGTGACTCCTTATTCAGGCTAGGTCTCACAATCTTCTCTCCTTATAAACCTTGTATCCTCACGAGGGGAGTCCAAACTCAAAATCAACTAGCCTCTATGAGGTACGATCCCAAACTCACAGACCCAAATTCACACACAAGTCTAAGCCCTACACGGAAGAGGGACCAAGATCGGTTCTGCTACCAATTATCATGGCCTTGCCCCCGGTCTAGTGGGCCCGGACATGTATGCGCGCATGAGGGATCACATTTGCAATGTTCAATTGAGTGTTTGTCAACATGGACCAAAAGATATATCTTGTTATAAATATCACACAACACATATAAGTACAGGACCTTCACCACTCCTTTTCAATATGAGATTAGATAACACTTAACCCCTTACATCAGCTGGGTCTCACAGGTTGGACTATAGTGTTTACTGTTTTCAACCAATCTTTTTTCTCCTTGAATTTGTTACCAAATCTCTATGATTTCTTCTTTTTTATGAAGTTGTGAGTAGTACCTTTATCGATCAAGGCATGAGACTTTTTCTCTTGCAAAATAGGCCTAACATTCTCCTTACTTGCTCCACCTTGACACCATTAGTTGAGGCTTTGATGAAACTCATCAACTACATCGAACTCATCCTTGAGGCTTTCATTTCTTCCCAGTCGGCCTCCATGGAAATTGCCACCAGTTTATTCCTCATCGGACAATCCACATTCTTATGTGAACCCTAGCACAAAAAACATGAGAGCTTGGATTTTTCATCCTTACCTCAATTTTTCCCTCCCCTATGGGTGGGTTTGGCTTGGCGGTACAGTTTGAAGGATTTGAAGGCTTCTTCTTTCCCTCCTCAGCATCGTGGACTATTCCCCCATTTTGGCCTTGTAGTCATAGAAACTCTTAGGCTTGGGTGAATAGGAACTCTTGGACTTCCTTTTAAACTCCTCTATTGATTCAGTCTCGTAAATAACATCATTGAGCTTATTGACACTATGTTGATGAAGCTTTAGCTAGGCCCAACTCTGTAGGTCTCCTAGAAACACGTATATGGCCTTCGTCTTTAGTATATCTAGGATCTCCAACAAGACTTCTGTGAACTCTCTTATATAGTATAGAATGTTGCCTATGCGAGATAACTTGCAAAGCCTCTCCCTTGCTTTAAGCTTCAACAATATTTTTTAAGTATTTTCTTTCAAGATTTATGTTACAATATGATGTTTGATGTAAGTTTTCTAATCTATTCCTTGTGAGATAGGAGTAGATAGTGCACTTCAGAGTGATACCTGATTAGGACCAACAGGTCTTGTGTATGACTCTTCGGTACCTCGAGAGAGGGGAGATACTGTCATTGAGTCGGGTCAGCGAAAGTTGACGTGTTGATCAGTATTGAGTAGGAGTGTATTGATCTAGCCTTCGACAACACTAGTGTGGGCTATATTTTAAAAGAATAAGTAGAAAATATACACTAGTGGACCTAGACTACCCCCTGATCAGGAGTAGAATTGATGCTTTGTTAGCTGACTTTCAAGCCCTATTGTTAGGAAAGGACTTATGTTTGTGATTCATTATTTCTTGTGTAAACATTGACTTTGATCTGATTTTGATATTTACTTTATGTATGTATGCTCATTTTTTAGATTACTTATAAGTTTAAATTTAGATTTCTATTTTTTGATATAATAATTTGTTTATATTATGATTCTATTATTTTGGTCCCTAAAACTAGTTACCTGGATATTTAACTAATGTTGTTTAGTGTAGTCCAGACTATGTTGCAGACTCAGGTTCTCAGCCGTCTTCCTCACGTGACTTAGCATCCGGTCCAGCCAATCACTGATATGTTTGATCAAACTTTTAATTTGATATGTACACCGGAACATCGAACATAATTTTTTATTTTTGTCCCTTTTGATTTATATCCTATTGATATATGGTTTTCTGGTGCTTTGGAACTTGTGGACTGCATAGACTTGTTTTGAGACATTGTGATGGGTTGTATATATGGTTAGTTTTTGTTGCTTGTGGATGATACATGTTTTGTTTTGAATTTACTGTGAGATATATAAAACTGTTACAAGTAGAATTTTGTTATACAGAAATTGTGTGATTTCTGGTTTAGTCCTAATTAAGAACCTATATTGCAAATTTTTTTTACAATCTTATTTATGATTTTGAACTTACCCTACGTTTTTGTTTGCTGCATATTTAATGATTTTATTTTCAATGTCTTACGAGATTTTGAAGATAGCATAGTAATTGTTATTCTCAGAGTCTCGTGGTGGGGATGTTTACCCCTAGAGTAGGGTACGAGGCTTGACATTGAAATCATCTAACTCTTGCCTCCAAGAGTTGATAACTATGAGGACACCTTGCATCTCCTCACGAATCTCATTCACGTCCCTTGAATTGACCTCGTCTATGTTTTGTCCATGGTCCTCAAGCTTATCGGTATTATCGACAACCTTCATCTCCAAACGGATGATCCTTGCCTCAAGTGACAATAGATGATCAACGGTCTTCATCCTCTTCTTAGTAGGCTTGAGGAAACATTGCATTGGTCTCCCAATATGGACCTCTTCTACCTCCTCAACACTATGGATGTTGGCATCAGTAGTAGGCATCTCCATTACTCTCTCTCAAAGATTGAGCCTTAACTCCACTACCAATTGTCACTGGACTAGATTTTTTCAGAAATAAACTGTTGTATGGCCTTAGATTATTGCTCTCACAATAGGCTAAGTAGGCCTTCCTTACAAAACTAGCTAGAATGCCAAGTGTAAGAATAAAGAAAGAGAGACGTGAAAATAAATAGAGAAAAATCCTCTACACTCTTAGAATTACAAAGAAATACTAGATGATTACAAATCAGGGGAGTCATCCTTTATATAGCTCTTACAGCTCCCCAATGGATGGTGGAGATCAAATTAACCAATCTAATGGTGTATGTATAATGACATACATAGTAAGAACTAATGGTTCACCCTTCCTTGATTGCCCCATCTATAGTAATCTTTGATTATATTGATTACCTTGATTTCCTATATTGGGTCCTCCATATAGTAAGGCCGGATTCTCATTGATTGTCTTTGATTAGGGTTCACGTATGGTACATTTTGATGGTGACTTACCAATCTCTATGATGTCATCCTGTGAAGGAGATGTCATATACAATGCCGAATGATGTGTAATTTGAGTTTAGACTGTGACAAAAGACTCCTGCTTTTATTCTTCCCAAGGAGGATTCCTCTCACTGATTCCTCTATAATTGCTAGTGTATTCCCCTGCGTTAGTCCTTTTCTTTATAGATGGTTTTTAATGATGTATGTATATTTATAGTTAGCAAATAGGCCTCAATACATCAACTTGTTGTTATGATGTCTCCCCGCAACATCAATCGCTTTCAATCTTTCCTTTCTGCTGCACATCATATTGATTTTTGATTGTTGATGTCATCTTTGCTATTAGTTGTTCTACAAGCCTTTTAAGTTTACTATATGTGCTGTTTGGATTCTAGTTGTATATATAATAGACCTACGGTACTGCACACGATTTGTTGGTTCTAGGGGATGATAGAAAAATACATATATTGTAGACCTCGTTAGCTTGATGGGTACTTAAAGGGCTTATAGATTCTATCCTAATGAGAAAACCCTCTTCTAGTATCCATAGAAACTCTTCTATTGTGAATGGAAAAAAGAAAAATTGAAGCCATTTATTTTCTTTTACGACTAGTGCTCACGACAACTAGAGATGAGAAGGGAAGGAGGATTTTTCATAAATGAAAGGTGTAAGGAATATGGACAGGTTAGGTCCATATTTATAACCATGGATAGAGAATTTTTCTCCTCATTTCCTTAAGTGTTATTGCGTTATAAGGAGAACTTGGCAAAAATATGTATTAATATTATTGTCAAATCTTTATCATCACATAAGAAAATAAATTAGATAATTTTTAATATATTTATACTTTCAATTAAAGTTATCGTTTAATCCTTGTCACATAATAACATAAATCAATATCCTCCTAAGTAATAGTGGACGAAAATCCCCTTGGTCATTAAAGATGGATTTTGGCATGTCAAAATTTTTTAATTCTCCATTAGAGAATTTTAACACTTGTATAAATGATAAATTGTCAAATATTACTCTATCACATAAGAAAACAAATCAGATAATTATTAATATATTTATACTCTCAATTAATCTTATCATTTAATCCTTATCACACAATGACATAAGATAAGTGGCTTCTTTAAATTCTATATTCTATTTGGACTGCTATATCCATTAATGTAGGTCCACAATTAATTTAAGAAAATTTATATTTATTTATATATTATATGATTCTATTATATGATAAACTATAGGATGAATTAATATACTTAATTAATTGGCTATTTTAATCACATTAAAATAATCTGGTTGGTCATTAAAAGTTTATTTAAAGTTTTTTATATGTGATCCAAAAGATATATACTTTATGCTATCAATGAATTAATAATTACTATTTATATCCACAAGATATAAGTGGCTTTAACAAGTCATTATAGTTACCCAAATACGACCCTTGTATAAGCATATTTTACACTCATCAATAACCAATTTTTGGTTTTTTTTTAATCCTTTTATCATAATAATTCGGTTTGGGACTCAATACGATTTGTTATCCTTGTGTATGCTCAAATTATGATTTTCTTAATCTATATTAAATTTGATAGTAACAATTGTGATTTGTATTCCAATATGACCACAATTGACCTTGGTCAAGTATTTCTTCTCATTCAATATATCAAAGGGTCCAACAAATTATTTTATAAATCCTTGAATTTTGGTGTTGTGTGTGTGCACATGAGGTATGTTACTATATTTTTTTACAAAAGTAATTTTTTAATTTAAATCTTTAGTAATATTTTGATTTCTTTTATGCTTTTTGTGGTTTCAATTGTCTTTATGATTATTATTGTTCAATATTAGTTTGAAATATATTTTTGAGAATTATATTATATGATATAACTTTTATAAATTTAAAATAATTTTTTTATTATTTTGAATAATATTTAATTAAATATTTGTTAGTTAGTACAAATATAATTTTTTGATCGTTAGAAAGATATGTTTTAGATTTTTGATGAAATTTTTATAATTTTATAATTTATATTATATTTATTTTAGTTTTCCAAGGTTTAAAGGTATATTATGAAATTTTATAATAATTAATAATTAACAATTAAATTAAAAAAAAGAGAGGATGGAATGATGTTGTTTTGCTTTTAGATTTTATAAAAAGAAAACTTTTTTTTTTCTTCTCTCTTTCTTCCCCATTTGTGATAACAGTTTCTCTCGCCATCTAATATTATAGCTCCCTCTTCCAACTATGGATTGCTTCACCACCATTCTTATTGGTTGCACCTTAATACTAGGAACTCATAGTTGTTAGGTTTGTCAGCATTGAAACTTAGATGTGCATATAGAAGGCCCGCAAATGAATGGGATTTTCCTAAAAAAAACCCAAATTTTAACCACCTTTGATGATCCTTTTGAAAAATGAATTCTGGATTTGTGTTGTGCTCTTCATTATCTTCATTTTGACATACATCTTGTTGATTTTGGTTGAGTTTTAAGAAAAATGGAAATCTTCTCACTTGTCGTTGATCATCGTAACCGTCGCTTCAAAACTTGAACCTCTAGTTTGGACTCTGTTACCTAATTTAACATCTTGAATGCAATAGTGTTTGACTTGTATTATTATGTTATGGATTCATGGACTGCATACTATGATTGGGTGTCTTTTGAATAGTTTTTACATACAACCGAGAGTGAATCTTACATTTTACTTGTTTTGTTATTTTTTCAAATACACAATTGAGATTTATGAATTTTACAAGGAAACAATGGTGAATTATTTATGTGATTTGATAGTTTGTGATTAAGAAACTATTTGTGTTATGATTGTGATTTATTAGAAAGCATATTTGCATTATTATGATTTTGTATAAAGATATAGATTTTAACATAAGCATATAGATGCATGAGATTTATTTGTGCAAGGGATGCATATATTTTGAGACACAAAGATATTTGATTGGTATTATGAATAGGGATGCACATGTTTTGACTTTTGAGATACATGAATGTCTAACTTGTTTTACCTATATTTGACTTTTGATACTCTTATTGAGGTTTGATTATCCTATTCGGTTTTAACACTCCATTATGTTTGAGATATGGTAGGGAATGTACTGTTGAGTGATACCATAGTTTGTGATTGATTGGTCTATGTATATTTGACTCTTTGACACCCTTAGATAGAGAGGATACGATGTAATTGAGCCAGATTAACATAAGTTGATGTGTGTGATCAACATAAGTTGATGTGTGTGATCAACATAAGTTGATGTGTGTGATCAACATAAGTTGGACTATATTAATTTAGCCTTCAAAATTCAACAATGCTAGTATGGGATATATTTTTAAAAATGCTAAAAAAATAAACTTGTGAGAACCAAGTATTTTGAATCAGTGAAATGAATGAGAATAGTCGATTTTGGAATTGAGATACGACCTATATTTAGGAAAGAAGGTGTTGAAAGAAATGAGGAACCCTCTCGTCTAGCTATTTAGGCTTACGAGAATGAACTTGTTATACGTTCTGGAAAACCTGGATCGAGGGTATTTTCATAATTTCACCATTGTCCTCTGGAATTTCTAATTTTATTTCTTTTGACAATCAACTATTCGTATTGTTTGAAAATTCATTGAAATTTAGAATCTGAAATAGGATTCGAGCCTTCTTTAATTATTGAAATTTCTTTCAAATGGGAGATAATTTAGGTATTAAATGTGAAAATTTTGCTAAACAAATTTTGTGAAGGTTTTTTGTGAGATTTGATTTAATAAGAATCTAGTTGTCATCGGAAAAGGAGTGCGAGGATGTAGAAATTTTCCAAGAATTTTTCGAGGACATATAATGATATTTAAGGATTTTCTTTTGATTTTAGGGTGTAAAATTAATTGTAAACTCTATAATTCTGAAACAAATAATTTAATTTATAAGATTGATATTATGATCTTTAGGAATTTATAGAAAATTTCTGGGAATTTTTGGAGTTTCTAATGAATTTTATAAATTTTTGATAAATTTTAGAATATATTAATATTGTAAATATATATTATATTAAAATAAAAGAGAAAATTGATGGTCAAAACACGGAAGTTTCCGTTGTTTTGACGTGTGGGCAGAATAGGGAACCCTAATCCTATGTGTTGAACGACGTCGTTTTACGTCGAATCCAAACTACGTCGTATTTGTTCTCGAGTTTAGTCACCAGCCGAGGTAGTCCCCCACCCTACATGTGGGTGGCTCCACACTTGTCTCCTTCCCTTCCCCATATGTAGCCAGAAGAAATCCAGCGATGAGACTACGTGTGGGTATACCCCAAACCTAGCCCCAAAACCCCATTTTCGAGAAGAAAAAATTTGGTGAGAGGAGAGAATGAGTGTCCTGGGTAAGTTTTGCCTGGCGAGATCTAATGTTTTGAATCGATGAATTTATAGCTTTAAATCTTGTGAAACACATGATTAATTTGTGGGTTTAACTCGCATAAGGTAGAACTTTGTTTTGGTATGTTCAATGAGATGATTGGGGGCTTGATTGAGTGAATTGAATTTGGGAAAAAAGGAATTCCGGCTAAGGTTTACAGGAAAACCCCTGATGGCTGAAGGCTAGGGGTGACTTCGGACAACATGAAACCCTAGACGATAGCCCGTCCGAGGGTTGGTATGTGTGATTTGTAGTTTAGTATTGACAAATGACGGGTCGTCTAGTGATATAAATGAATGATAGGTAGTTAGGTCTGAGATGAAACGACATGTAGCTCGAATAAAGATTAAATGACTTGTAGTTTAATTGAGACATGGAAGACATGTCATCTGGTACCTAGAGTATATAGGCTCGAACGAGTCATGGCAGGCTCCAGGTGAGCCATGTGTCGACATCTGAGAGGTTCGAAAATGTGCTGGCATGCGCCTATATTGCCATATGTAGGCTCGGAAGGAATTTTCAGAAAAATAAGGAAAAAGAAAAAAAAAATTAAAAAAAATATTAGAAAATTAGAGGAATCCAATGTTATGAAGTTTGATTAAATCTTAGATCATTTGATGGGTTAATTAATTAGTGGAAGTTGAATGGAAAATAGGAAAAATAAGACAAAAAATCAGGAATGTTGTTAGATTAATGATTTACATGTGAGATAGCTATTATAACTTAGAAAAGTGTGAATTGAGGATAAGTATAGTGTGTGAATGATTCTTAAATGAATTCTTGATTAACAGATGTAGAAGTGAATCGGCAAGTTCAGACCCCTCTGGAATCAGATCTTGTGGATGAAATTCCATAAACTAGTGAGTGATTGGTGTTTGTGGGTGTGCATAGGTTTATTTACAATTTCGTAAATAATGCCTTTAAATCCTTTAAAAGTACGTATCGTATGAAATGTGAATTATAGGATTAACTCGTAGCTCGGTTGTGTATAATTGTGTAGCTATGCTGTTTGTCATTGTGTTGAGTCGTATGTATTCAAGTTACAGTGTGCACGCGGTGTCAGTCGATATAGGGTAACGTATATCACTCTTGGGAACTCTCTGGGTTTGGTAGCGAGGCTTGGAGACGCCAGATCTATTTTCTAAGGAATAAGGTTGGACGGGGTTTAATTATATTAAATGCGCATTAATTAACCATTCTTTACAGGTTATGGGTATTGCTTAGGTAAGCTACCATCACCTAACGACCTGGCATTGTCAGTGGAATGGGCTTTAGACTATTGTTCATAATGATAAGTTTGTCGATTTAAAAGTCAAAGGAATAAATATTAATGAGTAGGGTTACCACTGACACATCCTAGTCTTGTCTAGGGCCCGAAAAGACTATAAGTCTCATGCCAGCCCAATGTGTGTTTTTGTGGTCACTAAGGATTGGATTTCATAATTGGTATAATTGTATGATTGTGTTTTAAGAAAATTGTTGATGTGGAGCATATTTTGCATCGATTTGATTTTCTTTTTGTATTCATTTTCTTTATATTTGATATGCTTGCCCAATTATTTTGAGATATTTAAATCCGGTCACTCACATGACAATTTTTCTTGCTAGATCTTTAGATCTGGTGTGTACAAGACCCCTGTAGGCGGCTAGTTCGACAACTCAAATCCCATTTGGTAATACGGCTAGTTATTTAAGATATCGAATGATAATGATATTTGTAGTTAGTGCTTGTTCTCTTTGTGAGTCTTGTATAATATTTTCCTATGCTTAAGGTTTTGGTGTCTGGTTTGGATTTTTTGTAAAAATGTGTGTTTTCCATAAATGTAATATATCAATAAAATGGGCAAGTGCTACCCAGATAGCACTATTGAACATTAAAATACTGTTGTATTTTATTCTATTTTTTCCGCTATCGATTTTTTTTCAGCCTTGTAAACTCAGTATATATATTTCTGGTGACTAGAAGTGTATATACTAGGTCTACGGCAAGGGGACGGTCACATGTGAAATAAATAAAATCTAGGGCATGTTGGCCTAGTTCAGTGCGATAGTCCTTCACAAAACTGGTGGGCCTAGTCTACTCGCTAGCCTAGACATAGACAAGTGTGTTATTAGCTGACTTTCCTATCCTGTTTTAGTTAAAAATTCTCTGTGTTAATCATATTGTTGACTCACTAATTCTTATGATTAATATTGATTTTGATATTAGCTTATATTTATCACTTTTTGAAATTAAATATGGTTTTCTATTACATTTATAGTTTCACTTCTTAAGATTTAATTTGGTTTTGTCATTGGGCTTACAATTATTACTTCTTAAAACTAAAGACTGTCTTTAACATCGAATTTTCAATTTATTGTTTGATTATGATTTTGATTGTGATATATAGTTTATTATGGTTCCTTTATCTTCTCTCATGGAATTCACTAATTGTGATAGTGCTCTCCATATTATGTTGCAAGTATCTCAAGTTAGCTGTTGTTTGTGGTTGGTGGCTTTACTTACTTATTTGGTTTGTCAAACACTAATAGGTTTGATTAAATTTATTGATTTGGACTATATATATACATTTATCAGAAATATTATTAATTTTTTTTTTAATTTTTCATATTTTTATATATCTTTTAGTTTTATCTTTAATTATTACTTAATATATGCTTTACATATTTTTCTGATTTTCTATTGCTTTTAATATTATGAATATATTTTGATATTTGAATTGACAAGGTCTATTAGAGATGTTATATTGAAACATTTGAATTGAGGTTCAATTGATATAATTGATGGGTATATTGTTAGATTATATTGAAAATAATTTGTTGAGGTTTATTTGTTGGTGATAATTGCTAATAGATATTATTAAAAATATTTGAATATGAATTTACATTACATGTTTCAAAAAAGAAAATTTATTTCTGATTTAAAATATCCTACACTTTTACTTTATTTCCCCGAGTTATTTTAATATTTTATTTTCTACCTTTATGAGATTTTTAATAATATCTCAATTACTTTGAGACCTCATCCCTCCAAATACCTAGTCAGCGAGACCATTCAGTGAAAATGTTCGATTTTGATCAATTTGACCGAGATTGACCAGTTTGACCTCACCGTTGACTCTAGAGTTAACTGTTGATGTGAGAACCCGATTTTCGAGCTATTTGGGTTGGGAAGCGCATTCGAGGACCTATGATATAAGTAGGCCTTAGCTCACGGATCGGGATTGATTTTGGACTTAGGAAGTGAATAGGATTATTTTTGAAGAAAAATATTTATTTTTAGAAATTTCTTATAATTATCTATATATGATTGAAAAATCATAAAGAGAGTTCTACTGATGATTTTGGGATCTAAAAACCATAGATCGGTCTATGGGATGTATTTAAAGTTGTATAAATTTTCAAGAATTTTGGAAGTGTATTTGTAATTTTTATGATTTTTCTAAAAATATTAAAAGATATTCAATTTTAAGTAACTTAAATATTTATAAAAAAATATGATTATTAGACTGATGGATAGTACTAATTTTGAGGAATTTATATAAATTTTTGGTATATTTTTCTAAGTTTTATATAATTTATTACGAATTTTATATTAATTTTGGGATTTAGAAGAAATATATTTATTATTAATTAAATAATATAATATTTATTTGCTCAAAACGACAGGAGGAGATGTCGTTTTTTTCAAGCTTGGTCATAATGACACCCACCATATCGTTTTGATGTTTCTTAGGCAAGGGTGTCATTTCTCTTGAAACGACGTTATATCGACCATCACAACACGACGTCATTTTGTTCTGCATATTAGAACTATTGACTCGTCTCCACCGCCTTTGACCGGAGATGGGATAAGGTCGGATTCGTTTGATTTTTGCTATTAATTGTGAATCGAGCCACCGAAAATGCCTGAGAAAAAGCTCATCTATGCCATTTTTGTACCGGATCTGATAATATCACGGTTGGAATCAGGTGAGGAACTCACCCGAAAATCAAGGTAATCCCTTTAATTTTCCCATTTTTATTAGTTGAAATGTGCAAGAATTCATATGTTTAGATTCAGAAGAGATTAAGCTTTGATTTGATATAAATTTTATCTTATATGAGTGAGGATTTGTGGTGTAGGGTATTTTCTAGCGTTCAAGCTGTTTTTTGGCGTGTTGTAGGTCAGCGCCAATGACAAGAGGTAGAAGATGACCTCGGACGACTTGTTGTCCGAGGCCGTCTTATATGACAGATCGCTTGGCCATAGTTCGAACGACGTGTCACCTGTATGTGTAAGTGATGTGTCATCTAGTAGGGTAGCCAGGTATAGTGTCTGAGCCTGAGGCTCGAGCAAGATGTGGCATAACTCTAGTGTGACATGTTTTGGTTCGGAGTTAGGCTCGGTCAATACGTGTAATCCCCCGTTAAGATCTAGAAAATTTTAGAAAAGAAAGTAATTTAGGTAAGTATCATAATTATTGTATAGGGTTGTCTATAATAATAAATAGTGTGAGGGTTATTAAATGGAAATTAAGATCTTTTAAACTGTCCAAGGTGATTTGGAACCTTAGGCATGTTTGAAATTGAATGGTTTGGATTAGGAAAAATTTTCAAAAATTTTTAGGAAACTAAATACCCTATTTTTTTATTTTTTAAATTTTATTAAATTATATATTTATAAAAAATTTGAAATTTAGGTCCATATAGGTTCTACTATTCATAATGAGCATGTAAAAATTTTCTAGGTATTTTTTTGATATTTATGCTATTTTTAATGATTTTTACAAATTTTATTAGGAATTTTAAATAAATATTATTATTATTATATTAATATTTTAAATAAACTAATATTATATTACTTAAGTCAAAATGGCGGGCTAGTACGTCATTTTGATCGGGATGGTCAAAACAGCAGCATGCCCTGCCGTTTTGATCTGGCTAGGGTTGAGGAGTGGGGAATGTCGGGTAACCTATAAACAACAATGTTTCACAAAGGGTGAAACAACGCCTTTTCATGTGGAGGTGGGCGCTGGTTTAGCTGTATCCTGCAACCTACCGATGTCGGGCATTAAGCCCGATAGCTGGCTCTAATTAGGCATTTAGACATTCAAGCAGGAAAGCTCAAAGATTTTGGGCGATTTTTGGGAGATTTGTCATCTTGAATCATTTGGCGTGGGATTTAAGTGGATTCCGGCGATATATAGGCTCCATCCAACGAGAGTTTCCAACCAGTAAGTCGAAAATTTTGATTGCTTTGATCTCTCAAATTAGTTGGTCAATTGGTTTGATTTTGGTTGCGTGTGATGGGGTGAATGTGCGAACATTTTTGCATGGTTTGGGGGACGATTCACCAGCTGGAATGGTGAATCGCCGATTAGGGTTCGACCTTTAGACTAGTCGTCTGCTGGCTTCTCAGAAGACGGGTCGTCTGGTCAAGGGACCAGACGACAAGTAGCTTGGGTTAGGAACCCACCGACATGTCGTCGATTTAGGTTAGGTTTGACCTAGTTTTGTTTTCAGTTAGACTGAGTCGAGTCAGACCAAGTTGAATTGGATCGGACTGGGTCAGGGTTGGGTCAAACCAGAATTGAAGGACCATTAAAGGGATGACATATGACAGTCTCTAGTGATGACATGTGGCACCCTCTAGTGATGACATGTGGCTGCCTCTACTGATGACACGTGTCTATTGACTTTTCTAATTTTGATTGATTTTTCAGAAATTCCAAAAATAAAGAAAAATTCGAGGAAAATAGGTAGAAAATGAGAAAAATTACAGAAAAATTCTAGAAGCTAGAGAAAATATGAGGAATCTAATTATGTATATTTTGATTAATTTGGACTTGAATTGAGGGATATAAAAATTAGGAGGCATTTATACAAATTTATAAAACATTAGGAAAAATCCTGACAAGGTTCGTATTGGTAGATCAAGGTCCGTAGGACTGAGAAAGGGGTCATATGATTTCAATTTTGATTTGTTATCTTAGAAATTAAAGAATTAAATAAAATTATCGAATATAATTTGTATTGGTGTTGAAATGCATGCCCTGGACCCTGGAGCGGGACTTAGTCAAGTACCACCGAAATAAGGTGAGTGGAATAACCATAGCGTTTCTGTCAATTATTTCCTTGTTGAAATGCATTGTTTGAGAAAATGTGTGATATGTATAAAAACACTTGCTATTGACAAAAACTATCTTTGTCATGGTATTTTCTTGAAACCATTATTCGTTTGCTTTGATTTGTGTGAACCCGATACACTCGTAAACTGCTAAACATCATATGAATAATCACATGGTCGATATGGTCTTAAGGACCTTGCCATATGAAAACTCCGGAGAGTTTCAGCTCTCTCGAGTATTGTGATGAAATTCTGTGCACATGTTGACGAGAAAGTGAACTAATATCTAATACGATATACATACTGGTAGCACTGGCTGGAGTGTGAGAATGAGAGGACTAGCTTGTGTGAGATTGGGATTGAGCTTGTGGAATCACCACCACCGCTGACCTAGCAACGTCAGTGTGTTTTAAACCTATTCTTTGAAACACAGACCACTAACGGACTTCTTTGATTTCACGACGGTGATCTCGATTATAGTAAATTTCGCAAGCCAATTATAACATCCACCACTAACATATCAATTGAATCCTATAGGCTTGAAAGCCATTGATTGATACGACATGTTTTGAAAGTGTAAATGTCTGTTGTTATGAAATGAGTAAAAGGGATTCCTTGTGATATAAACAGTAATATTCCTTGTTCTTACTGTATGCTATTGTTAAGTGTCTAGCTTGTTTGTACGAATCCACCAATGAATTCTTACACGGTTATTGTAACTTGTTCACTCACTTAAGATTATGAGAATGAGAGAGTTAAGGTCCACTCACCTAGTTTGCCATGCTAGGTTTGATCAAGGTATCTAAGGTTGGGACTAGACAGTGACAACATTTCAAGAAGCATTGTGAACATCCTTCCGTAATAGGGGTGGGAAGAAGGGAGTAATGTTACGACACCACAGGATACGGGGCGTGACATGCCCTGTGCATGACATGTGTAGGTATGGAATAAAGTTTGGGTGTAGGTCTGGTAGCACTAGATGCTGGCATGTGGTGGATTCTTATTGGTCCAATTTAAATAAATTTCGGAAAATAAAAAAAATAGCCAAAATATTTATAAAATTCTGAAAAAATAGTAGAAAAATGAGAAAATTTTTGAAAAAATTATAAAAAAAACTACATTTAATTTGGAGTATAGTTATTTTAAGTTTGGATGAATTTGATTTGATAGGTCCATTAAATCGAACATGTTTCGGAAAATTATGGAAAAACACCCGGTTGGGTCCCATGTTGATTGTCGGGTAAAAATGAGTCGAGTTAACATGTTAGGTGGGTTATTTTATGTGGTAGTGTGTAATAGAGTTGAATTTACTAAGGATTTGAGATTGTTGTGCATAGGTGGACACCTACAATGGCAGGACCTCGAGGAATTGTTATAGAGCACCATCGATGGCTAATTAGGCTTCGAAACAGTGAGTGGACGAAATTTTCTTTCTCTTGATAAATTTCTGGCATGAGTGTTAATTTATGAATAATAAGAAATTATTAATTGAAATCGTGCTTGCATATGTGTGATAAATGATGCATCGAGCATAATAACTAGTATAATGTACATTGAGCAGCATGATATGATATAAAATGTATGGATGTGCCATACTATGATTGAGATGCATCAAATGCACTGAGCACATTCAGGAATTGACATCGGTATGTGGAATGCACCCAGTCCTTATAGGATAACCTATGCAACTCTTGAGAGCTCTCCGGGTCTGGTAGTGTGGTGTGGAGACATCAATCACGAGGTAATAAGGTTGGAATGAGTCTTTAATTATTTATTTTTAATTAAATAATAAATCAGGATCTTGCAATGTAGGAATCGTTAGGTAGAGCTATCATCACCTAACACATAGACATCGTTAGTGAATCGGTGTAGACATTAAATTGACATGGATTGTCTATTGCATGTGATAATATAATAAAATGAAAAGATAACGAGATTAGAGTGCCATTGATGAACTACAGTCCTATCCCTGACCTGGATAGGCTGGAAAATAGTGCAAAGCCCAATTCATGGTTATACGTGCATTGAAGAGTCGTCTGTTCCTGTATATGTTATGACTGTGAGTACGTGTGTTAAAGTATGGATTGATTAATTTATTAAATGCCAACATTTTTTATTGACATATGTTATGATTATGTAAGAAATATTTTGTTTGTCTTTCTCGTCCACTCACCGGGTAGGCTTCCGCCAGATATTGGCTTGAATGCAAGAGATTATGATTAGGATCTCACTCCCAGGCAATATGAGGTAATGGAAAATGATGATGGAACGAGTGCAGTCGAGGTAATTTTACAAGTATTGTATTCATAGTGTTTCCCCTAGAATATTTGTGTATGCTAGAGCCATTGCACTAAATTGATTAATGGGTAGTAGGAAAATGATTATCATTCATTTACCGATGTCACCTGGACAACACCGTATCATTTGACTAATTATGTTGTATAGTAATTGATCAATTCTTATGAATCCATCTCTGTTTTATTTTATTACTACTAACCTTGTAGGTCTAATATATATAGTGTCGTATAACATGGCAGTGTACAAAGTGGGCTTATGGTAGTTATCGTGCGAAATTTTGAGGTCCGAGGCATGACAGTTGACCTGAGAGTGACCTTTAAGGTAGACACAGTCATAGAAAGCCTAGGTTAGGTATCTTAGAGAGTGGTCTAGGTTGAGTGTCGAGGTTTGAGTCAATGGAAATCGAGATTGGCCGATTCTAGGTCTGTTTTGAATGACCGGGGCCTTTGGGCTGAAAAACCCATTTTGGGCTTGTTAGTTATTTTCCTGGCTCGATTATCCATTTTTTAGCCTAATTAATTATTTTAGCTCATTTTTAATGTTTATTGGTTTTAAAACCTATTTTGGCACACTCGGGGCATATCGGGTTTTTAAAATATTTTGATTGGGTCTTTTCCAAGATTTTGAGCTCAGGGTATAAGTACCCAACCTGACTTGACACTTCAATTTTCTAAGAGTCAGAATCAGCCCAGCAACCTATTCTCTCTTCCTTCTTTCCTCCTTTCTCTCTCCTATTTCCCTCCTGATAACACCGTTTGAAACCTGTCGATTTCCTTTTAAAAAGACCATCAGGCATAGTCCCTAAACACTTTGCTAACATTCCCTGGCCCATTTCCACTACTAGTTACTGATCGAGGAGCCATAATTTGATTGTTCATCACTTTAGGATACTTTTTGGGGATTTTGTGGTAAGTGCTCTAAATTTCCGTTTCTGTTGTTGATTTTCAGTTATGATATTATGCTATCTATGTTTCTAAGTCGGTTTGGTGGTTTTGATCTCTAAAAAATGCTCCTTAATCTGTGGGTGTGCATTTTTTTTTAGTTCAGTGGTATTTTTGGTAATTTCAGGCATTTTGAGATTTTGATTGAATTGTCGATTCTGTGTTTACAATGCTTGGGTCTGTTGATTTATGTGTTGTGGAGTGTGTTTGTGGACTAAGAAACCAAATCATGAGATCAGTTGAGCTTGGGTGTCAATTTGGAGCCGTGTGTGGCTTGTGCGAGGTTTGAGCATTTCACCCATTGGTTGGATTTCCAAAATCCTGAGTTGTGAGCGTGTTGCCAGTGTGAGATTTGTGTTGGTGTGAGCATTCTTGGGGTCTCTAGGATTTGTCTTTCAGTTTCGAGTTATTTAGTCGATTTTTATCAGTTTTGATGCTTATGTGCTTGTTTTAAGAATAAGATATTTTTAACCTGATTGGGCTAAGGGGCCAAGGAAGGATTATTGATATTAACAGACCTTAGCCCATCATTTTGCAGTGTTTACGGACTTATGGTATGGTCCATACGAAGTTGGGAGTTTTAAATTAATATTAGAAAATCATTATCTAAGGGATATTGGTGATTTTGGAGTTTTAAGACCATAAATTGATCTCTCGAGGGTATTAGAGGGTGTACAAAATTTTCGAGAATTTTCGGAAGTGAATTCAATATTATAACAATTTTTCTAAGAAAAATATTGAAGTATTTGATTTTTAGTAAAAAAATGCTTTTATGAGAAAAATAATTTTATGGTATTGATGGATAGTACTGTTCATAAAGAATTTATAGAAATTTTTTGTGTATTTTTCAGAGTATTGGTTGATTTTTAATGAATTTTTAAAATTTTATTAAAATTTATAAATAATATTTAGTATTAAATTAATATTATATTAATTATTATATATTAATATTCTATTTTAAGTCAAAATAACATTGTCTTTGTCGTTTTGACCATTGAGGGTCAATACGCAGCCTAGGGCTGGCTTCTTTGCCACGCGTGGGGAGGGGGTGAGGCGGGTAGGTGCAACATCGCACTGACCTGAGACCGACTGCCGCTTGAGCATTTGGAAAATAGTGAGTGGACAGATTTTTTGTTTACTGTTTTATTTCTGGCATGATTGATTAGTTATAAATATCAAGGAAATAATTAAATGATAAATGGTGTAAAATTTGATGCATATGACGTGATTACGGGTTGTACGCTGTGCTTGCTTTCCATATGCTATGATATAAACTGAATGGAGCATTAGGATGTCATGATAATTATTAGGCATGCAATGCATCAAATAAATTGGATATGCAAGATGTGAATGTATAGGCACAACATGGGGTAACCCATGCGACTCTTGAGATATCTCCGAGTGTGGTAGTGAGACGTGGAGACGCTAATCAAATCGAAACTATAAGGGAGACAAAGACGACAAGAACAAGCCAATGAGCATAAGAAAGGTACCTGCAAAGTGGGGTCCAGTTAGGTGGAGCTACCATCACCTAACACCCCGGCATCGTCAGTGGAATGTGCATATGGTACTTAAGAAAAGGTAAGCCAAGGAATTACCATTGGCGTATCTCAATCCCAACACTGAGCCCTCAACGAACTGAGAGAAAATGCCAGCCCGGTCATGGTCTTAGTTGTTTTGATTGTTGTGCATACATGCTATTTGACTTTGACAAAGTTGCTTTCTTTTATGATTCATTAAGTCTCATCGTATGCCAGCGTGTGTGCTTAATAAGTGTATGATTGCATGTGTATTTGGTTTATATTTTTCCCGTCCGCTCACCTGCCAAATTTCTGCCAGGTTCTTGGCATGATTGCAGGGTTAATGAACAAAGCTCACTCCTGGGCAGGACACAAAGACTTAGGTAGATTACGAGGATCTGTGGTATCATATGAGGACTATATTCATAGTTGAATCCCCTGGTTTATTCTATTGTAATGAGTCATTAATATGCCATTGATTATTAAATCGAGCATTTAATTATTGTATTATGCTCATTCTTGTACTATTATTCCTGGGATTGTCCGATGTCACCCAAAGACATCAATGTATCTTATGTATTCGCTGTGCTTAGATTATACGTCTATTCTAATACTCTCCTATGTGTTGTTATTATACCACTAGCCTTGTAGGCTTACTGTGTGCATTGCTAGATATTAGTGGGCCTACAACGGGTTGTCGCGCTTGATCTTCGGGGTCTTAGGGGTGACACTTGTGGTTCGGTTTATGTGTTTAGGTAGTGCTAGAGCGGTCGATAAGGCCAAAGGTATTGCCATTGAGTTTTCTACAAGACAAGAGATAGGAGTTTATGTTTCATTTGCATATGCAAAATCATTTTGTGTTTTCAATTTAAAATACAGTAATTACATGGTTTTGAATAGAAGCTATATGTATGGTGCGTTTGACGAGCATTTAGCTACTTGAACTTGGTTGCCATGTTTTGAATGTATGAACTATGTGATTTAAATCCTAAGCATGTTGGTTGTGAGTGTATGTATGATAATTTGGGCATGTGACCCGTTGTTGGAATCCGTTCGTGTGACTTGTGTTTTACCTTGTGTTGTTTATGTTAAGACCTTTTGGAGTATTGTGTGTTGTTTTTTGTTGCCGAGAAACCATGGTAAGGTTTGTCGTGGGTTCAAACAAGTTTTTGGAGCGTTCCGGGTCTATCCCGAGGCACGTACCCTGTCTGGATGGGGTACATGCTAGTGTACCATTCATCAGAGCCCGTGTATAGTTCTGGACAAAATAGCACACGGCCTGCCTAGACAGGGTATATGGTTTGTCCCAGAAGAGTACACGGCCGTTTACTTTTGTACATAGGCCATATATCGTTCTGTCACCCCCCCCTTATTTTGATTTCGGTGACCCCTGTACCCTTCCCACAACTTGTGAACATCATTTTGAGACCCTCAAACCTACCCTAAACCTATTCCACACCAATCGAACACCAATCATACCCCAATCATACCCCAATCAACCCCATTGAGTGCTCTTTTCAGTGATGGTTTGCATTTCATGCATTATTAGATTTCAAGTAAATACTATATATGTGTGTTCATAGGAACAACTTAGAATTGAAGATATTTATTTTGCCAAACATGGTAAGTACATGGAATCCCAGGCTGAGGGGAATATTGCTTACTGATGGGTGTTGTTGGATGGACTATATGCATGTGCTTGATGTGGGTTGTGACCGAGCAAGCTATATGTTCTATATATGTGGATAACATTGGCAGTAGGGGATTATAAGTATTTTGTAAAAGAAAAATTAACTGCCAATGGGCTTTCGGTTTCTCTTCACATGAAGGATTTTGAAAGTGCTTTGTAATCTAGACCGATAGGTTTTGGGGCATAGTAGCCCGTGTGACGATGTATTGTGTTTTGAGCTTATAAAACCTATTAGGCTGGTATTTGTGGATTTGTGTTTTACAAATCATGCATTGTGCTTACTTACTTGTGAAACACTTGAGTACATGTTTAGTATGCATGGATGAAATCGATGCTTAAAAGTATTGTTTTAATACTTGATTTTTTATATGCCTCTATTCCACCGGATGTGCTTATAACGTTATAACTCCCACTGAGGTCTTTGATCTTATCCCCCTCTTGTTGCTCTTTTCAGGGTTAGTTCGTTCGTTGTAGCCTATCGTCTTTGAGGTCGAGTATTCCTAGTGTTGGTCTTAGGGCTGGACTATTACACTTGCACGTCTTGGAAACTTGGCATGTTTATGTTTTTGATATTTTTGTACCTTGACAATATATATGCTTGTTTTGGATTTTGATGTTTGTTGTAGACCCGTTATGGGCTTGATTTCCTCGACTTGAGACTTATTACGCATGTATGACTCGTATTTTTGTTATGTTATGAGATAAGTGTCTTGGGCACTTCTCGTGTGGATCCATATGGGATTTGTGAGTATGGACTCTTGTATTGCATGTTTGGAGCCGTGTGGCCTATTGTATGTGTTTTAAAGACTTCTACTGTATGTGTGTGTACTCTGATGTTTATTTGTGTCGGGTATGATTTGTGACGTTACATGCTTCTTTTAAAAGGAAAAGTTCAAATTTGTATGCATTTTTGGGAATTTGGATTCTTAAAGTTAATGTGAGTCTTGTATGGTTTCGATTGATCCACGTATTGGGTCGATCGGGACTACACGACGGTGAGGATCTCATTTACCGGGAGAGAGTCCTCACAAATACTGTTATTTTTAGAGTCTCATAGCAGGATATTTAATCCCTATAATAGGATAAAGAACGTGGCATGTATACTCTTGTTATATATGAGGAATAAAATGTGAGTACTCAATTCCAATAATAAGATCTTAACTTTCATGTAGTTTTAATTAGTCCAACTCATTAATCAATTGAAACCACAACATTCCCAACACTCTTTCCAAAAGTATATGTAAATTATTTTTTTTAAGTACGAACACAGTAAAATCAATATATAAATTCAGTTACATAATAGATTAAATATGAAAAATTTAAAACTAATAGTGAAAGTCTTTCATAACAAGCATAATCATAATCGTCATTAACAAACAACTAATTATAACAAGTTCCAAACAAGAAAATAAGGCATCTGATGATTCCAATATAAAGGAACACAAAGCAAACAACATCCCAACAAAGCATGTAGCAAACCAAAATACAAAGTGTATTGAAATAAGAATACAGAAGTATAACACCTAAGAAAGGTTCCTAAGATAACTTAAGATTACAATAACTTGCTAGACTAGTACTGAAAAACAACAATACGGGGGGATAATATCACAAAGACTTCCATGGGAGTGTTCAGGGGCCTTCAGGTTGCCGTTCCCGTGGGGTTTGTTATGTTGTAGTTTTAATATAATGGTTTAGATAAAGTTGAGATATGATATCTAAGATAGTATTTATCTTTATCTTTAATCTAATAGTTTAGATTAAGCTGAGATAAGATATCTAAGATAGGATTTATATCTCACCCTATTAGTTCACCTATAAATACATATTGATGGATTGTAATTGAATCGACCATGTATTCTATTATTTATAATGGAACCTCGTTAATTCCAATGTGTTATTTCTCTTCTTTTCTCTCTTATTATTTTAGAACGAGAGGTGTGAATTGAGAGATCCTAACAATTGGTAAGGTTTATTAACAATGGTCTATAGGGATGAGAGTGATAACCTACAAATCGACAAGTTTGATGGGACCGATTTTGGTTTTTAGAAGATGCAGATTGAAGATTAACTTTACTAGATAGATCTTCACGAACCCTTGTCAAGGGTGAAGCCTGATTCCATAAAGGAAGAGGAGTGGAAGCTCAAGGATCGATAGGTGATGACCCATATTTGTATCAATTATTTAGTTTATTTTTGGGTATTATTTGGTTTGAAGTATGGGTCATTTTATCAATTTTGCAGAGGCTATTGACATATTTTCCAGTTGTTGTTTAGCAGGCCATTGTAACAGGTTTTTGAACCAAACATTTGTGGAAGGATAATTTTCATGAGGAAAGGAGGATTTCCTCATGAAAATTATAAATCGAACTCAGAACATGAGGGTAAAAATGATATTGTAGGGACTAGGGACAACAACCGGTCGTTGGATCACATATGATCGGTTGATGAGATTGCGAAACAAGACCGACCGGTCAGAGGATACACTCAAGCAAGGACTACCAATTGTGGGTTCATGTATGACTGGTCAAAATGGCTAGGATCGGAAGATGTTTTTAAAGGAAATGACTAGTCGTAGGGATTCATTGTTTAAAGAGACGTAGGTTTTTGTTTTATTCTTATTGAAGACTATATGTACTTTCTTTATTATTTTCAGAATGACTCTCAATCTGTCAGAGATCAATACTTTGGTATGTTCGTTCGAGTTTTAATTAATGCAAAGAATTTTTGGATTAATTCTTTCTTTTCATCTTTTGCAATCTTGATTTCTTGACGTAAAACAGGAACTCAAATTCACTGTATTCTGATTACAAATTCTTAAACCTATTTCTATTCTTGATTAATTAATAAACCTGGCTAGTTTTTCCATAGTTAAGTCTTAATTGATTCAGAAGAATAATTAAACTTTGATAACAGATGAGAACTCCTAGAGCATAGCTGAAACTTAGTAGAATAGGAAAATATTTATCAAACATAAGGTTCATATTGATTGAGAAAAATGATTAAGTAGCACAATTATCATAGGAATATAGTTAGTCAGCATCTAGATTAGCTTCTACTAGTCTAGAAGGATATTAGGAGATTAAAAGATCATCAAGAACAGATGCAAAACATTGGAATTGAACAATAACAAAATAGATTCCCTAAATTATCTAACAATCCTAACTTTAACACCTAATTAGTTAATTTAAGTTTAGTTTAATTACAACTCTTTATTCGGTTTATTTAACTAGAATAGTGGATTAGGTAAGTTGATTAGTTTTAAATGAATTTCCTAGTGGGATCGATACTCATTCTTTTGAACTAGATTACTTGTTGACAGTCGTACGCTTGCGATTAAAGATAAATTCAATTTTATGCCAACAACAGGCGCCATAGTTGATCCAATTGAAATTGTCTAGAAATATTGCTTTCAATATTGTCAAGGAGAATACTATATCAGATTTGTTAAAGGCATTGGCGAACAACGGAGTAACAAACACATACAGCGAAAATATCAGATCACGTACAACGGCCATACGGCCTCAAACATGTAACACCTCGAGTTCACACTCGCAGGTCCCCAGAAACTCAAAACAACACCACTTCTTATATACCAAAAACATCAGAGTATGCAAGCATGAATTGTATACATATGCATTAGCAAAATGAACAAATAGTTAAAGATACAAGAAGATGTGAAGGATGTTGAGTCCAAAAACGTGCATGTGCATTTGTCCAGCCCTACGACCAATACCGGTATAGGAACCTCGAATTTGAACAACTATCTCTCACAACTTAGTCCTGAAACAAACAATAGAGAGGGCGGGAAGATCAAGGACCTCAGTGGAAGTTACCGCGCCATAAGCATAAACAGTAGAATGGAGACAAAATCAAATCATAGTATCAAGCATTTATTCAAACCATTACAATCCATGTTCTTCTATGTATCCATCCTAAGTGCACACACCAAACAACATAAGGAAAGAAATACAAGAGATTCATAGAGCACAATTTTGATCTTTGGCTCCTATGCCCAAAACATAACGGGGTGGACACAAACCACTTTCACGTAAACCCCGCTAAAGGGTTACATAAAAGCCTACTGATGGTTTTCAGTTGTAGCATATACATATATATAAACAAAACCCCACCATCAGTATTGTCCAAAATTGAATGGAGAAACACAAGCTATCACATTCAATTTTGTGCACACGTATATAACGTCTTAAATATGAAGCATTTATCAGGCCTTTCCCTTCATAGTGCACACAACACTCAATATACATACATATATCCACCATACCTCTCTAAGGTAAGCATCTGTCCTCTCTATAAGGACTCTATATACTTACCTAACTTGATCAAGCATTTACCGTCAATTCCAGTCGGTACACACGTATGGGTTATTAAATTGAAAAACTCATCAAATATTCCATGCATGCATTTAAACATTTCCATCTTGTAAATCAGGTGCCAAACATCTCAAAATAATATTCAAAGCATTCGGCCACAATGAGAAATATGTATATGGAAATGAAAAATCACATCGTATGGTAGGTCACAAAACACGTATGAAAAGTCGTATACACCAAACAAGTCAGCATACTTCAGCTTTTGAACATCCGGCTGATGCATTGAAACATGGAAAGTAATTGATGGTTCAAACAACACATATTTAACACAATTCAAGTCATGCCTCCATTCAAACCAAAACATGTGATCATATTTTAATTCTGAAAACAAAATATGACGTGTATGCAAATGAAACATAAGTTCCCACCTCTTGTTGCGTCGATGGTTCTCCAATAATATCCTTTCCTCTACTGATCGATCCGGTACCACCTAAACAAGTACAAACCATACAGCCATAGTAAGCATATCTAATCAAGGAATCAAAGGGAAAATAAAGGAAAGCAATTCTATGGACCCTCGCAGGCTGCGCACAACACCCTTCCCATCAATACTGCCTACAACCACTTCATTAACATGGAACAAACACACCAACATGATCAATAACATGTCTAAACAAAACCCTGGTACTGTTAATCCGAAATTTATACAAGAATCATAGGTTGTTTTCAGGCATTTCCATCCATCAAAAACACTCAATCACATCACTAGCAACCTGAATAAACCAACCAATCCAAAAGAAAACCAAAGATTAATCACTTACCAACAACTCTGCAATTTTCGGCCAGAATGAAGAACACCTCAAAATCAGGCCTTAAACATCAAACTAACAGTGGAAAAGTGTAGAGAATTGATGGGAAAGTGTTTTGGAACAATCCCCCACAAGTTTTTGGGGTCAAATTGAGCAAAGTTTGGATTTTGATAGGTTGGAAGGGTGAAGGAAGGAGAAAAACGAGTTAGGTCTGGAATGTGCTGGTCACTTCTGGAAGAGAAGTGTTTAAAGGATGAAGTGTGGGCTTGGACTGATGGGTTTTGGGCCCAAAAGTTCAACAAGACCAGACTGGGCAATCGACGGCCCGTTTAATCACAAATGAGCCCAATGGGCTCATGAAATGTCAACCAAATGACCCAACAACTTTTTTCAGTATGTAAAGCTAGAACAGCCCAAGACACAACTAGCAAACAGCCCAAGACACAACTAGCAAACAGCCCAAGACACAACTAACAAACAGCCCAAGACACAACATTTTGGCCCAAACGGCCTGTGGTCGCTTAAAACTGACGGAAATCAACCTGGTTTGTTTTCCACTGACTCAACCTCGATCGTCTAACCTATCTCACTCACAATCATACTTAAACACTCTCAGATTCACTATGGGTTCCTTAAAGGCTTCCTATAGCCGTGTTCACAAACCAACAACGTAGCATCGGCGCGCTGCCGCTGGCACGAACGCTACCATTGACGCTGCCTCTGACCGGCACTACAATAGACGGAATCTCATCATCTGCTCAGTTTCCCATGTCTGTTCCTCCATGACATCGCTACGCCACAACATGGATACCATTGGCACTGTGCGATTCCGTAATTGTTTTACTGCTCTGTCCACAATTGCAACAGGCTGCGTCTTGTACGACAAGTCGTTGAAAATTTCGATTGGTGGTGACTTCAACACATGGGACGGATCTGGCATGTACTTCCGCAACATAGATACAAGGGAAGACATTGTGGATCTTCTCCAACTTCGGTGGCAAATCCAACTGGTATGACACTGGTCCAACTCTGGCTGTAATGCTGTAAGGGCCAATGAACCTTGGTGCCAATTTGCCTCGCTGTTGAAACTGAAGAATTCCTTTCCACGGTGCCACTTTCAAAAAGACTTTGTCTCCAACAACAAATTCTAAGTTTCGCCGGCGATTATCAGCGTAATTTTTTTGTCTATCTTGCGCTGTTTTCAGCACTTTTCGAATCAGTAACAACAACTCTTTCACTTGTTCAACTAATTCGGGACTATCCAGTTTCCGTTCTCCGACCTCATTCCAACACAAAGGTGTCCGACACCATCGGCCATACAATGCTTCATATGGTGCCATGCCAATAGATACTTGAAAACTGTTGTTATAGGCGAACTCAGCTAACGGTAGGCATCGATCCTATGCTTTCTGCCTATCCAACACACATGCTCGCAGCATGTCTTCCAAGGTATGAATCGTTCTCTCAGACTATCCATCTGTCTGTGGGTGGAATGCGGTGCTGAAAGTTAGTCGAGTGTCTAAAGCACTATGAATTTTCCTCCAAAATCTGGACGTGAATCTCGGATCCCTATCCGACACAATCGACACTGGCACGCTATGAAGTCTGATAATCTCGTCAAGATACTTTACTGCCAACTTCTCCGGCATATCTGTCACCTTCATGGGGAGGAAGTGTGCAGACTTGGTCAGTCTGTCCACTATCACCCATATCGCATCATAACCTCGCTGTGATCTTGGCAACCCTGTTACGAAATCCATCGTCACATGCTCCCATTTCCACTATGGAATGGGTAACGACTGTAGTAATCCCGCAGGTCTCTGATGTTCCGCCTTAACCTTCTGACACACTAGGCACTTTGCTACAAACTCAGCAATATGCCTCTTCATTCCGAACCACCAATATTGTTCTTGCAAATCCCTGTACATCTTGGTGCTGCCCGAATGAATGGTAAACGTCGAACTATGTGCCTCCATCAAAATCAATTGCCTTAGCTCTTCGTCATGAGGGATACACACTCGTCCTCGAAATGTCAGGATACCATCCTCTCTCACACGATACTCACTTACTGTACTAGTACCACTGTCTACTTCCTCCAACTGTTGCTTTATTTGACTCAACACTAGATCTTCACGTTGCTTGGTCCGAATCTCGTCTAGTAAAGTCGGCCTCACAATCAACTGTGCTATTAATGCTCTAGAGTCATCACTATCAAGTCGTACTCTAGATGTTCTCAGACACATCAACATAGGCATGTACTCGGTGCGAACATAGGCTAAGGAAGATGATGTCTTCCTACTCAACGCATCAGCGACGACATTCGCCTTGCCCAGATGGTAGTCAATCACCAAGTTATAATCTTTGATCAATTCCAACCACCTCCATTGTTTCAAGTTCAAATCTTTCTGGGTGAGAAGGTATTTGAGGCTCTTGTGATCGGTGAACATCTTGCACGTTTCACCATACAGATAATGCCGCCAAAGCTTGAGTTCGAATACTACCGCAGCCAACTCAAGATCACGAGTCAGGTAATTTCTCTCATGCGGTCTCAACTGTCTCGATGCGTAGGCCACTACCTTACCATCTTGCCTCAGCACACAGCCCAATCCCATCTTTGATGCATCGCTATACACAATGTACCCCTTTCCGCTGATCGACAAGGTAAGAACCGGTGCCTTCACTTCCTGAAAACTCTTCTCACATGCCTTCGACCATACAAACGGAACTCCCTTGCGTGTTAGACGAGTCAACGGACCTGCCAAGACGGAGAAGTTTTCCACAAACCTCCGACAGTAGCCATCCAAACCAAGAAAACTTCGGATTTCCGTGATACTACGAGGAGGTTCCCATGACACAATGGCTTCTATCTTCTTGGGGTCGACAAATATACCTTATGCTGATACCACATGTCCCAAAAAACCTATTTCCTTCAGCCAAAATTCACACTTAGTGAATTTGGCATACAACTGCTGCGCTCTAAGTCTGTCCAACACAGCCCGCAAATGTAACAAGTGCTCCTCCTCCGACTTTGAATAGATCAAGATGTCATCAATAAACACAATGAAAAACTGATCTACGTATTCTCGAAAGACTCTATTCATCAAATCCATAAACATGGCTAGCGCATTAGTCACTCCAAACGCCATCACCAGAAATTCGTAATGCCCATAACGTGACCGGAAAGCTGTCTTTGGCACATCAGATTCACGAACCCTTAGTTGATGATAACCTGATCTCAAATCAATTTTAGAAAATACCACAGCTCCTTGCAGTTGATCAAACAGGTCGTCAATGCGTGGCAACGGATACCGGTTCTTCACCGTAACCTGATTCAGCTGCCTATAATCAATACACAGTCTCAACATGCCATCTTTTTTCTTGACAAATAAAATTGGTGCTCCCCAAGGTGAAACACTAGGTCTGATAAATCCACGATCCACTAAGTCTTTCAGCTCAGCTGGTGCCATCCGATATGGTGGAATGGAAATAGGAACTGTCCCTGGCAACAACTCAATCTCAAATTCAATCTCCCTCTCCGGTGGTAACCCTGTCAAGTCTTCCAGAAACACATCTGGAAAGTCTTGTACTACTGGTATCCTGCTCAGCTCCAGTGGCTCAATCGTCACATCTCTAACATGTGCTAAGAAAGCTGAATAACCCTTGCGGATCATACGCCTGGTATCCAGCCATGAAATGACACATGAAGGAACGACTCGCCGATCACCTTCGAAACAAAATTCTAACCCATTTGCCAAACGGAACTGCACCTTCTTTGTGAAGCAGTCCATCCTTGCTCGGTACTTAGCCAAACTGTCCATTCCTAAAAGAACATCTATCTCGATTATATTCAAAGGAATTAGATCAACTTCAATTTCTGCGGAACCCATTCACAACAAACAGCCCAAATATACACTCTCGCAGATCAACCGTTCACCCAACGGAGTTAAAGCTTCTATGGGTGGCTCTAGGGGTGACACCTCCCTATCCGCGCTCACAGCTACTCTAGGACCAATAAAGGATCTATTCGCTCCGGGGTCCATTAATACTTTAGCAGGTATGGAAAAGACAATGAGTGTACCTGTCACAACATCTGGATTGGCGCTCGCCTCTGCATCCGCCAAAGTAAACAGGCATGTCTGAGGTCGTTGTGATTGCTGTTGTGAAGACTGACCTGCAGCTTAGCTACTAGATGGCCGTCCCACCTGTACTCCACTCGGTGGTCTCGTTGATCCTTGTGAGCCCGTCTGACTCACACCGGCCCTCTAAACCGTTGACATTGTTAAGGCTTTCGACTGATGTGTCATCGATCTCGCGGTGCCGTCCCGAGGACAATCTCTCGCAAAGTGCCCGGGCTGACCACATGTGTAACAGCGGTTGGGATACGATCGCGGATACCCAAAGGGTCTGCTAAAGCTTGATGTCGAGTGGGCTGATGGCGTTCTAGTAAAAAAGGATGATGTTCCCTGTGATCTAGTCGGGGCTGTAGCATATGGGGTGTATCTCTTATTTTCTGGTCTTCGATCAAACCGGCTGCCAAACCTCATGGGGCTCTTTCCCTTACCAAAGTCCCTCGACCAACTGACTTGTCCACTTTGTCCCCGTGCTATCTCCTCGGATTTCACGGCCTCCATGACTAACTTTTCAAAGTCTGTGCTACTGTTTGGCCCCATGATAGTGCGGATATTCTGATTCAGCCCATGCTCAAATCGACTTGCCAAGACAAACATGTCCTATTCAATTTCCGGTACAAAATGAATAAGTGCTCGGAATTCCGTCTCATACTCCGCCACGGTCTTGTTCCCTTGTCGAAGCATATAAAATTCAGACTGCTTATTGTTCTGAAAATGAGATGGAAAATACCGCAAATCAAACTCCCTTTCGAACTCTTGCCACATGAGCTGGCTGCCATAACGGTTCCTGATGGTACCCCACCAGGTAGCTGCATCACGTTCCAGTAAGCGGGTAGCCAATATGACTCGGTCCTCAACTGAAATCCTCAGATCCTGAGTTGTCAATACTATTTTGTCTTTCCACAGCTTCGGCACTAATGCATCACTCGAGCTATAGAAACTTTGGCAGCCCAAGTGCCTTGCCTCCTTCAATAGCTTGGACACTTGTATTGGTAATCTACCGTCTTGTACATTAGTTTGCCTTACCTTTGGCTGCACTTCCGGTTCAGGCTGTACCGGTACTTGCACTTGTGGTTGCTGAGTAGCTGCAGTTTGCATCTGTTGCATTGTTTGCTGCATCTGACCCAGAGTTGTCTGTAACGTTGTCAACATCTGAATCAAAACTGGGTCTTGGGCCATAGGTGCTGCCTGTCCTACCTGTGCTGTCTGTTCTGTTTGTGCCTCTTCCGTTGGTCCATGGGCATCAGACCTTTCCTCAACATCTTCTGCCTGTACTCGGCGTGGTCTCCCCACCTTCTTTTTAGGTGCCATCTAAAACCACGGAACACGCAGCCATAGGTATAAGCCTAAAAGAAAACAAAACAACTAGACACACTCTATACTGGACAATGCAAGTGTCGTGAGTGTGATGCACTTGTCAAAGAAAACTAGTTTGCACTCAATGCACACAAAACAACCATGCTCCGATACCAACCTTGTGAGAATCCATTCCCGGTAACTGGGAGCCTCACCGCCGTGCAGCCCCGATTGACCCAACTGGAGGACCAAGCGGAACTACACAAGGCTTATCTGAAAAATACAACATTTGAATATTTTTGTTTAAAACATGGCAGGTATCAATTGGTACTCAACACAACTACAAACAACGGAGTATGAGTAACAAACACATGCAGCAAAAATATCAGATCATATACAACGGGCCATACGGCCTCACACATGCAATACCTCGAGTCCACACTCACAGGTCCCCAGAGACTCAAAACAACATCACTTCTTATATATCAAAACTATCAGAGTATGCAAGCATGACTTGTATACATATGCACTAGCAATAGCAAAATACACTAGTATTTAAATATACAAGAAGATGTGATGGATGCTGAGTCCAAAAACGTGCATGTGCATTTGTCCAGCCCTACGACCAATACCGGGATAGTAACCTCGAAGTTGAACAGGTAACTCTCACAACTTAGTCCTGAAACAAAACAATAGAGAGGGGGAGTGAGATCAAGGACCTCAGTGGAAGCTACCGCGTCATAAGCATAAATGGTGGAATGGAGACAAAACCAAAGCATAGTATCAAACATTTATTCAAACCAGTACAATCCATACCCTTCAATGTAGCCATTATAAGTGCACACACCAAAATGCATAAAGAAGTAAAAAAAGCTTTGATACTTGGCTACTATGCCCAAAACATAACGAGGTGGACACAAACCACTTTCACGTAATAAAGGGTTACCTAAAAGCCTACTGATGGTTTTCAGTTGTAGCATATATATAAACAAAACCCCACCATCAGCATTGTCCAAAATTGAATGGAGAAACACAAGCGATCACATTCAATTTTGTGCACACGTATATAACGTCGTACTATATATACGAAGCAATTGCACGACCTTTTCATTCATAGTGCACACAGCACTCCCCTTCATTCATAGTGCACACAGCACTCAATATACATAAATATATCCAACCATACCTCTCCACGGTAAGCAAATGTCCTCTCTATAAGGACTTCATATGCTTACCTAACTAGATCAAGCTTTAACCGTCAATTACAGAACACAATGGATAAACACATAGCATAATTCATCAAGTATGAGTTATTAAATCTAAAAATTCATCAAATATTCCATGCATGCATTTAAAAATTTCCATCTTGTAAATCAGGTGCCAAACATCTCAAAATAATATTCGAAGTATTCAGCCATAATAGCAAAAATGTCTAAGAAGATGAAAAATCATATCGTATGGAAGGTTGCAAAACACGTATGAAATTTCGTGTACACCAAACAAATCAGCATCCTTTGGCTTTTGAACATACATATAATACATTCAAACATGGCAAGAAAATTAGGATTCTAGATTAAACACAATTCAGGTCCTGCCTCCATTCATACCAAAATATTTGATCATATTTTAATTCTGAAACAAAACGTTACGCGTATGCAAATGAAACATAAACTCCCACCTCTCGTTGCGTCAATGGTTCTCCAATAATATCCTTGCCTCTACTGATCGATCCGGTACCACATAAACAAGTACAAACCATGCAGCCATACTAAGCATATCTAATCAAGGAATCAAAGGGAAAATAAAGGAAAGCAATTCTATGGACTCTCGTAGGCTGCGCACAACACCCTTCCCATCAATACTGCCTACAACCACTTCATTAACATGGAACAAACACACCAACATGATCAATAATATGTCTAAACAACCCCCTGGTACTGTTCATCCGAAATTTATACAAGAATCATAGGTTGTTTTCAGGCATTTCCATCCATCAAAAACACTCAATCACATCACTAGCAACCTGAATAAACCAACCAATCCAAAAGAAAACCAAAGATTAATCACTTCCCAACAACTCTGCAATTTTCGGCCAGAATGAAGAATACCTCAAAATCAGGCCTTAGACATCAAACTAACAGTGGAAAAGTGTAGAAAATTGATGGGAAAGTGTTTTGGGACAATCCCCCACAAGTTTTTGGGGTCAAATTGAGCAAAGTGTGGATTTTGGTGGGTTGGAAGGGTGAAGGAAGGAGAAAAACGAGTTAGGGTTGGAATGTGCTGGTCACTTCTGGAAGAGAAGTATTTAAAGGATAAAGTGTGGGCTTGGGCTGATGGGTTTCAGGCCCAAGGGATGATGGGCTGATGGGCTTCAATCCCAAAAGTTCAACAAGGCTGGACCGTGCCATCGACGGCCCGTGTCACACAAATGAGCCCAATTGACATTAAAATGTCCACCAAGTGGCCCAAACGGCTCGCGGTAGCTCAAAACATACCAAAATCAACCTGGTTTGTTTTCTACTGACTCAACCTCGCTAGTCTAACGTACCTCACTCACACTCATACGTAAATACTCTCAGATTCACTATGGGTTCCTTAAAGGCTTCCTACGGCTGTGTTCACAAACCAACAGTTTAGCATCGGCACGCTGCCGCTGGCACTGACGCTACCATTGGCGCTGCCACTGACCAGCACCACAATAGACGGGATCTCACAGTTTGTACTTGTTTAGATGGTACCGGATCGATCAATAGAGGCATGTGAGAAGAGTTTTCAGGAAGTGAAGGCCAGGCTTGTATCGGCACCGGTTCTTACCTTGCCGGTCAGCGGCAAGGGGTACATTGTGTATAGCGATGCATCGAAGATGGGATTGGGTTGTGTGCTGATGCAAGATGGTAAGGTAGTGGCCTATGCATCGAGACAGTTGAGACCGCATGAGAGCAACTACCCGACTCAAGATCTTGAGTTGGCTGTGGTGGTGTTCACACTCAAGATTTGGCGGCATTATCTGTATGGTGAAATGTGCAGGATGTTCACCGATCATAAGAGTCTCAAATACCTTCTCACCCAGAAGGATTTGAACTTGAGACAATGGAGGTGGTTGGAATTGATCAAAGATTATGACTTGGTGATTGACTACCATCCGGGAAAGGCGAATGTCGTCGCTGATGCGTTGAGTAGGAAGACATCATCTTCCTTAACCTATGTTCGCACCGAGTACATGCCTATGTTGATGTGTCTGAGAACATCTAGAGTACGACTTAATAGTGATGACTCTAGAGCATTAATAGCACAAATGATTGTGAGGCCGACTTTACTAGATGAGATTCGGACCAAGCAACGTGAAGATCCAGTGTTGAGTCAAATAAAGCAATAGTTGGAGGAAGTAGACAGTGGTACTAGTACAGTAAGTGAGTATCGTGTGAGAGAGGATGGTATCCTGACATTTCGAGGACGAGAGTGTATCCCTCATGACGAAGAGCTAAGACAATTGATTTTGATGGAGGCACATAGTTCGACGTTTTCCATTCATCCGGGCAGCACCAAGATGTACAAGGACTTGCGAGAACAATATTGGTGGTTCGGAATGAAGAGGCATATTGCTGAGTTTGTAGCAAAGTGCCTAGTGTGTCAGTAGGTTAAGGCAGAGAATGGAAACTGGATAGTCCCGAATTAGTTGAACAAGCGACAAAATTGTTGTTACTGATTCGACAAATGCTGAAAACAGCGCAAGATAGACAGAAAAATTACGCTGATAATCGCCGGCGAAACTTAGAATTTGCTGTTGGAGACAAAGTCTTTTTGAAAGTGGCATTGTGGAAAGGAATTCTTCGGTTTCAATAGTGAGGCATGTTGGCACCAAGATTCATTGGCCCTTACAGCATTACAACCAGCGTTGGACCAGTGGCATACCAGTTGGATTTGCCACCGGAGTTGGAGAAGATCCACAATGTCTTCCATGTATCTATGTTGCGGAAGTACATGCCAGATCCGTCCCATATGTTGAAGTCACCACCAATCGAAATTTCCAATGACTTGTCGTACAAGACGCAGCCTGTTGCAATTGTGGACAGAGCGGTAAAATAATTACGGAATCGTACAGTGCCAATGGTATCTGTGTTGTGCCGTAGCGATGTCATGGAGGAACAGACATGGGAAACCGAGCAGATGATGAGGCGGCAGTATCCACAGTTATTCAACGACCTTGGTAAATAAATTTTGCGGACGAAATTTCTATAAGGAGGGGAGGATGTGAGATCCCATCTATTGTAGTGCCGGTCAGAGGCAGCGTCAATGGTAGCGTTTGTGCCAGTGGTAACGCGCCGATGCTACGTTGTTGGTTTGTGAACACGGCTGTAGGAAGTCTTTAAGTAACCCATAGTTAATCTGAGAGTGTTTAAGTATGATTGTGAGTGAGATAGGTTAGACGATCGAGGTTGAGTCAGTGGAAAACAAACCAGGTTGATTTCGGTCCGTTTTAAGTGACTGCGGGCCGTTTGGGCCAAAATGTTGTGTCTTGGGCTGTTTGTTAGTTGTGTCTTGGGCTGTTTGCTAGTTGTGTCTTGGGCTGTTCTAGCTTTACATACTGAAAGAAGTTGTTGGGCCATTTGGTTGACATTCCACGAGCCCATTGGGCTCATTTGTGATGAAACAGACCGTCAATTGCCCTGTCCGGTCTTGTTGAATTTTTGGGCCCAAAACCCATCAGCTCAAGCCCACACTTCATCCTTTAAACACTTCTCTTCCAGAAGTGACCAGCACATTCCAGACCTAACTCGTTTTTCTCCTTCCTTCACCCTTCCAACCTATCAAAATCCAAACTTTGCTCAATTTGACCCCAAAAACTTGTGGAGGATTGTTCCAAAACACTTTCCCATCAATTCTCTACACTTTTCCACTGTTAGTTTGATGTTTAAGGCCTGATTTTGAGGTGTTCTTCATTCTGGCCGAAAATTGCAGAGTTATTGGTAAGTGATTAATCTTTGGTTTTCTTTTGGATTGGTTGGTTTATTCAGGTTGCTAGTGATGTATATTGAGTGTTGTGTGCACTATGAGAGTGATGTGTGCACTATGAAGAGAAAGGCCTGATAAATGCTTCATATTTACGATGTTATATACGTGTGCACAAAATTGAATGTGATAGCTTGTGTTTCTCCATTCCATTTTGGACAATACTGATGGTGGGGTTTTGTTTATATATATGTATATGCTACAACATAAAACCATCAGTAGGCTTTTATGTAACCCTTTAGCGGGGGTTACGTGAAAGTGGTTTGTGTCCACCCCGTCATGTTTTGGGCATAGGAGCCAAAGATCAAAACTGTGCTCTATGAATCTCTTGTATTTCTTTCCTTATGTTGTTTGGTGTGTGCACTTAGGATGGATACATAGAAGAACATGGATTGTAATGGTTTGAATAAATGCTTGATACTATGATTTGGTTTTGTTTCCATTCCACCATTTATGCTTATGAAGCGGTAACTTCCACTGAGGTCCTTGATCTCACTCCTATCCCGGTATTGGTCGTAGGGCTGGAAAAATGCACATGCACGTTTTTGGACTCAGCATCCTTCACATCTTCTTGTATCTTTAACTATTTGTGCATTTTGCTAGTGCATATGTATACAATTCATGCTTGCATACTCTAATGTTTTTGGTATATAAGAAGTGGTGTTGTTTTGAGTTTCTGGGGACCTGCGAGTGTGGACTCGAGGTGTTACATGTTAGAGGCCGTATGGCCGTTGTACGTGATCTGATATTTTCGCTGTATGTGTTTGTTACTCCGTTGTTTGTAAGTTATGCTGAGTATCAATTGATGCGTGCAGCCCCGCATGCCAGATCTGTTGTACGTTGATGCGTGCTGAGTATCTGTAAGTTATGTTTGTAAGGTTGGCTCCGCTACCAACCTTGTGAGGACCCGTTCCCGGTAATCGGGAGCCTCATCGCCGTGCAGCCCCGATTTTCCCAACTGGTGGACCAAGCGGAACTACACAAGGCTTAACCGTACAACTTTGTTTTGCTAAACGTAATAAATACACAATATTTGACTTATTTCTTTCATAACATGTTTCGCATCAATTGATACTCAGCATAACTTACAAACAACGGAGTAACAAACATATACAGAGAAAATATCAGATCACGTACAACGGCCATATGGCCTCTAACATGTAACACCTCGAGTCCACACTCGCAGGTCCCCAGAAACTCAAAACAACACCACCTTTTATATACCAAAAACATAAGAGTATGCAACCATGAATTGTATACATATGCACTAGCAAAATGCACAAATAGTTAAAGATACAAGAAGATGTGAAGGATGCTGAGTCCAAAAACGTGCATGTGCATTTTTCCAGCCCTACGACCAATACCGGGATAGGAACCTCAAATTTGAACAACTATCTCTCACAACTTAGTCCTGAAACAAACAATAGAGAGGGGGGGTGAGATCAAGGACCTCAGTGGAAGTTACCGCGTTATAAGCATAAACGGTGGAATGGAGACAAAACCAAATCATAGTATCAAGCATTTATTCAAACCATTACAATCCATGTTCTTCTATGTATCCATCCTAAGTGCACACACCAAACAGCATAAGGAAAGAAATACAAGAGATTCATAGAGCACAGTTTCGATTTTTGGCTCCTATGCTCAAAACATAACGGGGTGGACACAAACCACTTTCACGTAACCCCTGTTAAAGGGTTACACAAAAGCCTACTGATGGTTTTCACTTGTAGCATATACATATATATAAACAAAACTCCACCATCAGTATTGTCCAAAATTGAATGGAGAAACACAAGCTATCACATTCAATTTTGTGCACACGTATATAACGTCGTAAATATGAAGCATTTATCAGGCTTTTCCCTTCATAGTACACACAACACTCTCATAGTACACACAGCACTCAATATACACACATATATCCACCATACCTCTCCAAGGTAAGCAATTGTCCTCTCTATAAGGACTCCATATACTTACCTAACTTGATCAACCATTTACCGTCAATTCCAGTCGGTACACACGTATGGGTTATTAAATTGAAAAACTCATCAAATATTCCATGCATGCATTTAAACATTTCCATCTTGTAAATTAGGTGTCAAACATCTCAAAATTATATTCAAAGCATTCGGCCACAATGAGAAACATGTATATGGAAATGAAAAATCACATCGTATGGTAGGGCACAAAACACGTATGAAAAGTCGTATACACCAAACAAGTCAGCATACTTCAGTTTTTGAACATCCGGCTGATGTATTGAAATATGGCAAGTAATTGATGATTCAAACAACACATATTTAACACAATTCAAGTCAAACCTCCATTCAAACCAAAACTTGTGATCATATTTTAATTCTGAAAACAAAACATGACGTGTATGCAAATGAAACATAAACTCCCACCTCTCGTTGCGTCGATGGTTCTCCAATAATATCTTTGCCTCTACTGATCGATCTGGTACCACCTAAACAAGTACAAACCATACAGCCATACTAAGCATATCTAATCAAGGAATCAAAGGGAAAATAAAGGAAAGCAATTCTATGGACCCTCGCAGGCTGCGCACAACACCCTTCCCATCAATACTGCCTACAACCACTTCATTAACATGGAACAAACACACCAACATGATCAATAACATGTCTAAAAAAAACCTGGTACTGTTCATCCGAAATTTATACAAGAATCATAGGTTGTTTTCAGGCATTTCAATCCATCAAAAACACTCAATCACATCACTAGCAACCTGAATAAACCAATCAATCCAAAAGAAAACCAAAGATTAATCACTTACAAACAACTCTGCAATTTTCGGCCAGAATGAAAAACACCTCAAAATCAGGCCTTAAACATCAAACTAACAGTGGAAAAGTGTAGAGAATTGATGGGAAAGTGTTTTGGAACAATCCCCCACAAGTTTTTGGGGTCAAATTGAGCAAAGTTTGGATTTTGATAGGTTGGAAGGGTGAAGGAAGGAGAAAAACGAGTTAGGTCTGGAATGTGCTGGTCACTTCTGGAAGAGAAGTGTTTAATGGATGAAGTGTGGGCTTGGGCTGATGGGTTTTGGGCTCAAAAGTTCAACAAGACCGGACTGCTGCCTCATCATCTGCTCGGTTTCCCATGTCTGTTCCTCCATGACATCGCTACACCACAACACGGATACCATTGGCACTGTGCGATTCCGTAATTGTTTTACTGCTCTGTCCACAATTGCAACAGGCTGCGTCTTATACGACAAGTCGTTGGAAATTTCGATTGGTGGTGACTTCAACACATGGGACGAATCTGGCATGTACTTCCGCAACATAGATACATGGAAGACATTGTGGATCTTCTCCAACTCTGGTGGCAAATCCACATACAGCATAACTTACAAACAACGGAGTAACAAACACATACAGCAAAAATATCAGATCACGTACAACGGCCATACGGCCTCAAACATGTAACAGCTCGAGTCCACACTCGCAGGTCCCCAGAAACTCAAAACAACACCACTTCTTATATACCAAAAACATCAGAGTATGCAAGCATGAATTGTATACATATGCACTAGCAAAATGCACAAATAGTTAAAGATACAAGAAGATGTGAAGGATGCTGAGTCCAAAAACGTGCATGTGCATTTGTCCAGCCCTACGACCAATATCGGGATAGGAACCTCGAATTTCAACAGCTATCTCTCACAACTTAGTCCTGAAACAAACAATAGAGAGGGGGTGAGATCAAGGACCTCAGTGGAAGTTACCGCGTCATAAGCATAAACGTTGGAATGGAGACAAAACCAAATCATAATATCAAGCATTTATTCAAACCATTACAATCCATGTTCTTCTATGTATCCATCCTAAGTGCACACACCAAACAGCATAAGGAAAGAAATACAAGAGATTCATAGAGCACAGTTTTGATCTTTGGCTCCTATGCCCAAAACATAACGGGCTGGACACAAACCACTTTCACGTAACCCCCGCTAAAGGGTTACATAAAAGCCTACTGATGGTTTTCACTTGTAGCATATACATATATATAAACAAAACCCCACCATCAGTATTGTCCAAAATTGAATGGAGAAACACAAGCTATCACATTCAATTTTGTGCACACGTACATAACGTCGTAAATATGAAGCATTTATCAGGTTTTTCCCTTCATAATGCACACAACATTCTCATAGTGCACACAACACTCAATATACATACATATATTAACCATATCTCTCCAAGGTAAGCAACTGTCCTCTCTATAAGGACTCCATATACTTACCTAACTTGATCACGCATTTACCGTCAATTCCAGTCGGTACACATGTATGGGTTATTAAATTGAAAAACTCATCAAATATTCCATGCATGCATTTAAACATTTCCATATTGTAAATTAGGTGCCAAACATCTCAAAATAGTATTCAAAGCATTCGGCCACAATGAGAAACATGTATATGGAAATGAAAAATCACATCGTATGGTAGGTCACAAAACACGTATGAACAGTCGTATACACCAAACAAGTCAGCATACTTCAGGTTTTGAACATCCGGCTGATGCATTGAAACATGGCAAGTAATTAATGATTCAAACAACACATATTTAACACAATTCAAGTCATGCCTCCATTCAAACCAAAACATGTGATCATATTATAATTCTGAAAACAAAACATGACGTGTATGCAAATGAAACATAAAGTCTCACCTCTCGTTGCATCGATGGTTCTCCAATAATATCCTTGCCTCTACTGATCGATCCGGTACCACCTAAACAAGTACAAACCATACAGCCATACTAAGCATATCTAATCAAGGAATCAAAAGGAAAATAAAGGAAAGCAATTCTATGGACCCTCGCAGGCTGTGCACAACACCCTTCCCATCAATACTGCCTACAACCACTTCATTAACGTGGAACAAATACACCAACATGATCAATAAAACAACCCCATGTTACTGTTCATCCGAAATTTATACAAGAATCATAGGTTGTTTTCAGGCATTTCCATCCATCAAAAACACTCAATCACATCACTAGCAACCTGAATAAACCAACCAATCCAAAAGAAAACCAAAAATTCGGCCAAAATGAAGAGCACCTTAAAATCAGGCCTTAAACATCAAACTAACAATGGAAAAGTGTAGAGAATTGATGGAAAAGTGTTTTGGAACAATCCCCCACAAGTTTTTGGGGTCAAATTGAGCAAAGTTTGGATTTTGATAGGTTGGAAGGGTGAAGGAAGGAGAAAAACGAGTTAGGTCTGGAATGTGCTGGTCACTTCTGGAAGAGAAGTGTTTAAAGGATGAAGTGTGGGCTTGAGCTGATGGGTTTTGGGCTCAAAAGTTCAACAAGACCGGACTGGGTAATCGACGGCCCGTTTCATCACAAATGAGCCCAATGGGCTCGTGAAATGTCAACCAAATGGCCCAACAACTTCTTTCAGTATGTAAAGCTAGAACAGCCCAAGACACAACTAGTAAACAGCCCAAGACACAACTAACAAACAGCCCAAGACACAACATTTTGGCCCAAACGGCCTGCGGTCGCTTAAAACGGAACGAAATCAACCTGGTTTGTTTTCCACTGACTCAACCTCGATCGTCTAACCTATCTCACTCACAATCATACTTAAACACTCTCAGATTCACTATCGGTTACTTAAAGGCTTCCTACAGCCGTATTCACAAACTAACAACGTAGCATCGGCGCGCTGCCACTGGCACGAACGCTACCATTGACGCTACCTCTGACCAGCACTACAATAGATGGGATCTCACATATTGTGTTTGATTGCTGATTTGTTTAGGCCTATTATATATGTTTATGCGATCTATATATGTTGTTCGGGAGATGTTTATTAAGGGTTTCTGCAGATCTTATGATGTTGCGACTCTACTATGATTCTTGCAATCTCATTCCATTTTGTTCCTCCTATTTCAGGCTTAGGTTCATGTTTGGCTGGCGGTACCGAGGTGTGAGATCAGAAATGCATGGTGGGACGATTGGATTATACATTTTCAGTGTGATTTTTCTGGCTTTCCGATTTCTGTTCCTATTTCCGCAAATTACTATGAACAGATACTTGCTAATTGGGTTTCCTTTGGGACTTGTGTGTTATGTTTCCACTGGATTTCACTTGCTTAAAATAAATTCTTCCGCTGATGTTTCCTTTAACTCCGTTTTGTGCCAGAATTTTATTTAATGAAATTGCATGCTCCTACATTAAAACTAACTTGTTTAACTAAAGAATTTAATAACTAGTCAGTTAGAGCCTTGTGGAATTTGAATCGGACCTTGCAAGTGCTTATTCAGGTTTCACAGCGGTAAGGGTTCTTATAGGCTGGGCTCAGGTCCTTGTAGGGGTGGTAACGGAGCATGGTTGTATGATTAGCATGGTTAGTATGTTTAGTATGGTTATGTGTTTATGTGTTTTCATATGATTTTCATGTTGATGTGTTTCAGTTTTGTATGTGTTTTGTTGTGACATGACATGTTATGATTTACTGTGTTTTGTATGCATATGTGCGTTATGTTTTTTGCATATATACATATTGTCTAGTGTATGTCCCTCAACCAGGTACCATTTTCTTTTACTGGTTATGCATTTATGTATATGTACTGGAGAGTTATATCATGTGTATGTTTGTTTAGTATGACAAGGTCGACTAGGACACGAGTACTATGAGGGTTTGTCGGGATAGGAATGAGAAGCCAGTTGAGTAGGTCTAGCAAAATGAGCAGGTTGGGAAAGTTGAGCCTGAGACTCAGGTCGAACAGCCAGGCAAACAGGCCGCACCAATTCAAAAAGAAAACCAAGCCGCACTAGTTACCCCATCCGCACCAGCTTAGGACCATGTGTTAGTCCCAATTTTAGTTTCGATACAAGATATGTTGCATGGTATCATTGAGCACCAACAATATGTTGACGCACTAGTCTGACATGAGCATGCACCACTGAGACCAGACCCTATTCCACCTCTTGCCCTAATTAAACCAACAATTCCAAGAGAGGCTGAGAGACTTCCTGTTGTGATCACCAAGTTACTGAAAGAAGCCCGTTAATTGGGTTGCAAAGATTTCAATGGTTTAGTAGGTGCTGGTGTAGCCCGCGAGTGGATTAATACTTTGTGTCGTGTTGCCTTGTTCTTGCGTATTACTGATGATGATAAAGTTCCTATCACCACATTCTTTCTTGAGGGAGACGCCCTTGCATGGTGGACTGCTGTTAGCTTGAGATTCGAAAATCGTTTGCCAACTTGGGACGAGTTCTTTTATGAGTTAAAAAAAAGGTTCTACACCAGGTTTCACAAGAATGAACAATGACAAGCTTCCTATAGGGTTGAATAGGGTACCCGCTCAGTTATGGTGTTCGAAAATGAGCTGAGAGAGTTGTCCCATTTTGCACCCGAGGAGGATATCACTCTATCCCAGCTTGCGTAATGTATTCAGGATGGTTTGAGGACTGGTATTAGAACCATCATTGTTACGACACCATTTCATAATTTTTAGGAGCTGATCATTGCAGCCTATAAAGCTAAGAAGATGGTTCTGAAAAAGAAACTTCTTACAGCAAACAATGGTGGTCCGTTCTGTCATAATTCAAAGTTTGGCTATCGTACGGGACTCTATCCTTCGAAATCATTTCATTCAAAAGGCAGTGGCAATAGAAATTCCAAGATGTACTCACCAGGTTCCAGCCCGAGTGTGGATAGACCCCTGTGGTGTTTGACTTGCCGACAACATTGTGTTCATACTTGTTTGCACCCGCATAGGTGTTTCAATTGTGGAGAGCTTGGCCATATACAAAATCAATGCCCTAAGCCAAGATGTGATAGTTTGCAGACTTCCAGAGTACCAAGTTTGAATGGTGGGCATGCTAATCCTTCTAAGCCACCAGCCCATGCACCCAGTAGACCTCCTAGTGGAACCGCATCAGGTTCACAGCCCTAACCTATGAGACTCTTCACTCTAACAGACGCCGAGGCCTGTGCCAATCCCAACATGGTGACAGGTACTATCTCTGTCTTTTCTCAAAATACATAATTTTTGTTAGATCCCGGAGCGAATATATCATTTGTAAGTCCGAGGATAGCAGCTAGTTCAGATTGGCCTTTATCCCCTTTGGTTCCTCCGATTGTAGTATTGACTCCTTTGGGAGAACAATTGAAGTGTGATTTAGTGTACATTGGTTGTGTTATACACATGAGTGCAGTCATGATTGAAGTGGATCTGATTCCATTAGATATTCGAGAGATGGATGTGATCTTAGGCATGGATTGTTTGGCAAAGTACCAAGCCCGAATGGAATATTTTACAAAGCATGCGTGTTTCAGCCTTCCATATGGTTCCGAGTACTGTTTCGATAGTGATAGGCTAGTTGTTCTTACTTGCATGATTTCTTGGCTTGATTCGAAGAGATTGATCAGCAAAGGATACACAACATACCTTGCATATGTGCAACACATTTCCATGGAATCTTCAGATTTGAGTTCTGTCCCTGTGGTTCATGAATTTCCGGATATATTTCCAGAAGATGTAACCGGTTTGCCACCAGCTAAACAAGTCAAGTTCGGCATCGAATTGTTACCTGGTATGAGTCCTATCTCTATTCCACCTTATTGTATGGCTCCAGCAGAAACGAAATAATTAATGACGTAATTGGAAGACTTGCTGGATCGTGGTTTCATTCAGCCTAGTATGTCACCTTGTGAAGCACCCATTCTATTCGTAAAGAAGAAAGAGTTTGTTGCGGTTGTATATTGATTACCGACAGCTAAACCATATGACCATGAAGAACAAGTGCCCCTTACAATGCATAAACGAATTTTTTGACCAGCTATAGGGAGCGGCCTTGTTCTCTAAAGTTGATCTAAGGTCTGGATGCTATCAGTTACATGTTCGTAAGGCAAACATATTGAAGACTGATTATAGATTATGTTATGGCCACTATGAGTTCCTTGCTATGCCATTCGGTTTGACCAATACACCAGTTGTATTCATGAACTTGATGAACAGAGTATTCCGTGAGTTTCTAGACAAATTTGTGATAGTCTTCATCGAGGATATTCTGATTTACTCAAAATTGGAAGAAGAACGCACCGAGCATTTACGGATTGTGCTGCAAATTCTGAAAGATCGACAGTTGTATGCAAAGTACTCAAACTGTGAATTCTGGTTAAGTGAGGTCAGTATCCTTGGACACATAATTTCTGCCCGTGGTGTTCTTGTTGATCCTAAAGATTGAAGCCGTTGTTTCATGGAAACCTTCGCGAAGTGTGACCGAAGTTTGAAGCTTTCTTGGCCTAGCCAAATATTACCATCGCTTTGTAGAGAATTTTTTATCATAGCAGGTCCTTTGAAACAATTGACACGCAAAGGTAAACTATTTGTGTGGTCTAAAAAATTTCAGCAGCATTTTGAGGAGCTGAAGACCAGGTTGGTTTCCACACCTATCCTTATATTGCTAGTGAGTGGAAAAGAGTACATGGTGTATAGCAATGCATTGAAATTTGGCCTTGGTTGCATATTGATGCAAGATGGGAAATTCATTGCCTATGCTTCCCGACAGTTATGTCTGCATGAAAGCAACTATCTGATGCACGATTTAGAGCTTGCAGCCATGGTGTTTGCACTGAAAATTTGGCGTCATTACCTATACGGAGAGACTTGCAGAATTTTCACCGATCACAAAAGTTTGAAGTACCTCCTTACCCAGAAAGAGTTGAAGATGAGACAATGAAGATGGGTTGAGCTGATTAGAGATTATGTGCTGATTAGAGATTATGAGCTGATTATCGACCATCACCCTAGAAAGTCTAATGTTGTAGCCGATGCTTTGAGCTGAAAGACCCCTTCTTCTCTTGCCTACATGCATGTGCATTACCTGCCTATGTTGCTGAGTTTAAGAGCTTCACATGTGCCGTTTGGCAGTGATTTTATGGGTTCGTTACTAACCCGAATTGAAGTAAGACCTACCTTACTGGAAGAAATCTGTGTTCAGCATTCCGAAGAACCGAGATTGGTCCAAATTTGGCAGCAGCTAGTTAATGGTGTTGATACCGTAATTCCTGATTTTTGAGTCTGAGATGATGGAATCCTTGTCTTCTAAGACCATGTATGTGTGCCACAAGATGTTAATATGCGCAACCTAATTCTATTCAAGGAGCACAATTTGAAGTTTGATATTCATCCCGGAAGTACCAAGAAGTATCGAGACTTGAAAGAATAGTTTTGGTGGCCATGTATAAAACGCCACATAGCAGAATTTGTAGCCATCTGATGTCTAGAATGTCAGCAAGTGAAAATTGAACATCAAAGACCCACAGGCTTGTTATAGTCACTTCCAATTCCAGAATGGAAGTGGGAGCACATTACCATGCATTTTGTGGTTAGTTTTCTAAGATCTCTGTGAGGATACGATGCCATTTGGGTGATTGTGAACAGATTGATGAAATTCACATAATTTTTAGCTGTCGGAGTTACAGATAGACCCGAGAGGCTGGCTACCAGTTACTTAGATGAGATTGTATGTTTTAATGGTGTGTCTATGTCTATTGTTTCATATGGTGTGACGTGATTGAGAATACTCTATTGTGGTATTGTGCTTTGTACTTGCCTGTGTGTGCTTGTACGTGTTTGTGTGTCAGGATCCTGTTCCGGTAGCCACGCAGGGTAAGAACTGATGCTCCTAGGGAGAGGAGAGGTTCTTATCGATTTATGGGAGGTGTATGGGTGTTGAACCAGCAAGTGCACGCTGGATATCTGTCCTTGCGAGGCCGGATCCCTGTCTTGCGAGACAGGAAGCCCTTATCTTGCGAGATTTGGGGATGCCCTAGTTGCGAATAAGGGAAGACTTGTTCCATGAGGGGCTAGTCGACTTGTCCTTGCGAGGATAAGGTGAAAGGCTTACTGATTAGTTTGTGTGTTAACCATCTACCCTTTGTGCAGTAAGTCTTGGACAACACAGGTGGAAGGGGATGGCCTTTCTTCATCATTGAGTGTGATTTTGTTGTATTTCACCTGCCTGTGTACTTCTAAACTTTCGGAAGTGTGGTCCTCCCTCAGCCATAATCTCGGCCTTAACCTCTTTTGGTTTATTGTTGAATTGCGTGATCCCTTTAGTTGTTTAGGGAATGATCTTATGTGATTTGGGAGGTTTGTGTTTAGGGATTCTGTAGATCTTATGATGCTGCGACCCTACTGAGATTCTTGTAATCTCATACCGTTGTTTTTACCATTTTTCAGGCTTAGGTACACCCTCTGTTCGTGGTACCAGTATGTGAGATCAAGGCTGCACGGCGGGGCGATGTCGCATCATAAATACTTACTTGTTTCATGCGTAAATAACTTGAAAGATTGGATGATATTCTGGTTTATTTTTAAGCATTCGTTTGGCTTGCTATTTCCGAAATTTGTTGATGAGTTTCTTACTGGTTATTTGGATCCCTATGGGACTTGTGTGTTATGAACCCAATGGATAGATTTAAGACTTCCGCTGATGATTTTATTTACTCCGTATGTTACCAGAATATGTGTCCAGTATCATGCTCCAATTGATTGATAAGCAACAAAATAAACAAGATTAAAATCGGTATCATATGAGTAGCCTTGTGAAATTCTAATAGGTCTTAGGTGACGTTGAGGCTTATTTGGGTTTCACGGCGGTAATGACCTTAATCGGAGCAACGAATAATGGTTTAGGAATTAGGGTTGTTACAAGTGTGGTAGCAGAGCATGGTTTAGGATTATACCTTGTTATTTGCTGACTTATTTGATAATGGGGTGATTGCAGGTGAATGCAGGTAAGAACATGGGCACACACTCACTCACTTAGGGACTAAAACTGAAAGGGAATTAGAGAGAAAATGGGAGTTAAATGGAAATAATAATAATTGTTGTGTTGATTGTTTATCTTTAGTATGCTTTAATATGTTTGAGTGGATGATTAGCTATGTTTCTTGTCATTTTCGAATGAATATGCATGTGAGTGATTGTGTGTATTGCCGAATATGGATGATGTGTGCAGCTATAAGAGCTCGATGTTTGTTATGATTTCTATGCGTGTTAATGTTATTGCCGAGTGTGCATAGCATGTGTGCATATGATTTTCGAAATTTGTATATTGTTTTCCAGCATATGCGTATCGTCCGGTGCTTGGCTCTCCAGCAGGTACCACTCCTATTCCTAGTATCGTATTTAGTGTTTGTTTGAGTAACAATCGTACACTTGTATAGTATGGCACGCTCGAGGCAACAGAGGGACCAACGGGGTAGGTTTGAGATTCAGAACGAACAGCAACCTGTTGAGCAAGATGAGCCAAATGCACAAAATGAGCAGGAAGGGCAAGCTGAGTCCGAAAACCAACCTGAGACACCAGTCGCACCAGGCATTGACCCTGTCATGGCACAGATCTTAAACGTGTTACAAGGAATTGCTGCAAACCAGCAGAGAATGGAAGCGCAATTTCAGAGTGCTCCTATGCCTACACCAGGACCTATTCCTCCACTTGAACCTGTACAGCCGACGCATCATAAGGAGACAGAGAGATTTCCCGTTATGATTACAAAGTTGTTGAAGGAAGCTTGACAACTTGGATGTAAAGATTTCGGTGGTTCAGCTGGAGCCGCAGCTGCTCGGGAGTGGATGGATACCTTATGCCGAGTATTCTTGTTCCTGCGTATCTCTGATGATGACAAGGTTTCCATTGCTACATTCTTACTTGAGGGAGAAGCTCTCGCTTGGTGGACATCGGTTAGCTTGCGATTCGGCGATCATTTGCCAACGTGGGAAGAATTCCGGTATGAATTTGACGAAAGATTTTATACGAGATTCCATAAAATTGAGCAGCGGCAGGCATTTTACAAACTTGAACAAGGCACCCGCTCAGTGCTAGAATATGAGAAGGTGTTGAGGGAGTTGTCCCGCTTTGCACCTGAAGTAGATCGTACACCGTACCAGCTGCCAAGACGATTTCAGGATGGGTTGTGTGTCGAACTCAAAACCATCGTCGGTACGACACCAGTGCAGAATTTACAAGAACTAATAGCTGCCGCAACCGAAGCTGAAAAGATCGTGCAAACCAGGAAGCCACCCGTAGCTAATAGTGGCGGATCCTATAGGCGAGATTCAAAGTTCAACCGAAGAAGGGGACCCTATCCCTTACGGTCTCATCCTCCGCGGATCAATGACAATGGGAACACCAACAGGAGGAACTTTTCTGGTTCCAATTATAATGGATCGTCATGGCAGATTCCGCAACGGCGATGTTTCAACTGTGGCGAGATGGGTCATATTCAGGCCGCATGCCCAAAACGGCGAATCCCAGGGGTACTTAACACTAGCCGAGGTGGGAATATCTATTCCGCTAGACCCTCAGCATGCGCACCAGGAGGGCCACCCAATGGATCCACAAGTGAGGCGCAACCAAGACCAACAAGGCTCTTTACTTTGACTGATGCCGAGGCTAGTCCTGATGTGGTGACAGGTACTATTTCCGTCTTTTCTCAAAACGCTAAACTCTTAATTGATCCAGGAGCAAATAGATCGTTCGTGAGTCAAAGGATAGCACTTAGCACGGATCGTCCTCTATCTCCCTTGACTCCTCCTATTGCGGTTCTAACTCCTTTGGGAGAGCAACTGAATTGTGATCTGGTCTACATCGGCTGTGTTATACGTATGAGATCGAATGTATTTGAAGTGGATCTAATTCCATTAGACATCAAGGAGCTGGATGTGATTTTAGGCATGGATTGTCTGGCAAAATATCAAGCCCGTGTGGAGTGTTTCACTAAGCGGGTGTGGTTCACATTTGCTAATGGTACCGAATACTGTTTTGAAGGCGGTAGGCGAGTTGTGCCAACTTGCATGATTTCCTGGCTTAAGACGGAGCGATTAATCAACAAAGGATGTACAGCGTACCTTGCGCATGTACAGGATATTTCTAAAGAATCTCCAGATCTAAATTCTGTTCCTGTGGTTTGTGAATTTCCGGAAGTATTTCCAGAAGACATAGCCGGATTGCCACCAGCAAGGGAAGTAGAATTCGGCATTGAGCTTGTGCCAGGTACAAATCCGATTTCCATTCCTCCGTATCATATGGCTCCTGCGGAAATGAAGGAACTAAAGACGCACTTGGAAGATTTGCTGGATCGTGGTTTTATTCGACCTAATGTGTCACCCTGGGGAGCACCTGTGCTGTTCGTGAAAAAGAAAGATGGTTCGCTGCGTTTGTTTATTGACTATCGACAGCTGAACCGTGTGACCGTGAAGAACAAATATCCTTTGCCATGCATCGATGATTTGTTTGACCAACTCCAAGGTGCAGCGGTATTCTCCAAGATTGATCTCAGATCTGGATACCATCAATTGCGAGTTCGTGATGCTGATATTCCGAAGACCGTGTTCAGATCGCGATATGGCCACTATGAATTTCTGGTTATGCCATTCGGTTTGACCAATGCACCAGCTGTGTTTATGGACTTGATGAATCGTGTGTTCCGCTAATTCCTGGATAAATTTGTGATCGTATTCATCGAAGACATTCTGATTTACTCAAAGTCGGAAGAGGATCATGTTATGCACTTGGAGCTTGTGCTTCAAATTCTGAAGGACCGGCAATTGTTTGCCAAATACTCAAAATGCGAATTCTGGTTACGTGAGGTTAGTTTCCTTGGCCATATTGTTTCCGCCCAAGGTGTGTTTGTTGATCCAAAGAAGATTGAAGCCGTGACTGCTTGGAAACCTCCGCGAAGTGTGTTCCAAGTTCGTAGTTTCCTTGGATTAGCGGGTTACTACCGTCGCTTTGTGGAAAATTTTTCATCACTTGCCGGGCCATTGACAAAACTGACACGCAAGGGTGAGCCGTTCGTATGGAATGAAAAGTGCCAGCAAAGTTTCGACGAGCTAAAGAATCGGTTAGTTTCTGCACCTATCCTTACCTTACCTATTTGCGGAAAAGAATATGTGGTTTACAGCGACGGGTCGAAATCCGGACTTGGATGTGTATTGATGCAAGATGGGAAAGTCATTGCCTACGCTTCAAGGCAATTGCGACCGCACGAGATGAACTACCCTACACATGATCTAGAACTTGCAGCCGTGGTCTTTGCTTTAAAAATATGGCGACATTATCTATACGGCGAGACGTGTCGAATCTTTACTGATCACAAAAGCCTGAAGTACCTCCTTACACAGAAAGAGTTGAATATGAGACAACGAAGATGGATGGAACTAATTAAGGACTACGATTTGATCATCAAATATCATCCTGGAAAGGCGAATGTTGTGGCTGATTCCCTGAGCCGAAAGTGTCATTCTCCTTCCCCATCAATTCTGGCGTATATGCGCACTCATTATTTGCCAATGATGTTGGAATTGAAAACTAATCGTGTGCGTCTTGGCACCGATTTCTCTGGTTCATTGCTAGCACGAATTGAAGTGGCACCTACCTTAATTGAGGAGATCCGGAATCAACAGTTGGAGGATCTGAAGCTTGCTGAAATTCGGAAGCAACTTGCTGATGGTGTTGATGCTATAGTTCGTGATTTCAGAATACGAGATGACGAAGTTCTAGTCTTCAGAAACCGGGTATGTGTTCCACAAAATTCTAATCTTCGTAACCTTATTCTATCAGAGGCGCATAGTTCGAAGTTTGCTATTCATCCTGGAAGCACAAAGATGTACCGAGATTTGAAGGGCCAGTATTGGTGGCCTAACATGAAGCGACATATTGCTGAATTTGTTGCTCGATGCCTCGTTTGTCAACAAGTAAAAATTGAACATCAAAGACCTGCTGGTTTACATCAATCACTTCCGATTCCAGAATGGAAGTGGGAGCACATCACAATGGATTTTGTTACCGGTTTGCCTAGATCACAGCGAGGATACAATGCCATTTGGGTGATCGTGGATCGACTAACAAAATCTGCACACTTTCTTCCTATACGTGTGACAGATACACCAGAAAAATTGGCAATTCGTTACTTGGACGAGATTGTTCGTTTGCATGGAGTACCAGTTTCTATTGTTTCAGATCGTGACCCTCGTTTCACTTCACGATTTTGGGAGAAATTCCAGAATGCACTGGGTTCGAGATTGAAATTCAGTACAGCATTTCATCCCCAAACCGATGGTCAATCAGAAAGGACAATTAAGACACTTGAAGATATGTTACGTGCGAGTGTATTAGACTAGCAAACCGGCTGGGATCAAAGCTTACCATTGGCGGAATTTGCTTACAACAATAGCTTTCGTGTAAGCATTGGTATGGCACCCTATGAAGCACTTTATGGGAGACGTTGCAGAACCCCTATTTGTTGGAATGAAGTAGGCGAGAGACGCCTAGACAATCCAGAATTAATTGACCAAGCAACAGAACAATTGAGTTTGATTCGTCAAAGGTTAAAAGCAGCACAAGATCGGCAGAAAAGCTACGCTAACAATCGGTGAAGGGAGCTGGAATTTGCGGTAGGAGACAAAGTGTTTTTGAAAGTCGCCCCATGGAAAGGAGTCCTTCGTTTTCAGCAGCGAGGTAAGCTAACACCTCGCTACATTGGTCCTTACGACATTGTGGAGAGAATCGGCCCTGTTGCATACTGACTTGCACTACCTCCAAATATGGAAAGAATACACAATGTATTTCACGTTTCAATGCTAAGAAAGTATATGCGAGATCCTGCTCATGTGCTTAAGGAACCGCCAGTAGAAGTTGAAGAAGACCTATCCTATCCCGTACAGCCAGTTGCCATACTAGACCGGTCAGTTCGAAAGCTTCGCAGTTGAAGCATACCTATGGTACGAGTTGTTTGGCGTGATGGCCAAATTGAGGAGCAGTCTTGGGAGACTGAGGAGTCTATGCATGCAAAATATCCTTACTTGTTTGATTAGGTACTAATGTTAAAATTTCGAGGACGAAATTCTTATAAGGAGGGGAGGATGTAAGACCCCGAATTTTGAGTCCTAGAAGTCCAGAAGCCAGTGCAGGTGAAAAGACGATTTTGCCCCTGAAGAGAAGGATGTGTGATAGCCAAAATTGGCAAGATTGTTCAGTAAATTAATTTGCTTCTAATTCCTTTTGATTTAGGTCCTTGTAGATGGGTAATAGCTTTAGGAACCATCCTTTAAGGTAGATAGTTGCCTTAAAGATTAAGTCCCTAAAAATAGGGAAGGTAATTTAAGAGTTTTGATTATTTAGTGAATTATATTGGGTTGATAGATTGATTAAAAGTAGTAGACATAATTCTACACTCATTGAATATAAATAGAAAGCCAACCCCACAAAATTTGTCCCCTAAAACCTTACAAAAGTCGTATAGGCTTAAAACCCTATACCTCCCATTAGCCGTCAGAATTTGCTGAAACTTTAAACCAGTATAACTCCCTCATCGTTCATTTGATCTCTGCGAATAATAGCTTGTTGGAAAGCTCTCTTCATCCTCTTTCCAAAAATCTTTTGTTTTCCGTCAGAAGGTTAGTATTTCTTTGTCTAATGTTACTTTGAAAATCGGCGGCCGAATTAGGTTTTCGCCAAATCTTCTTGAACTTCAAAATAGCATAACTTTCTACTCGTTTGTTGGAATCTTGCAAATAAATCCTCTTTTCAACCCTATATTAATCTCAGCTTGGATGTAAATAATTCGTTTTCTAGGTTAAGATGAAATCGTCCTATGCCCTACTTTTAGCAACAGGTTGTGCATAAATAATTGGAATGGTAAATTCAGGTTGAATCTTGTTAAGTTCCCGGCTATCACATCACACATCCAAGAGGGAGGCACCTGTAACATCTGATCACTGGTTTTCTGATAGGTTTGGTGAGTGGTACTGGTAAGGAATAGGGTATATAATTGATTTTTGGATATGCAAGCTTAGATTGTTTTGTCTTTGTCTGGTGATGATTTAGGTGGTTCAGATTTACTTAATAAAGGCAAAGGAGTAGCTTCTTGTTCAGAGACAAGGGAGGTAGGATCTATGCCTCATCGGTTTCTCCAGAAAACCCCTGCTCTTATTTGATGTTTTTGTTACCTGCCCTTGTTGTATTTGATTGTGATTGGATTGTAGGGTGTGAATATGAAATCCGGAATGAGATATGAATCTCCTAGGCTATATCGAACCCCTGAGTTAGGAATTGAGTGCCTGGGATGCTATTGATATATGAATTGGATGTGTTGATCGTTTCCTGACATGATTGAGGATACCCTGTTGTGGTATTATGCTTTGTACTTGCCTATGTGTGCTTGTACGTGTTTGTGTGTCAGGATCCTGTTCCGGTGGCCACGCAGGGTAAGCACTGATGCTCCTAGTGAGAGGAGAGGTTCTTACCGATTTATGGGAGGTGTATGGGTGTTGAACCAGCAAGTGCACGCTGGATATCTGTCCTTGCGAGGCCGGATCCCTGTCTTGCGAGACAGGAAGCCCTTATCTTGTGAGAATTGGGGATGCTCTGGTTGCGACTAAGGGAAGACTTGTTCCATGAGGGGCTAGTCGACTTGTCCTTGCGAGGATAAGGTGAAAGGCTTACTGATTAGTTTGTGTGTTAACCATCTACCCTTTGTGCAGTAAGTCTTGGACAACACAGGTGGAAGGGGATGGCCTTTCTTCATCATTGAGTGTGATTTTGTTGTATTTCACCTGCCTGTGTACTTCTGAACTTTCGGAAGTGTGGTCCTCCCTCAGCCATAATCTCGGTCTTAACCTCTTTTGGTTTATTGTTGAATTGCGTGATCCCTTTAGTTGTTTAGGGAATGATCTTATGTGATTTGGGAGGTTTGTGTTTAGGGATTCTGTAGATCTTATGATGCTGGGACCCTACTGAGATTCTTGTAATCTCATACCGTTGTTTTTACCATTTTTCAGGCTTAGGTACACCCTCTGTTCGTGGTACCAGTATGTGAGATCAAGGCTGCACGGCGGGACGATGTCGCATCATAAATACTTACTTGTTTCATGCGTAAATAACTTGAAAGATTGGATGATATTCTGGTTTATTTTTAAGCATTCATTTGGCTTGCTATTTCCGAAATTTGTTGATGAGTTTCTTACTGGTTATTTGGATCCCTATGGGACTTGTGTGTTATGAACCCAATGGATAGATTTAAGACTTCCGCTGATGATTTTATTTACTCCGTATGTTACCAGAATATGTGTCCAGTATCATACTCCAATTGATTGATAAGCAACAAAATAAACAAGATTAAAATCGGTATCATATGAGTAGCCTTGTGAAATTCTAATAGGTCTTAGGTGACGTTGAGGCTTATTTGGGTTTCACGGCGGTAATGACCTTAATCCGAGCAACGAATAATGGTTTAGGAATTAGGGTCGTTACATAGATAGGCTGTCCAAAAGACCAATTCAAACTCTAGAAGACATGTTACAAGCATGTGTGCATGATAGACTTACCAATTGGGATAGATGTCTTCCTTTAGCATAGTTCGCTTACAACAATAATTTCCGTGTAAGCATCGGAATGGCCCCTTACGAAGCCTTATATGGTATACGCTACATAACCTCGATTTGCTAGAATGAAGTAGGCGAAAGACGCTTAGACAATCCGTAATTGATTGATCAGGCAATCAAGCAATTGAATCTAATTCAACAAAGATTAAAAATGGAAAAAGATAGACAGAAAAATTATGCAGATAACCGACAAAGAGAGCTTGAATTTACAGTAGTTGACAAAGTATTCTTGAAAGTTTTCCTGTGGAAAGGTGTTTTTCGTTTTCAGTAGCAAGGAAAGTTAGCACCCTGTTACATTGGTCCGTATGATATTACTAAAAGATTTGGTCCTGTTGCATATCGACTTGCATTGGCCCCAAGTATGGAAAAAATCCATAACGTGTTCTATGTTTCGATGTTGTGAAACTATGTCCAAGACCCTGATCATGTTCTTGAAGATCCTCTAGTCGTAGTTGCTGAAGATCTATCCTATCTCGTACAGCTATTTGCTATTATAGATCGATCTATTCATCAGCTTCGTAGTCGTAATGTTCCTATAGTTCGTGTTGTTTAGAGTAACGGCCAAATAGAGGACCAGTCTTGGGAGATCGAGGAGTCGATGCGGGAAAAATATCCTCACCTATTTTCATAGTTCTTGTGCAGAAATTTCGAGGACAAAATTTTTATAAGATGGGGAGGATGTGAGACCTTGATCCTTGGTACGATAGATGTCCTAGAAGTTCATGAGTCAGACATGGCACCTAGGAACTGGTGCATCTGAAAAGACCATTTTTCCCCTGAGGATTGAATGTGTGATGGTCTTAAAAGTTATTTTTGATTTTTTAAATATTATTCAGGTATTTTTGTGTTAATTATCCTTATTTTAAATCCCTATTATCCAAAGTATTAGATAATTCTTTATATCCTAAGTAGATAGTTATATTTTAGTGGAATTACCTTTAAGCTTAACTATCCTTTAAACCTTATTTTATCTTTTGAGCTTAAGAGTAGGGAAAATTTATCCTTTAGCACCTATATAAGCATAGACCGGCCACACCATTCCTCACACTTTCATTTTCTCTTTTGTTTATTCACAAACACAAGTCCTATTCCCCTTTCTTCCTTGTGTGTCCGAAACCTATACCTTCACTATCAAAATTGCCGAAATTCCTTCTTCTTCATTAGATTGTCGTGTGATAACTTGTTGGATTCCTCTCTTCATGCTGCATCTTTTTTGCTTGAATTCACATTTGAAAGGTTAGTGGTTGTTTATTAAATAGATGTCGATTTTGCCTATGCCTATGTATATGCCAAGTTTCTTTTTCCTTCTTCTGGTGTTTCTGAATCTTGTTCCTCTAGTTCGTATGAACATCTGACTCTATTCCCCTTTTAATATTAAAAAATTGCACATATTCCCTTGTTATTCTTGAAAATCGTGATTAGCCTCCTAAATCCTAAGTATTGTCGAATTATGTTCCTTTAAAGGGATTGAATAATCAGGTTGACAGTTGTTGGGTTCTTAGCTATCTTTTCATGGATTCAGAGGGAGGTTATTGCAGCATCTTGATCGTTGGTTTTGGTAGGTTTTGGTGAGTGAAATTGGTGAGGACCGCAGGTTGTCCTTCGTTTTTCTATTTTTGTATTACATGCTTAGTTTTTGTGTTGTATTTGCCTTATAATTGTTTAGGTGTTTCTAATCCTTGTGATAAAGGAAAAGAAGTAGCTTCTTGTTCAAATGCGTGAGAGGTTGAATCTATACCTCATAATCGCGTTGTTTATTCCTTTTGATTTCGGTTTGTTCTTAGTATTATACATGCTTACGGATTGTGATATTGATTCTTGATAATTCCAGAACATATAGGGATTAGGAATGCCCTATTTCGGATTGGTTTATTGTGTATTGCGTTGTGATTGGATTCAAGATATCCTATTATATTCCTATATGCATGTATTGTGTATATACATGTATGTGTGTGTTTGTTTGAAGGATCCTTTTGTCACTGGCCATGCGAGGTAAGTATTGATGCTCCTAAGGTAGAGGTGAGGTGCTTACCAAACCGGGAGTTGTATGGTGATTGTCTCCCAGTAAGAGCTCCTTGGATGCTCCATATCTAGTAATTGGTAGGATGCCCTATATATTTTAATTGGCAGGATACCCCATATCTAATGTTGGTGGGATGGAAAAAGGCATGCTGTAAGTTTGTTTGCTAACTGTTTTCCTTTATACAGCACATCCCTAGACAACACAGTCAGTAGGGGATAAACTGTGTTGTTTTGCTAATAGTATAGTATATTAAGACTTCCTGTGTGCTTCTGGTTTTTGTCTTGTGATAGTTGCCTATGAAGTGTTTTGAGTCCTCCCCGTGGTTTGATAAAATCAGCCCTACGATATTGTGTTTGATTACTGATTTGTTTGGGCCTATTATATATGTATATAAGATCTATATATGTATATAAGATTTATATATGTTATTCGGGAGATGTTTGTTAAGGGTTTCCGCAGATATTATGATATTATGACCCTACTGAGATTCTTGCAATCTCATTTCGTTGTTTTTCTCTTTTTTCAAGCTTAGGTTCGTGTTTGGCTGGTGCTACTGAGGTGTGAGATCAGGGCTGCATGGTGGAATGATTACATTACACATTTCAATATGGTTTTTTTGGCTTTTCGTTTTCTATTTCTATTTTCACAAATTACTATGAACAGATACTTGATTGGGTTTCCTTTGGGACTTGTGTGTTATATTTCTACTAGATTTCGTTTCCTTAAAATAATGTCTTCCACTGATGGTTCCTTTAACTCCGTTTTATCCCAAAATTTTACTTAAAGAAATTGCATGCTCCAACCTTAAAACCAACTTGTTTAACCAAAGAATTTAATAACTAGTCGATTAGAGCCTTGTGGGATTTGAATAGGACCTTGCGAGGGCTTATTCAGGTTTCACAGTGGTAAGGGTCCTTATAGGTTGGGTTCAACTCCTTACATTGATTTAGAGAAAAGGGATAAGTTTGATACGAAGGTTGTGACGTGCTACTTAATCAGATAAGGTTCTGACATATTTGGATATAGATTTTGGGAAGTCAAGAACAGAAAGACCTTCAGATAGTGTGATGTGATATTTGATGAAAATATCTTGTACAAAGACATTGAGAAGATAGCTTTAGAGAATACATAATAAGTGGAAATTGAGGTTGAGTTATTAGAAAAGTCATCGAGTAATGGATCAACCAATTCTCAAGAAAATCTAGAGAATGTTGCTGTAAAACCAGAAATAGAGTTGTTTACACCAGAGCAGGTGTTGCGGAGATCTTCAAACTGTCAAGTTACAAGAGAGATATTCCCCATCTTTGCATTATCTTTTGCTGACAAATGCAGAGGAACCTGAATCTTATAAGGAATCAAAATAGTTGAAAGATTCAATCAAGTGAGAGCAAACCATAGTGCTGATGAAGAAGTTACAGTCTAGACTATATTACCTTCAAGATGATATGGCTAAAGGGGAAGCAGTAGTAGCTGCTGGGAGTAGTAATGTGAGCAACAAAGGATTATCCTTGCATAACAAGCAACATTTACTATATAGAAATCAAGCATTGGATTTTTGCAAATACGAGGTGTTCAGGAACCAGACAAAGTTGAAATTTGTAATAGGCAAAGAGGGAAGACAATTCAAAATCACCAAAGATGTTTCCAAATGCAGTTATAGATAGCACTTTAGGATATGCTAATCTTGTGGCATTTGCGTTATTTTTGCTGAGATTGCTGATATGATGATCAAGATAATTCCAAAGAAGAATTTTAGGCGTCGCCTAAACTTGGTTGGAAATTGTGGGATCTGGTAATGCCCTAAGGGACTATTATGAGGGAGAAGATTATTCGGTTGATTGAGGAGGTTAAAGCCAATGAGAAGATTGCTATTTTATGGATTTAATCTAATGATTTAGATAAAGTTGAGATATGATATCTAAAGTAGGATTTATCTCTATCTTTAATCTAGTGGTTTAGAATAAGCCGAGATAAGATATCTAAGATAGGATTTATCTCTAACCCTATTAGTTCACCTATAAATATATATTGATGTCTTGTAATCGAATCGACATTGTATTTTATTATTTACAGTAAAATTTCTTTCTCCCTTGTCCGAGGACGTAGATTTTTTTTTCCTAATCTTATTAAATCCTCTTTGTTGTTTCTCTTCTTCTCTCTTTTATTATTTTAGATCGAGGGATGTGAATTGAGAGATCCTAACAGGTGTGTCTTATATCCATATAGAATGGGATGTAGCACAGATAGTTAAGTCCATATTGGATCCTCAAGCCTTTTTGCATAGCCCATTGCTTACGCAATGTCATATCCTCCTAAGATCCTTTAGGAGTTTTGTGGTTGAGCAGGACTTCAAGGAAGTCAATTGTCCTGCAGATAGTATGGCCAAGTTATGTTTTAATTTATCTGTTGGGGTTTACGCAATGTCTTATCCTCCCAAGATCCTTTAGGAGTTTTGTGGTTGAGCAGGACTTCAAGGAAGTCAATTGTCCTGCAGATAGTATGTCCAAGTTATGTTTTAATTTATCTATTGGGGTTCACATTTTCAAAGAACATCCTATTTCTTTTATAGCTGCACTTTCGAGGGATTCTATGGGTAATTTTGTTGCTCCTCCCAGGTTAATAAAATCAGTTGTCTTTGAATAAAAAAAATATCACTAAATTTCATGGAGCATTGAGTGACAATGAGGATTTTAATGTGAAAGAGGGATTTAAGGTTTATATTAAGAGAGAGAATATGTAGTTAACTATTGGATTACTTAGAACGAAACCTCAATTTTATAGGTTAGGATCCCTGAGTCGTTAAAATAAAATTTTAACTTGATGGATGACTCAAAATTTTTATAAGTATAATCGGTTCAAGTAAAATATTTAAATAGGTTTCAGTGGGTCAAAGTGGCCTAACAATAACTAAAATTAATTACTTCTCAAAAATATATGAATGTCATATGAGTATGTGTCACACCCTAGAACCAACAAATCGTGAGACAAACTTCCGTAGGCTCTCTATATATAGTACGACATTACAAAGCAATGTATATAGTAAAACTACAAGGCTAGTGGTACAATAACTAAACAGAGAAGATAGTAAAAGAATTAATCGAAATATTATGCAGTGGAATTAAAAGGAAGACATAATGTCATTCCGGGTGACATCGTAAAATGATCAAGCTTAGCAAAACAACCCATGGATAATTTTTTGTAATATCCTTTTCATACACAAATATGCTCAGGGGAAGACATTATGAATATAATAATCTTTTAAATTACCTTCAGTATGACCAATTTTTAATTGCTTCTCGCTATGCCTAGGAGTGAGCTCTAATTGTATCATCCTTCACTCATTGCCAAAATCTGGCATAAGTCTGCTCGGTGAGTAAACAGGAAAAATATGCATAGAAAAACACATGCAATCATTAATGCATAACATAGGCATGCTAGCACATAATTGTTCATTTGCATATTTATCAAGGCAAATCAGCACGGTCACGGTTATAACATAATGCAACACGTAAATACAACACGTAATTGCTCAGGTATTCAAGCTATGACTAGGCTGGCAATATCTCTCAGTCCTTTTGGCGTCAAGAATAGGACTGAGATCCATCAATGACACTCTACATCTAGCTCCTCACATTTCTCTTCTTATCTTATATGTTGTAAATCGATCAATCCCGATGGGACATGCACACCTCTTGGCCTAGTTTCATTGATAATGTCGGGGGTTAGAAGATGATAGCTCCACCTACTTGATCCCCATATTAGGATATCCTATATATTTATATTATATTATAATAAAATATACTCCTCATCCCTCCTTATGCCTCCCAATTTGAGCCATTATGCAGTTTTAGAGACCATATGATATGCGATGAGGTTTTCGATATTTTTATATGCTTCTGATGAGTCATCGAGACTCACAGGTGTCACTTTGGGGTTATGACTCCAAAAAAGGAGCATCGAATAAGTGTTTTATTAGAATTTGGGACTCGGGGGTAATTTGGTCATTTTACCACTTGATACCCATCATGCATAGAAATACAAACCTTGTGACTTATCTGCTCCTTGAATATATATTTTTTTTTCTCAAAGAAGTATTGGTAATTCTATGGTGGGTTAGTTGAATTTTCGGAGGATTACTATGATTAATGAGATAATAATCTCATGTATGTATATTATTGATGAAAAATCATATAATGAGGTACATTGATGGTTTTGATGTTTTAAGACCTTAGGAAGGTCTAATATGGGTTCATAAATATTGGAGAATTTTCTAGAAGTTTTTGGATGTATAATTTGAATTATTATAACTTTTCTAATGTGATTTATAAGATATTTGATTTTTAATAAATTATAAATTTATGAAGAAAATAATTTTCATGTTTAATGGAATCTCCAACTCATGTGGAGTGTATAGAATTTATTATGAATTTTCAAAGATTTATTAAAATTAATAAATAATATTTATTATTATATTATTATTAACGTTTAATATATATTTATATTATATTATTTAAGACCAAAACGGCAGGTAGGTGTGTTGTTTTGACCAAGGCTGGTCAAAATGACAGCTAGGCTTGTCGTTTCGAGTTGTTGCATGGGGAAGTCATTTTTAAGAAATGACATCGTTTTGAAGTATAGACTGAACGATGTTGTTTCACCCTATCACCGGCAGCCGCCTTAGAGCTCTCAATTCCCTCCCTTCTCCAGTCAGCTTACGAGATAAAATACTGTTTTGCACTTGGGCCTAAACCATATTTTTCCGACATCAAAACACTCCCAAGCTCTCTGATTTTCCCCTCCTCGTGTGTGCCTTCTTCGAGCTCTTCTACACCATTATTGTGCTGGAGACGTGAGTAATAGGTAAGTTTTATGAGCTTTTAAGTGTGAAATTACGTGTGAGGATTTTTATTTTTGGGATGTTAATTTAGGAAAATTACGTGTGAAAAGGAACAATAGGTTCATTTATTATCCTCCGACCCATTATTAATTCGACCCATCTATGTCATACAGTCAGTTTTGAGAGCATTTCATAATATCGTATAATACCTTATGATTACTTTAATATACTGTATATATGAGTATAAATGATCATAAATCAGGATTGAGGAGTCCTAGATAATGATGAGTGATATAAAGACCTTAGATAGGTCTAGATTTGAGGTATGAATTATTTTAGAATTTTTTGGAGATTAAGTATTATATTTTATTATTTTTCTAAAGCTTAAAAAATTATTTTAAATTATATATTTATCAAAATTTAGAAATTTATATGGAGAGTGTAAAAATTTTCAGGATATTTTTTTAATTTTTTTGATATTTTGAACAATTTTTATAAATTTATAATATTTTTGAATAAATAAATATTATTATTAAATCGGAAATAAACCTGATACAACGTCATTTTAGAAAGTTCCCAAATGACATTATTTTGTTCTTTTGAGGGGGTGTGTCTGGTAGCATGAAACGACACTGTTTCACGTAGGGGTGGGTGTCGGTTTGGTTCTATCTGGTGACCCACCGATTCTGGGGAATAAACTTGGAATATTTCTCCTGATGGGCATTTTCGTATGAGACGTCAAAACTCTGGAATTTTTCTCGCATCTAGAGCGATTTCCCCTTCCGAGTCAATTGGTGTAGTTATTGAGCTAATTCTGGCAATAATTGAGTCGTCTTCGGTGAGATTTTCAGTGGGTAAGTCTTCGATTTTCTTTAGCTCAAAACTCATTAATTCGTGGATGGTTTGTATCGATTATTGTTGGGTTTTGTTGCGGGAGGATAGGTGAGTGTTTTGGTGTAGGATTTGGAGGCTCGCTAGCTAAAACAGTGAATCGCCAGTTAGGGTTCGACCTCTGGGCGAGAATCCAAAGGTTGAAGATGAACCAGCAGATGATGGGTCATCTGGACGACAAGTCATCCAGGTGTAAGTCAACCGACATATCGTCGGTTCAGGAAGGATCAAACCGGGTTTAGGTCAAACCAAATCTGGTCAAACCGAACCAATTCGGGTTAAATCAAAATTGAAAGATGAATGAGGTGACACGTGGTCGTTTTTGTGGTGACACTTGGTCGTTTTTGTGGTGACACGTGGTCGTTTCTGTGATGACATGTGTCATTTGACTTTCCAATTTTGACCGAGTTTCCAGAAATTCTAAAAATAAAGAAAAATTCAGAAAAAATTGAAAATTCTGGAAAATAAAAAATCTAAAAAGAAAATGAAAAAAATTACAGAAAATTCTGGAAAATAGAGAAAAATATGAGGAATCCAATGGTATATAGTTTGCTTGATTTGGATCTAAATTTAGAGTTATAAAAATTAGGTGAAGTTGATAGAAATTCAAAAAATGTGGGGAAAAATCCCGATAAGTTTGTATAGGTGAATCGAGTCCCTTAGGACTAAGTGAGGGGTCGTATGATTTTAATTTTGAGTTTTATACCTTATGAACTGAGAGATTAAGTGAATTTATTGATCATAGCCTATATAGGTGTTGAAATGCATGCACTAGACCCTGAAGCAAAACTCAATCGAGTGCCACCAGAATAAGGTGAGTGGACTAACCTTAATGTTTCCATCAATCATTTATATTTCATGTTGCATTTTCGTGTCAAACGTGCGATAAGTTATAAACATGCTTTTCATTGACGGGAACTCTCTTCCATCATGGTATTTCTTTGAAACCGATGTCTTCTTTGCTTTGATTTGTATATGAAAAGAATAACATGTAAATCTATGTATTCTATGATCAATTGTATGGTGGATACAGCCATAAGGACCTTGCAATATGCAAACTTCATATGTGAGAGCCTGATCCTCGGTAGCGTAGATGTCCTAGAAGTCCGTGAGTCAGAAATGACACCTAGAGACCGGTGTAGCTGAAATGACCAGTTTTCCCTTGAAGAAATGAATGCATGATAGCCCTAAATGTTTATTTCTTTTTTTATTTATTTATTTAGGTATTTTTATGTTAATTATCCTTAGTTTAAATATCTATTATCCAAAGTATTAGATAATTTTTCTTTTTAAATCTCCATTATCTTTTAATAGAATTATCTTTCAGTGGAATCTTCTCGAAGGATTATCCTTTAAACCGTATCCCATCCTCTTAAAGCTTAAAAATACGGAATTATTTCTTAACTAAACCTGTAAGACCCCGAATTTTGAGTCCTAGAAGTCCAGAAGCCAGTGCAGGTGAAAAGACGATTTTGCCCCTGAAGGAAAGGATGTGTGATGGCCGAAATTGGTAAGATTGTTTAGTAGTTAATTTTGTTTTAAATTCCTTTAGATTTAGGTCCTTATAGATGGGTAATTGCCTTAGAAATCATCCTTAAAAATAGATAGTTGCCTTAGAGATTTAATTCCCTAAAAATAGGAGAAGATAATTAAAGAGTTTAGAGTTTAGTTATCTGGTAGATTATCTTATTATGATAGAGTGATTAAAAGTAGTAATCATAAAGCTATACTCATTCATTATAAATAGGAAGCCAACCCCACAAAAATTATTCATAGAAAACTTACAAATTTCGTATAGGCCTAAAACCCTCTACCTACCTATAGCCGTCATAATTCGCAGAAACTTCAAACCAGCATAACTCATTCATCGTTCGTCGGATCTCTGCGAGTAATAGCTTGTTGGAAAGCTCTCTTCATCCTCTTTCCAACCATCTTTTTGTTTTGTCAGGAGGTTAGTATTTCTTTGTCTAAGGTTAATTTGAAAATCGGTGACGGAATTAGGTTTTCGCCTTGAACTTCAAAATAGCATAACTTTCTAATCGTTTGTCAGAACCTTACAAATAATAGCTTTTTGGAAAGATCTTTTCATCTTCTTTTCAACCATATATAAATAGCAGCTTGGATGTAAATATTTCCGTGTTTAAGGTTAAGATGAAATTGTCCTATGCCCTACTTTTAGCGACAAGATTTGCATAGTTAATTGGAATGGTAAATTCAGATTGAATCTTGTTAAGCTCATGGCTATCACATCACACATCCAAGGGGGAGGCACCTGAAACGTCTGAGCACTGGTTTTTTGATAGGTTTGGTGAGTGGTATTGGTAAGGAAATAGGGTATTCAATTGACTATTGAATATGCATGCTTAGTTTGCTTTTTTCTTTGCCTGGTGATAATTGTAAGACCCCGAATTTTGAGTCCTAGAAGTCCAGAAGCCAGTGCAGGTGAAAAGACGATTTTGCCCCTGAAGAGAAGGATGTGTGATAGCCGAAATTTATAAGATTTTTCAGTAAATTAATTTTCTTCTAATTCCTTTTGATTTAGGATCTTGTAGATGGGTAATCGTTTTAGGAAAACATCCTTTAAGGTAGATAGTTACCTTAAAAAAATTAAGGAAGGTAATTTAAGAGTTTTGATTATTTGGTAGATTGTATTGAATTGATAGATTGATTAAAAGTAGTAGACCTAATTATACACTCATTCAATATAATTAGGAAGCCAACCCCACAAAATTTTCCCCTAAAACCTTACAGAATTCGTATAGGCTTAAAACCCTATACCTCCCATTAGCCGTCAGAACTTGCAGAAACTTTAAACCAGTATAACTCCCTTATCGTTCATTGGATCTCTGCGAATAATAGCTTGTTGGAAAGCTCTCTTCATCCTCTTTCTAAAAAGATTTTATTTTCCGTCAGAAGGTTAGTATTTCGTTGTCTAATGTTACTTGGAAAATCGGCGGCCGCGTTAGGTTTCCGCCAAATCTTCTTGAATTTCAAAATAGCATAACTTTTTACTCGTTTGTTGGAATCTTGCAAATAATATGTCGTTGGAAAGCTCTTTTAATTCTCTTTCCAAAACTATGTTAATCGCAGCTTGGATGTAAATACTTCGTTGTTTTAGGTTAAGACGAAATCGTCTTATGCCCTACTTTTAGCAATAGGTTTTACATAGTTAATTGGAATGGTAAATTTAGGTTGAATCTTGATAAGTTCCTGGATATCACATCACACATCCAAGGGGGAGGCACCTGCAACATCTGATCACTGGTTTTCCGATAGGTTTGGTGAGTGGTACTGGTAAGGAATAGAGTATGCAATTTATTTTTAGATATGCATGCTTAGTTTGTTTTGTCTTTGTCTGGTGATGATTTAGGTGGTTCAGATTTACTTAATAAAGGCAAAGGAGTAGCTTATTGTTCAGAGACAAGAGAGGTAGGATCTATGCCTCATCGGTTTCTCCAGAAATCCCCGTTTTATTTGATGTTTTTTGTTACCTGCCTTTGTTGTATTGTTTGTAATTGGATTATGTGGTGAGAATATGAAATCCGGAATGAGATATGAATCTCCTAGGCTGTATAGAACCCCTGAGTTAGGGATTGAGTGTCTGGGATGCTATTGTTATATGAATTGGATGTGTTGATTATTTCCTGACGTGATTGAGAATACCCTACTGTGGTATTGTGCTTTGTACTTGCCTGTGTGTGCTTGTACGTGTTTGTGTGTCAGGATCCTGTTCCGGTGGCCACGCAGGGTAAGAACTGATGCTCCTAGGGAGAGGAGAGTTTCTTATCGATTTATGGGAGGTGTATGGGTGTTGAACCAGCAAGTGCACGCTGGATATCTGTCCCTGGTGGCCGGATCCCTGTCTTGCGAGACAGGAAGCCCATATCTTGCGAGATTTGGGGATGCCCTGGTTGCAACTAAGGGAAGACTTGTCCATGTGGGGCTAGTCGACTTATCCTTGCGAGGATAAGGTGAAAGGCTTACTGATTAGTTTGTGTGTTAACCATCTACCCTTTGTGCAGTAAGTCTTGGACAACACAGGTGGAAGGGGATGGCCTTTCTTCATCATTGTGTATGATTTTTTTATATTTCACCTACCTGTGTACTTCTGAACTTTCGGAAGTGTGGTCCTCCCTCAGCCATAATCTCGGCCTTAACCTCTTTTTGTTTATTGTTGAATTGCGTGATCCCTTTAGTTGTTTAGGGAATGATCTTACGTGAATTTGGGAGAATTGTGTTTAGGGATTTTGTAGATCTTATGATGCTGCGACCCTACTGAGATTCTTGTAATCTCATACCGTTGTTTTTACCATTTTTCAGGCTTAGGTACATCCTCTGTTCGTGGTACCAGTGTGTGAGATCAAGGCTGCACGGCGGGGCGATATCGCATCATAAAAACTTACTTGTTACATGCGCTAACTTGAAGGATTGGATGATGTTCTGGTTTATTTTTAAGCATTCGTTTGGCTTGCTATTTCCGGAAATTTGTTGATGAATTTCTTACTGGTTATTTAGATCCCTATGGGACTTATGTGTTATGAACCCAATGGATTGATTTAAGACTTCCGCTGATGATTTTACTTACTCCGTATGTTACCAGAATCTGGTCCAATAGCATGCTCCAATTGATTGATAAGCAACAAAATAAATAAGCTTAAAATCGGTATCATATGAGTAGCCTTGTGAAATTCTAATAGATCTTAGGTGTCGCTGAGACTTATTTGGGTTTCACGGCGGTAATGACCTTAATAGGAGCAATTAATAATGGTTTAGGAATTAGGGTCGTTACAATAATTTAGGTGGTTCGGATTTACTAAAGAAAGGCAAAGGAGTAGCTTCTTGTTCAGAGACAAGAGAGGTAGGATCTACGCCTCATCGGTTTCTTCAGAGAACTCTGTTATTTTCTTGATGTTTTTGTTACCTGCCCTTATTGTATTGTTTGCGAATTGGATTATAGGGTGAGAATATGAAATGCGGAATGAGATATAAATCTCCTAGGCTATATCGAACCCCTGAGTTAGGAATTGAGTGCCTGGGATGCAATTGTTATGTGAATTGGATAAGTTGATTGTGTTCTGACATGATTGAGGATACCCTGTTGTGGTATTATGCTTTGTACTTGCCTGTGTGTGCTTGTTCGTGTCTGTGTGTCAGGATCCTGTTCAGGTGGCCATTCGGGGTAAGCGCTGATGCTCCTAGGGAGAGGAGAGGTTCTTATTGGTATGGGAGTTGTATGGGCGGCAAATCCCAGCAAGAGCTCGTTGAAGTCTGGTCCTTGTGTGGCTGGAACCCTGTCCTTGTGTGGCTGGAAGCCCTGGTAGCTATGTGACCTGGGATGCCCTGGTAGGTATGTGACCAAGGAAGACTTGTCCGTGTGTGGCTAGTCGACTTGTCCTTGCTAGGACAAGATGAAAGTCTTACTGATTAATTTATGTGTTAACCATCTACCCTTTGTGCAGTAAGTTTTGGACAACACAGGTGGAAGGGGATGGCCTTTCTTCTTTATTGCCTAGGGCAATATGATGAGTGTCACCTGCCTGTGTACTTCTGAGCTTTCGGAAGTATTTGCAATCCTCCCTCAGCCATAGATTCGGCCCTAACCTCTTATGATTGGTTTTTGAATTGCTTGATCCCCTTTAGTTGTTTAGGAATGATCTTATGTGAATTGCAAGATTTGTGTTTAGGATTCTGTAGATTTTATGATGCTGTGACCCTACTGAGATTCTTGTAATCTCAAACCGTTGTTTTTTACCCTTTTTCAGGCTTAACTACATTCACTGTTCGTGGTACCAGTGTGTGAGATCAAGGCTGCACGGCGGGGCGATATCGCATCACATTTGCATTCTTGTTACTTGCGCATATAACATGAATGATTGGGCAACTTTCTGGTTTATTTTAAGCACTCTTCTTTACTTGTTATTTCCGAACCTTGATGAAGAATTTCTTGCTATTTATTTGAATCCCTATGGGACTTGTGTGTTATGAACCCAATGATTTGATTTAAGACTTCCGCTGATGTTTTATTTACTCCGTATGTTACCAGAACATGTGTCCAATATCATGCTCTAACTGTTGATAAGCAATAAAATGAACAAGCTAAAAATCGGTAGTTAATGATAAGCCTGGTGAGATTCAAATAGGTCTTAGGTGTCATTTAGGCTTATTTGGGTTTCACGGCAGTAATGACCTTAATCGAAGCAATTATTAATAGTTAGGAATTGCGGTCGTTACAAGTCCTTCTTAGACACCTATATAAAGAGAGGTCGGCCACCCCTTGTTCTTCACACTCTCATTCTCTTTTTTGTTTCTTCATAAATAGAAGTTCACCTCCTTTCTTCCTTGTGTGGCCAAAACCTTTCCCCTTCCCTACCAATGCCGAAATTCTTACTCCCATGTCAGATTGTTACGTGTGATAACTTGGTGAATTCCTCTCTGCGTGCTGCATCTTCCTTGCTTGAATTCACATTCAGAAGGTTGATACTTGTTGGGTTCTTGGCCATCACATCATGTATTTAGAGGGAGTTTATTGCTTCATCCGGATCATTAGTGTTGGTAGGTTTTGGTGAGTGAGATTGGTGTTTCTGATTTTTGTGATAAAGTCAAAGGAATAGCTTCTTGTTCAGATGCGTGAGAGGTAGGATCTATACCTCATTAGTTTCTCTGGAAGTCTTCTTATTTGTTCCTATTGATTTCGGTTTGAGTATTGGTTCCTTAGGTGATTTCGGAACTATATGGGAATAGTATTTCCTATTTCGGTTTGACATATATGGTATTGGATTGTGTATTGTGTATTGTGTATTGTGTATTGTGTATTGTGTTGTGACTTGCTTGAGGATACCTTGTTGTGTTTCTATGTGCTTGTACTTGCTTGTGTGCTTCTATGTGTGCTTGTGTGCTTCTTTATTTCCTTGTGTGTCAGGAGCCTTGTATCGGTGGCCATACAGGGTAAGTGATTGATGCTCCTAGTGAGAGGAGAGGTACTTACCGTATTTGGAGTCATATGGTGTTTTTTGCCTAACAGAGGTCGTTGGATGCCTTGTCTTGTGTGTGGCAAGATGCCATATCCTTGTGTGGCAAGATGCCATATCCTTTTGTAGCAAGATACCCTTGAGTTGGGTACAAGGACGTATAAAGGCTTGCTGTGAGTTTGTTTGCTAACTATTTTCCCTTTTTGTAGCACAGCCGTGGACAAAACAGGTGGTAGGAGATAGTCGCTTGGTTTTGTAAATCATATAGCAAATTGAGCTACCTGTGTACTTCTGGTTTCTATCTTGTGATGGTTACTTAAGAATTGTTTTGAGTCCTCCCCATGGTTTTGTTAAATCAGCCTTGGTATAATGTTGTGTTTGTTTGCTGATTTGTTTTTGGCCTATTGTATATATGCGATCTATGTAAGTGGTTCGGGAGATGTTTGTTTAGGTTTCCGAGCATCTCATGATGTTGCGACTCTACTGAGATTCTTGTAATCTCACTCCATTGTTTTCCTCCTTTTCAGGCTTAGATTTGTGTTTTGCTAGCTTTACCGAGGTGTGAGATCAGGGCTGTATGGCAGGATGATTGCATATCACATTTCAATTTTGTTTCTGTTTCGTTTCTTGCTTTTTGATTACTATTCTTATTTCCGCATATTGACATGAATAGATGTTTGCTAATTGAGATTCCCTTGGGACTTGTATGTTATGTTTCCACTAGTTTTGCATTTATAAAAGTCTTTCGCTAATGTTTCCTTTCACTTCGTTTTATGCCAGAAATGAAATTGCATGCTCCAACCTTAAAAGCAACCTAAATAACTAATGAAAATTAATAACTAGTCAACTTGAGCCTTGAGGGATTCGAATAGGACCTTGCGAGGCCTATTTAGGTTTCACGGCGGTAAGGGTCCTTATAGATTGGGTTTGGGTCCTTAGAAGTGTGGTAGAGGAGCCAGGTTTACTTGATTGTATGATTTGCATATTTAGCAAGTTTGTGTAATTTGCATGATTTTGTGCTCTTATTTTGAAGCATGTGCATGCTTTTCTTTTGTTTGGCTATGGGTTGTGTTTTGCTATGTTTGAATGTTTGTGAGCCTATGTGATTTGCTGTAATTTGTATGCATATGTGTGTTCTATTTTCTGTACAAATGTTTCAGTCTTATTTGCAAATCGTTTGGTGCATGTCCCTCCACTAGGTACCGTTTTCTTTTACTAGTTATGTGTTTATGTTTGTGTACTGGAAAGTTATATCACATGTGTTTTCTTAGTATGACAAGGTTGATTATGAGGCATAGTGCTCCAAGGACTCATCAAGATAGGAATGAGGAACAAGTTGAGTCAGTTGAGCAGGTTGAACAAAACAAGCAAGTTGGGCAAGTTGAGCCTGAAACCAGCAACATGTTGAGGCACCAGTCTGAAATATTCCTGCACCGCCCGGATCAAACCCTCTTGCCCCGATTCAGCCAGCAATTCTGAGAGAGGCTTAAAGACTTCCTGTTGTGATTACCAAGTTGTTGAAAGAAGGTCGTCAATTGGGTTGCAAAGATTTCAATGGTTCAATCGGTGTTGCAGCAGCCCGAGAATAGATTGACACCTTGTGTCGTATGGCTTTGTTCTTGCGTATTTCTGATGATGATAAGGTTTCCATCGCCACATTCTTGCTTGAGGGAGAAGCCTTTGCATGGTGGACTGCTGTTAACTTCATATTCGGAGATCGTTTGCCAACTTTGGACAAATTCTTGTACGAATTCAATGAAAGGTTCTACACCCGATTACACAAGAATGAATAGCGACAAGCTTTCTACAAGGTTAAACAAGGTACCTGCTCAGTTATGAAGAAAAGGAGCTGAGGGAGTAGTCCCGTTTTGCACCAGAAGAAGATCACACACCCTCCCAACTTGCGTGACGATTTCAGGATGGTTTGACCACTGATATCAAGACCATCGTTGGTACGACACCCGTGCACAATTTTCAAGAGCTGATCCTTGCAGCTAATGAAGCCAAGATGAATCTGAATTAGAAACCTCCTAGTGAGGTGAGCACTAATACAACACCCAATGGTGGTCCAATTCATCGTGATTCGAAGACTGACTGACGTAAGAAACCCCAACCTTTGAGATCATGTCATTCGAAAATCAATGGCAATGGAAACTTCAAGAAAAATACAGTAGGATTTAATCTGAAAATGAATGGATCCCCGTGGACTCTGCCACCACATAGGTGCTACAATTGTGGAGACGTGATGGTTCACGAAATTCCGGAGCACCAAGTTCAAACGGTGGATATGCCAATCCTTTTAAGCTACAAGTCCGTTATAGTGTGTGGTCCATTTAGGTGGAGCTACCATCACCTAACGCTCTGGCAGCATCAGTGGAATAGGTATATGGTAATTAAGAAAATGGTAAATCGACGATTACCACTGACATATCTCAGTCCCAGCACTGGACCCTCAAAGGAATGAGAGAAATTTCCAGCCGAGCTTGTTATTCATTTTTTTCGAGCCCGATCATTTTTATTTTACGAACTGGGCTTGTTTTTCCAAGTCAGGTCAGTAAAGTTACGAGACCCGGGGTATTTAAGCATGTGTTAACTGACAAAATATCACCAACAGCCCTTATTTTCTTTATACATTCTTTGTTCTCTCCCGATACTACTGACCATTCCCTTCCAATTCTCTCCAGACAGAAACATCCTTCCCCAACTCTTTCAAGATTCACCTGATTCCATTTCCAAATTCTATCATCGTCTTATCCATTCTCTAAATTGCGCATGGCCTTTGTTCCAAATTAGTATCTGTATCATAGTCTTCTTTTTTTCTCCAATCAATTTATTTTCTTCTAATTGTTCTCTTTCTTTCCTCCAATAATATTACACTGTGCTCGTCTATCAGTGTTTGTTAATTCAGGGTTGTGGGTATCGGTATAACAGTGAGGAGACGGTATGGTTATGTTCCCTTTTTTATTTTATTTGTTTTGGTTGTTTTGGTTGTTTTGATCGTTCACTGTTCTTATGATTCAGGTGGTTTTGGATCATGCGATAAAAGCAAAGGAATTGCCACCAGTTCTTCTGCATGTGAGGTAGGAGACTATGCCTCATAAGTTTGATCGACAAATTATTTTATATTTTCGTTTTAAATTTATATTGTGTGATTTTTTAACAGAGGTTTTATACCTGTGCTCTTATTTCTAAATCATCTTGTTATTTAGGGTAGTTAGTCTAGCTATTTTATTTTTTTTTTTAAAAAGACAAAAAAAAAATGAAACAGAAAGAAAGAGAAATCTTAAGAGAGAGGGTGTCGTCCTTCTTTTGCTATATGTAGCCTTTTGTCGTATTGTGTTATTCTTGTTATTGATGCTCAACTCTTTATCGCTGCCTTCTATCATCTTTTAGATGCGCTATTTTTTTTCTTGTCTTCTTTTTTCCTTTTGATGCGCTATCCTTTTTCTCTTTTCGCTGCCTTCTTGCTCTCTTTTTTATGCGCCAGTAATCCCTTGTTCATTTAGTCAATTGTTTTCTTAGTTAGTCACCGTAGTCACTAACACCAATGTATTAATGTTTTATTTATTCTGGGTATCCACTTTATCTTGTAGCACATCCTCTTAAATTGTTTATCTTGTGGTATCTCTTCTTAGCTTATTTGTCTTGTAGTGCATCACACCTTTAATTTGGTTCAGCTTCAATCATATTCCTCCATCTATTATTTTCATGCACATGGTAATTCTTTTCCTTTAGTATAGCTCTTTTATTTGTCTATTTACTTTTTTATACACTAAAAACTAATTAGAATTATCCCAAGATATACACGTAATATTTTATTAACATTTAACCTAGCCTTTTTATTAATATTACAATTAAATATTAATTTAATGGGCTTAGTATAAATACAAGGTTAGTTTTTAATAAAAATTAATATCTTAATATGTAATTTATAATAACCATATTGCTTAATAACCATTTTGTATTCAGTATGGTATCTATCTTGATAAACATTCATTTGGCCAGTGCTAGGTGAGTATATGGAATCCCAATGTTAGGAGAGAGTTACTTACCTGTTCAGGATTCGTATAGTGTTGTATTGTTTTGCCTGCCATATCTTCGCAGGTTTGTTCTTTCTGAGCATTAAGACAGGTATGATATATTTTTTTGTGTTTTTCTTTGCCTTGTCTCGGACAGCACTAACGGTTTTGGGGATAATGTATACATATTTTTTAAAAAATAAACTAATACTTTCAATGGGCTTCTGGTATCCCTTTAACAGGGGATTACTTGTGAAGTATTTTGTGGCGTCCACCCCGATGGTATTTTCTGTTGGATAATATTAGTCGGTTCTGTTGTTAGCATTTGTTATAACCTATTGGGTTGGATCTATGTTTTATGTTATAAAATCAAATGCATGACTTTTCGTATTCTTTGAATCACATCAGCTATGTGCTCGTTTTGATAGTAAATCGTTTCTTCCCTGTTTTAGTATGCCTCTGTTCCCTCGTAGGATTTATGATGTTATGACTCCTACTAAGATTATTATCTCACCTATTTTTGTTTCCCCCTTTCAGGAGTAGTTCGTGAGTCGTAGACAGTATTTCGAGGTGTGAGCTTCGTACGACTTAGCTAAACTATCGCACCTGCATGTTTTTAAGGGTTTTTTTTCTAGCACTTGTCATTTTGATTTTACTTTATGTTTTGGATTACACACTTGGTTTGTTATTCACATTTGGACACATTATGTTTATGTTGTGGGCTTTAGGCCCGGTTTGATTTATGGGCTTGTGTGTTATGGACTCGTTTGGGTCATTTTCATTTTAATAAAAGACTTCTGCTAATGTTTATTACTCTGTGTTTATATGCCATATGTATCACTATAATTGGTACATGCTCCATTTCAATAAAATTAAATGCTTTGTTTTTCGGAAATGTATTTGAAAAGTCTTCGAAGCCTTGTGGAGTTGGAATTGATCTATATGTTGGACTTGTCTAGGTTTCATAGCGGTAAGAGCCTGGTTTTTGGGTTTGGGTCCTAACAAGGGTGGTAGGGGAGGATGGTTCTACAAATCGATTTCAAAAATATTTTTTAAAAAAGAATATTTTAAACTCACTTGCAAGTTCATAGTCCAGCACCATATCGTTTAAGTTATTTGTGTTAGGCTTACGTATGTTATGTATGGTTTGTTCATTTATTATGGCTAGGACGCATAGTAATGTCACACAAGATCGCAAAGATACGAGTGGTGAGTCAGCTCATGGGCCAGCCGAGCTCAATGTGCAGATGGATCAACAAGCCCCAGCTGCACCAGCTATTCAGGCTGCACCAGTAGCTCAGGCAGCTCAGGTCGTCACATCAACTCCTATAGCATCTGTTCAGGATCCGGCTTTGTTTCAAATTTTGGCCACAATGCAAGCCACATTGTAGTATTTAGTGGCTCAGCAGTAGTCAATTCCCCCTTCAGCAGCACCCGTAATTCCCGTGCAGCAGCCAGTAGCTTCAGTTGAAATAATTTTTTGGGGACGGAAGATGTGGTTGTAGCCCGGGAGTGGTTTGATATAGTTTGCCAGACGGAACAGGCTTTGAGTATTTTCAAGGAGGACAAAGTTGTCTTGGCCACCTTCCTGTTCGAGAAGGAAACCTTATCTTGGTGGACCGAAGTGAGTTTGAGGTATGGAGATCAGCAGCCATCATGGGATCAGTTTCTGGGCAAGTTCAACGACCGATTCTATAAGCAGTTTCACCGAGATGAGAAACGTTCAGAATTCTACAAGGTGGAGCAGGACTCTCGATCTGTGTTGGAGTTCGAGTTAGAGCTAAGGGGGTTGTCTCGGTTTGCTCTAGCTGAGGATCGTGTGGAGGCGAAGTTAGCCCGTCATTTTCAGGATGGGTTGAGTAGTGATATCTAGTCGATTGTGGGCACGACGCCGATTTACCACCTTTAGGCTTTGGTCATTGCTGCCACCAATGCTGAGAAGATGGTTCAGAGTCGGAATACTCACAATCAGGGCCGTAGAGACTTCCCATCAGGTAGAGGTCAAATTCGACATGGTTCGAGACATAACCATAGATCGAGCCATTCACCAGGACCGTATCCTTTGAGACCATCCCGTTTCCGAGGAGGTAGTCATACGACCACCCGATCACAACCAGCTACTTCTAGTCATAGTGTGAGTCAACCGTCTATGCCGTGGTGTGCCAATTGCCATAAGCATCACATCCCTCCTTGTCCACATTTGCGAAAGTGCTACAATTGTGACGAGGTCGGCCATATGTCTCAAGATTGTCCAAAGCTGAGGCGTAATGCCTCACAGCCTTCTGGAGCCCTAAGACCAAGCGGTAGTCATGTTGGTTCACATGCTTCATCTAGGCCATCGTCCAAAGCACCAGGGAGACCTTCTAGTAGTTAGCCATCACAGCTGAGGCCGACTAGACTTTTCACATTGATAGATGTCGAGGCTTGTTCCATCCTCGATGTGGTGATAGGTACTATTACAGTCTTTTCTCAATATGCTAGAGTATTGTTAGATCCCAGAGCGAATAGGATGTTTGTGGGTCCCACAGTCATAGTTAGTGCAGATCATCCATCGTCGTCTTCGGTTCCGTAGATTGAGGTCTAGACCCGTTAGGCGAATAGTTGACATGCAGTCAGATGTACTTGGGTTGTGTTTTTTTAGGATGGGATCAGTTGAGATTAAGGTAGATTTGATTCTGCTAGACATCCGGGAGTTGGATGTTATCTTGTGCATGGATTACTTAGCTCCTTATCGAGCCCAGATGGAGTGTTTCAACAAGTTTGGTTCATTCTACCCGACAGTTCCAAGTATTGATTCAAGGGAGATAGGCGTGTTGTACCTGCTTGTATAATCTCACGGCTTAGTGCGAAAATGAATATTAGAAACGGTTGTACAATGTTTCTAGCCCACGTCAGACCTTAGACGAGTCACTGGAGTTGAATCAAGTTCCGGTTGCCAGTGAGTTCCCAGATGTATTTCTAGATGATGTAGTCAAGTTACCACCAAAGAGAGAGAGGTGGAGTTAGGGATCAAGTTGATGCCCAGAACAAACCCGATATCCATCCCGCCGTATTGGATAGCTCCAGTTAAGATGAAGGAGCTAAAGACCCATTTGGAGGATTTGGTGGATAGTCGGTTCATTAGGCCCAGTGTATCAATGTAGGGAGTGTCGATATTGTTCGTAAAGAAGAAGGATAGTTCATTGCGGTTGTACATTGATTACCGGTAGTTGAACCGAGATACCTTGAAGACAAAGTAGCCTCTCCCTAGGATTGATGATTTGTTCGACCAGCTTCAGGGGAGCGTCAGTGTTCTCAAAGGTTGATCTAAGGTAGGGTTATCACCATTTGCGAGTTCGGGAGTCAGATATTCCGAAGAAAGCTTTCAGGTCCCAGTATGGACATTATGAGTTTCTGGTGATGCCGTTTGGGTTGACAAATGCATTAGCAGTATTTATGGATTTGATAAACCGAGTATTCCGAGAGTACCTTAACCGGTTCGTGATTATTTTCATCGATGATATCCTCATTTATTCTAAGTTGAAGGAGGAGCATTCCGAGCATTTGAAGATAGTGTTGGAGACAATTAGAGCTCCGCAATTATACGCCAAGTTCTCTAAGTTCAAGTTTTGGTTGCGAAAAGTCGATTTCTTGGGACATGTTGTGTCAGTTAGAGGAGTATTGGCGGATCCCAAGAAGATCGAGGTTGTTATATCATGGGAACCTTCCTGCAGTGTGCCCAAGGTACTAAGTTTTCTAGGCTTAGCTGATTTTTATCGTTGATTTGTGGAGAACTTCTCGACGTTAGCAGGACCGTTGATGCATTCGACACGCAAGGGTGAACCATTTGTGCATTTCGAGAAGTGTTAACAGAGTTTTGAGGAGTTGAAGTCCAGACTGGTTTCCGCTCTTGTTCTTACCTTATTGGTCAGCGGTAAGGAATATGTGGTGTAAAGTGATACATCAAAGCATGGTTTGGGTTGTGTGCTGATGCAGGATAGGAAGGTAGTCACTTATACCTCTCGACATTTGAGGCCACACGAGTGAAACTATCCAACCCATGATTTGGAGTTAATTGTTGTGGTGTTTGCACTGAATATTTGGCTCCATTATCTATTTGTTGAGACTTGCAGAGTCTTCACAGACCATAAGTGTGAGACCCAGCCTATAAGGGGGTCAGGTTACCCAATACCACATCGGAAAGGAGCGGGGGAGGTCTTGGGCTTATATGTGGTGTGATGATATCATTTGTAACAAGATGCATCTTTTAGGCAATGTGGTTGGAAGCCCAACTCAGCGTTGCAGTTTTGATTCATCACACGCACATACACGTCTGGGCCTGCAGGGCCAAGGGTCCGGGTTGTGACAAATGGTAGCGGAGCCGATCTCGTTCCCTCTTCCGGGTGGGTTTGGGCCGTGTTGTGTGTTCACGTTTGTGCCCGTGAGTTTGGGCTCAAGTCAGGTACAGTTGGTTTCCCTCATGAGGACATGAGGTCTATAAGGAGGGGAGAATGTGAGACCCAGCCCGTAGGGGGGTCAAGTTACCCAATCCCACATTGGAAAGGAGCGGGGGAGGTCTTGGGCTTATATGTGGTGTGATGGTATCATTTGTAACAAGATGCAACTTTTGGGCCATGTAGTTGGAAGCCCAACTCAGCGTTGCAGTTGTGATCCATCATGCGTACATACACGTTCGGGCCCGCTGAGCCTAGAGTCTGGGGGCTGGGTCGTGACAATAAGAGTCTCAAGTACCTCATGGCCCAGAAAGAGCTTAACTTGAGACAAATGAGATGGCTTGCGTTGATAAAAGATTACGACCTTGTGATTGATTATCAATTCGGAAAAGCCAATGTAGCTGTTGATTCCTTGAGTAAGAAGACTTTATCTTCTTTATCTTACGTCCGAGCAGAGTATATACCGATGCTGATATATTCGATAGCATCCCAATTTCAGCTTTGTAGTGATAGTACAAGAGCATTGTTAGCACAGATTGTCATCAGGCCATCACTACTTGAGGAGATTCGAGCCAAACAGTTAGAGGAACCAGGTATAATTCAACTGAGGCAGCAGTTGGATAGTGGTGTCGGTGGAAATACAATCAGTGAGTACAGAGTTCGAGATGATGAGATTCTGACATTCCGAGACAGAGTTTGTGTTTCCCGAAATAAGGAGTTGTGTCAATTGATTTTGACCAAGACGCACAGTTTGATGTTCTCGATTCATCCCGACGGTACCAAGATGTATTCGTTACCTGAGGGAGCAGTATTGGTGATTAGGGATGAAGAGATGCATTGCGGAGTTCGTTGCTCGTTGCCTCGTATGCCAGCAGGTCAAGGCTGAGAACTGAAAACCTACAGGTATGCTTCAGTCGCTTTCGATTCCTGAGTGAAAGTGGGAGCATATCAATATAGATTTTGTCGTGGGTTTGTCGAGGACTCAGCGTGGTTTCAATGTAGTGTGGGTGATTATGGACAGATTGATCAAGTCTGCCCATTTTCTTCCCGTTAGAGTTTCTAATACATCGAAGAAGTTAGCTTCTTGATATATGGATGAGATTGTGAGGTTGCATGGAGTTCCAGTGTCTATAGTATCCACCCGAGACCTGAGGTTTACTTCCCATTTTGAGGGAAGCTTCGCAATGCCTTAGGTTCTCGATTGAACTTTTCAATATAGCTTTTCACCCGTAGTGAGATGGTCAGTCTGAGAGGACAATTCAGACATTGGAGAACATGCTTTGAGCATGCGCACTTGACAGACAGACTATGTGGGATAGATGTTTTTCATTGGCAAAGTTCGCCTACAATAGCAGCTTCCAAGTTAATAATGAGATGGCACCGTATTAGGTGTTGTATGGTAGGCATTGTCGGACACCGTTGTGTTGGTATGAGGTAGGCAAGAGACACCTAGACAGTCCCGAGCTGATTGATCAGGCAACAGAGCAATTAGCACAGATCAGACAGAGGTTGGGGTCGGCTCAGGACAGATAGAAAAACTATGCAAATAAATATCGACGTGAGCTTGAGTTTGAGATCTGGGATATGGTATTTCTGAAAGTCACGTTGTTGAAGAGCGTGTTTCTGTTCTAGCAGCGGGGAAAGTTAACACCAGGTTATATCGGCTTGTATGATATTACCGAGTGCATCGGGCCAGTGGCATACCGAATGGTGTTGCCATTATCTTTGGAGAGGATCCGTAGTGTTTTCCACGTATCGATGCTGTGGAAGTATAATCAGGATTCGTCTCATGTGTTAGAGGCACCACCAGTTCAGATTGTTAGTGATTTATCATATCCCGCGTAGCCAGTGGCTATTGTTGACTGAGCCATCAAACAGCTTCGTACACGCAGTGTTCCGATGGTCCGAGTACTGTGGCATAGTCATCGAACTAAGGAGTTTTCATAGGAGCGATATCCACATCTTTTCAAATAGCATGGTACGTAAATTTTGAGGACTAAATTTTTGTAAAGAGGGGAGGATGTGAAACCCCATCCTTGTTGTTCGTCTTGTTCGCTCATTTTAGTATAGTCAGCATTGTTCTAGTGGTCCATGTGTACATTTGACACTTTAACCGAGATGAAAATCGAGGTAGTGAAAAATTATTGTTTTGTACCTATTAGACCTGAACTTGCTTTTGGGTTAGTTTTGAGTAGCCGAGTGTTTTCGGGTTGTTTTGTAAGCCTTTGAGTCGGTCCTGTTATTCTTTCTTTCCGAGCCTGATCGTTTTTATTTTCTAAACCAGGCTAGTAGAATTTCAGGACCAAAGGCTATTTAAGCATGTGTTAGCTGACAGAAAATCACCAGCCACCCTTATTTTTCTTTATATGTTCTTTCTTCTCTCCCGATACTACTGACCATTCCCTTTCGATTCTCTCTAGACAAAAAAATCCTTCCCCAATTCTTTCAAGATTCACTTGATTCCTTTTCCAAATTCTGTCGTCGCCTTATCCTTTCTCTAAATTGTGCACGGCCTTTGTTCCTAATCGGTATCTGTACCATAATCCTTCTATTTTGCTTCGATCAATTTATTTTCTTCTAATCGTTCTCTTTCTTTCCTTCAGTAAAATTCCACTGCATTCGTCTATCCATGTTTCTTCATTTAGGGTTGTGGGTATCAGTATAACAGTGAGGAGACGGTAGGGTTATGTTCCTTTTTTTATTTTATTGGTTTTGATTGTTCATTGTTCTTATAATTCAGGTGATTCTGGATCACGTGATAAAGGCAAAAGAATTGCCACCAGTTCTTATGCACATGAGGTGGAGACTATGCCTCATAAGTTTGATAGACAAATTGTTTTATATTTTTATTTTTCATTTATATTGTGTGATTTTTGAATAGATGTTTATACCCGTACTCTTATTTCTAAATCATCTGGTTATTTAGAATCGTTGGTCTAGTTATTTATTTTATATTTTTGAAGGAAAGACAAAAAAAGAATGAAATATAAGGAAAGAGAAATCGCAAGTGAGAGTGTGTTGTCCTTCTTTTATTATATGTACCTTTTTGTCGTATTGTGTTATTCTTTTCATTGATGCTCAACTCTTTATTCTCTGTCTTGTATCTTCTTTTTGATGTGCTATTCTTTTTCTTGTTTTCTTGTTTCCTTTTGATACGTTATCCTTTTTCTATATTCACTGCCTTCTAATTTTTGTTTCCTTATTGATGCGCTATTATTAATTTTTTCTTTTCGCTGCCTTCTTGCTCCCTGTTTTATGTTCCAGTAATCCCTTGTTTACTTAATCAATTGTTTTCTTAATTAGTCAGGATAGTCACTAGCGTCAATGTATTAATGGTTTATTTATTTTGGGTATCCACTTTGTTTTGCAGCGCAGCAAATCCTCTTAAACTATTTGTCTGCAGTGCCTCTTCTTAGTTTATTTGTCTCGTAGTGTATCACACCTTTAATTTGGTTCAGCTTCAATCATATTCCTCTATCTATTATTTTCATGTGCACGGTATTTTTTTCCATTATTATAGCTTTTCTATTTGTCTATTTATTTTTTTATGAAATAAAAGTTAATTAGAATTATCCCAAGATATACACATAATATTTTATTAACATTTAGCCTAGCCTTTTTATTAATATTACTATTAAATATTAATTTAATAGGCTTAGTATAAATACAAGGTTAGTTTTCAATAAAAAGTAATATCTTAATACGTAATTTATAATAAGCATAATGCTTAATAAATATTTTATATTCAGTATGGTATCTATCTTGATAAATGTTCGCTTGGTCAATACTATATGAGTATATGGAATCTCAGTGTTAGGGGAGAGCTACTAACCTGTTCGGGAGTCGTATGGTGTTGCATCATTTTGCCTGCCACGTCTTTGCAGGTTTGTTCATTCTGAGTATTGAGACAGATATGATATTTTTTTTTTCTTTGTCTTGTCTCGGATAGCACTAACGGTTGGGGGTAATATATACATATATTTTTTTTTTAAAATAAACTAATACAGTCAATGGGCTTCTGGTATCCCTTTAGCGGGGGATTACTTGTGAAGTGTTTTGTGATGTCCACCCCAATGGTATTTTTCGTTGGATACTATTAGCCCGTGTTCTGTTGTTCGTATTTGTTATAACCTATTGGGTTGGTTCTACGTTTTATGTTATAAAATCAAATGCATGGCTTTTCGTGTTCTTTGAATTATATCAGTTATATGCTCATTTGATAGTAAATCGTTTCTTTCTTGTTTTAGTATATGCCTTTGTTCCCACGTAAGACGTATGATGTTGTAACGCCTACTGAGATTATTATCTCACTTGTTGTTGTTTCCCCCTTTCAGGAGTAGTTCATGAGCCATAGGCAGTGTTTTGAGGTGTGAGCATCATATGACTTAGTTGGACTATCGCACCTACACGTTTTACGGTTTTTCTTTTCTGGCACTTATCATTTGGATTTTACTTTATGTTTTGGATTACACATTTGGTTTGTTATTCATATATGGACACATTATGTTTACGTTGTGGGTTTTAGGCCAAGTTTGATTTCTGGGCTTGTGTGTTATTGGCCCGTTTGGGTTTTCATTTTCATTTTCATTTTCATTTTCATTTTAATAAAAGACTTCCACTAATGTTTATTACTTCGTGTTTCTGTGCCAGATGTATCATTATAAGTGGTACATGCTCCATTCCAATAAAATTAAATACTTTGTTTTTGGGAAATGTGTTTGAAAAGTCTTTGAAGCCTTGTGGGGTTGTCAGCGCTTGTCCGGGTTTCACGGCGGTAAGGCCCTAGTTTTTGGGTTTGGGTCCTTATATATGGTGTTTGTTGCCCAGCAAGAGCTCGCTGGATATCTTGTCCTGTGTGTGGCAAGATACCTTGTCCTTGTGTGGAAAAATAACCCTTAAGTTGGGTACATCCTTGTGGCAAGAGCTTGCTGTGAGTTTGTTTGCTAACTATTTTCCGCTTTTGTAGCACATCCTTGGACAACATAAGTGGTAGGGGATAGTTGTTTGGTTTTGCAAATCATGTAGCAAATTGACCTACCTGTGTACTTCTAGTTTCTGTCTTGTGATGGTTACCTACGAAGTGTTTTGAGTCCTCCCTGTGGTTTTGTTAAATCGGCCCTATGGTTCTGGGCTTGTTGTATATATGCGATCTACATAGGTGGTTAGGGAGATGTTTGTTTAGGTTTCCGCACATCCCTACTGAGATTCTTGTAATCTCATTCCGTTGTCTTCCTCCTTTTTCAGGCTTCGGTTTGTGTTTTGCTGTCGATACTAAGGTGTGAGATCAGAGCTACACGGCGGGACAATTGCATATCATATTTCAGTTTCATTTATGTTTCATTTCTGGCTTTTCAATTACTATTCTTATATCTGCATATTGACATGAATAAATGTTTGCTGATTGAGTTTCCCTTGGGACTTGTGTTATGTTTCCACTGGTTTTACATTTATAAAAGTTTTCCGCTGATGTTTACTTTCACTCCATTGTATGCCAGAAATGAAATTGCATGCTCCTACCTTAAAAGCAACCTAAATAACTAATGAAAAATTAATAATTAGTCGACTTAAGCCTTGTGAGATTCGAATAGGACCTTGAGAGGGTTTATTTGGGTTTCAAGGCAGTAAGGGTCCTTATATATTGGGTTTGGGTCCTTACACCAAAGGGTTTTGGCTCTCTCGAGTATGGTGATGATTTCTGTGTGCATGTTGATGAGATAGATGAATTAATATATAACATGATATTTAGTATTGGTAGCAATGGCTGACTATGAGGACGAGGGAATTTGTCAGTGTGAGTTTGGGATTGAGCTTGTGGAGTCACCACCACCGTTCCGCCAGCAATGTCAGTTTGTTATACACCCATTCTTTTCCAAAGAAAATCATTGACGATCTTCCGCTATATTATGATGGTGGATTCGATGGAAGCAAATCTTTGCCAACATCATAATCCAGCACTAATATATTATCTGAATCCCATTAAGTATGAAAATAACTAATAAATATTGTGTGTGATAAATCGTGAATGTTGGTTGATATTGATTGAGTAAATAGGATTTTATACATTTGTGCACTGTGATATTTCTTGTTCTTTTATTATATTTATAGTGAATTTTCTGATTTGACCATGAAAGAACTCCAAAGAGTTAAATACAGTCATAGTAGTCTTACTTATACATCTTAATTTATAAGAACAAAATTTAGGGTCCACTTACCTGGTTTGCCATACCAGGTTTACTCAAAGTATCTGAGGTAGGGGCTAGACAAAGAAGACCTTATGAGAAGAACTGCGAGGATCCTACTGCTCTAGGTATATAAGTAATCGAGGATTTTATTTTGTACAGGTGGCTTACTTCATGTGCATAGTTTGTGTGTGTTGTTTTAAACTAAAGATTTTTGGGACCTCTGGGATCATAGGTTGTGAAATAAATAAAAGTGGTGTATTTTTATAGCCTGCATTTCGTATTAACTCTGCATATAATTTAAATACATATAATCAATATCGTCATGCAATTTATGCTCGTAAATATTTTTATTGCATTCGACAATGGTATGATGGGAAACAAATTGCTAATATACAACCTTGTATAGTATTCATATCTTTCATTAAGAGGCACTAATGGGAGGTATGAATGTTATATGGCTAGGGGTTGTTACGTCACCATGGGATACGAGACGTAACATTGCGATTGCTTGTCAAGGGAGAATTAGGTCATGTAATTGAATGATTTTTGTGGGGTTGAAGTCGGATTGGAGGGTACTTGGTTTTAGTTTCATCTTGGTGAAGTTTGAATGCGGGTTTGGTGGTTTTGGAAGGCTAGGGTTTCTAAAACTTTCAAGTGGACAGGAGGAAGAAGACGACCTCAGACAACATGTTGTCTAGGTAACAGGTCATTTGTGTTGGGGATCGACCGACATGTTGCCTATATGAGTGGGCGACGCGTCATTTGCTAGATGAGGGAAAGTAGCACTCGAACCTAAGGCTTGAGCAATGTGGCACATGTGGAGTGGGATGCTTGTCATGATTCTACAGCTTCTAGAGTTGGTCAGGGCGTGCCTTGTGCTGCCAAGTGGCACAATGGGATTAGTTGGATTAATAAAAAATTATAGAAAATGGAAAAAGGCCAGAAATGGTATAAAAATCTAGAAAAATAGTGAAAAAAGGAGAAAATTTGGGAAAACATACAGAAAATACTAGATTGAATGAAGAGCCTATTGATATAAAGATTTTTGGATTTGGACTTAGTTTGATAGGCTAAATAAATTGTAAAAATTTTGGAAAATGAAAAAAAGAAAAAAAATTTCCTGGTTTGGTTTCAAATTGAGTCGGGGGTAGAAACATATCGATTAAAGGGTATATCTTGCGTAATTTTATATATTGTTATGAATTGAGGTTGATTTCTTAAGAATTTGATTATAATCGTGCATAGCTAGATACCTACAATTGCAAGACCTTGAGGAATTGGTCTAGAACGTCATCGAAAGATGAGTGGACCTCGAAACCCATAAGTGGATGGAACTTTTATTATTTTTAATACTGGCAAGAATCATTGCATGCGGATTAATAAAGATAATAAGATAATAAATTGAAATATTTTGTTTGTTATTAAGAGGTATAAGATTTCCCATGTTGCTTGTCATATTATATTTTAAACTGCCTGTTATGCTATGAATTGCATAGATATGATGTGCCATGATGAATGAATAGCATGAATGTGGTTTTCTGTGTGTTATATCGAGATGCATGTGATGCATTGAATGCATTCGGTGTGAGTTATTTAAAGCATGGTATTTGCATAGGGTAACCTATGGAACCCTTGAGAGCTCTCCGGGTCTGGTAACAAAGCATGAAGACATGAGAAAAAGAAGTTATAAGGCGGGAAAGGGACAAAACGAGCAAGTCGATGAATGCGAGACAAGATCCTATAAAGTGGGGTTGTTTAGGTGGAGCTACTAGGGCAAGAAAGCTTAATTTAGAATCGACGAGGTTAGTGAGACTTAGCCCATATTCACGAATCGATTACGGATTTGAAATTAGGTTTCGAAGATTTAAGTGATGAATTTCATTTTCGGAGAAATTTTAAAATTTTTGAGAGTTACCGTTATTTATATGACTGATAATTGGAACATAAAATGGTTTGTGTATTGATGATTACTAGTATTTAGGATCATGCATAGGTTTATTGATAGTTGAAAATAGTTAGTGAAATTTCTAAGAATTTTCGGAATCATAACGTGATTTATTATGATTTTTTAATATTATATGATGAGGTATTTGAATTTTTAGAAAATTATAAGGATATGAGATATATGACAAGTACTTGGGTGTGAAAAGACAAGATTGTCCCCAAGTATCGAATTCCAAGAAATACACAATTTGAGGCTTTTTCGAAGGTGTTAGAGGCCATGAATGACACCTATGAGTTCAAATGACTCAATAGGAAGATGTACCCCGTCGATGTTAAGATCAATTTCTTTCAAGTTGCATACTTACTTTCTAGCCTAATAACAACTAACTTCAATTTTCTCGATCTATTATTCATACTTAATCGTTCTAATAATATCCATGTTTTCTCATAATCCCTGGCCCATAAATTATGGGCTCATTGAATTATTGTTTATCAAGTTACTAGGCTTGGCGGGCCCAGACGTGTATGTGCTTGTGATGGATCATAACTGCAATGCTCAGTTGGGCTTATAACCACATGGCTCAAAAGATGCAACTTGTTACAAATGATTCATTCACCCAACACATATAAGTCCAAGACCGCCCAACTCCTTTTTTATGTGGGATTGGGTAACTTGATCCCCTATGAAGGTTGGGTCTCACAATCACCCTTTCTTATAAACCTTGTGTCCTTACGAGGGGAGCCTAAACATAACTGACCTAAGCCCAATGTAAACTCAACACACAGATTAAGCCCACACGAAAGAGGGAGCGAGATCGGTTCTACTACCACTTGTCATGACCCAACCTCAAGAACCCTGGCCCAGCAAGCTCGGATGTGTATGTGCTTCTGATGGATCACAACTGCAATGCTCGGTTGAGCTTATGACCAAATAGCCCAAAAGATGCAACTTGTTATAAATAATGCATTCACACAATATATATAAGCCGAAGACCTCCCCCACTCCTTTTCGATGTGGGATTGGGTAACTTGACCTGTGAGATCCTGACCCTCTGGGCTATTTGGGCCGAAGGCTCAATCGAATTATGACGATGAAATTAGTGGGTTTTGAAACATGGCTTGGGATTTATTACGAAGTTGATGGATTATCCAACTGTTTGTGAAGGATGATTGGAATTTATTTGACGATTTCATCGATTCAGGCTATTATGCAGTCTTAGGGGCCTATACAAGATGCGGTTAGATTTTCGTGACCCTTATCTGTTTTTATGAGTTATCGAAACTTATAGGTGTAGATTTGAAGTTGGACTCCGAAAATTGAACATTGGAGTGTGTTTCCTTAGAAAACGGGGTTTGGGGGTATTTTGGTCATTTCACCACATGATACCCGTCATGCTTAGAAATATGAGCTTTCTGACATGCGTATTACTAGAATATAAATTATTCAGTTTTATAGAAGTGTTGATGATCTTACGATCGATTAATTGTAATTTTGGAGATTTATCGTGATTAATGTGATATTATCCTCATTTAAGTAATTTGTAAATGAAAAATTATACGATGAGTTATATTGATTGTATTCTTATTTTAGGAACTTAAAAAGGTCTATTGATCAATTATAAGGATTAAGGAATTTTCTAGAAATGTTTTGATATATAATTCTATTCATAATGATTTTTCTAAGAGAAATTAAGGGATATTTAATTTTTAATAAATTATAAATTAATGAAAAAAATAATTTTCGAGTTTCAGTTGATAGTACTTTTTATACGAAGGGTATAAAAATTTTATGGGTATTTTTCAGATTATTATAGAATTTATTATGAAATTTTGAGGATTTATTATAATTATTAATTAATTTTTTTATTATTAATATATATTATTTTATAATATTATATTTAGTAAATCAAAACGACATAGTCTATGTAGTTTTATCCTAATTTGCAAGATGATAGTGCGTTTAGTTGAAATGTCATTGTTTCAGGGGAGACCCGAAACGACGCTGTTTTGAGGATGGAACCGGGTGCCGCCTTACCATTCCCGGTTCCTTCCCTTCTCCAGTCAAGTTGCGGGATAAGAACCTCGTTGCTGCACATGTTGTTTTAGATAGTCCCAACCTCAGAAACATGCTCTCAACCTCGGCGATTCTTCCCCATCACACACTTCTCCCTTCCCCGAGTCTTTCTGCACCATTTTCGTGAGATTTCTATGAAAGAAGGGTAAGTAGTTAGAGTTTATGGTTTTTAGATTTTTGCATTCCTATAAAGACTGATTTGGGTGTGATTGAATACGATTCTTGTGTGGTTAGATTTGTTAGGTTGTAAGGAACATTTTTATGTAGTTATTGTGAGCTTAGATTGTATAAATTAAAGGTTCGGATTTGAAAGGAAAAAAAAAGGGAAGAAGAACCTACAATTCATGTCTAGAGGTTCAAGAAAACTCATCCAGAGGACGAGTAATCTAACCCGCGCATGGGACAGGTTGCCTTGAAGGGGACTTAAGATACGTGTCGCCTGTATAGGCAGGCGATGTGTAATTCATATCACGGGACAAGGCATCAGTCGAACCTGAGACTTAGGCAATGTGGTACGTGTGGAGTGGAATGCACATCACGAGTAGGTAGCTTCGAAGGCTGGTTCGAACACGCCCAGGAGATGACAAGTGGTGCATTCTAGTTGGTTAGAATTAAAAATAATTACAAAAAATGAAAAAGGGGCATAAATAGTAGAAAATTTAGGAAAAAAGTTGGAAATTGATAAAAAAAAATGGGGAAAAAATTACAGAGAAATCTAGTTGTGTCAAAATTATTGAATTTGGAGTTGATTTGATAGGTTAAATAAATCATTCAAATTTCGTAAAAATAGAAAAAAATAGGAAAATTTCCCGAATTCATTTCGAATTGATTCAGGGATAGAAACGTGTCGATTAAAGGGCTTGATGCATAATTTTATGTGTTATTATGCTTTGAGTATGATATCTAAAGGTATTGGTTATAATTGTGCATAGGTGGATTCCTACAAATGCCAGAACTTCGAAGAATCGTTCCAACAAGCCATCGATACGTGTGAGGGCTTCAAAACCCGTGAGTGGACAGAATTTTTATATTCCGAGTATTGGCATGAATAAATGCATGAAGGTTAATCAATTAATAAGTAAATAAATCAAAATTTTACGTATGTTATTAAGAGGCATAAGATTTTCCTTGTTGCTTGTTATGTTATTTGTGAAGTCGCATGCTATGCTATCACTTGTATAGATATGATATGCCATGCTAAGATATAACATGTGAATTGCTTGATTGTGCTCTGCTATGTGTTTATATCGTAAAGCATGTGAATTTCCATACTATTTATTATGATTTTTATAGAGTTTTTATAGAAGTTTGATAGAATTAAGTATATATTAATATTATTTAAATTTTTTAATTATATTTAAAATAGAAAAAAAATAGAAAATCGATGATCAAAACGTGAAAGGCTCTGTCGTTTTGACGTGTGGGTGGATTAGGGGTTGGAAACCCTAATCCCATGTGCTAAACGACATCATTTTACGTTGAATTCAAACGACATCGTATTTGTTCTGAGCTTAGTCACCAACCAAGGCCATCTCTAGCCCTATACATGTGTGGCACACACAACCGTCCCCTCCCAATCCCCACACTTAGCCAGACGGAATCTGCAATGGGGCTATGTGTGAGTGAACCCCGAACCCAACCCCAAAACCCCATTTTCGAGCAAGGAAAATTTTGTGGAGGTGAGGATGAGTGTGCTACAAGTAATCTGCTAGCAAAACTGAGAGTTTACCGACGTTTGGGGTAAGTTTTCGCCAGGAGAAATCGGGCTCTTTATACCCGTGAATTGCTAGTGTTAGAATTGATTAAATTGTTCAATAATGGTAGTAATCAGTTCATATATGCAAGAACTAAGTATTGATGCATGTATTGAAGTGTTTAACTGGATAATTAAGGAAGGAAAAGAAAAAAGTGACGGCTAGGGTTTGCTGAAAGGGGAGCTGAACTGAGGAAGAACACGACCTAGGACGACTTCGAGGGCATCCCCAACGACAGGCCATCTAAGGACTTGATGAAATGCATGTCATTTGATTTATGGCTGAAATACATGTAGTTTAAAGCAACCATTAGGTGACACATCGTCTGAATTAGAATGAAAAGACAAGTAGTTCAAATCAAGATTAAACGACTTGTAGTTTAAATGGCATACAACAGGTCGTCTCGTACCTAGGTTATACAGGCTTGGACGAATCATGATAGGCTCCAGGTGAGCCACGTGTGGACATCCCAGAGGTTAGGGAATGTCCCGGCATGCGTCTATCCTGCCACCTGTAGGCTCGGAAAGAATTTTATGAAGAATAAGGAAAATTGATAGAAAAGCCGAAAAATTAAGAAAAATCAAAGAAAAATAGAAAAAAGAAAAAAGAAAAGAAAAATTAGGAAAAATACTAGAAAATTATAGACATCCAACGGTACAAAGTTTGATTAAATTTGAGATCATTTGATGGGTTAATTAAATCGTGAAAGTTGAATGGAAAATAGGAAAAATAAGACAAAAAATCAGAAATATTGTTAGATTAATGATTTACATATGAGACAGTTATTATGACTTAAAAAGTGTGAATTGAGGATAAGTATAGAGTGTGAATGATTCTTAAATGAATTCTTGATTAACAGGTGTAGAAGTGAATCGACAAGTTCAAACCCCTCCAGAATTAGATCCTAAGGAAGAATTTTCATAAACTAGTGAGTGATTGGTGTTTGTGGGCGTGCATAGTTTTATTTACAATTTCGTAAATTAAGCTTTTAAATCTTTTAAAAGTTATCATTTAAAATGTGAATCGTAGGATTAACTCGTAACCCGGTTGTGTATAATTGTGTTGCTATGTTGTTCGTCATTGTGTTGAGTCGTAAATATTCAAGTAACAGTGTGCACGTGATGTCGGTCAATATAGGGTAACCTATATCACCCTTGAGAGACATTCGGGTTTGGTAGCGAAACGTGAAGATGCCAAATCCATTTTCCAAGGAATAAGGTTTGACGGGGTTTAATTATAATGAATACTCATCAAATAACCATTCTTTGCAGGTTATGGGTATTGCTTAGGTGAAGCTACCATCACCTAACGACCCGGCATTGTCAGTGAAATGGGCCATATACTATTGTTCATAATAATAAGTATGTCGATTTAAAAGTCAAAGGACTAAATATTAACGAGTAGGGTTACCAGTAACAAATCCTAGTTTTGTCCAGGGCCTAAAAAGACTATGAGTCTCATGCAGCTCAATGTGTGTTTGTATGGTCACTAAGGATTGAATTTCATAATTGGTATAATAGTATGCTTGTGTCTTAACAAAATTGTTCGTGTGGAGTGTATTTTGTGTCGATTTGATTTTCTTCTGGTATTTATTTTCTGTAACATATTTAATATTCTTGCTTAATTGTTTCAAGATATTTAAATCCGATCACTCACCTGGCAAGTTTTCTTGCCAGATCCTTAGATCTTGTGTGTACAGGACCCCTGTAGGCGGCTAGTTCAACAGCTCAAATCCCATCTGGCAATGCGGTTAATTGTTTAAGATATCGAATGATGATGATATGTGTAGTAAGTATTTGTTCTTGTCGTGATTCTTATATAATATCTGCTTGTGCATAAGGTTTGGATGTCGGTTTTGGATTTTTCATAAAAATATATGTGTTATCATGAATGTAATATATCAATAAAATGAGCAAGTGCTACCCGGATAGCACTATTGTACATTAAAATACCACTACGTTTTATTTTGTTCTTTTCCACTGTTGAATTTCTTTTCAGCCTTGTAGGCTCAGTATATATATTTCTGATGACTAGAAGTGTATATGCTAGGTCTACAGCGGGGGGACGGTCGCATTTGAAATAAAAAAAAATCTGAAACATATTGGTCTAGTGCAGTGCGGCGGTCCCTCTTAGGTGGTAACGGAGCGTTGTTTAATTATCATTCATGAAAAACATGCACATTTCTTGTTTTATATGACTCTGATACCATGCCTTCCTGACCCATGTGGGTGATAAATTTTTACGATGACCTTCAATAACAGAGTATGTTTATGGGTGCATTGAAATTTTTGTGGATATATTTTTGCATTGATTGTATTTAAGATCATTTGAAGGTTTTGATCAGGTAGCTATGGTTAAAAATTTTAAAACCGTAGTTGAAAACCTCCTTAGGAAATTGTTATTAGATGAAATGATATTATGAAATCAATTAATAGTAAAGATTGTTTAAAAGTCCTGAGTTTGAAAGGTATATTGTTGCATGATTATTGCTTATCGTCATCAGGTTTTTATTTTCCTACCCTGACTTATATGCCATTGTCTGTCAAATAAGAAAGATGTTGCTTAGTTTAGGTAGGTTGGTGACCCCAAGAAAAATAGAAGAATAATAGGGTAGATAAGCCAGATGAAGCATTCTAACCATTTACAGGTTAGGATAGTTCAAAACTCACCAGTTTGTATAATAGATATTTGTTGGGCGTCATAAAGTTTGTTATCACATGCAAAAAAAGAACATGCACTTACCTTATCATTATGATTCTGATGGGATTGTCTGACTAAGCCATAGGTGATTGTCATTATTCTTTGGTGTTGTACAGAAAAGAAATGGCATACTATGCATCAGGCAGTTATCCTTTCGGCGATGGAGAACCACCCTATTGGCCACCACATTACCCTTTACCCAGATTTCCGCCACTTGCTGAACTTCCTTAGCAAAATCCTGAAAGGAGGGTCCCGTCATTTTGAGTGGTTACAGAAAAATATACCAAAGATGCTATTGTCGAGGGTAGAAGAATTGTGTACTATGATGTGATAAGCACTTTAGGACTATTTGAGGGACCATTACCCCCACCACTGCCTCAAGTGCATCAAGAACAAGATTATAGAATAAGAAAAAAAGCTGAGGCAATAAATCAGCCAAGAAAAGAACAAGGTTATGGTCAAGGTTGTAGGAGACGACCCATGAGAGATAAGCGTTGTTTTCGGTGCTGGGGATTTGGTCATATAGCTAGAAACTGTTGAGTGACATTAAGGGCAGTGGATAAACGGGAGCCCATACCCCCACCATCTCCACCACCCGGACCATTTTTTGACCCTGACTTCCGCTGGACTCCGGAACCAACTCCGGAACCAACACCGGAAATAACATCCATCGAGATATCATCAAATGCTGGTACATTGTCATCCTCTCTAGTGATCAGGCCACATTACTTGGATGACTCAGGATACAACGTTGTCGGATCGGATCAAGGGTCCTTCAAAACCGGAAGAGGTGCACATTTCATTTTGTATTCTTATGCGTATTGGTTATTTTGAATATATAAGATTGATATTACACGTGCTAGGTATGAATGTTTACATGTTGTTGGATGTGTTAGATTAGAATGGTTTGAGAGTGAGTAAATCTGTTAGAAGAATAAGAGAATTAACGTATTGTTATTAAAGAATTGGCATACGATGTGTAATTTGGAATGAATATTATCTAAGTCGACAATAATAGTAAAACATATAGAAATAAGAAATGGGATTTTAAGGTTATTGACAAAAAAGAATAAGGAAGTCCGAAGAATAAGAATCAATGACAAGTATATTTGTGTAATAGCATCAGAAGGGTGTAAAAATAAGTTTAGAAGAGAGAAATTGAAGGGGATATTCGGTTTAGACGAAAAGAGTATGATCGATGTCTACTGAGATTAGATGAGTACCCAAAGTTGGGTGAGGATCATTAGGAACAAGTTTCTAGGACAAAACTTCTTATAAGGTGGGTAGATTGTGAGAACCGAGTATTTTGCAAGTTATGGTTATTACTTAGGTGAAGCCACTATCACCTAATGACCTGGCATTGTTAGTGGAACGAGCCTTAGACTATTGTTCATAATAGTAAATATGTCGATTTAGAAGTTAAAGGACTAAATATTAACGAGTAGGATTACCACTGACAGATCCTAGTTTTGTCCAAGGGCCGGAAAGACTATAAGTCTCATGCCAACTCAATGTGTGTTTGTGTGGTCACTAAGGATTGAATTTCTTAATTGGAATAATTGTATGCTTGTGTTTTAAGAAAATTATTAGTGTGGAGCATATTTTACTTTGATTTGATTTTCTTCTAGTATTCGTTTTCTTTAACATATTTGATATGCTTGCCCAATTGTTTCGAGATATTTAAATCTGATCACTTACAAGACAAGTTTTCTTGCCAGATCCTTAGATCTGGTATGTATAGGAACCTTGTAAACTGCTACTTCGACAGCTCAAATCCCATCTGGTAATGCGGTTAATTGTTTAAGATATCAAATGATAATTATATGTGTAGTCAGTGCTTGTTCTCTGCATGAGTCTTGTAAAATATCTGGCTGTTCATAAGGTTTGGGTGTCGGGTTTGGATTTTTCATAAAAATTTATGTGTTTTCATGAATGTAATATATCAATTAAATGGGCAAGTTCTATCCGGATAGCACAATTGTACATTAAAATACCGCTGTGTTTTATTTTGTTCTTTTCTGCTATTGAATTTCTTTCCAGCCTTGTAGGCTCAGTACATACATTTTTGGTGACAAGAAGTGCATATACTAGGTCTACAGCGGGGGACGGTTGCATGTGAAGCAAAAATATGCTCGAAAGCTACTACGGACTTCCTCGATAACACGACTGCAGGTTCAATGGAAGCAAATCCTTGCCAACAACCTAATCCGCCACTACTATACAGATTGAATCCCATTAAGCATGAAAGCAACTAATAAATACTGATTTTGATGAATTGTGAAAGCTTTCCTACTATTAATTGAGTAAATGAGATTCTATGCTTCTGTGGACTATGATACTTCTTGTTTTTTTATTACTTCTATTGTGAAATGTTTGATTTGGCCATGAAAGAATTCTGAAGGATTAAATACATTCAAAGCAGTCTAACTCACTCACCTTAAATTCAAGGTTCACTCACCTAGTTTGCCATGCCAGGTTTACTCAAGGTATCAGAAGTGGGGGCTAGAGAGTGAGGATACTATAAGAAGAGCTACAAGCATTCTAGTGCTCTAGGTATATAAATAATTGAGGATCTTACCTTGTATAGGTGGCTTGCTTTATGTGTATATTGTGTGTGTTGTGAACCAAAGACTTTAGGGCCTATGAGATCATGGGTTGTGAAATAAATAAAAGTGGTGTGTTTTTATAACTTATATCTCGCATTAACTTCGCATATAATTTTAATACAAATACCACCATGCAGTTTTCATATGTAAATACTTTTGTTGCATTCGACAATGACACGATGGGAAATAGATTGCTAACATACAATCTTGTATAGTATTCATATCTTTCATTAAGAAGCACTAATGGAAGGTATGAATGCTAAATGGCTGGGGCTTGTTATGTCAGCATGGAATACAGGATGTGACAACTTTCTAGGCAAGTTTTGACTATTTTCATGCCTTTCCTCGGTGAATTTTCTGTCGGTAAGATCGGATTTTTCCTTTTTCCTAGAATTTATATTTTCATGTTTAATTTGGTTTGAATCTTGTTGGGTTTTGTTGACGAGATAGTATTTAGACTTCAAAATATAGCGGAAATCATCTAGGAGATCATTATCTAACATAAAACAATGACAATGACAAATAAATCAAAAAAAAAACAAACAACCTTCATTAAAAAGAGTAGATTGGACTAAGAGTATTCCTAAATCTTATTATACTGCAACTTCGTCAGTAAAATATAAAAATGAATGACCTCTCATGTCCTCCTACACCTAGTGATATGGCTAATACAATTAATTTTAATGAATAATTATAAAATATTTGAGTTAAATAAAGAATTATTATATGATCAATATTTTGCAAATAAAAATAATAATAAACGCCAATAATATCTTCAAGAAATACCCTTGAAGATGAGGAGAAAGATATGACAAGATTACAAAATGAGTTAACTAGATATCATACCCATACAAATTTCTTTATTTGGTGGAAATCAAGGCGCAATAATTATGAAGAAGAACTAGTCGAAGCATCAAATAATAATTCTATAAACGAAATATCATCTAATCAAAGAGCATAAAATAAAACAAAAACACAAACCGTTGAAAAATCAAAGTATCCTCATTTTGAAGAAATAGTTATAGACTGGAATGTAAATACAATTATAGCAATCCCCTTTAAAGACGTAGATAACTCTTACTATAGCAAATTAAAAAGCCAAAATAACTATACAAATCAAATGCTACAATTAATATCACAATAGTTAAAAAGTATAGAGTTGAGTCAGGAAAAAAAAGAAATGAAAATAGAAAAATCTTTAATTAAGTCAAATGAAGAAATTAAGAATTTTAAACAAGGACAAGAGGATGAACTACTCAAAAAGATAACAAAATAATTACAGCTTTTAGAACTAACAAAAAAAAGTCAAATAACAGCAATTTCAAAAACTGAAAGTGAATCATATAATTTCGAAGTAGAAGAAATAACCAAACAGTTTGAAAAAAAATCAGAAGTTGATAGAATAAAATCATATGATAGACCTAGAATTTTCCACCATTATCCTAGACCATCACTACAAGATATACAGATAGAATAAAGATGGAACCAAGAAAGTTATGATGGTAAAAGTATATATAAATGGAACATAAATGGTAAAACTGAACATGGGATAATAGATATGTTAAATGAAATATGTATGGCAGTATCTACCTATAAAATAGTAAATAATAATGATAAAGAAATAATCAGGATTCAGAGAACAACTAAAAGGATGCTAGGATAATTATTTATCCTTAGCCGAAAAGAATAAAATAATGTTAATAGTAAAACCCAAAATTAGAGAAGGACAAACATTTATGACTGAGAATTCTTTTGTTATTCTTATTTTTTTGCAATAACTGAACATTTCATAGGAAATCCTCAAAGTGTGGCTGAAAAGGCATCAGTAATACTGTCATATTTAACTTGTCCCAAACTTCAAGATTTTAGATGATACAAAGATATATTTTTATCTAAAATATTTCTTAGAGAAAACTGTCAACAGTCATATTGGAAAGAAAGATTTATTGTAGGATTACTCAGATTATTTACAAATAGTGTAAGGAATAGAATAAAAAGTAAGTTTAATAATAATAGTCTTCATTATAATATGATAACTTATGGAGATTTGATAATCAAAGTAAACATAGAAGGGTTAAACTTATGCAATGAATTAAAATTAAAGTCAAAACTTAAGCAAGATAGACTCAGTTGAGGAAAAGAGTTAGGATCTTTTTGGAGTCAATATGGCTATAAAAAGATAACAGCACCTTCAGCCAAACATAAAGATAAAAAAAACATAAGAAACCAAGGATTAATAAGTATTTAAAGAATTATCAAATAAATTATGAAAAATCATGATTGAATAAGGAAAAAAAAAGTAGGAAAAGACAGTAAAAATGAAAATAGGAAAAGAAAGAAAAGATCTACATGTTACAAGTGTGGTAACTATAGTCATTACAAAAGGGAGTGTTCGTTGATTAAAAAGATAAGAGCCTTAGAGATTAATGAAAGTGATAAAGAAGAATTGCTAACATAATGGGAAAAGAATCATAAAGTTATTATAGTGCTTCAAAAAGTAGTAAAAGTCTAAAAGAATGTGAATGTGTAGTACCACGCCACTGCCATAACATTAATACTATAACAACAGAGAAAATATTATTTGATATGATTGTTCAGATGAAAGATAAGAAATTACAGAAAAAATACTTGACAGAATATGAAGATTATATTAAGAACAACAATGAATAAAAATAAGGAGGTAAAAACATAAAATTTAAATGAGATCTTATTTAAACGAGAACAAAAGAATGAAATACTAATCTTGGATGATTTAAAACAAGAAATTCAACAAATTAAAGAAGAAATAAAAAATATAAAAAAAGAGATAGACTCTATTCATTATAATTTAAAGAGTAAAACTCTGGCTGAAGATGTTCTTGAGAATAGTAATAGAGAGAAAGAAGAATTTGTTAATATTATTTCAAGGATAAAATTTAAAAAAATGGTATACTTATATAACTATAGTTATAAAGATTTTGAGATAATAGTAAAAGCTTTATTAAACTCAGGATGAGATCATAATTGTATTAGAGAAGGATTAATACCTATTAGATACTATGAAAAGACTAGAGAAAGATTAAATGCAGTTAATAAATAAAAATTAGAAGTAAGATATAAAATATCAGATGCACATGTGTGCAATGAAGGAATATGTTTTAGAAATACCTTTCTATTAATAAAAAATTTATCCCAAGATTTGAAATTAGAAACTTCTTTTCTTACTTAGATTTATCCTTTTAAAGTAGATAGTAAAGGGTTGATTGCAGATATATTAGGAAAACAAATTACTTTCGAAATTTTGTAAAATTATACAAGAAAGAGATATAAATATAATGACAGAATTAAGAATTAAAAAAGAGGTCTTAATAATAAATACGAAAAAACACTTACATTCATTAACTAATGAAGTAAACCATAGAAAAATAAAAATGATCCACAAACAAAAAGGGAAATAGACAACATAAAAGAACAATTTGAAGATGAAATGTGTGCAACCCAATCAAATATTTTTGGAATAGGAAAAACCATATTCTAAGTGTGAGAATCGAATATTTTGAATCGGTAAAGTATATTAAGATAGTTGGGTTCGAGTTTGAGGAATGGTCCGTAACCAGGAAAAGAAAACTATTTGGACTCATGGGAACAAATTTATAATATGGTTTTTAGAAGCCCGGATTGAAAGTATTTTTGTAATTTCACTCTTAGTCCCATGAAATTTTTAATTACATTTCTCTTGGTTACTAACTATTGTATTATTTTTGAATTCCCTTGAAAATTTTAAATCCCTCGAAAATTTGAAATCCGAAGTTGGATTCAAGCCCTACTTATTTTTAAATTTTTGTACAGATGATAAATTAGATATTAAGTACAAAATTTTGAAAAATAATATGTGTGAAGATTTTGAACAAGATTTGGTTTAATAAGGACATAGTTATGATCAAGGGAGGAATACGAGGAAGCAAGAATTTTTCCGAAATTTTTCGAAGATGTATAATAATATTTAAGAATTTTCTTTTAATTTTGGAGTATAATATTTATTATAGTTCTTATAATTCTAGGGAAATTAATTTAATTTATAATAATTTTTTATTAATTTTTATAAATTTATAGGAATTTTTTGGGAACTTTTCTAGTCAATATGTTATTTATTTTTATAAAATTTTGATAGATTTTATAATAAAATTATATTATATATATAAAAAATTATAATAAAAATAGGAAATGGTCAAAATGCGGAAGGTTCTGTAGTTTTGACCGAGCCTGGTCAAAATGATGGGCACCTCCGTCATTTTGGCATGCAGGCGAATTAGGGTTGAAAACCCTAATCCTGGGTGGCTAACAAAGTCGTACTACCCTGCAGAAGACTAGAGCGAGTGAGTGTCAGTGCTCTGAGAGCAAAAATGAGTGTATTCCGATGAGATTTAGGTAAGTTTCCTGCTCAGAAACTTTTAAATCCCGAGTTCATAGTTTGTAATCAACTAATAATCGTAATAACTGGATGGATTCGTTCTAGGGTAGATCTTTGTTATGGTATGATCGAAATTTGGTTTGGTTGCATAATCGATTAGTTGCGAAGGAAGAAATTTTTGGCTAGGGTTTGCAGGAAAACCCTCAGCAGCTAAAGGTTAGGGGTGACTTTGGACGACTAGTCGTCCGAAGAAACCCTAGACGACAATCCACCTGAGGGTGTGTATGGTGACCTTCAGCTCGATGTAGACAAACGATGGGTGGGTCATCTAATGATATAAACGAATGACACATAGTAGGAACCCTAACAAACGACATATAGTTCAAAATGGAAACCAGATGACATGTAGTTTGATAGGCAGATCGAAGACATGTCGTCAAGGAGTTAGGTAACCAGGCTCTGACGAGTCATGGCAGGCTTTAGGCGAGCCACATGTCAACATCCCAGAGGCTCTGTCCTGCCACGTGTAGGTTCGGAGGAAATTAATAGAAAATTGGAAGAAATTAACAGAAAATGAAAGAAAATTTTGGAAAAATAGAGGAAAAAGGAAGAAAAAATAGGAAAAATTAGAAAAAATACTAAACATATTGAGGAATCCAGTGGTATTAAGTTTGATTAAATCTAATGTCATTTGGAAGGTCAATTAAATCGTAGAAGCTGATAGAAAAATATAAACAATTAATACAAAGGGTCAGAAATTTCGTCGGATCGATGTTTAACGTATAGGACTACTGTTATGACTTGGAAAAGAGTAAATAAAGGATTATGACATAGCATGTGAATAATTTTAAGGAGGACCCTTGTTTAACAGGTGTAGAAGTGAATCGACAAATTTATACCCCTCCGAAATCGAATCCTGAGGAAGAAATTCCATAATTCTGTGAGTGGTTGGTATGTGTGTGGGCATGCATAGTAAATTTTATATTTTCCTTAAATTAAGTTTTTTTAGACTTTATAAGGATTCGATTTGTATAAACATGCATACATAATTTGAATTTTTAGGATTGTTAAACTCGTAATCCGGTTGTGTATAATTGTGTTACTGTAGTATTTGGTTGTCCAATCGTGTCGTGTGTCTTCAAATAACATTATGCACACAACATGTGTCAGTGTAAGGTAACCAATACCACCCTTAAGAGCTCTTCAGGTTTGGTAGTGAGGTGTGAAGATGCCAGATTTATTTCTGAGGAATAAGATTGGACAGGGTTTAATTTATAATGCACATTAATTAACCTTTACTTGCAGGTTATGGGTATCAATTTAGATAGAGGTACCATCACCTAACGACCCAGCATTGTTAGTGGAATGGGCTTTAGAAAAATATTCGATAATTTACTTATGTCGATTCAAAAGACGAAAGATTTAATAAAGACAGTTAGGGTTACCACTGACAGATACTAGTCTTGTCCAGAGCCCGAAAAGACTATGAATTTATGCCAACCCAAGTTATGTCATGTGTGAACACTTAAGAAAGGTCATCATAAATTGGTTTATTGTGTGTTCTTGTTTCTTTGAAAATTCCGGTGACCTTATTTGATTAAATTTTTGCTTAATCTTTTAATTTATTTATATACAAGCCCACCTTGTTTATGCAATGTATATCCGACCACTCATTTGGCAAGTTTTCTTGCTAGATCCTTATATCTGGTCTGCAAGATCTCGTGGACGGCTTGACTGGCAGTTCAAATCCCATCTGGTATTACGGTTAGTAGTATGTTATATCAAATGATAATGGTGTGTGTGTAGTGCTTGTTCTTATTTGAGTTTTGTATAATATCTTCCTGTGCATACGGTTTGCATGTTTGGGTTGGAATGCAGATGTATATCGTGTCTAAAATATAAATGGTGTAACAAATTAATAAGATGGGCAAGTGCTACCCGAACAGCACTATTGTACATTAAAAGACTGCTGCAATTTATTTTAATTACTCCTTTCCATTATCAATTATTAAATTTTAGCATTGTAGGCTCAGTAAGTACATAACAGCAAATAGTAATGTATATAGTGGACCTATGATGGGGTATCACACGAAAATAAATAAGTAAACATTGGAGTTCAGGGCATGACACTAAGACTACCATATGAAAAAGACTTTGATGAGAAAAATATACCTACAAAAGTCAGATCAATTCAGTTGAATACAGAGCTATTAGAATACTGTAAAAAGAAAATAAAAGAATTATTAGATAAGAAATTTATAAGGGTTAGCAAGTCACCAAGGTCATATGCAGCATTTTATGTTCAAAACCAAGCAGAAATAGAAAGATGAGCACCTAAGTTAATAATTAACTATAAACCTTTTAATAAAAGCTTACAATGGATTATAGATATCCTATACCAAATAAAAGAGACTTAATTAAAAAATTATCTGGAGTAACTATATTCTCAAAATTTGATATGAAATTAGGATTTTGGCAAATACAAATAAATAAAGAAGACAAGTATAAAACAACCTTCACAGTACCCTTTGGACATTATGAATGGAATGTAGATGCCCTTTGAATTAAAAAATACACCGTCATAATTTCAAAATATAATGAATGAAATATTTAATTCATATTATAAATTTACCATAGTATATATAGATGATGTGTTAGTATATTCTAAATTCGATAACTGAACACTTTAGACATCTAAAGAAATTCTTAAATACAACAAAAGAAAATAGATTAGTAGTATTTGCCTCTATGACGAAATTATTTCAAACAAAGATAAGAATTTTAGGATATGATATAGTACAAGGAACTTTTACCCTTATAAATAGAAGTATTGAATTTACTGATAAATTCCCTAATGAAATAAAAGATAAACAACAATTACAGAGATTTTTAGGATGTTTAAATTATATAGCTGAATTCATTCCTAACATTTGAGTCTTATGTAAACCATTATATAAAAGGTTAAGAAAAAATGCCCTAACTTGGGATGATAAAATGACTAAAGTTGTAAAAGAAATAAAGCAAAAGGTAAAACAACTACTATGCCTCTCTTAGGAAAATGCATATTTAATTGTTGAGACTGATACATCCGGAAATGGCTATGGAGGCTTATTAAAGTAAAAGATAAATAATATAGAAAAATTAATGAGATATCATTTATGAATTTGGAATAAAGCTCAATATAACTATTCAATTGTTAAAAAAGAAGTTTTAGCGATAGTTTTATGTGTTAATACTTTTCAGAATGACTTGTTTAATAAAAAAATTTTAGTAAGAGTTGATTGTAAGTCGGCAAAGTTCATTTTAGAAAAAGATGTAAAAACTTTAGTTTCAAAACAAATATTTGTAAGGTGGCAAGCATTATTATCCAATTTTGATTTTAATATTGAGTTTATTAAAAAAAATTAAATAATTTGCCTGATCTCTTATCCAAAGAGTTTTTGTAAGGAACAAAAGATAAAAGAATTGAACAAGAAATATAAAAGTTAAAAGGCTTCCATCAAGAACATAAAACACGAAGGCACCTATAGCTAATCTTGTTGTTTATGCACAAGTATGAACCATAGAGAAATGTATTGAAAGATAATGAAAATAGAATTTTTAAGAATTAATAAAATAAATATATTAAAAACTAAGTTAATACAAGGCAAAATCAAAGCATTAATAATCATATAGTAAACTATACTACTTTACTAGAATATTGTGATTGTAAAGAATATATAGAAAGAGAAAAATTTGAAAGAAAATTACAAAGAATCATTAACAATACAAAGGACTTGAAGATGAAAAAACAGATAATTGAATTGAATAAAATAAAACAAAAAATTGGTGAACAGATAGATGAAAAGTGGAATAAGTATAAAGAAAGAAGGAATAAAAAATACTTATAAAGATTAAATAAAATTATTAAAATATTATGTGAATTAGATAATGATATAAGCAATTTGTTAACAGGTAAAAAGAAATGAGGTACCAAAGGTTTATAATCGACATAGTAGAATTTAAAGAAGAAGAATATTCCAGGAGCTTCGGATTAGATAAATACTGGATAACTGAAAGATTGACTAAAAATAAAAGGTTATTTGGACTTTCTGTTATCAAAAGATATTCATTGCAAAACAACAAGCCAAGAAGGAAGAAGAAGAAAGATGAAGTCTGAAAAAAGACCTAAAGGTTATTCAGAAATCAATACAAAGGAAGATGAAAGAAAATTAAAATTTTGCAGCATTTTTACAACTTGAAAAGTACATACAAAAAACATTATGATAAGTTACTAATCTTAATAGCTTAAGATGGACAAGAAAGAATAAAAGAAGTTTTTAGCAGCAATGTTAGCAAACAAAACATCATCCTTTGGATTAAAAAGTTCAACAAGTCTCAGGCATTCAAATTCTCTTCCCACTTCTCCAATAAACTACTATCAAGTCCCCAGTGACAAACCTAATTACCCCAAAATAAATAGCCAAAACGAAATCATTAATACATTTACCATTATATCCTTCAAAATCTCCCAATACTATAACTACAAGAGTATTACCTTCAATCTTGAGAGAAGAACCAATGAGAGAAAAAAAAAAAGAGATCTTTATACTCAAAAATTTGAAACTGAAATAATGTCATTGGAAAAAGAAGATGAGATAAAAGAGATAAAAGACCTAGTACTTCAAAATTTTCCAAAAGAAAACTATTTTTTGATGGACCGTCTGTATAAAACTAGAGAGTTTTATGAGCAAATATTGTTCGAAACTCAATCTGTTTTCTTGGATAAAAATTCTGAGAGTTATGCCCAGAGAAAAATTGCGACAACATCCTTTCACTAATAGGATGTTTCAGAAAAAGTACCAGGACAACACTTATTTGCATATAATTATCAAAAGGCATAGATATAGATATTTTGGTATAAGCCAACATACCATACTTGGTTCATATACTTCGTTAAGACTTGCCAAAGGATTTTTCCTCAATGGTGGATAAAATGGTTCAAAGACATTAGCCCTCAAAAGGATCTTTTTTAGTAAGAGATAGAAGAAGCCATCATAGTGTTCATGTCACGACCCGGCCTCCTGGACCCTCGGCCCAACGGGCCCGGACGTGTATGTGCGTGTGATGGATCACAACTGCAACGCTCGGTTGGGCTTTTAACTACATGGCCCAAAAGATGCATCTTGTTACAAATGATTCACTCTCACAACACATATAAGCCCAAGACCTCTCTCGCTCCTTTCTGATGTGGGATTAGGTAACCTAACCCCCCCTACGGGCTGGGTCTCACAGTTCACATGTTATGCGGAATAACTCTAAATCCATTACTGCAATACTTAATCATCTTTGCGGTTCCATGGATAATTTGTTGAGAATTTGGCAAGACCATAAAATCATAAGATTAAAACAACATATCTGGTGAGAAAGATCAGGCAGATGGTAGCGAAGCCAAGTTGCGACTTAATACCCAAAGTGTTAATATCGTTAGTAAGCCTGATACAATGTTCCCGACAGTAGTAAGGAGCGAAGTTAGACCGTTGATAAGCTGCAGGTGTTCCCGAACTTAATGCCAAAAGGTATGATTTCTCAATTAAACTTTTCTATTATTGAATGGTAGTATGATATGGAGAGTAAGTAATGAATAGACTATAAAGGATAAGATCTAAACGGTTTAAGGAAAATCAAGATATAGAATTTATGGATTCTACAAATACTATAGAGTTACATATATTTGCTATAGAACAAAAGTTACAAAACTGACATATACCTAAAATCTCTACTCATAAGATATATGAGAAGGGTTTAGGATTTCAGAATCTATTTACTCATGATTATGTAATTGAAACATCTGAAAGATCTTTACCTGTAAATCCACAGGTAGAACAGATAAGAATAATCGATACTAACAAAATACAAAAATTTGAAGGAAAATATAAATGTATGCATATTGGACTAGTTCAAATAGCTATAAAACCTTTACATAGAATAAGATTAAATTTTCCTATATTAATGTGCTTAAGAGATGCTAAATTTACATCATTCACAGACTCACAATTAACAGTATGTGAATCCAATTTAGCAACTTGACCACTATATTTTAATTACTACCCAAACTTTTTTATAGATTTGTTTGATGATAATTTAAGTAAAACTTTAACATGAAATATGAAAATATCAATAACGATGATGAATAGTTCTAAAAACGTAGCTATAATATATAATACATTATAAAGTAATGAAATTTACTTTAAGTCCTAAAGCAAGGTTTTAATCAGAAAAAAAAACAACTGTGTTAATAGAAATCAATTATGAACATATAGATATTCATACACCTAAGTTAGTAAATTGGGATCAAGGAACGTTCCCAGATTCTTGATAAATTATGAATATTGTACCACTAAAAACAATTAAACCTAGATCCTAACCAATAGAAATTATAGAAAATGATAAAGGACATGTCGAGATTGTAATTAGACTTCAAAAAGGCAGAACCATCTATGAGATCATTATTTAGTAGATATAAAACAATGACAATGACAGATAAATCCAAAAAAACAAACAACCTTCTTTAAAAAAAAGTAGATTGGACTAAGAGTATTCTTCAATCTTATTATACCACAATTTCTTCAGTAAGGATAAAAATATAATGTAATATAAATTGTTTTGGCCATAAAAGGGGTTGTTATCCTTTCTTATAATCACATTGGACTTTGAAGGAAGTTCTTTTGAAATATGTTTCCGAATCTCCGTTGGAAAATCTTTGTTAGAAGTTTCATGTCCTATAATTAAAACACTCCTCTATCCTCAAGACGTAAATTCTAATTACTACACTCTTCCATCCTCCAAAGTGAATTAAGACTTAATTATCATAATTATCTTATATATCTTATTAAAAATTATTTATTATAATAATATTAAATCTTTATTTGATTTCAAAACTAATTTAATCTGATTATCTTTAAAATTCTTAATAGGTTGAGGACCTATTTGGAAATGGATAGATTTTAGTATTTTTTTATTAAAAAAATATAAAATATTTTTTATAAAAATATATGAATAAATTTAATAATTTTTTATTCAAAAATTCATGATATATACTGATATTTAGTATTGTCAATTTAAATGGGCCAACAAGGGAGAAGTTGGTGGATCCAAATCCACAGATGACTCAAGTTAAGCCCAATCAGTCAATATGATAAATAATAAATAGCAATCATTGCGGGGAGATAAGTGCAATTAAGAAAACCCCTATTTTGCATTTTTCTACAAACCCTAATTTCATTCCATCTGAAATTTAATTGCATTTGCGTTTTCTTTTGACCTTCAATCGTTAATTTCTTTGGCATGCAAACTAAGGTATGGCTAAGAAGCGGAAGCAGCGACCCGCCGTCACTGAAACCCCTAATCCGCAACCACAACAGACGGAGCTAGAGGAGCCCATCCAAGTAGATCAACATTTCAATGAGAATCCCCCACAGAATGCCGCTCAACTAGAGGAGAAAGATCCGGTGGAGGATGAAGCGGGAAATCCTGAAGCGAACGGCAACGAAGTAGTAGAAGAGGAAGTGGAAGTGGAAGAAGTAGAGGAGGAAGATGAAGAAGAAGGAGAAGAAAACGAAGAACAACGACAAGAACTGAACAACGGTGAGAACGAGGAGGATTATGATGAGCCTGTCGAAAAGCTTCTCGAGCTGTTCGGGAAGGAGCTTCTGATTGCTCTCCTCAAGAAAGCCGTCGATAAGTATCCCGATTTGAAGGATACTGTGCGTGAAATTGCCGATGCCGACCCTGCCCACCGCAAGATCTTCGTCCACGGACTTGGCTGGGACACCACTGTCGAAACCCTCAAGTCTGAGTTTGGAAAGTATGGCGAGATCGAGGACTGCAAAGCCGTCATGGACCGTGTTTCTGGTAAGTCCAAAGGCTATGCCTTCATCCTCTACAAGCACCGCAGTGGAGCCAGCAAGGCCCTCAAGGAGCCACAGAAGAAGATTGGCAATAGGATTACTTCCTGCCAGCTCGCCACTGTCGGCCCTGTCCAGGCTCCAGCACCCACTGCTTCTAATGTGTCGGAATACACTCAGAGGAAGATTTTTGTCAGCAACGTCGCCGCTGAAATTGATCCTACAAAGCTTACGCAGTTTTTCAAGCAGTTTGGGGAGATCGAGGATGGACCTCTGGGACTTGATAAGCAGACGGGAAAGCCCAAGGGATTTACCCTATTTGTGTATAAGACGGTTGACGGTGCAAAGAAGTCCCTGGAGGAACCTTACAAGAATTTTGAGGGGCATGTCCTACATTGCCAGAAGGCGATTGACGGACCAAAACACAGTAAACCGAGTTATGGTGCTTCTGGCAGTTCGCATTATCATCAGCTTCCTCAGCAGCAGCAGCACCATCAATCACAATTCCACCATGCAGCTAAGAAAGGAAAGTTTGTGTCTGGTGAGCCCGTGGATGGGCATTTGATGGCCCCATCAGGGCCTTCTGTTGGCTTCAATCAAGCTATTCCAACTCAAGGTTTGAACCCGGCACTTGGACAGGCCCTGACTGCCTTGATTGCTACCCAGGGAGCTGGTTTGGGGCTTGGTAATTTGCTTGGTGGCCTTGCTGGTGCGCCAGTTAACCAGGCTGATGTAGCTCCTGGATATGGGAATCAGCCTAGCGCTGGATATGGAAACCATCCAGGAATGCAGGTTGGCTACCTCAATCCTCAGATGGGGCAGGGTGGTGCTGGTAGGACTCAACCGGGTGGTGCTCCTTACATGGGACTCTAGAAGAAGGTGAGAGTAATCTTTATTATAAACTTCTTATTTACCCTGTTGGATATGATGTTATATTTAATGCCTGGCTGTAGTTTAGGAATCTGTTTGATGGAGAGATTGCGAGTTCGTTTAGGAAGAAAGTGGCCACTATCATACTTATATGTCTCTTGAAGATTGTAATTATGTGTTATAATATGAAAAGATACTAGCTAAATAGGATTCCAACTGAACACATAATATGAAATTAGAAGACGGGGAAGAAATGAGAGTTGGCATGGTTTATTTACCTTCTGAGCTTTTGTTTGTTGGTTGAAAAATCTTGTTCCTGCTAGTTTCGTTGTGTGATCAGTCATAACTTATTTAAATGCTTAACTTTTGCGAAGAACAATTGTTTTTTGCAAATAACAAGAATTCCTTGAGCTGCAGTATATTATTTTCCTTTTATTTATTTGTTCTACTTAAGTTTAATGGGAACATGTGTTACCTGTATTGACTCTCACTTCATACAAGATTACTTGCTTCTCGCATCTTTGTGGTGTTATTTGTTTGATGATCCGCTCTAAAATATTTTGATGAGTTTAGGGAGAATATAATTGATTTTGTTAAGGAAAATATGCTGTTTAGATGGTTATGAAATATATAGCAAAATAATGTTAATTGCTCACAACTATCATTTTTAGTGGTTATTTCTTTGTTGTTTCCATTAAATTGAAACAAAGTTCTCTTTTATATTTTCATTATTACCACTGATCCTACTGGCTGATTGTGAGAATTTTATTGATCCCTAGTGTGTAAAAAAAAAATCCAACTTACAGGTGCTTCCTTTCATTCAATTGTTTGATTGCTACATGAGTTACCTCGCTAAAGCTTTAAATTTAGGCTTTTCCACAAACTTCCTTTAAATTTTCCAAAGGATATGGAACTTTTGGATATTGTTTTTGACTATTTTTGCAACTCACACTTTTTGAACTTAGCTCTTTTCATTATCTCTCTATTCATTGTGCAGAGCCCTCTTAGATGCATCAATCATATATTTTTGGGAGGTGATTCTTCTGACGTTCCTGGCAGTGTTGCAATGAAGTCTTTATTTTGGAAAAAAATTACTATTTTGCCTACTAAGACCAGAATCTTGAATCAGTTTCGAACTATGTACTTTTCTGGGCTTTGTATTTTTCTAAAATTCAAGTACTTTTATCCCAGCATATGTTTTTAAATGATGTATTATTTTGCTTACAATATTCTGTTTCCAAACATGTTGGTAAATCAATATTTCCTAAAATGGAGCACTTTTATCATAGGAGTTTGTGTTAAACACTTTACAGTGTCATTTTCCATACTTTTTTCTTAAATAACTTTGCAAACTTAATCCTTTTGTCTGACATCCTTGGAGGGTGTTGGTTACTCTGCATTATGGAAATTATTGTTCTGTCAACTTTTTGTTGGTGATTATTGTGAAGTTAATCCCGAAATGAGTTTTCTTTGAGTTGATTGGAAGTGAGATATGCTGTGCCGTGTTACTATTTATTTAAATATGACTTTTTGTCTGCTTCTGCTTTTTAGTACTCTATCATTGGGAATTTTTTTGTCCGTTTTACGTTTTTTTTTTGTATTATTTTTAAGAAAAAGTGAGGCCAATCCAATCATACATTTCTGCACTTTTTTTCAATACAGAATAAAAACACTAATTCTATTGTGTTCGTTGGTATTGTCTATTGGAAAAATCTGTACAGTGGATTTTTCTGTCCTTTGAAATCTGCTAAATATCTCTACTAGTTAAAGCTTTTTGATTATCAAATCATTTAATTATATCATACCCCATTCTACATTCCAGCAAAACCTTTTCCATTGAATATCTCGGAAATTATCCTACCTCATAGAAGCATTTCATTTTATTTCCAAGGAACTGATTCGCTAATTGTTACAAATTTCTCAAGACATTGTCCTTTCGGTTGTAACACCTTGAGCTCAGAATATGGTCTCCTATGTCCAAACTTATTTACCCTAATGCTGAGGTTTGAAAGCTGTGATCAGTGGTTGTTTTTGTCTCAAAAAGTTGTAAGCAATGAGAAGGTTCAAGCTTCGTGGGACAAGTAACCCTGGCTGTGGGTTATTCCATTCTGGTGGTAGCTGTACCGTGGTGCGTAACTTTCATTCCATTCCTTGAGGTAAGAAGCTGTTGTTATAGTTGGTTGTTACAACTGGAATTCAGCAATTTGTTACTAGAATGCTTTATACTGGAATTTCTACTCCATCTGTATGGTGTGGAAGAATTCAAACTTAGCCTGGTGGAATTAAATATGGCCTCCTGATCCGATCAAAATGGAATTTGTCCATGGTTTTAGCTTTCTTTTTTCAAGACTAATGAAGCGTGGTAGGGATTTAGGCAGTTATGTGGTGTTTCAAAAAAACTTCCCATGTTCAGCAAGTTGGTGATAAATACCTTCGAAGCCTACCTCTTCAGTTTGCCAGGTTTTGATATTTGTTCTCGGTCCTTTTGCTCTGTATGGTCGCCTGAAGATAATTGGCAGTGTTGAAATGTAAGTTTTGGGTCTTAGCATATGGGATATTGAGATTCGAATTAAAAATGTCCCTTGGAATTGGGATGGTGGGGGGATCTGATTGGGTCGATCTGGCATCTTTGCTTTGAAAGGCCAAGGCTATGATCATATATGAGTTGTTCAATTTATTTTTACTTTTTTGCATCTGGTTGCTTGAATTGCCTAGTTGAATTGGTAGCCTAAACCGCTACTTCACTTTTGTTTGTGTGTGTTTTTGTTTTTGCACTAGTACGTGGTCGGTTGTCCTGTTATGCAGCAAGCAGCGGGTTTGTTGCCTCTGACATGTAAATTGGAGGCAAAACCGTATGACAACAGGAGTCATTGTCTGCCATGCAATTCCTCTTGTGCAGATCCCCACCTTATGGCAACAAGAGTCATCTGTCATACTCTCTTAGATTCTAATCACCATGGAATCAATCCTTCACCAAGAGTTGTGTCCAGCTTGGTTGGAAATTTTGGGTTGGGGTCTGGAATTGTGTCATGATGATTCTCTTTTATTTCTAGGACTGAGCTTTTGCTCAAATCGAATCCATCTATTACGTGCACTGCACCCATGAAATATCTATCATTTTTGTGTCATACTATTAATGAATGAAACGGGTATAACCATTCATCATTCACAATGTTTTGCATTGGGATATCAATCTTTTTCATTGGGATCTCAATCAAGACTCACTGGTTTAGAAGTTTATCGGTTTGGTATAACTGTTATATTAGGTTAATCCATAGGGTTCAATTTGGTAAGATGGATTAGCTAGCTGGGTATAAAATTTTAGTACCAAATTGGTTCAATCCTAACCAAATGAATGCTCGTTCCTTTTGATGGACGTGATCAAAAAGATAGGAGGAATACATGAAAACTTAACTACGTACATAAAAGCAATAATAATAAATGTATATATAGTTTCAAGGAGGTAGCAACCATGGATATTGGATGGGATCCTAACCCGTATTCAACCATAGAGGATGCAAAGACGCCAAGATGGTGGAGGGTGCCTGATAGGGTGGAGTCCCACGCAACTGAACTTCATGAGTTTGAATACGGGTGGAACAATTAATTTAGGTGCACTAAGAGATTAAACTCTTGTGGGTTTAAATAAGAGGTAGCAATTCTTATATAGTTATATAGTTTCCTAACTCTTATGAGAAGGCAATGGAAGTGCTGAGTTTCTTACGAATCGCTTGATTCTGTTACTCTTACCATACCAAGGTCGTTGGCTCTACTTAGCCGTTCCAAAGTACCATAATCATCCATGATATCCCACCTCACATCAAATAAATCTAATTATTGCAAACTGAAAGTTTTTTTTTAATTTTAATATCCATCTAATTGGAGAGTATCCATTCGTAATAGTTAAGTACGTATCTAGTTGGCTAAGCACCAATCAAGGAAATCCTAAATAAGGTACTCAATACCCAAAATATTTAATTGAATATAAAAAGTATTATCGTTAATAAACCACACCTCTAGACTGCTGAATAAAAAGAGAATATGGTCCAACAATGTGAGGATCCCATCCGGAAATTCAAGTTTTCACTGTCTTGCAACTCCCAAATAAATCACACAAGGTTTTTCTCATAAAATTCTCAATTTTTTTTTTCAAAAATACATATAAATTATTTTTAAAAAAAACTAATGTGAGATCCTGCTATTTTGGACTAAAAAGTCGAGTTTTTATGAGTTGCATCCTAAAGGTGTTTGTATTTTTAGACAAGAATTTGATGGTTAAAATTCCTTCAGTTGAGTTATGTGGACTCACCGAGACCATTAAATACTGTGTCTTTATGAAATCCATACTAAAGGTATTTTTGTAATTTTATTCCTGGTGATTGTCAAATTTTGTCTTGTGTATATCTTAAACTCAGTTAACCTCAAGATTTACTCTTTCAAACTTCGAGAGGGTTCCTATATTTTGTATTAAGCAACACGTCTTTTTTTTAAATTTATTTATTGATATTTGAATTATTAATATAAATTATTTATTTTATGAGTGAAAAATTATCAATAGGGTACTGAGGTTGGTTTCTGTGATTAAGGACCATATATACAGATTGATCCAAAGAGAGGCTATTTGGGTAGCTGGATTTTCTGATAATTTTTGGAAAGGTATTTTGATATATTATAAATTTTTAAAAATTTAATGTAAGGTATTTTCATTATAATAAATTATATATATATAATAAGTTTATTATTATAAAATATTCTATAATTTTCAAAAATTTTATAGAAATTTTTTGGATATTTTTAGAATATTACATTATTTACTATATTTTTAATTTTTCATAATTAATATATAAATTTTTTTATTTTAATTTATTTTAATTATTATTTATGTTAATATTATATTAGTAGAAGTAAAACGTAGGTTTTCTGTCATTTTGACCAAAGGTGGTCAAAACGACAGGCATTGGTCTTATTTTGACCACAGTTGGTCAAAACGGTAGGTGAGGCTGTTGTTTTTCTTGCTTTGTGTGTGTGGGTGTTGTGTCAATCGAAACGACTTCATTTTACTTATTTTTAAAATAATGATGTCATTTCAGTTAGGGTAACCAATTGCCATTTTCCTCTTCTCGGTTCCGTCTGTGATCGGTGCAAAATCGAGGTAAGACCTGATTTGCTAGGTTTTGTGCCCTAAAGGTCCCAAGCTATCAAAACACCCTCGCGAGTTTTGTCCCAAAGTTCCAAGCCCTTTCCAGCCGTCCTCACGTGTTTTTCTAGTTTTTTTCAATTGTTTTACGTGAGATTTAGTTCGGAGAAAAACCAAAGTATGAATGTTGTCAAATTCTCTTGTTTTAATGGATGAAAGTTTATGAGGTGTGTAGAGGTTGAGTTCGTTTTTGTGTGATCTATAAGTTGGTATAGTTTTTGTGGAGGATGGGATCGTGTTTTGCAGGTGCAGAGGATTGGTTTTACCGTTGGGTTTCATCGGCAACAGAGGTAGAAGACAACCTCAGATGACGGGTCCCAGAATATTGCTTCGAGATGAGTGATCTGGGAGTCCCAAGATAAGTTGTAAATGAAAATATCATCAAAAAAGATGAAAACATACCGACGAAGCAAATGTTTGAACTGAATGTGCATATTTCCCTAAAAGTTGGATTGGGTGTTGGAGATTCCAAAAGGGAGAACCAGAAATTTCCCTCATGGGTTTGGAAGACAATTTTCTCAATGTCGTTTAGCTATACATGAAGCTGATGATAATTAGATTTGAGGTCTAGTTTAGAGAAGATGGTAGCACTGTTTAGTTTATTGAAGAGCTTATTTGTGAAACCTCGTCCTAGTCGAGTGTCCAGTCAGCGTCGTATTAGTGGTCCACATGTATGTTTGACATGTTGACCGGGACGGAAATCAAGATGGTAAAAAATTTCTGTTTTTGCCCCTATCGGACCCGGGCTTGTTTCCGGGCCTATTTATTTCCCCTAAGGCCTTCTACGTACCTTTGTTTTATTTCCGGGCCCGTTTATTACCATAAGGCCCTGTACGCACCCTTTTTAAACCCATCTGCTTACCCTAGCCGTTTCCCCTGCTTTCGTTTCAGACAGAAAACCTGTGTCGTTCTTTCGCAGTTCTCTCTTTCTCACGCTATTACCAATCTGTCACCACCGATTCTTTTCGATTGGTGTGTCTTACTCCGTACAACCCAAAAATCGTCTTCAACCCCTTCCTTTTTCCCACTGTTGGATTATCTGTCAGGTTTGTAGACTAGTGAGGGAACGGTAGGAGATTTCTTTCAGTATTTTAAATCAGATTTGTGATTTCTTATTTTGATGGTGGGTTGATCCAAGTGGATCTGAGTCTGGGTATCGTGATAAAGGCAAAGGGATTGCCGTCAGTTCATCTGCACGTCAGGTAGGAGACTACACCTCATCTGTTTGATCGGCTATTATTTCGTCCTCGTTGTTTGTGCGTTCTTTTGTTTATTCCTTTCCCTTAATCCTTGTTGTTTGTGTGTTCTTTTGTTTATTCCTTTTTACTTAATTATTATGTTGCTTGATGTGCTCGTACTCTGTTTCCCCTTTTCGTTGTGACTGGCTCCTGATGATCAATTACGGATACCCATTGCCAATTGAAACCGTGAGGATACGTTTGGGGTATAACATCCGGTGCTGGCCACGTACGGGATCAAAGCTGCGCCCCTGCCTCTGTTCCTTTCCTCCCCATCCGCCATTCTCAAGCCCTAGGTTGGATCCATTCCGTCCGTCACTCAACCCAGCATCGAGAAAGGCATGGGACGGAAGACAGCAAACTCGTACGCACGTTATGGCTCCGCAGCCCCTTCTCCCTCTTGCTTCTTCCATCTGGCTGCCGTTCTTCTGTAGAGGTTTACCCATTGGTTCGGAGCCCCTGTTTTCTTCCCTTGGTCACCCAGCTCGCACCATCGGCCGTTCTTTTTCCTTTTGTACATCGTGCGAGGCGCGCCTTCCCCGATTGTTTCCCCAACGTCCGTTCCAGCTGATTCTTCTTTGTGCATGCCCTGTTACTTTCCCTCGACTTCCCCTGTTCAGTTTTGTGCTTCCTTTCACGTCAAGGGGGTGTGTGTGTGTGCCTTCCTCCTTTTCTCCATTCATTTCGGGGCTGTGAGTTCGTCCTTCACCAGACCCGTGCTCGCGTGCTTCATCTGTTTTCCGAGGTCGCGAGCTGCTCTCCATCGGACTCGGGTTCCCTGCTCTTTGTTCATTTTCCGGTGCTGCGAGCTGTCCTTCCCTTGGCTTCGTCAAGGTCTCACCTGCTCGCTCCATCGCTTCTTCATTGTTCCTGCATCCTCTTCCTTCTGCTACGTCAAAGGAGACGTGTGTTCCTTCGTCGATTTCCCACTGATTTCTTCCATTCCACTCAGCCGTGTTCTCCCTGCTAAGTTTCCTTTCTCGTCGTGTGCTCCGTTGCCTAGCCGATTTTTTCCCCCACCGGCTGTTCCTGTATTCACGTTTTGCCCTGCGAATCCCCTTTCTTCCTCGTTGATTTCATTACACGCATGTCCTCTTCCCTTGGTCGTTTGTACCATGCGTTCTTCTTCTCCTTCCTTTAGCGACTTTGCTTCCCTGTTCTTCCGTGGTGGCTTGCACCAAATTAACCAATTAATTAATTAATTAATTAATAATAAATAATGATAATGGGATTTATGTCTAATATTTTCTAATATTAAATCATGGGTTTCATTAAGATCTTATTCCCGGATCTTCTAAATATTAGTTAGTTAGCTTAATTAAATTGTAAGGTGAGTTTAAAACGAAAAATGTGGTTTGGTCAAGTATAAGGATTTATAAGCTTATGGTTTTGGGTATTGAGGTTTTTATTAAGTATATTGATTAATGAACGCAGTATTTTGGAATTTCAACGTTGTCAGGTCCATTACTTCATAAACATTCTATATGCCTCCATTTGGTATCTATAGTTATTAAAACGTTCGCTTGGCCAATGCGATGTGAGTATACGGAATCCCAGGGATAGAGGAGAGTTGCTTACCTGTTCGGGAGTCGTATGGGTATTGTTTTCGTTTGCCTGCCAAGTCTTCGTAGGTTGGTTCGTATTCAGTATTGAGATGGGTATGATACGTGTTGTGTTTTCTCTTCCTAGTCTCGGACAACACTGGCAGTAAGGGTTACGTGTATATTTATTATTTTCTTAAAATATAAATTAACACTGCCAGTGGGCTCCAGGTTTCTCTTAGAGGGGGTTACTCGAGGAGTGATTTATTATGTCCATCCCGATGGGTTTTTGGTTGGCATTGTTAGCCGCGTTATGTTACGAGTTCTTGAGTTATAACCTATTGGGCTGGAATCATGTTTTACGTTGTAGAAATCAAATGTGCAAATTTCTTGTTCTTCGGGTTGTTTCAGTTACGTCCCTATTCGTATAGTAATCCGTTTCTCCTCTCTTTTGTATGTATTCTCGTTTCTCCGTAGGACATATGATGTTGTGACTCTTACTGAGATTTTTATCTCACCCGTTGATGTTTTTTTTCCCCCTTTCAAAAGTAGTTTGTGAGCCGTAGACGGCGTTTGAGGTGTGAGTGCTCCCTACGACTTGGTTGGAATATCGCATCTGCACATTTTACACGGTTTTTCTTTCTGACATTTCCTGTTTGACTCGTTTTGATGTTTTGACTCACATTATATTTTTACGCATTTATAACTTTACTGGATACAGTTTTTGGTATCGGGCTTTAAGCCCCGTTTGTGATTTTTGGCTTGTGACTGTATGGATCCGTTTTCCGTTTTGGATACTTTGTCCATTGAAATTAAGTCTTCCGCAGTGGTATTTTATTCACTCTGATTTTATGTCAGATGTCTGTTTCTTATTGGACATGCTCTAACTCTTGAATTATTAAATACGTTGGTTTTGGGAATCGTGTTTGAAAAGTCGTCTAAGCCTTGTGGGATTCGGATTGGTTCACGAGTTGGGCTCGTCGGGGTTTCACAGCGGTAAATGCCTGGTTTTCGGGTTCCGGTCCTTACATTATCGATCGTGGGTATGGGAAATTGATTCTTTTAGTAATCTAGTTAAGGGCTCTATAATTGAGGCAAAACCATCACGATCAATCATATTTTTTTATCAATAACATCAGAGATGAAATATGGTCTAGTAGTATGTTGAATGAGGCCATCTGATATTATTCTTCTAAAAGTCTGGATACTGATAAGGGTGTCACGTCCAGCAACCTAAAAAACATTGCCTCAATGTATAACAATGTATATAACAAATATACAAGGCTAGTGGCATGAAAGTAAAGCAAAGATAAGAATAAAAGAATTAACAAAAATAATATATAGTGGAATTTAATGAGAAATATAATGATATTCGGATAGCATCGTAAAATTGTCAAGTTTAACTAAAACTACCTAGGAATAAATTTGAAAACAATGATTTGAGAATAGTCAATATATTAAGGGGGAAGCTATAGAATATAATGTTTTTAATTATTACCTTGAGCATGATCAATAGCCTTTCACTTTTCGTTATGCTTGGGAGTTAGATCAATATTCCTACATCCAATGCCAAGAGATGACAAAAACCTACCAGGTGAGTGGACGAGAAAAATATATATAGCAAAACACATACAATCAATTTCACAAAATGTAAGCATGTTGGCACACAACAAAACACTTGCATACACATCAAGACAAATTAGCACGATCACAGTCATAGCACAATTTAGTATGTAAGAGCTCAGGCAATCAGGACCGTGACTGGACTGACAATGTCTCTCAGCCCTTCTAGCACAAGAAATAGGATTGGGATCTGTCACTAACACTTCTATATGCAGCTTATCATGTGTCTCTCGTTATCTCATATGCTGAACTCGATCGGTCCCAATGGGACATGCACATCTCTTGGCCCAGTTCCATTGACGATGCTAGGACGTTAGGTAATGGTAGCTCTACCTACTTGATCCACACATTGGGATATCCTGTTTATTCATATTATTTTATAGTAAATTATGTTCCCTGTCTGTCCTTATGCTTCCCTTGGTAAATCCATGTCGCACTACCATATTTGGAGAGCTCTCAAGAGTCGCACAAGTCACCCTATGCTGTTGTGATGTTTGATACTGTCTCACGCTTCCAAATGTACCTAAACAGTTTATATGCACTTCCATTATAACAAACACACACGCCACATTCAACTAAGGCATAGCATAATTTAGCAATTCAAGCATGAGATAACATAAGCAATACGTGTCCAATTCATAGCACATGCAATGATTTAGTTTATTGATTCATTATTTTTCTCATTACCCATACTCATACTTATTCATTCATGCCAAACAACATATTGAAAATGTTCGTCCACTCATGGGTTTTCCAAAGTTTGAAGAGCCCACACTTGATTCTTCCATTCAAGTTGGACCGATTCCTCGAGGCCCACCACCTGTAGGTATCTACATACACATGTATTCATAACTAAATCCTTAATATTGCATACTCAATATATATATATACATATAAGATTACACACCTATACCTTAATACGATGTGTTTCTACCTAAGAGCCAATCCAAGACCATTTCGGATATTTTTTCTATTTTTTTTATTTTTATAGATCTTGATCTAATTATTTAACCCATCAATTCTCATCAAATTCTTGCAATCTTGATACCATTAGATTTCTTATTGTTTCTAGTATTTATCATAATTTTTTTAATTTTTTTTTCATTTTTATTCTTTTTTTTTCTGAATTTTATCACTTTCTGATATTTTCTTCTAATTTTCTATCATTTTATTAATTTTTGACCAATCCCCGTGCAACACCTGGAAAAACCAGGCACGCCTAGACCAAAGACTGAAGTTGTACGATCATGAAACATGCTAGCTTCAGGGTGTGCCATGTTGCTCGTGCCTAAGGCTCTGGTACTACCCTGTCTACACCTACAAACAACACTCGCCTGCTTAAACAGGCGGTAGATTGTCTATTCTAGCACCCAGATGACCCGTCACTTGAAGACGCCTCAGAGGACATATCGTCCGAGGTCGTCTTCAACCTCCATCCAGCCGGCGATGACCTGAAACTGACCATAAACCTTCTCAAACATCGATCTACTTGTACACACACCGAAAACATATGAAAATCACACCAATCTCTAGCCCATTCCATCCCGATTCTCAACTCACCAAATCAATCTGATTTCTATAAATTAAAACCACAAAATCGAAGAAAAGGGATGCCCAGTTTTCGAGTAGAAATCTTACCCAAATTTGACTGTAAGAAGGCCGCAATTGACGTGGAAATGCCAAGACGAGACTCGTAAGCTCAAGGGGATGATTTTCGGGGGAGAGAAAACTCGATAGGTTCATTTCAGACATTTGGCAACTTTTACGAGATCTTATCCTGTTATCTCACTGGCGCGTTCTAGTTGGCTGAAAATAAATAAAATTCAGAAAAATAAGAAAATCGGTAGAAGAAAAGGAAAGATCAGAAAAAATAGTAGAAAAATGAGAAAAATTTCTGAAAAATTATAGAAAATACTATAATCAACAAGGAATCTAGTGGTATCAAAATTTATAAAATTAGAGTTGGTTAGATGGGATAAATAATTAGAACAAGGTTCAGAAAAATAAGAAAAAATATCCTAATCGATTCTGAGTTTGTTATTGGGTTGAAACACGTCAAATTAAGGTGATAGACGCATGATTTTATGTGTGATTATGTAATCTAATTTATGATATTGAAGAATTGGTTATGATTACATGTGTAGGTGGATACCTACTAATGCAAGACCTCGAGGAATCGGTCCAAGAAACAAGTGTGAGCTCTTTGAACGTCGAAAACCTATGAGTGGACGGATTTTGTTTACTCATTTTAGTACTGGTATAAATTAATTTGATTATAAAAAAAGTAATTAAATAAATGATTACATGAAATGATATGCATATGGTGTGATTGAAGCGTCAGTGGAATAAACAATGTGGTAAATAAGGAAAAAAGTAAGTCGGAAACTACCATTAACATATCTCAGTCCCAATCCCTGGAAATTCAACAGACTAAGAGATATTGCCAGCTTGGTCATGGTTGTATTGCTTGGAATATTGTGCGTATATGCCATTTTAATTGTGATTATGCTGTATTTTTTACAACTTGCCAAGTCTATAATTGCATGCCAGTGTGCGTGCTTGATAAGCGTATAATTGAATGTGTATTTTGTATATGTTTTCCCATCAGTTCACCTGGCAGATTTTTATCAGGTTTTGGCATGATTGCAGGGTTAATGAATAAAAGCTCGATCCCAGGCATGACATAAAGATTTAAGTGGATTGCGAGAATTTAAGGTATCGTATGAGGGTTTATATTCATACTTGATTCTCCCTAGTCATTTGATTATAATGAATCATCAATATGCCATTGATAATGAAATTGAGTATATAAACCTTGTAATATGATCATACTTGAATGGTGCATCCCTGGGATTATTCGATGTCACCCAGAGACATCAGTATCTTTTTATATCCATTGTGTCTTAATTTATGTGTTTATTTTAATATTGACTCTGTTATTTGTTAATATAACACGAGCTTTGTATATAGTGGGCCTACGATGACTATTACGTAAAATTTTTGGGTTTTAGGACATGACAGGCCGTGACTCAGCAATTCAAGAACCACGTAGGAGCTCACACATCAGGGCATGTCCCCAAAGGTTGGATGATTACTCACTGTCAACCCACTATCACAGTAAGGACAACATGGGAACTTATTCTTTTCCTTCTATTCCTATCTTCTTTCGATGATGATGTACTGAGGCCTTCCTGGTTTTTCCCAAAAACCAGTGATCAAATAATATACTGTCTCTTTTTCTTCGACTATTATGTTCCCTTCATTCAAGGTCAGTCCACTAGTGTATTTCATTGAGCTCAGTACATATGGCAGAGTACCAAATGAGATTCCAAATCTTGGATGCAAATGTGACCTTGTTGAAAGAAGGTCAATCCAAGCTTCAAGATGAGGTTGTCGCCATAACATTGACCATAACTGAGCAACAACTAAAGCTCAAACAGCTGTTAGCACATCCTTCACTCAGCACCTCTTCTTCACAAGCAAGCAACAGTCCACCTCTTTTATATCAGGGCTTAGAGACGACGAAAAAACAGTAGTAATTATGACAGAGCCCACAAATCTACAAGAGGCTATTACTAGAACGAGGTTTTCTTTAACTCGCTTTGGGGAGGTCTACCCCACTACTACCCATGCCTAAATTGACTTCGTCTTTTGCATCTTCTTCAGCAAACACTATAGCTTCATCGGTGACTTCGGGTACTTTGGCATATGGCATGAAACTTCTTGTTTGTCGCCTCTCTCCTGCTGATCTTATCCACGGAGAGCACATGGTTTGTACTACTATTGTGATGAAAAGTACGCTTGGGATCATAAGTGCAAGGCCAAAACTCATTTCCTCTTATTCAAAAATGACGAGGAGCTCAGTTTCGTTGAGACTCCAGCGCAAACAACAGCAGAGCTTCCACTCCAACAAATCAATACTCCATTCCAGGAACCACACATATCTGATGTCTTATTAATCTCTCATTATGCCTTATCAGGTGACTCCTCTCCCACCATGATTTGTTTTCTAAATACAATTCAAGACTCTCCTGTTAATATTTTGTTGGAAGGGGTAGTTCCCACAGTTTCATAGAAATTCAAATAGAAACTTTCTTAATTTAACTATTGCAAGGGTACTGGTGGGAAATGGTGAGAGACTATTCTATTCAGGGATGGCTCGAAATGTTCTAGGGACATGAAGTTCACATCAATTTATATATGCTGGCATTACAAGGTTGGGACATAGTGTTAGGAGTCTCTTGGTTAGCTCAGTTGGGTTCTATAATAACTGACTATACCACTAGGAGTTTTGAATTCAAAGTAGCAAATAAAACTATCCAATAGACGGGAGAAATGATATTGTGAGCCAATTCCACTTCTCTACACACCTTGAGAAGAATTTCTTGTATAGATGTAGCTATGCTCTGTTTTTTATTGGACATTGTCAGCCACAAAGCAACCGGGAGTTAAGAATTTCATTCGTATATCCAGCAGTTGCTACTCGAATTTCCAGATGTCTTTCAGAAGCCTCACGATCTACCCCCTACATGCGCACAAGATCACGAGATTCTACTACTTCCACAAACTAACCCGGTCAATGTCAAGCCATATAGATATCCTCATTTTCAAAAGCAGAAGATTAAAAGGTTGGTGGCTGAGATGCTACAAGATGGAATAATCAGGAACAACACTAGTCTGTTGTCCTCACTAGTCCTTCTAGTGTAAAAGAAAGATGGCTCATGGCGATTTTGTATGGATTATAGAGCTCTCAACACAATTACCATTTGTGATAGGTTTCATATTCCCTCGGTGGAGGAGCTGTTTGATGAGCTACATGGTGTGTTGGACCTGCCAAGAGTTATCATCAAATAAGGGTTACATGCCATGAATATAGGGAAGATAGCTTTCTGGACCATGACAGATAACTCGTGATGCCTTTTGGGTTGTCAAATGTCCCCTCCACTTTTCAAGCTTTGATGAATGTTATATTTCACCCTTATTTGTGCAAATTTTTTTAGTATTTTTTATGATATTTTGATTTATAGCTCAAATTGTGATAACCACATATATCACTTACGAGAGATGTTACAGATTCTGCATGATAATTCCCTTGTTGAAAAATTATCCAAATGTCACTTTGGCAAACAACAGATTGGATATCTCGACCATATCATATCTTCAAGGGGATTGCTATAGATTTGAATAAAATCATATCGATTCAAGTTTGGCTGACTCCTAGAAGTGTGAAGGACATCCATAACTTTCTTGGTTTAGCTAAATATTTTAAAAGATTTATCAAGAATTATACTACACTGGCATATTATCCGCCTTATAACGAAAGAACAACTTTCACTGGGATCACTCCACACAAGAAGCTTTCCAATCTCTAAAAGATTTATTTGGCAAGGCACCAGTATTAGGGCTATCAGATTTCACTAAGCCATTTACACTGGAAACAAATGCATCAAGTGTGGGGATAGACGCAGTCTTATCACAAGATCACTATCCAAATGCATTCTTCAGCCAAAAATTATCACAGAGAATGCAGCAAGCCTCAACTTATGAGATATTCGCAATATCAAAAGCAATGGCAAAGTGATGGCAATATTTGTTGGGTCGTAACTTCCTCATTGTGACAGACCAGCAATCTCAAGAATCTCAGTAAACAAGTCATTTGTTATACCTGAGAAGGTGGCCTCAAGCAGTACCCAGCTTGGAGTGGTGTAGGGAACTAGAAGAGGAACTCGCGCCATAGGATTGCCAGGTTATTACAAAGACTTTGTGATGACTGAACTTTATGTTGTTACGAGATAGGTTAGTCTATAGCAGGATATAAGTATAGGGTGGTTAGTGAAGTTCGTTAAGGATTTTGTTGTAACTCTTTTCTCTTCTTGGATTGGCAGTTCAATTTCTTCTTGCGAATTCTTTTCTCATTCTGTAACCAACTCATATTCAATAACAACCAGTTCAAAAAAACATCTTCACTCCATTGGTGCTTTCATCAAACTCTGCATAGATGGTAGAGTATAATACTCGATTTCGCGCTCTAGATTCCGAGGTGACTTCGATTCGTGAGGCTCAAGCTAAACTGCAAGTAGATTTCGCAGCCTTGACGTCAGATTTTTCGTCCATGGCTTCCTCTCTTGCTGATCAATCGAAGCTCTTAGTCGATCAACAATAGCTCTTGAAACAGTTATTAGCTCGTCCCGTTTCGTCTCCTTCATTTAATACCACTGGCGATTGTTCTACATCTCGTTCCGGTGTTGGTGCAGCCTCTTCGGGTTCTTTCGGTGGGGGTCCGTTTCACCATACATGACACAAACTAGCTTCAGTAGAATTATCTCGCTTTTCGGGCTCTAATGTCGATCGCTGAATTTCCAAAGCATGTCGTTACTTTGAGTTTTATGACATTCGGGAGGAAGATCGTTTGTCAATTTCTTCTTTCCATTTTGATGATGCCGCGGCCGACTGGTACGATTGGATGTACCGTAATCGTCAGCTGGCTGGGTGGGAGGAGTTTCTTGTCGCGCTTAAAAAACGCTTTCGTTCTCGCGATTTAGAATCGCCGGAAGGATTGTTGGCTAAGGTACGTCAGGAGTCCACGGTGGAAGAATACCGCGCTCGGTTTGAATCCTTGATGAACCGATCCATGTTCTTGCCTGCCGGGTTCATCATGCGCTACTTCATCTCCGGGTTGCGAGCAGATATCCAAGCATCTGTGTTGATGCAGGACGCACCAGACTTGGAGAAGGCAATTCTCCTGGCCTAATTGCATGAGGCCTGCATTCTGAATGAGCGGATGTCTTCGCGGCCCAAGCTTGGGGGACCTGGCTCTTACCAACACCCAAATTCAGTCCATCTTCTTCGCAACTAGTTCATGTTTCCGATGCTGCAACCCTCTCCACGGGAACCAAGCTTCCAGTTCGGCGACTGACACCAGCGGAGGTGGCTCAGCGATGGGCGCAAGGGTTGTACTACCAGTGCGACGAGAAGTACAGCTGGGACCATAAGTGCAAAGCCCAACCGCAGCTGTTGTTTTTCTCAGAGGGAGATGACATCGAGCTTCCGGGGGAGTCCGCACCTACTGACTGTTCGTTGAATGTGTCTGACAAAGGGAAGGACGTCGTGAACGAAGAGGAGGGTTTGGCTATCTGTCATTATGCGATTTCGGGCAGTTCGTCACCTTCCACGATTCATTTTTTAGGATCCGTTTGTGGGTCACCAGTCCAGGTATTGTTGGATGGAGGTAGTACGCATAATTTCATATAGCTACGTACTGCTAAATTTCTTCAGTTGACTGTGGAATCTGTTTCGGATTTTGGGGTACTTGTGGGAAATGGCGAGAAGTTGCGATGCTCAGGGAGAGTGAGCCGCGTGCCTCTGAGTATCCAGGGAGAGGAAATCTGTGTAGATTTTTTTGTGCTGGAGTTGCAGGGGTGGGATATGGTGCTTGGGGTATCTTGGCTAGCAACTCTTGGACCGGTTATTATGGATTACGGTCAATCCAATTTTGAGTTTCAATTGGGGCAAAAGACAGTTAGCTGGAAAGGGAATTTATTGGATTTGCCACAGCCTGCTTCATTACATGTTCTACGTAGGCTAGCTTCAAAGCACTCTGCCATGTCTTTTTTTCGGCTGGAGATTGTGGATACGGCTACGTCAGTGGACGAGCCTATTCCACCCGACTTGCAGCAGCTGTTGACATCCTATGCGGATGTGTTTCGTAGGTCGCAAGGGTTTTACCCCCGTCCAGGGAACTGGACCATTCAATTCCGTTGCATCCCTCAGCACCACCAGTTCGAGTACGGCCTTACAGATATCCATACTTCCAGAAGCAGGAGATTGAAAAACTTGTGAGCGAAATGCTGCAGGAGGGGATAATTCGCCCTAGTCATAGTCCGTATTCATCGCCCGTGTTGTTAGTTCGAAAGAAAGACGGTTCTTGGCGTTTTTTTGTCGACTACAGGGCCCTAAATGCAGTAACAATCCGTGATCAGTTTCCCATTCCTTCGATCGATGAGCTCTTCGATGAGCTACATGGAGCTGTTTATTTTTCCAAGCTAGATTTTCTGGAGGCGTATCACCAGATTCGCGTACGTTCTGAGGATGTGGCGAAGGCGGCTTTTCGCACACATGAAGGACATTATGAATTCTTGGTAATGCCCTTCGGATTATCGAATGCGCCGTCTACCTTCCAGGCTTTGATGAACGAGGTGTTTCGTTCTTATCTCCGCAAGTTTGTCTTAGTTTTTTTTTTTATGACATTCTTGTGTACAGTGGTACGTGGACAGCACATTTGGAGCACCTGCGCTTAGTATTGCAAGTCCTGCTCCAACACGGTCTGGTGGCAAAGCGACAAAGTGCCACTTTGGTCAGACCAAGCTTGGCTATTTAGGCCATGTAGTCTCTGCAGATGGGTTGTCAGTGGATGAGGAAAAAGTTGTAGCAATTCAATGTTGGCCGATTCCCCGGAATGTTAAAGAGGTTCGAGGGTTCCTGGGCTTAGCTGGATACTATAGACGTTTCATTAGGAATTTTGCTTCATATGCTAGGAGCTTGACTGACTTGTTGCGCAACAATTCCTTCACCTGGACTGAGACTACGCTGCAGTCTTTTGAGACGCTGAAGTCCTTGCTAAGTTTAGCTCCTGTGTTGTGCTTGCCGGATTTCACTCGGCCATTTTGTGTCGAGACGGATGCATCCATGATTGGTATTGGCGCGGTGCTATCTCAGGAGAGACAACCTGTTGCCTTTTTCAGTCAGAAATTGTCTGCTCGCATGCAGAAGACATCTGCATACCACCGGGAAATGTATGCGATCACTCAAGCTGTCGCTAAATAGAGGCAGTATTTACTGGGACGACGATTCACCATCATCACTGATCAACAGTCCTTGAAGCATTTGGTGGATCAGGTCATTCAAACACCAGAGCAGCACAGTTGGTTATGTAAGCTAGTGGGATACGACTTTGAGATAGAGTATCGCGCCGGATCGCAGAATTTGGCAGCTGATGCGCTGTCTCGGGTGCCAGCTCTACAGTTTCTTGCATCGCTATCATCTCCATCAAACTTTGTACACCGATTGCGTGATGCCAACAAGTCGGCTCCCGACCTGCTGCAATGTCAACAACGACTGCACACTGATCCTCCGAGTATGCCTGGGTATCGATTTATGGATGGTCTGCTTTTCTTGAGAGATCGCCTGGAGGTACCTAGGAATTCCTTGTTGTGGCAGCAGTTGTTGCAGGAATTCCATGTTTCGCCAGTTGGGGGACATGCAGGAGTAACACGCACCTGGCACCGTTTATCATCCAATTTCTTTTGGAAGGGAATGCGGCAGGATGTTACCCGGTTCGTGCAGGAATTCCAGGTGTGTCAGCGGATGAAGGATCCTTCGTTGAAGCCTGTGGGATTATTACAACCATTGGCTATTCCGGACCAAGTGTTCGAAGGAGTTTCCATGGATTTCATCACAGGATTGCCTAGTTCGAGGGGAAAAACAGTGATAATGGTGGTGGTGGATCGGCTGTCCAAGTATGGACATTTCGTGGCCATGTCATCTCTAATTACAAGTGAATCGGTGGCGTCAAGTTTCGTGGCAGAGGTGGTTCGTCTTCATGGTATTCCGGTGTCTATTGTTAGCGACAGGGACCCGAAATTCCTGACAGCGTTCTGGCAGGAATTACATCCCCTTCAGGGTACTAAGCTTTTCACCAGCACGTCATATCATCCGCAGACAGATGGCCAAACTGAGGCATTGAATAAAACGCTGGAGATGTATTTGCGTTGTTTCGTTAGTGACGCACTTGCACTATGGACAGTATATTTTCTGTGGGCGGAATACTGGTATAATACCTCGTTCCAGATCGCTGCGAGGATGACACCGTTCCAGGTTTTGTATGGCAGACCTCCACCAATTCTTTCGCGTTATATTCGAGATTCGTCGGGTCATCCCTTGGTGGAGACGCAGCTGCTGCAGCGGGATGAGATCTTTCGGTTGCTTCGTGGGAATTTACAGCGGGCGCAAGAACGGATGAAGTCTTACACAGATAAAGGGCGTCGTGATGTTCAATTTGAGCTTGGGGAATGGGTGTTTGTACGTCTGCAGCCGTATCGACAACATTCGTTGCGATTGCGACGCCACGGCAAGCTCGGTCCACGTTACTTTGGACCATTTTAGGTAATTCAGAGGGTTGGATTGGTTGCCTATAAGATGCAGCTACCTGAGGTTGCCCGAATTCACCCGGTCTTTCATGTGTCTTTGTTGCGGAAATGCTGGGGGGTTCCTGCTCAACAGGTTACTCCTTTGAATTTGGTGGATACTACTACTACCCTCATTTTGAAGCCGACAGAAATTGTCCAGCGTCGACGGATTAAAAGGGGGTCTCGTTGGGTGGATCAATGGCTGATTCGTTGGGAAGGGTTGTCTGCTTCGGATGACACGTGGGAGGATAGCGAACAAATACGACGAAGTTTTCCTGACATCAACCTTGCGGACAAGGTCTTTTGGAAGAGGGGGGTATTGTTATACCTGAGAAGGTGGCCTCAAGCAGTACCCAGCTTGGAGTGGTGCAGGGAACTAGAAGAGGAACTCGCGCCACAGGATTGCTAGGTTATTACAAAGACTTTGTGATGACTGAACTTTAAGTTGTTACGAGATAGGTTAGTCTATAGCAGGATATAAGTATAGGGTGGTTAGTGAAGTTCGTTAAGGATTTTGTTGTAACTCTTTTCTCTTCTTGGATTGGCAGTTCAATTTCTTCTTGCGAATTCTTTTCTCATTCTGTAACCAACTCATATTCAATAACAACCAGTTCAAAAAAAACATCTTCACTCCATCATTCAAACACCCGTAACGACAAAAGTAGCTGAGTAAACTAGTGGGTTTTGATTTTGACATTCACTACAGATCCGGTAAACACAACCTTGCCGCAAATACCTTATCACGAGTTCAATCTTCAGAACTTTTTCCCATGTCATCTGTGACTTATGATATTATCGACAAGATCAAGGTCGAGAATAGTTTCAATGCAGACTTGACTGACTGAAGAAAAAAATGCCTGGAGGACCCCACGTCACTGCCTGGATTCACTGTGCGCGACGAGCTTCTCTTTTCCCAGACCCGCTTTGTTGTTGCTCCAAATTCCCCATTGCGACAACAACTCTTGGTGGAATTTCACTCGTAACTTTTTGGTGGCCATGCAGGCATTACAAGAACTTTCCATAGACTCTCTTCAAACTTTTATTGGAAGTCTATGCGCAAATATGTATGTGATTTTGTTGCTTCTTGTCACACTTGCCAACAGATGAAAGATGTTTGTTTATGTTCAACAGGACTCCTCCATCCTCTTCCGATCCCTGATCGTGTCTTCTAATCCATTTCAATGGACTTCATCACAGGTTTACCAGTTTCTCGCGGGAAGTCTGATATTGGTCATTGTAGACTACCTCTCAAAGTATGGTCATTTCATCGCCTTATCAAGCCCAGTGATGAGTGAGATAGTAACTGCAGTGTTCGCTTCTGAAATTATAAAGCTAAATGGAATCCCATTTTCTATAAATCACTGATCGAGATTCACGATGTCTGATTGCTTTCTGGATAGAGTTACACCAGCTACAAGGCACCACTCACAAAACGAGCATCGCTTGCCATCCCCAAACAGATGGAAAAATAGATGCCTAAAATAAAATTTTGGAGATGTCCCTGAGATGTTTTATTGGGGGCACACAAAACTTGAACAATAGTATTACCATGAATAGTGTAGTGGTACAACATGTCCTATCAAACTGCAGCTTGATTAACTCCCTTTGAAGTACTTTGTGGGCAACCACCTCCACGATATATTCAATGGTCTGCACAGAACTCCATTGTCGATGCTCAGCTAGCTGAGCGTGATGAAACTCTATGCAAGTTAAAGCTTAATTTGGTGCTAGGAGGAACGAACCTAAGAGGAACCTAGGAGGAACGAACTTAGGAGGCAAGTACTGTTAAAAACGGTTGAGGAATATCAGAATGAATATGCAATGTTTTTAGTGGAATGTGCTCCTCTCACCCCCTTTCTCTTTTCCTCCTGTTCCTGTCTTTTTTCGATGATGGTGTACTGAGGTCCTCTTGGTTTGCCCCAAAAAACAGTGATCAAATAATGCATTGCCTCTTTTTCTTTCATTGTTCCGTTCCCTTGATTCATAGGTCATTCCAGGCGGTGGGAATTCTCTTTCGCACTCGATAATGGCATTTACCTGCGCTTCCAGTCTTTCAATTCTGCCTCTGAGCTCGAGAGTTTCATCAAAGCCAAGTGCTCTTTCAAAATTGACATTGGGCCTGTTTACAGTGTTGATGGGAGGCTTCTCTTTGCTTCTTTTATTTCATTCTATACTTCATTACAGTTGTATTTGCTTGCTTTTACAGTTTGCCCTAACTTTTGAGTATTGGTTGCATTTTGGGTGGCAGCCTGCGAAGAGGCATGCTTTTATGCCCAAAGCGGCCACAACGTTTTCACTCCGGTGGAGAGGAGCTAGTTTTTACTGTTGTGAGTCATTTGAGTTTTTGTGAGGAATAAACTGTTGGAAAATAATATTTCTGTTTTTGTTAACAAATCACATGGTTCAGTTCCTAGTTTGGTATATCCACAGGACATAACAAATTATGATGATGTTAGGTATATTCCTAGGGCATAACAGATTATGATGACGTTAGATATTGCTGCTCAGGGGCTGATGTTTGTTTGGATTGTCGGCCCCTCCTGACCTGTGGCTATCAAAGTGATTGATACTGCTCTCAGAGGTATGATTTTTTTTTTTTTTTTTTTTTTGAAATTGAAGAGGTATCCACCGTCGACAATAGTGACTAATCCCCTCCGCTGTATCGTAAGCACCAACTATGGGTGGGTCCAGCTGGCCCGAAATTTTAAAGTGTTCCATTCCCAACGGCAAGGTTCGAACCCTTGACCTGTTGGTTAAGGACGGATGAGTCTTACATATCATGAGACAAATGATGAGGACAGAGATTTCAGTTGCTTGAGTTGAACTACATTGGATTGCTTGCTGTCATGTAGAGGATTTTGGTTTTAATCGCATTTCTCTGGGTTTATAGTGCTCGTCATGGCGTTCATTGTTGGGTTTGTGATGGAAAAGCAAGAAGGTAACATCGGTTAATGTGATTGCTTTTGCCTTTTTTAGTTGTGGCTGGCTATATGAAGAAACTTTTTTAGATGTTCCAAAGGCATGATATCTACTCCTGTAGATTAAACAATGAACAAAGGGCGGCCATAGCTGATTTCTTTCGAGTTTACAAAGTATCATAGCTGGTAATTCATTTGAATTAGGCTGGAGGGAAATGAAAATAGTGGTAAAAGAGTTTCTTTGCTCCATATCATCACTTCTTTCATTTCTCTTTATGTTTTGAGTCTGTTATTTCCTAATCTGTGGGTTGCTCCTGTGGGGGAGATCATATGCTGATGTTCTCAAGGATTTCTTTGAGACAAAATTGCTTTCCAATCAAATTATGTTTTCAGCAGAGGAGAGATATGAGAAAAATCTGGAGATGATCCCTGATGAATATATCCAAATTTCCCCATTAGATATATGTCTTTACATACACTTGTCTGTCTCTTAAAACAACGAAATGGCTTTTTTCCAGCTGTTACTTGGGAACTTCGAGGTAAGTGGCAGCAGAATTCCAGGTGATCCTCCGCTACAAAAGAAGATATCAACCTTGCCCGACGGGTGCAGCTAAAGAATGCACTTCAATCGGGGAAAACAGAAAGTCCGCATTTTTGTTTGTTATTAATTTCTTTCTGTGAAATGAATTATATTGCAGTCATCTGTGGATGGGTTTGTCATGCATCTCTCGCCCAAGTTTGTTCCCCTGTAGTCATATCATATTTAAGGAAAATTCAAATCTAATCAATTCTTTTTCTTATTCATTTTAATTGTGGTTTGTATTGTGATCGAAAGTTAGGCTTATTTCCTTGTTTGAATGAGCAAACTAATGTTTATGATTGCACTGTGTTTTTTTCTTTGTTTCTTTTTTTCATGATTTTGAGAATGAATTTCTATTACTGACATATGCAATCATGTTGATTACATATGCCCAAGATACCGGGGAGAGAGAATAAGAGAGATTTTATTCAAATACTTTAGGATATCAAATGACGATATAACATATATATTTATAGATGTTAAGAAGTATTATCTTAAAAAGTATTATCTAAATTTCTTGAAAAGAACATGTCTATTGGTAAATATACAGACTCTTAAGAAGAATTCAATAGATATTCACCAACCGTTTTAAATGTTCATTGAATTAAACAAATTTATCTATTTTAAATATCATAAAATCGATTATGTTTATTATGAAGAGTAATATTTATTTACCAATTGACATTTAATGTCATAACATCCTCTATTTGAATGTCTATTCATTGTAAGACTAAATATCTCGTTAAAATCATATTAAGAAAAAATATATGAGAAAAATCCTAGTGAAAGAAAAAAAATACTTCATTCTTAACTTGAGAATATATTATTGGAATACTCCTTAATAAAAACTTTATCAAAAAAACCCAATGGAAAAAAAATTTAGTGAAAGAAAAAAGAATACAGTTCATATTCTCCTGATTCAGCTATAGCTTCAAATTTTTTAAATAACCTTTCTCGAAAATATATAAGCATGCAATCAAAGTATTGCCTCATTAAAAACCCTATCAAGAAAATCCAGTAAGAAAATTCTTGATGAAGGAAAAAAAGTACAACGCTTATGTTTTACTTCCCCTGATGATATTATCCTTTTGAAATTGATCAACATCTCAAATGTTATTATCATTCGATATGTAATATGGTCATATATATATATATATACCATTCCATTAAATATAAGTCTCGATTCTATTTCTTATCGAGATTTATAAATGATATCATAATAAGGTCATTTTGATGAATAAATTATATCCCTAATTTTTGTAGCAATTTTATTGAACATTACTAATTAAATGTTTAATACAAAGACTCAAATAAAATAGTCTTTGTATAATACATGGTTTTTGATAACTCTACAAAAGTTTTAATAGTAACAATATTTTCATAATGACTAGCAACCATACCAAATTCAGATCCGAACCTTTTTATAAAATACATACATCATGATTATTTTGTTAAATACAAGCTTTATTTAGCTTGATAAAATATAACTTTCCAGGAATTTTAATTATTTCCTTTTGCAATGTATAACATTCTTTATCCATCACCACAATATAATATTTCTCTTAAAAACAACCCTTTGCATAAAATCGTATGTGACATGTCTTTTTCATCATAATATAATCTATCGTATTTTGACATATCTATCGGTATATATTTCATTAATTTCACACAAATTGGTATATGAACCACAAGTCTAAATATATCTATGTTGCATACCAACCATAAGTGCTTCTTTCTAGATTGATCAATCATTTATATTTATACTCTCTCAGAGATTAATCAAGATCCTCATAATAATGATCACTTAAATTATATTGTAGACATTTCATCTTGGTTCCATTTTTTTTTTCCATATTGACATAATTTATCGAGTCTCTTTATTTTTCTAAATTCTTTTCAAAAATAATGTCAATGAAATTCTTTCAAATTTATTATCTTTTAGACCATTATAAATATTTGCTCCTTTTACGAGGATTTATTATTTTTGGAACCGATTGGTAACTCACATTTTGAACATATACCAAATTCATATAAAACTATTGTCTCTTATAAACATTATCTTATATTGGAACAATTATAACTGAATTTCAATTATAGTAAGGTCAGTAAATTCATCTAATAGTGATATTGAATCAATGAGTTATTTTATGAACTTAAAGTTCATAAAGTATAATGAGGATCATAATAATGACAACTCATCATGAGGTTTCTTTTCCAGTTATTTTTCTTGTCTCTCCTACAATATCGGAGCATTATCTTATTTATATCCTCCTTTAGGATCCATTTTTGTGCGTCATGGTGGATAATTGTATTATTTATCACACATAAAATTCTTAGATGATTTTACTCTGTTCTTGATCATGAACCCAATTTCATTAAGAGGATACCAATGATCATTTATTGGCATGATATGAATAAATTTGTTGCATGTCAAATATATTATAATAAACATATTATATCTCATAAAAAATCAAAATATAGATATCTACACAATATATATCCTTACTAATTGTATCAAATTATCAGGACAGCACAAGCTGACAAGCAATTTTTATTTCACAATTTGTCTTACAAACGCCACTTGCATTATAACTATATTTATATATATAAATATTTTGGTTGATATATTATCCAAACCAAATATTTATGGTTCACATCTTCAAATATCATATTAAGCAATTAGAGACCTTATGCTTGGGATGTATTTGCACAACATTCGAGAGCTTGTGCACGATAAAACACCTTCTTGTTTTTCAGTCAACTTACTGAATTATATTTTACATCAGTATATAGATAGGATGGTCTCATCAGTTATGTCAATTCTGTAATATTTGTACTATGTCATCCTTTGTAATCTTTTTGAAGGTTTAATAATTTATCCATATCCATAATCATGAATACAATATAAAAACATATTCAATTTAGGGAATGATGCTTAATTGTTAGGATGAGATACGATCGTCTACATGACTAAAGTAATGTTACATTATTGAAATGAATGGACCATAATCATTTAGATATACTATTTTTTATTTTTAAACTAGTCAAATGATTATAAGTGTAAACCCTCAGGTTTTTGGATGTCATGTGTAAACTGTTAGTTTGTTTTCGCGTTTTATGTCAAAGAGCAGTTTCGTAATTTTTTTTCTCATGTATTTTATCTTAATTGAAAAATTTGTGTAATATTATGATTTTAAAGTATTTTCATGCATGTATTTAAAGATTATATGATATGGTTTTTTTTCATAATTTTAAAGTATAGTTTTTTTTTTTTTTTATTTTTCCAAAAAATATTTATTGTTCAGAAAATTATAATTTTTAATTCATTGAAAAGATATGATTTTCTGGATTTATGATAAAATTCTCATAATTTTTGGATATATATCCTATTTATTATAATTTTTCAAAATTTTAAAAAAAATCTCTAAAATTATTTTATTATTTATAATTAAATAAAAATATATATTGTTTTACTAACTATGCTAAACAACGCCGTTTCAATTAGCAGGTATTATAAAAAAAAAATTCTTTTTTCTTTTCTCTTTTTCCCCTTCAATTTTGCTCTCCTTGACTTCCTCTATTGTCTGTCTCACTAGGAACCATAGTTTGCTTCTCTAGCCGTCATTCACGTCACCGCTGCCACCATTGAATGTGTCGTCTTCCCAGAAACACATGGCCTCCAGAGTCATCCCGATCAGAGGTCGGACGTACCCAAAGGAAGCCCGCGAAGGTGTAGGTTTTTCATTCGGAAAAATTGCATCTTCCGGCCAACTCAGGTGGCTTCTCACTCTCTAACCTACATATTTGCATTCTACTCTTCAAAAGCTTTCCATTGATGTATAATTCATTAATTTTGGTTGAGGTTTGAAGGAATTGGACAATAAGCTACCTATCGTCGTCGCCCGCCGCCTGCATCCCAATTTTCCCGTTAACCCTAGTGTATAATTTCAATGTTCTAAATGCGATGGTGCGATCTGTTTTCTAATCTGAGTTTTCATTTGCAAGTTATAAGCTTTCAAAAATTTTATGAAAAAATATTTTGGCTTAAAATGGTAAATAATAAGTTTATAATCAATACTGTGCTGATAAAAATATATTTTGAGAATTATTTGACCTATTTTCTAATATTGTAATATTTTTATAAAAATATTATTTTGCCTTGGTTTGTGTGCCATGGTATATATGAGTATCCACACTGTTTATTGTTTGGTTTGATTAGTATATATAGTGATTGTTGCTTGTAATTGTATATGTAGGTGTTTGACCTGTATTAAGGCTTGTGTCGCTGTGTTCTGGACTGGCGGACTGTATACCGTACTTGATTGCCTTTGGTTGGTTTCTATATACCAGTGAGTGGAGACTTCACACTTACTTGGTTTTTGGTTTTAAAATACATGAATGAGATTTATGTTTTCAGAAAATTAAATGGTGAATCGAGTTGATACTTAGACTTACAGATTTTGTGTTTAGAAATATGATTGATTTTATGACTGTGAGTTTTGGCACGTTTATTGGTTTTACTATGGTTTGGTATTGGAGGCATATTGTGATGAGGTGCATGTGATTATACGTACTATTGGGACATATGATTGTCCATAAGATTATATATTTGTTTGACACTATGATATTGAGTTGAGTTTGTCTTGTTTGACTGGTTTTTTATCTTACTCCTTTTACTTGAGTATTCCAGTGCACTGACGGCCTTGTCTGAGTTTAGCGGCCGACGGGTCACGTATTGAGATGGTCACTGGAGTTGACTAGTGGTCAAAAGTGTCACGCTCATACCCTATTCAGGGGGTAAACACCTTTACCATGGAATCCTAAGAATAGCAACTACCTCGCTTCCCTTAGAATCTCGTAAGGCTAGTAAAAGCAAAACTATAAAATCTGCAGCGGAATAAGATAACATGTAGGGTAAAACCATATCTCGACAAAATATATCACTATCAAACAATACTAAACCAAAAGTCATGTATCACATGTCTAGTAAAGTCCGTAAAATGTCAATCACCAGATAACATATGTACAATCAAAATGTAAAAGCACAAGTGTAATAACAAAACATGGTTTGGTCCATATGTACAAATCAAATCAAATGATGATCAAATCTAAAATCAGGTCGCTCTGAGATCAACCACGAGAGGCATACGACTGACAACCTGCACCTGTAGCACAATCTGGATGGCACTAAACCAGTTAGTTAAATATCCAGGTGAGAGGAATGGGGACCACAATTACATATATATATATACACCGTAAATGAAAACCATACTGAAGGGTAAACCTTGAACAAATAAAAAATGAAACTCAATCTCAAACTAAATCAACCATAAAAAACAACAAGGTGAATCATAAAAAAACTCATACACTTTCTTTTAAAAACCGGGCTGGAAAGTCACCTAAGATACACCTGTCCAACTTCTGATTAGGAAGTGTTTAGGGTCCACTAGTGTCTAGTTTTATTTTCATGAAAACATAGCCCACACTAGCATTGTCGAAGGCTAAGATCAATCCATGTTGACCATCTCCGTTTCGACATTAAATCCCCTCCACGAAAATGGGTGCCAAAGGGAGTATGTGACCCGTTGGTCACCAATCTCAGTCTATCGTCATTAGTGCACTAGATGCTCACAAGTAATCATAATAGAATACAAAAAAAAATCCAAACAAGTCAAACAAAACTAATATCGTAATATCAAAAACAGGCATAGAATTTCACTGACACTCATGTCTTAACTAATGGTGCAAACACATGCACAATAATACACTATACCTCTCAGTTTCAACCATAGTAAATCCAGTAAACACATAAAATTTGTAAAACAATAACATCCAAGCACAATTGTATATAATTCAAATTTCAATATGATTCACTATTTAAATTTGTTGAAAATAGTAAATCTTAATCAATCATTTTAAAACAAAACCAAATAAGTGTGAGGTCCCCACTCACCTGTGCGTAGCCTCAAAAAGACCAATCAACAAGCATAGCAGAAAACTAAACCACAATCCACACCAATCAATACAGGTCACAAGTTTGCATTACACACCAAATATATAATTACTATCTATACAAATCAGTACACAAAACGAGGCAAAATCGTATTTTTTTAAAAATAATCACGATTAATAAGCCTTCAAATTATATTTTTATCAACATATTATTATTTATAAAACCATAATTTATCATTTAAAACCAAAACACGTTTTACAAGAAAATCTTTGAAAGCTCATAACTCACAAACAACAAGTTAAATCAGAAAATTGATGATACCATTGCGTCTAGAACGTTGAAATTAGGTGACGAGGTCGAAACAGAAAACTAGGGTTTTGGGCGTCGGATGACAACGACAATGTGGAAGCACGTGGCTGGCTAGTGACCGGTTGGCGGCCGGAACTAGGGACGAAGCCAGAATCCTCTAAACTGCACAAAACCCAACCAAAATCAACATTCTATATACCAAATGAAAGCCTTCAACCCCAGGAATGTGTTTACGCAAACAAAACGGTGATTTTTCACCGAGCTAGGCTGGAAATCGACACTTTTCTTGTCACATCCTGGTCCTCAAAATTCACAACGTGACAACCGCTGTAAGCCTACTATACACATTGCTATCATATACAGCAATGCATACAATAAGCCTACAAGGCTAGAAAGAAATAATAAATAGCATAGTAGTAATAATATGAACAATCAATCATGCGACAGTGGATTTATTTATCAACAATGGTGCGGTCTTGAAAACACCAAATTATATTTTAACTTTATACTCTCCGAATTCTATAATAAATTATAACTTTCCAATTTACATAAATTGTTTATAATGTAATAATACAACCTAGGGGAATACAATGCCATGTACATATAATACTAGAGTCCATAATAGGAATCCCAACCTGACGATACACTATCCTCGATGAGTTGACTGTCTGACTAGGATGAAGACCACAGTTAGGGGTGTTCAAAAAGTCGGGTCGGGAATTCCCGTTCCCGAATTTTTCCCGATCATAATTTTTCCGATTTTTTCCCGACAAGAATTTTTCCCGTTTCCCATCCGTCCGAAATACGGGTCGGGACGGGAAAGCCATTTCCCGTTTCCCGTTTCTAGTGGAGCAATACTAACAACCTCAGAACAATTGAAGCCGCTATCAAATCCTGAATGATATACTCCAGGTAGTACAAGAACAAACTCCCCTGGAAACTGAATGCATCGGTAAACAGGAAGACCCTCAGACTTTAATGTAGATGTAGATACATATGGTTCCGTGGCCTGTAATCAAAACAAGTGTTAAATATACCCGTACAAGATGCACAAAAAAAAAGTTAAAAAAGGAAATATGACAACAAAAGACTTGACTAATCTAAAGGTTGGACAGGAAATTTGAAAAGACATAATGATAAGCAGCATGATTCGTGAAATCGCAGGTTTAAATCGGCCAAATAGCTAATGCAACATTAACACATGAAATCTCATCAAAAATTTCTGTAACATATCTTTCTGAATATCTCAATATAGGAAAAGAAAAGTGCAACCATCTCATGCTTCAAACTAATCAAAAACAAATTTTCATTGCACACCCATGTATAGATCTCCTTACTGACCATCCTGTTATGGAACCTTGGCTCTGTCACTGGAAAATGTGGTAGATAGTTCTTCCTAGAAGCCTCGTACTTGAAAGCATATCTTCCTGGGATGGAATACCATACTTTTGGGGAGCCCAAATGCGCGTAGCATAGAGTGTACAAGTGATGCTCTTCAACTTTCTGTCTTCCGAAGGTAGGTAAATGAGAAAACAAGAATAAGAGAGTAGTTGCTACTACCAATAGGAAAGCAATGACAGCTTTGCACATTCTTTAGCTTAAAGACTTTCCATTGCCATCATTGTAGCATATATAAGTTGCGGGAAGATCAATTTATTACAAGTAAAAGAAATCAATGAATCTTACCCAACAGAATGATGAGAAGCACATCCCTATTTTCAGACGAGGAACTAAAATATTAGAGGTTTTGAAACTTTCAAAAGAAAGCAGGGAACCCGGGAGCCTAGATACATTATTTAAGTTCCAACCAGAGTTCTGATATTGATCATCATCAGACATTTTATAAACTTCAGATTCCACAGGAAATACACTGCCAAAAACTCCACTATCCAGGTCACTGCAAAGCACCTATAAGAGCAGACCACAAAATGATAATATGGTATGAGGAAAGAATAAAGATATGGAAAACATATCCTCCAGAAGTAAAAAAGAGAAAGCACCAACATACCTCAATTTCTTCTGTAGGTTTCTCATTTACCTAGCAGTTCTTTTTTTTACGGGCTGCATCCAAAATAAAGAGCGAATCCATGAAATGGATGAGTATGCCATCCAAAACAGAGAAGCAAGATATTTTCAATGACTGGTTACCTGATTGAACCACATGCCTATATAGTAGTTTGAAGAGTTACCTGGCTTGAAGAAACCCAGCTTAAAGATCCCTCCAGCAGACACAATCGTATGATCAAACTTCAATCGGATTTTCCAAATCCAAGTCTGCAATATCTGTAAATACAATAATAAAGAATAAAAAAATAAACCAATTAGTATGATCAATCACAACAAACGCTATAATCAAAAAATATATATATTATTAGAAAACTAAATTACTAACCAGTCTCAAGCATTTCTATATCAGCAGGAGTTTCCTCCATGGTGATACAATGTGACACTCCTGGTAACCAATCTGCAGTGCAAATAAGCACTTGCACCAACTTAGGAGACAAAGAGCTCCTATATGGATCTAGTATTCTCCCACCAGTACTAAATGCAGACTCTGAAGCTACAGTTGAAATTGGGACAGCTAGTACATCACGAGCCATGGAGGATAATATAGGAAATCTAGCTGCATTCACCTTCCACCAATTAAGGATATCAAATTTGGGAACATCCTCCTCAACATCCTCAGTCATATACTTATCCAATTCCGACTTGCTTTCACCGAAGCTGCTTTCACCATGCTTAAGTCTTTTATACAAATTTTTCATCTCCTTTCTTTTTATCATTCTCCGTCTGTCATCATCATCCCATACATCTTCCATTGTTAAATCAATAGGAGAGGTTTCTTCACTACATTCGGAGGCTTTTTGGTTGGAGGCAGAGGATTGAGAGAACATGGCATCACTGTAACCTTTGAACAACTCAAAAATTGTATTCTTAATTTGCATCCAAATATGCTCTCCTACTATCTCACCATATGCTTGCTTCAATGAAAACTCAACAAAACCAAACTTATTCCTAGGATCAAGAATTGCAGCCACAAAGGTAAGAATATTGCATTTATCTATATCTCCCCAATACTTATCAAATTTAAGTTTCATGTTTTGTGCCATTATACTGAAATCTTGATCCGAACTAGAAATCCACTGATTCAATAATGTGAAAACATTAAGGATTTCATCCAAATATGCATTGCATGTCACATAAGATGTGCCAGACACAAACTTAGTTAAGGCAGTGAAATTACTTAGACAATGGCATAACTTCCTAGCTGCTGTCCAATCCCCCGCTTCCGGTACACCAAGCCAATCATCTTCAGCATTCCGATCTCTATCAAATGTTTCCATATCAAGTCTGAAGTTGTCATCAACCTCACTGAACCTCTCAAAAACAGACTCAAATTTAGAAGCTGCTTTTAGCATCATGTAGGTGGAATTCCATCGAGTTGGTACATCCAAGGTCAACAATGCCTTGGTTGAAAGTCCTTCTGCCTGTACACATTCTTTAAATCTCTCCAACCTTGTTGGGGATTGCCTTACATATCTTACTGCCCTTCTGATCCTGTAAACTGCTTTTCCACTGAATTTAAGTCCATCATTGACAATCAAATTCACAATGTGGGCAATACATCTCACATGCAAGTATTTACAACCCAATATGCTACCTTTCCACCTGCATAATTTTTTCTTCAATGAAGATACTGCAACATCATTAGCAGAAGCATTATCCATTGTGATAGTAAAGACCCCATTGATTCCCCACTCTAATAAGCATTTTTCTATAGCAGATGCTATCTTTTCCCCTTTGTGACTCCCTATAGGACAAAAATTAAGAATTGCTTTCCGCAATATCCATTCATCATCAATGAAATGGGCAGTGAGGCTCATATAGTTCGTTCGCTGGTTGGAAGTCCAAGTGTCAGTTGTTAGACAAACCCTCTGACAATTGGTGCTCAAATACTTCTTTAACTTCTTCTTCTCTTCAATGTATATCTGAACACAATCCCTTGTTACAGTAGACCTAGAAGGACATCGAAACCTGGGACATGATGCTTTCATTACATTCCTGAAACCTTTTGCCTCAACAAATCTGAAAGGCAACTCATCAGTGATTATCATTTCTGCAATTGCCTTTCTAATTGCCTCATTATCAAACCTGAATGTAGTAACAGTTGTCTTTCCACCCTCAACACCATCAGAAAAAACAAAGTCGATCTGTGATTGATTCTTCAAGGCATTCTTCTTAACACAGTTATTACTGTGATATATTATGCCAGAAGTCCCATGCCTCTTTGGATCAGCCTTAATCTCCTTGCTGCAATGAATACACCGAGCTATAACCTCGCCCGATGGTTGCACTATCTTGGTAAAACTCTCCCAAGCTATTGACGACTTACTCTTATTCTTTCCTTGATTCAATACAATATGATCCATACCACTGTTGCTCTCTGCACTATTACGATCATTATCTCTCATTTCTTGGATCTCAGGTAGTTGTATTCTTTCCATAAACGGTGAAGGGACGGTTGATAATATAGGAATATCATCATTGACAGCTTCCTCAACTATAGGAGTAGATGCAGATGCAGCTGAACTCCCCATAATTGATTGAGAATGTGAAGAATGTGATGAACCATCCACGACGATTTTGTTAAACATCATTGACAACTTAACTGAAATTAAGAAATATAGTATATACAGTTAAAAATAAAAATTTTAAAAAATCAGATCTTGCGAAATATTCACATAAATGAACGAGGGAGAGGAAAATCACAATCGACATTTTAAACAAGGAAAACAAGATGCAGTAAGAGTAAGCAGTCATCAAAAGCAACAAACGGGAACAATTGCTGATTTATCAAACTGCGTATCATAGATAGAGCACATAAACACAGAATAAGGTTGGAGGATTAGGTAGGAAAATAACATGTATTTTGGGTTGGGCTAATCCAATTTAGCTACAGTGACCTAAAACTCCCCATTCATTTTCGATTGATTAGTACGCTACTTTTCAAACAAGAATAGTTAGTGAGTCTAAGCAACAAGCAGGACAAGGTCCAAGCTGCGGTTAATAACCAATGACCAAACTCATGAGGTTAATAATTGGACTTGGAGAAAGCAAATTACACTCATCGAAGACGTGCAATAATGTCAGTTGCAAGTGAGGATTAATAACTAAACTCTAAGTTAACTTTGGTCAAGTTTGAATCAGAATTTTGAAGGAAAATAAAACAATAAATTAGACTGAAAGATTCTATAAGCAGTTCATGCATAGACCAAGCACTAAATCATATGATTATGCGAAATTCTAAGACATGGGGGTTAACACAATCCATTGGTGGAAAGAAACTAATTACAAAACATACAAAAATTTTTAAATCAACAATTGCTAACAATGTGGAGCAGACCTTGTGATAGTTGGCAGCGTAGCTACAATCCCGGCACAAGCATATATGATAGGAATCAAAGTCCTGGGCTTGTTTTTGCGGAGCCACATTAGAGATCCCAATGCAGCAAGGGATATGCTCAAAACCTAGATTCACAAGGGAGAAAACAGAAAATATCACTCCGGAACAAACAATCAATTTCAGAGAATAGCCCTCTTTTATCAAGCTACAAATTACAGTTCTAATTCCAGTGGTCATACAAGATAAAGAAAGAATTAACATCAAGTAAAATCAAACATTATCATCCAGAAAACAAGCATACCAGGTTTGCATTTGCTTCAAGGCCCTGTACAATATAGTCCCAAGTAAATTCAAGTCCTCTAGCTCCCACCCAAAGAGGTGCCAGTCGATGCAACACAGAGTCAGCAAAAGCCCACCCTGTCAAACATAGAAACGGTGTTTTTTCCTTTGAGGTAAAAGATGAAATATCATAACTAACACTGTGTCAAATAAATATCATGGAGCAGGGCTTGCATGAAAGTTTACTCCAATTTTCATGATTAACCACAGAAATTGTAAAATAGTTACATTCGACACTACTGTAAACTCAGAGAAATAGTATATATTTGTCAAATAGAACTTTTACAGCACAGGTTTCTTAATAAGATACATTCTTTGATGCAAATTAGAAAAAGAACAACAATGCAATGCTTGGATTAACAAGAAAGAGTATATGGAAATTCCTAAATTGTTCACAGAATGAATTGGACGGATGCTTCGCTGCTTTCTCAAAACTGACAAAAAATAAATCAAAGAACAGTAAACAAAAAGACCGAGACAAGCGAAGTGGATACCCACCAAGACCAACAGCTTGAAATTTATGATTTTGGGAAATGTTCCTGTGAGTCAACTGGGTCAAAGCAAAGTAAAGCCCAGCCACATCTATAAACCCAATTAGAGCTTTCAACAGTTCCTGTAATTGATGAACAAGTAACAAACACAAACATAAATACAAACACAAACAAAGATTGATCAGAAAGAACGAACGAAAGACCAAATATATTACAAAATTGATGACTAGAAGTACCTGGTACGGATCGAAGCTATCATTCTCGGACACCTTGAGAAAAGTCGCCAAACAAACCAGCTGTAAAGACAAGCGATTTAACCCTACAGATTCAAATAAGAGGAACAAACAAAGCTTCGAACTTATATAATTTCACACGCAAATAATCACTAACCTTTACTATTACTGTTAAAAGGTAAACAAGAGCGGATTTAATTGAAGTGCCAAGCTGTGTCGTATTCCGACCTTACCAAAAAAAAAAGCAGATCAAAATCGAAACATAAAATTGACTTGGACGTTTTATGTAATGAAAAGAAAAAAGGAGAGACAAGGAGAGGCGAAGTACAGGGTCAATTTGCGATGTGCTTCTGTATTGTTTGTTCTGATTTGGGGAAATAATAAATCAGAATTCTAATTAAATTAATTATATAATAATTAAATATATTTATGTTCACTGTTGTCGGGTCGGGAAAAGTCGGTAAATTTCCCGACCCGACAATATAGGTAAATTTTTACCGAATTAAAATTCGGGAAAAATTTTTTCCTTCCGATTTCGGACGGGTCGGGAAGGGAAATGGTGGACACCCCTAACCACAGTCGTATCTACTTTTCCAATTCTTGGTCAAACACGAGATCTGGCAGAAACCTATTAGGTGAACGGATGGGAAAACAAACATAATAATTCGCATACAATCATGCACTAGCATAGTGACATGCTGGCACACATTTAAAGCATCAATGAGTCAAACAAACACAGTCAAAGTCAAAAGATGCAACAATTTCGAAACACTACAGACATTGAAGACCATGATTGGGCCGACAATAACTCTCAGCCCATATAGATCCTGGGAATGGACTGAGATTCGTCAGTGGCACTTTATATGACTCCTCGCCTCTATCCTCTTGTTATCTCGTATGATAATTTGGTATGTCCGATAGAACTTGCATAACACTTGGCCTAGACCACTGATGATGCCAGGGGAAATAGGTGATGGTAGCTCCACCTATACGAACCTCACATTAAGAATTTCTGTCATACATTTAGTTAGCGTAATTATATAAAAATCTCACCCTCCTTATGACTCCCTCATCATGTTCATACCTCACTACCATATTCGGAGAGTTCTTAAGAGTTGCACGGGTCACCCCATGCTACTGCAATGCATAATTCATCTCACAACTTCGGATGCCACTCGGTGTGTCATTCACACTTCAATAATGCATTTTCATATCAAGCATAACAATCCTAGGCACACAATGCATTCCTTCGTTTTACTATTAACATATATCTCAATTAAACATGCATATGATTTCCTGTAATTATTTTATTATATTATCACTCTTAGCAAAATAATACGACCATGCTAGTGATTTAAGCAATTAATTAAAAGAATCCGTCCACTCACGGGTTTTCCAACATTCGAAATGTCTTTACTTGTTTCCTGGATTGTTTTCTCGAGATCTTGCATTCGTAGTGATATCCATGTCATGCCCTAGACCTCGAAGATCACGCGTGACACCTCTCCGTAAGCCCATCATACATACTGCTACGACATATGACAATACATACAATAAACCTACAAGGCTAATGGTATAAATTAAAGCAGAGATAATTATTAAAAGCATTTATCGATATATTAGGCAGTGGAATTACAAGGAAGAAACGATGATGTCCGGGTATCATCGAACAATATTGAATTTATCTAAAAGTAGCCAGGACTTCATTAATTACATTGACTCAAATAAATTTAAATACTCTAGCAATTAATACCCAGGAATCAACCAATTACATTGGCTCTAGTATGATCAGACACTCTAGGGGAAATACCATGAATAAAATGCTCCTTAGGATAACCTCGAGTTTGACTAATCAATAGTCGTTCGTCTCTCGCCATGCCCGAGAATGAGCTCCTATTCGTTATTGGCTAACCCTACACACATGCTAATATTCTAACAGAATCCTGCCAGCTGAGCAGATGAAAAAAACATACAAAGTAATTCACATGCAATCATAACATAAGTCAAGGAAACATGCTGGCATTTAATGAATTGAAAAATTCGTATTTTGACTTATGCGATCACATTCATAAACAATACAATAAGAATATGACTCACAGCCATAATAGATGCAACACACACAATTATTTAGAGCACACATGACCGTGATTTGGGCTTGGCAATATCTTCCAGCCTGTCCGGGTCAGGGACAAGACTAGAGTTCGTCAGTGGCACTTTAATCTCATTATCTTTTCATTTATCTCATTATTACATACATTAGACAAATCCATGTCAATTTAATTGCCTAGCCCGATCCACTGACGATGCCAATGTGTTAAATGATGGTAGCTCTACCTAATCAATCCCCACACTGCAAGATCCTGATTAATAATTTAATTAACATTAAAATAAACAAAACTGATTCCAACCTTATTACCTCGTGATTGACATCTTCACACCACACTACCAAACCCGAAGAGCTCTCAACTGTTGCATAGGTTACCCTATGCAGACTCGATGCATACCTCAATGCCGATGACGATTCTCAGATGTACCCGATGTATTCATGCATATCAATATTCCTCAAAGTGCTGCCATTGTAGGAGTCCACCTACGCACAACGATCCCACATTCTTAATAAACCATTCATATATCATAATAACACTTAAAATAATGTGTCAAACTCCTTAATTCGACTTGTTTCTACCCGATAATCGACATGGGACTGAACTGGGTGATTTTTCTATTTTTCCTTAATGTTCTGAATTTTGTTTGATTTAATTGACCTATCAAATCAAATAAAATTCATGCAAATTTGATATCACTAGACTCCAAATTAAATCTAGTATTTTCTATAATTTTTCCAGATTTTTCTCAATTTTCTACTATTTTTCTCCAAATTTTATCTATTTTCTAGCTATCTTTCCTCTTTTTTTTAATTTATTAATTTTCAACCAATAGAAAAGAGCCATGTGGCAGCGTCTAATGCTGCCAGGACTACCCGAAGCTCATTTCGGGCCTCCATGTCTCACCCTCAGAATGTGACATGCATGGCCCAAACCTACACGTGGATCATCCCTAGGCTGCCACTATGCATCCGAACCTCAGGTTCAGACACCCCTGTCCGACCTAATGAATGACACATTGCCTGCGTATGCAAGCGACACGTCGTTCCCTACCATGGTCGAACGATCTGTCACACAAGACATCCTTGACATCCTTGGACGACATGTCGTCCGATGTCGTCTTCTACCTCTCACCCTGCACTGTAACCCGTCTGAAACCATCAAACCCTAGACTCCAAAAATCCTATACACGTTCAATAGCCCATAAAATATAACCAAAAGGAAGTTTCAAACATTCCGAACATAACCCGACTACAATCATTCAATCTCGCAAACTAAAACGACAAATTTCAAGGAAAAGACGGAGGTTTTGGGAGTGAAATCCAAGCCCGAGGTGTTCATGTGCCAAGAATTTGAAGATCTCGCCACTTCACTCGTTCTCCGGTCAAAGGCGGTGGTAGGGTCAACTATTCTAAATTCTTCGACGAGACGACGTCGTTTTGCTGTAGTGCAAAATGACGTCATTTCAAAGTGAAACAATGTGCTCGGGAGAAACCCTCCTGAGCATCAAGATGATAGACTTGCTTGTCGTTTTGACTATATCCTAATATATTAATATAATATTATATTTGATATAATAATAATATATTCTTTAAATACTAAAATTAATGTAAAATCCTTAATAATTCATATATATCCCCGAAAAACATACCAAAAATTCCTATAAGTTTCTTGTAATTAGTATTATCCATTAAACCAATAATCATATTTTTTATAAATACAAATTTACTAAAAATCAAATATGATCATTTTTCCTTATAAATTAATAATTTCAAATATACTTCCAAATATTCTTCAAAAATGTATATATCCTAAAGTACAATCAATAGACCATTCCAGGGTCCAAGAATCCCAAAATTATTATTAGAGCCTCATTTATTATTTTTCAATCATAATTAATAATTATAAAAATTTTAAAAAATAAATATCTTCATAAAAAAAAACTCCCCTATTTCACCTCTTAAATCAAAAGTCAATCCTAGTTCATGGGCTGAGACCCACTAATCTCGTTGGTCCTCAGATGGGCTTCTTATAGATAAAATTTTCGGGTCTTCACATCCTTCCCTCACAAAAATTTTTGTCCTCAAAACTTAGTTACATAGGGATTTCGATCATCATAAGGACCTCATGTACACTAATTCACGATCATATTTGTAGTGTCCACTGTATACCTTCCATATCCCTTATTTATTATAATCACACCTTGCCGATAGTTCCCTATTTCTATACTCATAATTTAGAGCATGATGCCCAATCACGTTCCCTTGATGCTTAATCAATCAACTAAATCGTTCTATCATACTCAATGATATTACTATAATCATATACTATCACCAATCCTATCAGGTCATAAATTTCATAATCCCTTAACCATAAAAATTTCATTCGGGCAATCCTTTCAGCCTTACACTGTTTTAAGAACCTGTTCCAGGTTCCTTTTTAGCAATATCACCATTGATTAACTAAAAATTAGTCTCATCAAAATCAACTCTAAATACTATTCCATTCACAACACCTTGTTTTCGCTATACAACTCCATTCTCATCTTTGATTCCATCAATCAATTTAAAACTTAGTTCTTCAAACTCATAACATTTTAATTCACATTTCATCTTAGTAACTTATATCAGCCAATTCGGCACGACAAAATAAATATCGTATCAAAATTATTCTCACACTATGAGATATAAGTTCTTACTATACTTTCTTCTTTACTATCAAGATAAATCAAATTCTTTTAATTTTCTCCCAATTCAAGACAACCGATGACTTAGTTGTTTTCAATACTTAAAATCAAGTAAACCATCAAAATCATATATGTTCGATTATCAACCATAAAAATTTTCATCCGAATTAATTTGAATTTCTTTCACTATTAAGGAATAGCTACAAGACGACCTGTAAAATTTGGCGAAACCCTAATTCCCAAATCGTCAAATACACCATAACCGTGATGAAGCTCAATAAAAACTAGATAAAATCGAAGCTCACATCAAAACGAACTTAACCCACAGTCTCATATCAATTTTTCATCAACTAAAACTATAGATTTCAGTAGATAGTGTACCAAATCGTCCGACAGCCTCTTGCCATGATTTTGGTGGCCGAGTGAAGCTGGGGAGGAGATGCTTTGATCCATGCTAGTGGTGACGAGTTGCGATGGCAAAACAGAAGCTGCAATTTCTGGAGTAGTCGGTCGAGAGAGAAAACAATGAGAGAGAAAACAGCGAGAGAGAAAAAGAAGAAAGAGAAAGAAAGAACAGGAAAGAACAAGAAAGAACAATAAAGAACAAGAAAGAACAAGAAAAAATCAGTTTTATATTAAACCTAAACCAAAACGACATCGTTTTCGGTTTCGTAAAAAAAAGTCGTTTAAGCCATTAATAAAATAAAATTATTAAATTTAAATATTAAAATAATCCAAAAATTACCTTAAAACTTTAAAAAATCATAATAAATAGGACATAAGTCTAAAAACTATGAAATTCACCAAAAAAATCCAGAAAAATCATATCTTTCCAAAAAACAAAAAATTATAATTTTCTGACCAATAAATATTTAATTAAAAATAAAATATTATTTAAAAAATAATAAACTAAAATACTTAAAAATCACAATAACACACTTACACACAATCCATCACAAAAATATTACAAAAAGAAATTACGAGATTATACCTAAGTATAAACACAAAAAAAATGGGGACTTACATCCCACCCTCTTTAAGAAAAGTTTCGTTCCGAAACTTTCCTTAAAGTGCAACAACAAACAACAATATATTATCAATCACATTCATAATATCCACAAAGCAACCACAATATCTTCAACTCAACAATATCCACAACACCATAGATATCCTCCACCACCACATTACCATTCAACATAACAACAATATCAACAAACACAACAACAATATCAACAAACATAACAACAAACATAACAACAATACAAGCATAAAGGAAAAACAAGAAATATACTCAAAGGAAACAGAAAACTCACCCCAAGCAAAAAGCTGAGTGAATCTCTCCTCATCTCACCCTCAGTCTCAGTCTCCCAAGTCTCCTTGTCTAACCGGAGACTCCTCTAAAGCACCCACACCATAGGAACGGTCTTGTTCCGCAAGATTCTCTCGGATCTGTATAGGATGGATACTGGCTGTGTAGGATAGAACAAATCCTCTACTATCTCCAAAAGTGGTGCCTCCAACACATGATTGGGATATGGGATGTACCTCCTCAACATCGAAAAATAGAACATGTTGTGTATTCTCTCCAACTCTGGAGGTAAATTAAAACTATAATTTAATCTATTTTATTTTTTATTATATTTTAAATAATAATAAAATTGTTATAAAAATACTTTTTTTATAAGAGATTATAATTTTCAAGAGTAGGACCTGAACCTAAAAGATTCTTTTATTTGAAGAGCTGAATATTTGATGTGACAAAAGTGTGTACTATAGGAATGACAAAAGTGTGGCACTGTTATTTCCTGTAACAGTGCCACTGTCATTGTTTGGATCTGTGGTGCAATGAAGTTGTTTTTATTCTTACATACAGTGTCTTAAAGGTCGTGTTTGCATACCTATTGACCCAGAGAACTGCGGTAAAATATTATTTTAACTCATGGTTCAGGCTGACAAACTATTCATACACTGGAACGCTTTTCTAACTATTCAAGAGTTGTTTTTAGCCTTACTTACAATTGGCTGCTCTCCATTTTCTGATATTTTATTGATTTAAAGATATATTCTTATATACTCTCTTACTATTATTTTGAGTATTTTAATATTGATGATGACTTTTGTCATTAAATAAATAATTTTACCATTCTTTTAATTTGTTTATCATATAATTTTATTTTTTACTGCGATTTTATTTATTTTAATACGAATTGACTTAATAGGATGTGTACATAATAAAATATTCATTTAATAAATATAGAAATTCATAATATTATTTTATTTTAGATTTATAACAATTCTTAATTTAATTAAAGAATAACTGCTAAGGAAAATTATAAAGGTAATTAAAAATAAAATAGACTAAATTAATTTAAACAGTAACAAAATATAAACTCTTACAAAAGAATTTACTTAATATTTGCAAATCCTTGATGTAATAAGGCTTCCTGTCTGATCTTTTACTGACTAAAATCGCGAGTGTTTGAAAAAAGGTCGCTGCTTTTGCTGCCGAGTCGAAAGAGACGGATTCAACCCTTCCCCTAACTTGGTCCTTTCTTTTTGTTACTCTTGACTCAAGTACAACTTAAGAATCCTCTGTAAGACTAGATTTACAATCAGTTAGGTTTGTTTACTAAAAGGATTCGAATTTCAAGATCTTGTTCAAATAACGGCGCTGCTTTTCCTTTTTGAAGTAAATGTAAGTTGGCTTCTACTGATTGGTGGGTTAGATTCGAGTTTTATGCTTGTTTGTTTGTGGTCAGGAGAGAAAGAAGGAAAGAAAATGTCTCCGTCACGGTCCGCTGAGGACCTGTGGGAGCGCTTAGTCCGCGCTGCGTTGAGGCGGGAAAGAACGGGGACTGATGCGCTTGGGCAGTCTGTTACCGGTGGCATTGCCGGAAATTTCCCTTCTTCGCTTCCCAACAACACAGATATTGATCACAATTTGACAGCTTCGGATGAAGTTCAAGATGAGGACCCTAATGTTTCGCGGATTCGTGCGTATATTCTTACCTTCATCATTCTTTAGTTTGGAAGTTTATACTTGGTTGGTCCCATATGGCTTCCCAGGTTAAAGTGTGGAAGAGTGTTTTGGAGTTCGTGAAATAGTTTGTTAATGGTTTAGGTTAGATATTTAAATCACGAACTTGAGGCAAGATTTAGCACTGCTTGCCAATTGCCTTGCCTTGCATTACAATTCGTCAGCAAACTAATTAATGTACTTTAATTATCATTTAAGTGCAGCACGCAAGCAAGGTTATTCTCTTGCACAGAATCTGGATCCCAATAGTGAAGGAAGAGGTGTCATCAAGGTATGTTCTAGTATATGAAGATTGAAGAATTAGTTCATTATTTCTTTTATTAATCTTCCCTATGGAGAGTGAGTCAAGTTTTTGAATGTTACTTTTCTATCCATGTTGTCTATAAGCAGAATCTTTGCGTCACCTTTTCTAGGATGTATGTATTCACCACATAATGGAATTTATGTTTTTGTACTCGGACAGTTGGAGGTTACTTTCTCCTTCTGCTATTTATGGGGGTTTCTTTCTTAATTTTTTTTAATATTACTCAGCTACCCATTTTCTTAGATGTTTGATATTTATTTTGTGGTTTCTGCAGGGAGTAGCTGGGCAACAAAAGTCTCACGGGTCTATAAACCCTAATTCTTCAAATAAACATCCTGTTTCCAGGCATCAGAAATCTAATCCTAAGCGCAACCCAAATGGCGCTCCCTATTTCCCTTTATCCTACCCTTACCAGCCGTCCATGCCACCAGTTTTCCATGCTATGGTACCTCAATCGCACATCGCCATCCCTGGCTATGCTTACCCACCTAGTCCCGCTCCTTTCCCCAATGTTGAAACTCATTTGGTAAATTCTGGATCTGAGTATTCCTCCATGCAAGCATATGTTCCACCTGTTAATGTTCAGCCTTATTCTATGGGAGATCCCAATGGCCTCAACTTTCCAAGTATAAGACCTAATGGTCAAGATTCTGCTAGCCATTTAAATCCTTCGTGGCATAGTCAGCAGGCATTTGGCTCCAGAGATAACATCCCGCTGCCACAGGGTATGGGACCGCGACCTCTAATGAGGTCTCCTTTATTTGCTCCAGCTCCTGGGTTCATGGTTAGCCCAGCATTTCCAGGTAATCATTTCATTCCATCCCAATTGTGGGGATAGGATTTGACCATCGTTCTATTAAAATGTCATTTTTATAATTGCATGCTTATTTTGTCACTATAATTTTACTAATTTGTAATGTTAAATTATTTTTGTCTCAACATTGTTATCCTGCATACAGGAACTCCCATATGCTATGTTCCTTTTGCACCTCCGGACTCTCTAAGAGGACCTCCTCCTCAATTTGTTCCACATCCTCTCAGCCCAGGAGCTCCAGTGCCTCCTCAAGGCGTAGAAGCTTTGAGGGCTAACGTAATAAGACAAATAGAGTATTATTTCAGGTCAGTGATTTTGCAAAGTTACTGAACTTTGGTATCTTCAGTACTCTCATTGTTCATTTGGTTTTTGAGTCTGTGAGAGAGAGTGCGACTGTGTTTTATATTTTGAATGCTGAGGTAGAAAAGGGGAAAATTTGACTTGGGATTCCACTGTTTTTTTTTAAAATTTTTTTTATCAATGCTGTTAGCTGTCATGGTATTATTTTTCTTCTAGAGAATAATATGGCTATAGCTGGTTAAGTAATTTACTTGGTCATTTTAGATCCTGTATTGGCATTGTTAATTTTCACGGTTCTGGTTATAGACGTGGGATTGTGCCTGCTAGAATGCTAATAGAGATCCTTAACCCTAAATGTAATGCCTAGTTATGAGTGCTCTAATTGGATGCTTGTTTTGTTTCCTGAAAAAATCAATCTCATTTTATATCAGCAAATCGAATGAAATGAATTAGTTCTAACAAGCTAACATCCCGAGGAAGGAGCTCCTAAAATAAGCTTAAATCGTCTTAATTACTCAATTAAGGAATTTTAATATCCCAAAGATTGCTAAAGGCCTATTGAGGCTTAATAGGTTACCTATAACTAGACGGAGAGGTGAAACAAATTCAGACAGAATCAGAAATCAGGCAAATAATAACAGCCTGTGAGAGAAATACATGCTCAAAGATCCTCCGATTCGGAGTCTTCCAAAATTGGTACACATAGCTCCTACACAGCTGAGAATTCTGCAAATAGACTTTCTTTTTTGCAAGTGAGAAACAGTCCCAAGCAAACTCAGTGTTTCCAATCAATGGTAAGTTTATGAAAGTGACTTTTTTGTGCAGTTTAGAAAACCAAATAACTGCACATAGTGCTGACATAATCTGCCACTGTTGTAATTTACCCTTGTCTGATTTAGGATGGCCATCCATGCAAATCTATCTTGAGGGATGCAGAAAGGATTGAAGAAAAATTCAGTTTTCTTTCATATTCTTGTTTTGACTAATGTCCATGGTCTATGAAAATAAAAAACACCTGATACTGAAAATGTATACATAAACCTATTATTCCTATTATAAGGCATAATTTGGGAAGATTGAACACAGTTTTGTGTTGCCGAAACTGCAGAAGATCTTCAGACAGATTAGTTCCAGGAACTCTCATAAATAACAGTGCGTACCTGTTTTGAAAGAGGAATTTAGTAGCAAAGATCTACTGCCAAGAAATTAGATCAGCTGACACACCCAAATGGCACCAGTGACCCACCAGAAGTAAATGTCCTTACAATTCTTGACAACACAGGGGGAATATTTGTGAATTATGTCTGTACTTGATCAACCTTTTCAAACACCATGAAACATTACCTAGGAGGTCAACCATCCAAAACATAATTTTTATTACATATTGGTGCACCCATGCAATTGAAAAGACCTTTCTTATAAAAGGGCCCAAAATTTTACATAGCACATGCTATATCCATTCTGTAGTTTTCTAATAATTAAGCCCCCTTTACTGCTTCGGAAGATGAACATCTTTCCAAGTAACTTGTGTTTTTTGTTTTTGTTTTCCTTTTTAGCTACCATTCAAATAACCACCACACAGTCCTGAACTGCATAGTCTCCTTATTAAGCCAATAATGCTGAATGTTATATAGTACTGAGTTATATGTTAAACACATCTGACAAATGAAAAAAATCTTGTCTTCCCTCTGTTGATTGTACTGGTTATCCTGTCTTCAAGCAACTTACATTCCATAGAAGAAATCCTACCAGACATCAAAGGAAGGCCCAAATGGCAACCTACCAATATTAAAACCAGAAATGAAAGCCAGATGTTCAACATATGATGGAGTGACATCTCAGACAAAAAGACCGGACTGGACTTGAATGCCATAATGCGTAGTGAACTTTAGTAAGAGTTTGCAATGAATTAGCTCGAACATTTGTTAAAACAAGAACATAACAGGTGTTAGATGTACTGAAGCACATGCAGGGTAATAGCCTGGAAAGGCCATTAATCACCCATTAAACTTGATAGAGAAATGTGGAGATGAATAACAGGCCTCCACTAACTTTACAAAATGACAAAGGAAGCTCATAGCCACAAAGTCATTCCTGAAAAAACTCCCAGCAGAATCAAATGCCTTCATTAAGTCTATCTTAAATGATGCTAGGCTTGAGTCCCTTTCTAGGATAATTATGTACTAATAATGGGCAAGAAGAGTGTTATCAGATATCTTCCTCCCATGAATAAATGCAGATTGATTTAGACTGATAATTCTATCTAAATGCAGTGAATATGGATTGCATTAATTGGACTATTAATATGTCCAATTTCTTTAGAACAAGGGTAATTGCAGTAGCATAAGTGCTTTTGAGCTTTAGAAACTTCATCTCCAATAATAGGCCAAGCTTCTTTAGAAAACTCTGCCGTCTAACATCTGGAACAAGGATTTGTTCAACCCAATGCTCATCATTCCTTCACTTCTTTACTCAATGCTCTTTTGAGTCACCTAGAAGAGGATTTAATGAACTCAGTGGAGTTCTTAATTTGTCTACCCTTAACGGGATAGAGTTGGTATTACCTTGGTTCAACCACTGTGTTCTAGAATCTTGACAAAGGATAGCTGCTTCTGTATTCTTAAGACAAGTAATATGAAATAGAGTACTCAGAAGCAATAGTATCAGATATTACATTGCCAGAAAATTAATATTGCTGGACAAAAATAAACGCATTCTCCAAAAGCTCAATTTTACTATGAATCCTGAGAAATTTGCACTCTGTAATCTTTTAAACCTAGTCCTGAGCATCTTCAACCTCTGCAGTATAGAACGTGGTAAACTCCACAAACAGGGATATCTAAACAGAAGCAACAACACCTAAGAAATCCAAATGATAAAACTGGATGTTAAAAAATTTAAAATGCTCCTAATCCTATCAGTTTTGACAGGAGGAGCATAGAGCTCTGATAATAAATACCAGAGGGACTGAAATTAACTTTGTATTGGAAGATAGCAAATTCTAATCCGCAAGGACTCTGTCTAGCTTTTTGTAAATAGGAGAATCAGCTTGGTTATTGCACTGGTTAAACAGGACCAATATAGTTTAAAATACCAGCACTCTAGATACATCAAAAAAATTCTTCAATTTATGAAAATTGATACCCAACAGTCAGACTCGAAACAGTAGGATGTTACAATCACCCACCAAACACCAAACATGAGTCACAACTCTAAATGCTAAGCCTCAGTGAACCAGGAAAATTTCAGCTATCTGGTCTGACTCTTATTGCTACTATAAACAAATGTAAGATAGCAGGAACATCCATGAAAGAAAATATGCTAGAAACATTGAATAAACTGATCACAATGTTCGATGACAGTCAAGTTAATACATGGCTTCCAAAGCAACCATATGTGATCATGATCAGATAAACAAAAGGAAAAACTTCACATTATTATTATTATTATTTACTAAAGAAAAAACTTCTATGAACTAAATCAGTGTTGTGAATATGAATACTAGTTTCAAATAAACATACAATACTGCACCAGATTGATATACTTTTTTGATAACTTCACCTGGTTTAAGGGAGTCATTCAGACCCTAACATTCAAGCCAGCATATTTATCCAGGAGGAGAACTCAACTTTTTTTAATATCAGTACCACCTTTGTTCCTTCTTCATTTTGAATTAGCTTTTTTCGTAGCTAAAGTAACTCCCTGGCAGCTGCTTGAGGTAACCTCAACTCCCTTGAAGATTGCTGACTCATTAAAGAGGTTTCACTAGCAGAATTTTAGTCAGAGAGAAAAAAGTGAGAACAATAGTAACTCTTCAATTTGATTCCTATCTTAGAAATTATTTTTTTTACTTAAAAAGTAGCACCATTTAGTTACATTCTATGACAGAAAAATTGGCAACATGTGTTTAATGCAATATTTTTGACCGGCATGTATAAGGTTATTTTCCATTTAAGGCTTTATGGGCATGGAAACTAGAATTGGGCAAACAGTTTTATAGTATACTTTTCTATTTTGACAGAAGAGCTGAAAATTTTGTCTGGCTAAGTCATCTTTTTATTACTTTTAGTCTTGTTCTTTACTGTATTACTGGCTTATGGCAGTGATGAGAATCTGAAGACTGACCATTTCCTCAAATCATCGATGGATGACCATGGGTGGGTTCCTATATCTACCATAGCTAAATTTAATAGGGTATGTTTTAATGTTTTTCTAGTATTCTGATCTGGAAAGCTTGGATTTGTGCAAAGTAACAATTATGATTTTAGCTAATTGTTCTGATGTGCAGCTGTTTAATTTCTTTCCTTGGTCAAACTTATTGAAAATATGCCATTTAATTTTGTACCACAGGTCAAGAAGATGACTACTGACATCCAATTTATTGTTGATGCCCTGCGAAATTCTGGTGCATTAGAAGTGCAGGTGTTTCTTTCACTTGTACCATTTAATTTTGGCTTGGATGGAGCGAAAATTTTGTATTACAATTCTAGAATACATCTAGAGAAAATAGTTTCCAATATGCACTTGGCTACTTGTTTGTTGCTTGAATTCTTTGGTAATTTATGAGCTGAAATACCCACGCTGGATGTGGATATATTCGGAAGGACTTGAATTTTCTTGCTCTTTGTTAACTATATGATCTATGTCTTCTTCACAGTCTCATTTTCTTTCTTGAGATCTGGCTTGGAGATCTGCATCAAGTAAGAAAATTTTGGAAGTTCTTTCCAAGATTTTCTGATTGTGGTCATGTTTTTAGAAAATAAGCTCCATTTGTAGGCGTATATGTGCATGGGTTCATGGCCTAATGTTTCTATAAAGCTTGGGTTGGGTCTTTACATCACTAACCTGGCAGCCTTAAGTTCATGAACTAGCAATGCAAATCAACAACGCTTGGGGGAGTCTACTCTCTTTTATAACATCTACAATTTCAACAGCATTGATTGGATTGCAGTATGAAACTGATAAAAGAAGTCTATTTCCCGTTATTTTCTCTACCCTCCAATGTTATGGCCTCCACTGACATCCATCTTATATCAATAGGATGATAAGATTCGGAAACGTGATGAGTGGTCAAAGTGGATTCCAGCTTCTACAAAACATGCACAATCTCTGAAATCTCATAATTCAGAGAGCCAACAGATGGAAAATCCCAACGAAGATATGACAAAGCATACCTCTGAAGGATGTGCTGAATTATCTGTAAGTAATACAGATGCTGTTAACAAGACATTGTTGAATGAAGATGCTAAGGAGCTGGTCCTTTCTGACAAAAAGGAAAACAAAAGTACGTTTTATTTAATACTGAAAGCAATCATGTGGCAGCATGACTAGTTTTTTTCTTTTCTTTTTCTGTGGAAATTTCTTCCTTACTCATTTAAGATCTCAGATCTTGGCCCTAGTGAGACTACTCCCTTCTCAGATTATTCCCATGGAACTGAACTCACCAAACAAAGCTGTGATGGAAGTGAAGGCATGAAAATGTCATTGGATATGAATGCACAGAATCTTGGTGATCTTTGTGCTGACTTCTCCAACACATTTATGCTTGATGAAGAACTAGAGGAACATAAAACCCTGAAGAGTGATCCTTTCTCTCCAGCTAGAAGGTACTGGATGCTATTGTTACTTCCTTCAATCTAATATTAGTGGCATCTATTTAATTCGTAGGTTTCACTTTAGTTGGTGCTTTTTGTTTAAGATTATTTCATGAAGGTTAAAGCTCAAAGGCACTGTTGACAAGCATGCATGTGTGTGGATTTGGGACCGCTTCAAGCTTTCCACTTTCTCATTATATGTATGCAATGGGACTTGCAAGTTTCAGGATTGCAAAAGTGTCTTGCTGTTTTTTCATCCATCAACTAGTATGGTTGAAAGTTTCTTATTCTTGTGTTCTTGGGTTCCACATGTTTTGCACCTTTCCAACAAATAATAACTGCCAAGCTAGAAATCATGTTTATGTGATTTGAAAGAAAATATGGACCATTTGCTGTAACTTGTTTAATTTTTCCAGGCCACCTGTGTACTAGGTTCATGGAGTCTGCTTCTTGCTATAGTAGTTTAGTGCTTGGTATTTACAGAATCAAAGGAGCGGGAAGACAAAAGTGACTAGTGTCTTTGAACTTGATCTATATTGGGTTAAGGTGTAATCAAGTCCAGGTCGAGAATATAGCTTCTTATCTCGCTCAAAGATCTAGATTAGATATGGTAGTAGAATGAATAAGGCTGTGATGCAGAGCCTTGGTGGAACCTTGTTGGACCATATGGTGTGAGAAATTGAGAAGGGTGACAATTAGGTAGTAAAATATAGAGAGTTAAGAAACCTTGTTGCCACCTGAAAGTACTCGAGTCTGTGGGTCATTTTCTCTATGAAGGCTGCACTATGCCAGGCAATTGATTACTGGATTGTATGTTCATTTGTCTCTAGAGTGAAGGATTGTAGGTGTCTGATTGTTTTGGTGCGTCATTTATTCAGATAGCATATGCCATTTTAATTTTGTTTTATCTCTCTTTCTCCTTGAGTTGAGGGGAAGTTTGGAAGAAGTGAAAGACTGGTACTTCTTCGGATGACCTACTGTTATACAGACTGCTTCTCCATGTCGTATGAACATGGCATTACTCAATCATTTCCCTCACATCTTGGGTTTTGATCTTGCTGATATCTGTGTCTGACTTTCCCTCTTCCTAGGATTGATGATGAAGAAGAGGAGATGGTGGTTAATGATCAGGATGTTCAAAGGCTTGTTATTGTCACCCAGGTAAAGTCGATTGACTAATGGTTATATTATTCTTGAGGATTTTGTTTTAATAACGTCACACAAACAGCATGTTTAGTGTATCATACAGATTCTTTATGCTTTTATCACTTATGTCTTGGATTCTGCAGAATACTAGAGTTGGTGAAGGATCTGCATCTGGTGATGAAGTATCAAAGACAATTTCAAATGAGCTTGCCTCTGCAATAAATGATGGCCTCTATTTCTATGAGCAGGTTTTAGCTAATATCCTACAATTTTTGTAGTATTTTAGTTGCAACTGATCATTGTCTCTCCTCTTTGGTCTTACTTTGATTGTTGTGTTTAGATTCCTTAGACTGTGACTGCTTATGGCAGGAGCTGAAAACTAAGCGATCTAACCGTAGAAAGAGTAGTTCTAATTTTGAGAACAGAGATGGAAGCTCAAGTTCTTCAAATAATTCTTTGGGTGGATCAAACCTGAAAGGAAGTGAAAATTCTATTGAAAACCGTAGTCATGAAGAGGCTGGAAGCTCTAATAGTTTAAGGAAACAATCTAAAAGTTTTTCCAAGCAGCAGCAGTCCCATGAGCAACGGTTCTTCTCCAGCAACTTTAAGAATCATGGAAGTGACTGTCATTCTTTTGAAATAGTATCTGAAAGTCCACCAAGTAATTCAGTTGGTTTTTTCTTTGGTTCTACACCTCCTGAAAATCATGGGTCAGTTCAGAAGTTATTTTTTGCTCTTTCCAAATTTTTAATAGTATTGATCATTTCTGTTTCTATGACAAATTAATTTTAGAATAGTTTGCTGTCAATACTATTATCCTTTTCATTCTTGATCCTGCAGCATTCGGTATTCAAAGTTGAGTGTTTCACCGCGTGGCAGTCTCTCTGGAAGTAGTCCACCAGTAGGTTCCATGCCGAAGTCTTTTCCACCATTCCAACATCCTAGCCATCAGCTGTTGGAAGAAAATGGCTTCAAGCAGCAGAAGTAAGAGGGGGGTGGTGTGTGGAAAAGAAGTCGTAGGTCTTTTCGTGTATTGTGAAATTGTCTTAATTGGTTCACTCTTTTAGGTACCTGAAGTATCATAAGCGGTGCTTAAATGACAGAAAGAAGATGGGAATCGGTTGCAGTGAGGTTTGTTATGATTATCATAGAAACATAGTCACTGGTGATACATAAAAACACGCGATTTTGATATATATGTCTCCATGTGTTGTTCTACTGAATTTCATTCCTTACCCAGTTTCTCTTATTTTTGGTCTTGATAAATGAGTTCTTTGTTTTTTTTTGCATTATGACATGTTATTGCTTTTGTTGCAGGAAATGAATACATTGTACAGGTTTTGGTCCTATTTCCTTAGAAACATGTTTGTCCCCTCTATGTACAATGAGTTCCGGAAATTAGCTCTAGAAGATGCCTCTGCTAATTACAATTATGGGATTGAGTGTCTTTTTAGGTTCTACAGGTATTACTGATTGTTTGCACTTTTTATATGTACAGGAGGCACTACTTTGCATTTCCTATTGTCTATATCTTCTAATCCTCTTATTTGTCCTCGCCCTGTTTCTAGTATCTTGTCATTCTATTTACATTTCTCCATGCTTTTCTGCTGCTCTATTGTTCTCTTTTTCACAGTTATGGTTTGGAGAAGGAATTCAGGGAGGACTTGTACAAGGATTTCGAAGACCTTACTATTGACTTTTATCATAAAGGAAACCTTTATGGCCTTGAAAAATATTGGTAAGATGATTTAAATTTTTTGTCAGAACTCAACCTTATGACCTTGTAAATGTTTTGCTGTTCTGTTATTTAGCTTGGCTGCTCTGGTTTTGTAATATTCCTACTTTGAGAATTTTCCCCTCTAACAGACTTTGACAAATTTTGTGATTGCGTCATAATGTAGTTATACTTTGAGAAAAATCTGATCTAAAAAGTTTATGACTGACACTTATAGGCATAGATCAACACTTCATTCTATATGATCTTCTAGCTGGAGAGCTACTCACGACTATGTCTCTTAATGAGTTCTCTGCTATTTTCTGATAAAGATTGCTATAAATGATGACACATAATGGCATAGTTGATCAGGAGGAGAGACATGTGGGATTCGAACCTGTTTTTGAGAAATAAAATATCAGGTTGAGTGTTCCTTGGTTCTTTGTTTTAATTCCATTCGGCTGTGTTTCACTCTGAGTTAGTACGTAATTAGTTTATGGAATGAGGATTAAAAATGGCTGTGGACCCAGCAAAGGTTTGCAAAATTTTCTAACTTTTGAGTCAGATGCCTTTTCTTCTTTTTTTTTTCTAATGTTTAAATTCAATTTAATAAAAACCACTCAATAAGAATGCACCTAAAGAATAGAATGTATGCAGCCTTCTCTTCCTGGCTGCTAAATTAAAAGCAATGTCACTGGCTAACTTGGCTTGGTCACTCACTTTTGGTCACTCGTGAAAGCTTCAGGTGGCAAAAATAGATTTAAGTATTTTAATGTTAGCTGAGCCTGATCAGTAGAACACAGGAAAACTCAAGTTAGAGTGTGATGGTTGCTCATGCTTGTATTGCAGTTTTGGTGTTTCCTAGTATAATTCTAGTTTTCTCTTTCAGGGCATTCCACCATTACTGTGGGCTACCACAAAAGGAACAGCTAAAGAAAAATCTGGAATTGGACAGATTACTGAGGGAAGATTATCGTAGCTTGGCAGACTTCCGTGCCAAAGAGAAGTCCCTGAAAAAAGGAAGCCATTAGCTGTAAGTTCTCCGGCCCATTTCCCTGGTGCTGAAAGCCCTCCCGATTTTGAGAATTGATTATGGCGAGGAAGCTTAAAGAGTTAGTGGCCTGGATTTTGTTTTGGATACGGGGAAACGGTGGTTTTTGTAGATCATGTATCAGAGGAATCATTTATACACCTCTCCTGCAAAGGGCTGCTGATGACTGGGGCTTTGTGTTTTTTTGTTTGTATTTTGCGGCGTGGGGGAGGTGCTTGTTTTGCTTTTTCCTCAAATCATATCTCCCGCAGTGTTGTATGTTGTAAATTGTACATAGCCAAAACTGCAAAAGACCACCCCCCAAAATAGAGAAAAAGGGACTGAAATTGTTGTAGTGACCCTGTGAAAGTTGAAGAATAAGAGATTTAAGAATTTTGTTGATTTTGTTGATTTTGTTGATTTTGTTGATTTTGTTGGGTTGTGGGGTTTGAAGTACATGCGACTGCTTTGATTTTTGTCTCATTCACTAGTTTCCATTCCCAATTTATAATAAATTTGTCTCCATCACCTGATATCAGTATTCAATTTATAGTATCCCCCCCGAATAGAGAGAACCTATGGCACCCAACGTTGCTCCAACGTTGCTCTAAACCCACGTAATTACTCCAATACTTAACAATGAGTCCAACCTCGAGTGTGTGGGTCATTTGACCCCAGCCACTTCCTAAGATCCAAGGAATAAAAACCCAGTTATTCACTAGCCGGAACCAAACCATCCCAGCAGCTCAAGCCCATAGACAATCAGGAATCACATTCAACACCATCTCCTCAGCAGTCCCACATTCCCTACATTTATCATCTTCTTCTGCATACTATTTTTTATTACCGAAAGCCATTGTAACAAGCATTAGCAAATTGTGACTATGCTATGCCCAATAAACTTTTGAAGCCACACCTGTTGTACTGTGCTCAACATGTTTTTTGTGGCAACTCTACTATTTGTGCATGTTTTTACCCCAATATGCAGGTCTAGTTAATTCTCTCCCCACACTTGCATGTATCCAACCGGAAGCATGTTCATTAGTTTGACTTATATTTATTGTGTTTGTATTATTTTTAATATTAGCTCAAGCATCTTTTAATCATATATAACCAACTTCATTCTACGCCATACTATTTCATCATTGATGGAGTCATCCCAATAGTATTTAGACTGAAGAGAAAATTATATTAACTTAATATGATATAAACTGAAATAGATATAATACATTTATTATATTAATTCAACTATTCATAAAAGATTTTTTTTTTACCTTAAAGATGCTCCATAAATAATCTTTGATCTCTTTATCAATATTGTGCCAAGATGTCCTTGGTTTTTTATAAAATGATTTGGTCGTATCTAATATAAATTTTGATATTCCAAGATTGAGAAAGCTGTAAAAAAAATTAGTTAAATAATTTATATAATATTAATAAGATAAATAAATAAAATAATATGATACTTACATAGTCTTATTATCAGGTTGATGTATCATTTCTGTAGGACGAGCATGATGTTCATTATTTGTTTCTTCTCAGTGAATGTCATCTGAAAAAGCATGTCTACAATCAAGTGGATGAGGAGACAATAATGGAGATAGTTGAGTTTTTCCATGATTTCTCTCGACTCGTGATATATCCCTTGACATAATTCTTTAAAAATAGACATACTAATCATTATAAAAATTGTTAGTTTTATTTTTAAAATAATAAATAAATATACAATAATAAATATCTTTATAACAATTAAATATCCATTAAGATCAAATATCCATGTAAAAATTAATATATAATAAAAAGTATTCTATAGATCAAAATAACATCATAAAATTTAAGCAAATTAGTGAAATTACACCCATAAACAAATAAATAAAACATAACATAAATAAACATAGATCAATCTTCATCATCTTCAATTTCATCATCCTCGGTGTCATTTTCAACCATATCATCATCACTATTAGAATAACTAGAGGTATTTTCATTACCATCCTCCTAAGAAAGTAATGATGCTTCATGCGTGTGCTGATTACAATCACTGATGTCATCATCAATAACAGATGTTGGGTTTATTTGATATAACTCTGCTTGTTGATAAGGTTTGATATCGTCATCTGACTGTTCTCTTATATTTTTCATGATAATAGTTGTTTTAATGATCACATCAACTCTTTATTTAGGATTTGTTTTACAAAAAACCAACCAATTTTGTCTTCTCGAACAAGGATACCTTAAATATATACTTGCTGACATTGTTGAGCAAGTACATAAGTATCTTTTGAGTTCAAATACACTCAACTATTCACCTCAATAATCTCATGGTCAGCATTATCTTGACTCCTCTTTGTATTATACCAATGACAATTGAAAATGACAACTTTGTTATCTCCAAAATATTATAGTTTAATAATTTCTTGTATAAGTTCATAATAATCATGATTATCCTCATCTGTGATATGACCTTTAAATCAAACACCATAATTTTGTGTTATTTTGTCTTTGTAAGCATTATAGGTTTCAAACCTGAAATCATATGTATCTCCTATAGTATGTAGCAAAGCAAGATGGTCCAACTATAATATGATATATCTTTTCATCATATTGATTAATATTATCCAAACGCAAACACAATATATTCGCATTAACTAACTTGCATATTGTATTGCTTATCAATTTATCATCCAATAATTTTCTTTTGTTATTCCGTGAACCTAATGGTCTCCCATGATGCTTGAAAATAGATATTTGAGAATCATTACCATCAACTCCACCATCATTATTTCGTAGAGGTTTATTTATACGAGTGACAATATTATCATCAATGAAGTACAAGGAACAAAAGTTTGTAATCTCCTTTTCCATATATGCCTTAATAATTGAACTAGTAATAACAGCTTTGTTTTTAATTTTCTTTTTTAAATTAAACAAATGTTTACAAAATTGAACGTAGAGTTATGTTATTTAAATTTAATTGTTATAAAAATTTTAAATGATATTATAAATTAAGATGCTTACCTCTCAAATGAATACATTCATCTATATTATATTGGCCCTCCAACTTTAGCTTCATAAACTAAATGAATTGGCAAGTGCTCCATAGAATCCAAAAAAAGATAGAGGGAATATTTTCTCCAATTTACAAAGAATCACCACAATATTTTTTTTCCAGTATCTGTATATGGTTTAGAAGGAGTACAAAAGAGCATAAATCTTTGAAAAACTAACTAAGATTAGTAAGTACATCCCAAATTGAGTGAGGAAATGAATCATAGAATGCAATTGAGAAAAGCCTTTCCATTATAATATGACAATTATGAGATTTTAGGCTATAGAGTCTTCCATCTTCATAATTTATGTAATTTGAAATATTTGATGCATAACCATCTGGAAACTTCACATCTGAAAGCCAATTGCAAATATTTTTTTGTTATTGTTTTGAATAAACAAATAGTGCTTTCGGCTTCATCCACTTGTCACCTATTTGCTTCAACTTTAGATTAGATCTACTGCAATACTGTTGTAAATCTTGTCTTAATTTCATATTGTCTTTTGTTTTTCTAGACACATCCATCACTATATTCCAAATATTATCAAATATATTTTTCTATATATTTATCCAAATTATGACGAATAAGTAATGTTTTCTAATAATCAAGTTCCGAAAAATGCTTTTTTTTTTGTCCAATTATGCATTACTCCAGATGGTATATGATGGACTTCACAAATGCTCGAATATAGTTCTTCATCGGATAGATGGACATAGTGAAAGAAAATCTCTCTCTCTTCTTCTACTTAAAAACTGATTTTGCCAATGATAAAATAGATGATTCTCTGGTAAAAATCTTTTATGACAGTCAAACCAACAAGGTTTATCACCTACTTGTAGTTTAAAAAATTTTGTGCTACTAAGACAATAAGGACAATGATACTGATGTATGAACAATGATAGAAGCATAAATTGTTGTTTCTTGCACATACTTGGTGGTAGGTTATAAACTGGCGTAATTACTGGCCAACAGGTTTGGGGATTGGAATTGGAGTTAAATAGATTAAAACCATTAGTGCATAACTCCAATCTTACATTCCTCTCATCATTAGCAAACTCAGGATACATATGATCAAAATGGATCCATGCAACACTATAGGAAGGGTGTGATATTTTTCTATGCTCAGGTACATTAGTAGCATGCCATATCATATGTTGGGTAGTATACTTAGACATGAATAATCGTTGAAGACATTTTATAATAGGAAAGTACATCAACTTCTTAAATGCTAGGGGTCCTTTCTTTCTAATTCTTTGATATTGTTGATGACCACAAATAATGCATTCTGAATTATCAGCTTCATCACCATCAAAAGCATGCATAAGTTCTTTCACATATCAATAATTTGGTAACCCAATCCAAGCTTCTAAACTAATTTTTTTGCAGTATAGAATTCTCTGGGTTGTTTGCGATCATCAGGCAAAAACTCCAAGAACACCTTAGTAAAATAATCATACTGTGTATTTGATAATCCACAATAAGATTTTGCATATAGTAGTTGGGCAACAACATATAATTGATTGTGAGAACTAGTACACCCATCCCATAACGGCTCTTGACTAGCATTTAGCAAGTCATAAAAATTTTGTGCTTGTGGGTTTGGGAGTTTCATCCATGGTATAAGTAAGATCATGTTCTAATATCACTAATGAAATTTGCCATTTATTTTTCCCAATTTTTTTTCTGTGTCTACAGTCATCTGGTGCTACTAAACATGAATATCCATTTTGAGATAATTTTTCCCCATGATGAATCCATAATACATAGTAAGGTTTGATAAATCTATACTTCAATAAATGATAATGGATACCACCCTTTTCTTGTCGACAATAAATCCATTCTCGATTGATATCCATCACCTTATAAATTACATACCAATCAATAACATATCTTAGTAATTTTGTAACAGTACATTATAAATAAATTTTTAATCAATTTCTTGTCATACTTAATAATAAATCTAAATTCAAAATAATTTTTATTTTTAAAGTTATTTAAAATTTTAATATACACAAGAATATGACCTTATATGTATGTGAATAATAATGATTATTTTATATAATTTCTCAGTTTATTCTATATGAATAGAGACATCATGTAATAAAGATGTATGAAGACTCAAACCCACCATATATCAAATCAGGTATCCTTATCTCTTTAAGGACCCTAGAAGCCCCGAATACGCAAGAACCCTAGACCCCTTCTAACAAAAAACCTTCTATTCTCTCACAACAAACATGTAAGCAAGACTCAAACCCACCATATATCAAGCCAGGTATCTTTATCTCCCAAGGACCCCAACCCTCTCCTGTATCTAGGCTAGATTTTATCCTCTCATCTCCAGATATCTCGTGAGTCATCCTTGGCAGATAGGAATCTATTTTTGGCTGAATTGATCGGGGATTTAGCTATAGAGGCGAAAAATAGGCCTTTCCCCACCTCCTGTCCTTAATTTTCTTCAACTCTTATTAATTTTATGATTTTAATTTTTTTGTTTTATTTTGTTCTTTTCCTAAATTTTTTTTCTTATTCATGTGTTTATATTATGTCTATTTGTGTGCTTAGTTGGAAGTATAGAGAATTAGGTTCTTTTAGGGAATTTCATACCTTATGTTCTCTCATCCTTAAACATAGGTCTGTTTTGGTTTGCATTCAAGAATCCAAACTCTGGAGTCACTCTGAACATCAAATCTATAAATTTTGGAAGATTAAATCTGTCAAATGGGACTTCATATTGGGCACTGGAAATTCTAGGAGTTTGATCACTTTGTGGAATGAAAAATCCTTTTTTGTGGGTTCTTCTGTTAAGGACAATAATTGGTTGAGTCTCTCTGGTTCTTTATCTTTAGACTATTTTGCTTGCACCATTATAAACATTTATGCACGTTCTGATCCCAAGGATAGGTTTGGCCAATTAGATGAAATTTCATCCCATATTCAATAGCTATCTACCTGGGCGACTTCAACGATATCTTATCCGTTAATGAAAGAAAGAATTGCATTTCTCTTCCAAAGAGTGCCAAAGACTTCAAATCTTTTGTGGATACATCTGCTCTCATTGAGTACCCCCTCAAAAACTCAGCTTTTACCTGGTCAAACATCATCTCAGCCAGTAGGATAGATTGTGCTTTTTACTCTCATTCTGGGTTTCAGTCCTTTCACTCAATGCTTCTAACATGCCTCCCATTAATTTGGGGTCCAAAACCTTTCAAGGTTTATGATTGTTGGTGGTTAAATAATAAATTCCATAGACTTGTAAATGAGTGGTGGCACGATGCTACCTTAATCTTCAAAGGATCTTCCAGAATCATTGCCAAATTAAGAAATCTCAGACAGAAGCTCAAATCTTGGAACAAGCAATCTTTTGAAAATATTGATGATAATTTGAAATCTTGAAACCTTAACTGAAACGAATCTCTATCCTTATCTAAAAAAAAAAAATCTTCACTCTCAAGGATAAGCTGGCCACTAAACAACGCATACTAGATTCTTTCTGGTGATAAAAATACAAAATTTTTTAACTTCAATGCAAATCTTATCTCTGACCCTTTGGAACTCAAAACAAACTTACTCAATCACTTCAAAAATCAATTCAGATCCACTCCATATATCCCACCGATTCCAAACTTGGGATTCAAAAGCATAGATTACTCATCAATGCATCACCTTGAATTACCCATCAATCTTAAGGAACTTAAAGCCATCCTGAAAGATTTAGAGGGATCTAAAGCCCCGGATTCAGATGGTTTTAATCTCAATTTCTTTAAAAGAATGGGAGATTCCATCTTACTTGATATCCTTGATCATATTAATACTTTCTTCTCTTTGATTAAACTCCCTTCTTGTACGAATGCATCCTTCATTACCCTCATACCAAAGATAGCCAACCAATCAGAACCTTCTCACCTTAGACCAATTAGCCATATGGTAAGCCTTTGCAAAATCATCATGAACACTCTTGCCAATAGAGTTAAGCCTTTTCTCCACACTATCATCTCCAATAACTATACCTAGCATGCTTTTATGAAGGGACATCAAATCCTTGTTTGCTTCCTCACTGCTTCTGAAGCTAGTCACCGTTGGTCATTAAATTGGATTTCGAAAAAGCTTTTGATACAATCCACTGGTCTTATATTGATACAATTCTCTATCATATGGATTTCGGGGATCTTTTCAGGAGTTGGATACTAAAGTGAATCTCTTCCCCTAGAATTTTAATACTGGTCAATAGAAATTCCACTGATACATTTCAGCCTCTTAGAGGCATTAGGCGAAGATGTCTCTTATCCTCATTTCTTTTCATAATAGTTGTTGAAGGTCCCAAAATTTTTTGAATTGGCTGCACATAAAGAGTTTCTCAATGGTGTTAAGGGACCCACCCAGAAACTCATGGTCTCTTTTCTTGATCTAGTTTGCAGATGATTCTATTGTCTTTGCTAGTCCCACAGAATTAGAACTGATCACCATCAAAAGGTTGCTTAGATGGTTTTATTTATTTTCGAGATTAAAAGTCAACTTCTCCAAATCCTATCTTGTCAATCTAAATATTAAGGATGAATTGCTTTTGCAACTCTTCGATTCCACTGGTTGCCAAGTTTCATCACTTCCAATCAGATACCTTGGTCACCCTTTAGGCTCCTCTCTCTCTGAGAAATCGACTTGGTCACCAATTCTTTAGACCATTAGATCAAAGTTATCCAATTGGAAAGGTAGAGTTTTATCCTTAAGTGGTAGATTACTACTCATCTCTTCTGCATTGTCTGATTTACCCATATTTTCTTCATGTTTATTTTCAGAATACCACGGCGTGTTGCCAGATCCATAAAAAAAAAATTTCAGATCCTTTCTTTGAGCTGGCGATGTTGATAGCAGGAAAATCAGCAATGTTAAATAGACTCATGTTATTAGGTCAAAAGTCTTTAAGGGATGTTGGTATCAGAAACCTTATTCTCACTAACAAAACCCTCCTTCTCAAGTAGTTGTGGCCCTTTCTAAATGAACCAGACTATCTTTGGGGGGGAAATCATCAGATCGAAATACCTTTACCCTTCTTCCTCTTTCTAAATGTACCTCTAATAAATTGATTTGGAAAGGTACCCCTAGTGGGCTTTTTTCTACTAAATTTGTTTACAATCTTTTACCTAGCTATGTTTTCTAAGCTTTGGCTACCTTTAGCTCCTCTAAAGGTTAAAATACACCTTTGGTTGGCTATCCAGCAAAGGACTGTAACTCATAACTTTTTGGCTAAGCGTAATATCATCCCACCTTCCCTTGATCTTTGTCCACTTTGTGAAAATCCCACAGGATCCTCTGATCATCTTTTGTCACATGTCTTTTTGCACAAACAATTTGGGTTTCTTTATATTGATGGCGGGGTAGATCTTGGGTAACCCCTCCCTGTTTAGATGTTTTAGTTTCTGAATTGTTTTCTATACACTTCACTGGCCTTAAAAAGTTCATTTGGTTTATGTTTCTTTTCACAATTGTTTGGACAATTTGGACAAAAGGAAATAACCTGGTCTTCAAAGGTAAAGATTATTCACCCCAAAGTGTTTCTAACCTTTCTCTTTGCAGGGTAGCAACTTGTAAAAAAACTTCTTTCCCGGATTTTCCTTACATAGGATCTAATTTGATTCAAAGCTCTAATATTATTCTCAGCTTCTCACGCAAGAAGACAAAATTCTCACAAAATATTATCTGGAAGCCCCCTCCTGCCCACATCCTTAAATGGAACACTGACAGTTCAAGCTTAGGAAATCCAAAAAATGAAAGCATTGGTGGTGTCTTAAGGAATGATCAAGCACACTTTCTTTGTCTCTTCTACAACTTTATTGGCTTCAGAGACTCTAATAGTGTTGAGATAGCAGCTGTACACAAAGTAATCCAGTTATCAGTTTTCAATAGAGCTAATCTTACTAGCAGCAAATTTATTTTTGAAATGGACACCTCCAATGTTCTCACATGGCTTCTCACTCTTCAAAAGTTCCTTGGAGGTTCCAGAATTATGTCAACACGATCTCATCATTATTAAACTCTCTCGAGGGAGTTATTTTCTTGCATTCTTCAAGATCTTCCAACAACATTGCTAACTCTCTTGCAAAAACAGGGGCGCTATCCTATGAAAACTTTTGTACTTGGCTATGAGGCATTATATACTTTCTTAGGATAATGCTTGCCTTCTTTTTCTTTTGTCCTCCACATGCTATTGTAACTGCATAGTGGTCATATCTCTATAGCCAAATACTTTTTTACTTATCCTAAATGAAAGGAATGAAGTTTAATTTATCAAGAAAAATAAATAAAGGAAAGTTGAGAAAGTTCACCACTTTCTCTTGGGATTAAATAGCAAGTTCGGAATACTAATGAGTCAAATCAAAAATATCAATCGTCACCCAATGTGGGAAAGTTGAACTCAGTTCAAGTCTTATCTTGCTCAATGTTCTTTATGTACTTGACTTTACATATAATTTAATTTATCTCTCAGCTAACCAAAGAATTACATTGCAATATAACTTGCTTGATTCATGTCTTGTTCAAGACCATACTAGGAAGAAGAAGATTGACATGGATAATGTCCATGGGAGAGTTTATTATCTCATAGGCATGACAGACAAGTCTAGTAGAGTAGGTATGGCTCTTGATGAGGAGAAAAATCAACTATGGCATTATAGATTTAGACTCCTGTCACCTACAATCCTGGTTCATCTTCCTTCTATAATAAAAACTCTACTGACTTTTGTGACATTTGCCACAAGGCCAAAAGTACTTGTTCAGTTTTTTAAATTAACAATAATAAGGCTGCCAAAACTTTTGAACTCATTCATTGTGATCTTTGGGTAAAATATCACACATATCACTTAATGACGCATATTATTTCTTATGTTTAGTGGATGATTACTCAATTATTGAAAGACAAAAGCATGATATATGAGATTCTTATAAGTTTACAAATTAATAAAAAAATCAGCTAAAAAAAATATTAAAAAAATTTAAAATGACAATGGCATAGAGTTCACCTCATTACGAGATTATTTTGCTATTAATAGAATTTTGCATGAAACTTCATGTGTTGGAACACCACAACAAAATGGACAAGTAGAGAAAGAATCGATATATCCTGAATGTTGCTCGAGCATTATGTTTTGAAACTGTATTGCCAATAAATTTTTTGGGGAAATGCATTTTAACAATAGGATACCTTATAAATACAACATCTAGCAAAATTTGGAGAATCGAGATTTTCGAGTACTTGGGCTAGGAAGCCCAATTGAGATTTCTGAGGGTAATAGGCCTTAACCCATGTCTTAGACTGATGAAAAGCAATAAATTCGATTTTTGATGAAACAAGGTTAAATTTTTTTTTTTGAGGAATTAATATATTTATTGGAATTTCGGATAATTATGAAACCAAGGATTTAAAAACAGTGTGATGAGATTTAATGGTGGGTTTGGATGATTTAGGACCTTGGATAGGTCTATTAATAGTCCAAAGGTATTAGGTGATTTTTCGAGAATTTTCGAAAGTGACACCAGAATTTTTGTGATTTTTCGGAAATATTCAAATAAGGTATTTAATTTTTAGTAAAAATTATAATTATGGAAGATAAACTTTTTGGTACCTGGTGATAGTACTCTTCAAGAGAAGTCCGTATAAATTTTCCACATATTTTTCTGAGTAAGACACTAATTTCTAGATATTTTTGAAGATTTTTAGTAAATAAGAAAAATAATTAAATATAATATTATTATTAAAAATTAAATATAATATTATTATTTAATATAGTCAAAACGGTGGCATCAGCTGTGGTTTTGACCATGAAGGTCAAAAAGACAGGGAAGCCTGCCGTTTTGGCCTATGAAGGTTTGGAGGAGGTAACACGAAAACGACGTCGTTTTATTTCGGTATGAGTCACACTCGTGAATCGTCCTTCACCCTACATGTTGTCACGGGACTAGAGTTTTGCGGAATAGAAACTCTTCGTGCGGCCTTAAACTATCGCACTCGTAATAGGCTAAGTCAGCCTTCCTCACAAAGCTAGCTAGAATGCTAAGCTTAGAACACAATCGAAAAGAGAGAGGACTCAAAGGAATGGAGAGAAAACTATAAACTCTCAATATTGTCAGAATTGTTGGATGATTACAAATGAGGGGAAGCACCCCTTATATAGCCAATATAGCTCCCAAATGAATGGTGGAGATCGAGTCAACCGATCTTACGGTGTATATACAAAGATATACAAGGCAAGCACTAATGGCTGATTTCCCATCTATGGTAATCTTTGATTACATTGATTACCCAAATTGGGTCTTCTATATGGCAGGAATGGATTCCCATTTAAGTCCCCAATTTCCTCTGATTGATCCTCCATTAATATGCCGATTCTTCTTGATTGAGGCTCCAGATTTGAGGGATGGGTCACACACGAAGCCGAATGACACGCAGTCTGAGTTTCGGTCGTGACATTCTCCCTCACCAAACTCGACAACGTCCTCATTGTGTGCTGCCTCAAGAACTCATTGATCTCGTCTCGATGTTGCCAAAGATCGGATTCACTCTCCCAACTAGTCTCACCAGGAGGGTCTCCTTTCCAATGAACCAGATACTTCACATGGTTCATGTGCTTCCCGCTCACACCTTGATAAAATATCATCAAGGTGTTTGTTATGAGTCTTGATGGCTGCAAGCTCGGCCCTTCTACTGAGAGCATCCGCCACCAAGTTCGCTTTTCCTGGCTTATACTCAAGTATGTAATCAAACTCTGCCAAGAAATCTTGCCACCTCGCTTGCTTCCGCAATAGCTTCTTCTGCGAAAGGAAGTAGTTTGTGGCAATGTTGTCATTCTTGACAACGAACTTGCTCCCAAGAAAATAATGTCTCCAAACTCGCAAGCAATGCACCATGGCTGTCATCTACTTCTCTTTCACCGTGTACTGCCTCTCGGTATCATTCAGCTTGCGGCTCTCATAAGCAATTGGGTGGCCTTCTTGCATCAAAACACCACCAATTGCAAAATCTGAGGCATCCGTCTATACCTCATATGGAAGTAGGTGGTTAGGCAAGGCTAACACCAGCTCCTCCACAATGGCTACATTTAGAGCATCGAATGCCTCTTGGCATCCACTCGACGAATCTCATGCCTTGTTCTTCTTGAATAACTCGGTCAAGGGTGTGGCAATGGAAGAGTACCCTCGTATGAACCGCCGATAGTAATTGACCAACCCCAAGAAGGAACGAAGATCCGTGACCTTCTTTGGTGGTTGCCAATTTTTGATAACTTGGATCTTGGCCCATCCATCTTGATCCTTCCTCCGCCCACTATGTAACCAAGAAAAGTCACCTCTTGTTTGGAAAATGCACACTTCTCCTGCTTGACATACAACTCATTGTCCCTCAAAGCTTGAAACACCATCCTTATATGTTGGATGTGCTCCTCAAGTGTGTCGTTTTATATCACTATATCATCCAAATACACAACAACAAAGCGGTCCAAGAACTTGTGGAATACTTTTTTCATTAGTGTGCAAAAGGTAGCAGGTGTATTTGTTAAACCAAATGACATGACCAAGAATTCATAAGAACCATACTGTGTGACACATGCGGTCTTGGCCTCATCTCCCTTTACTATGCGGACTTGATAGTGGCCCGACCTCAGATCTAACTTGGTGAACCATCTCGCATCCCCAAGTTGATCGAACAAGTCAGCAATGAGAGGAATGGGGTACTTGTTCTTCACATTTACCTTATTCAAGGCCCGGTAGTCGATGCTCAATCTCAGCGACCCATCTTGCTTCTTTTGAAAAAGCATCGGTGCTCCATAAGGTGCTTTAGATGGTTGGATGAAGCCCGCATCCAAAAACTCCTTCAGCTGCCTCTGTAATTCAGCTAACTCCGGAGGTGCCATTCGATAAGGGACTCTGGCAGTTGGTTTAGCCTCGACTTCTAACTCGATGGCATGGTCTACCTCCTGTATGGGTGGTAACTTCTTCGGGAGTTCTTTGGGCATCACATCGGCAAACTCCCCAAGAACTTCTATAACTTGGATGGGCACATCGTCATCAGCAGTTGTGCCTTCATCCATCACCAAAGTAGCTAGAAATGTGGGTTCTAGCTTCCTTACTCCCTTCTTCAGCTGCATGGCTGACAGTGCTTTTTCCTTCAGCTCCTTCTCTCGATCAATAGGCACCACGCAACACTGGCTCCCTTCCGAAAGTATGAAGGAGTTTGTGCAAGACACTGGGACTGCTCTCGTCTGATCCAAGAACTGCATCCCTAACACAATCAAAAAGTCATCCATGGGAACAATGGAGAAGTCAAGTTTACCTTTTCATTCTCCCATTTATAGCTCGACCCCTTGGGCTACTCCAAATATTGGTTGGGCTTTAGTGTTCACCGTCTTCAGCCAGTCTTTCTCCTCTAGAAACTTGATGCCAAGTCGTTGTGCTTCCTCATTCTTCATGAAGTTATAAGTAGCACCAGTATCGATCAATGCACGGGACTCCCTTCCTTGCACGATGGGTCTAGCAAACATTCTCTCAGCTTGCTCCACCTTGGCATCTTTGGTTGAGGCTTTAACAGTACTCAACAATTGCATGGAACTCATCCTTGGTGCTTCTATCTCTTCGGCCTCCATGGCAATGGCTACCAGTTTTTTCCTCATCGGGTAATCCACAGCTTTATGTGACCCCTCGAATAGAAAGCATGCGAGTTTGAGTCTCTCGCCCTTGTCCCGATTTTCACCTCCCCCTTGTGTGGGTTTGGCTTGACGGAAGGACTTGAAGGACTTGAAAGTCTTGTCCTTCCCTTCCTTAGCTTCGTGGACTGCTCCCCCACCTTTAGCCTTGTAGTTACGGAAACTCTTAGCCTTATGTGGCCTAGAACTCTCAGGCTTCCTCTCGAATTTCGCCAAGGATTTAGCCTCGGAAATCGCATCATTGAGCTCATTGACATTGCGTCGATTAAGCTCCAGCTTGGCCCAACTTTGTAGGCCTCCCAAAAACACGTATATAGCCTCCGTCTCGGGCATGTCTAGGATCTCCAATAAGACTTCCGTGAACTCCCTCACGTAGTCTCGGATGTCGCCTTTTTGAGACAACTTGCGAAGCTTCTCCCTCGCTTCTAGCTCCACATTTCTCGGTAAGAATTGTGCTCTCAGGAGCCTTTTGAAATCTGCCCATGTCTCCAACTTCAAGGTGCCACGCTCAATTTGAGCATGTTTCATCCTCCACCAGGTTGTGGCACTGTCGGTTAGATACAGTGGGGCTTGGGAAAGTTGATCTCTATCGCTCTCCTTGCCCACCCCTTGAAAGTATTGCTCAAGGTTGAAAAGGAAGTTGTCCACCTCCTTGGCATTCCTCGTCCCACCAATTGACTTTGGCTTTGGGACATCTAGCTTCACTTTGGGCATGGCAACTACTTGCACTACGCCCTTCTTGCATTCGTTCCTTATTTCAACCAAGTCATCCTTAAATAAAGTGATTTCAGCAAGACAATTTACTTTGAAATCATCAACTCTTGCCTCAAAGAGTTGATAGCAATGAGGGCGCCTTGCATCTCCTCACGAAGCTCATTGATGTCCCCTAACTCGAGCTCGCTTATGCGTTGGCCATACTCCTCAAGTGTATCTTTGTCATCGGCAACCTTCATCTCCATACGAGTGATCCTTGCCTCCAATGATGACAGATGATCAACAGTCTTCATTCTCTTCTTACTTGGTTCAGGAGCACGGGGTAGTCTCCCCATACGGACCTCCTCTACCTCCTCAACACCAGGGATGTTGGCATCAGTAGGCATCTCCATTTCTCTCTCAAAGAATTGAGTCGTAGCTCCGCTACCAACTGTCACGGGACTAGAGTTTTGCTGAATAGAAACTCTCCGTGTAGCCTTAGACTATCGCACTCGCAATAGGCTAAGTCAGCCTTCCTCACAAAGCTAGCTAGAATGCTAAGCTTAGAACCCAATCTAAAAGAGAGAGGGACACAAAGGAATGGAGAGAAAACTATAAACTCTCAATATTGTAAGAATTGTTGGATGATTACAAATGAGGGGAGGCACCCCTTATATAGCCAATACAGCTCCCAAATAAATGGTGGAGATCGAGTCAACCGATCTAACGGTGTCTATACAAAGATATACAAGGCAAGCACTAATGGCTGATTTCCCATCTATGGTAATCTTTGATTACATTGATTACCCAAATCGGGTCTCCTATATGGCAGGAATGGATTCCCATTGAATTCCCCAATTGCCTCTGATTGATCCTTCATTAATATGTCGATTCTCCTTGATTGAGGCTCCAGATTTGAGAGACGAGTCACACACGAAGTCGAATGACACGTAGTTTGAGTTTTGGTCGTGACAATGTGTATAGGGAATACACCCGTTTCTCTAAACAGCCTACACGTAGCCGGATATACCCATTATGGTTCCCATTCTGCTCTTCAATCTTGGAAAATGTTTGGGTTTACACAATTTTTCTTCCTGGGAGAATGTTGGACTCATTTCGACTATCTTCATGTCATTTCAGCGAGAATCTCTGGCAGATTTGGGTGAGAACACCCTACTCGGAAAACCGGGTGCTTCCTCCTTCTAGAGCTAGGGTTTTAGTTTGTTAAAATGAGCATTATTGGTGTGTTTTGATTCATCTTGATGCGAGGAACAATTTAGTGTTAGATTCATTAAGCTCTGATGCGTGTGTGAGAATCTATGGTTTCCAATTTTTAGGATTGCAGGTGCTAGGGTTTCGGCTGGAGGTTGAAGACGATCTAGTCGAACGACGGTTCGTCTGCTCCAGCCAAAGTATGACGTGTGTAGTTCATCGTGCAGGTGGACGACGAGTCACCTGTGGATGAAGGTGACAAGTCATCTAAAGGGAGACCTAGCTTCGGATCCGAGCCTAGGGTTCAGGCGATATGGCATGCCTTGAATTGGGCATGTGTCACGATCTGGGAGGCTCGGTGGTAGCTCTGGGCATGCCAGGGGTTGCTCAATGATTGGTTAGAAAGTAGAAAATGACAAAAAAAAGGAAAAAATTGACAAAAGGATAAAAATTTGGGAAAAATGGAATAAAATTGAGAAAAATTGAAAAAAATTGAGAAAAATACTATAAATGATAAGGAATCCAATGCTACAAGAATTATTTCAATATAATATGATTTAATAGGTCAAATAAATAGATTAAAATCTAGAAAATAAGGAAAAATAGGAAAAATATCCTGATCGATTTCATATTGAATTTCAGGTAGAAACGCGCTATATTAAGGTCGTAGGTGTGTGATTTTAAGTGGATTATGTATTGAGAATACGATATTAAGGATTCAGTTATGAATGCATGCATAGGTAAATACTTACAGGTGAAGGATTTTGAGGAATCGACCTAAGAAGGAAAAATAGGAAAAATATCCGAATTGATTTCATATTGAATTTCAGGTAGAAACGCGCTATATTAAGGTCGTAGGTGTGTGATTTTAAGTGCATTATGTATTGAGAATGCGGTATTAAGGATTCAGTTATGAATGCATGCATAGGTAAATACCTACAGGTGAAGGATTTCAAGGAATCGGCCCAATAATCGAGCATCAAGTGTGGGCACTTCAAACGTCAAGAAAACCATGAGTGGAAGAGCCCTCTTTTTAAACATTATTGGTATGAATGAATATGCATGAGTAGGATTAATTAGAAACATATAGAATTAATAAATGAAATCATCGTGTATGCTGTGAATTAGTCGTGTGTTGCAAGTATTCTTGTGCTCGGTTATCGAGTTATGTTGTGCATTGATTGAATGTGTGATTATATTAGAAGTGCATATGAAGTGTTCGGATGCATGTGAAATTATAAGATAAGATCAAGCGAATAGAGTAATTTATGCGACTTCTGAGAGCTCTCCGAGTATGGTAGTGCGACATGGATTTACCAAGGGAGGTATAAGGTGGGACAAGGTGTTTTTAATTAAATAAAAATAATTGAATAAACAGGATATCCTAACATGGGGTCGAGTAGGTGGAGCTACCATCACCTAACTCCCCGGCATCATTAGTGGAACTGGGCCAAGAGGAGTGCACGTCCCATCGGGACTGATCGAGTCAGCATACGAAATAACATGAGATATAAGGTGCCGCATATAAAAGTGCCGTTGGCGGATCCCAGTCCTATTGCTATCGCCGGAGGGTCTGAGAGACATTGTCAGTCAACCATGATTCTGATTGCCTGAGTTTCTACGTGCTTCATTATGAGATGTCAGTGATCGTACTCATTGTTGTGATGTGTACACAAGTGTCATTGTATGCCAGTATCCCTGTGTTATCATTAAATGTTTGCATATAATTTTCTATAAATATTTTTCCGTCCGCTCACCTGGTAAGTTTCGGCCAGATTTTTGGCATGTGTGCAAAGATAGTGAATGACAATTTAGGAGCTCATTCCCGGGCATAGCAAGAGATGATCGGCTATTGAGTAGTCAAACTCGAGGTAATTTTTAAGGAGCATTGTGTTCATGGTATTTTTCCCTAGAGTAGCTGATCATACTAGAGCCAATGTAATTAGTGAAGTCGTGGGTAATATTTAAATAAATTCAACAATCATTGATGATATCGGACATCATCATTTCTCCCTTATAATTTCGTTATCCAATATATCAATGGAATCTTTTAATGGTTACGTCCACTTTAATGTGTACCATTAGCCTTGTAGGACTATTATATACATTGTCAAGTATTAAGATAGTGTATATAGTGGGCCTATAACAAGGGTTGTCATACAATGAATATTGGGATCTAGGGCGTGACAAAACAACCCTGACAAGATTCTCAATGGCAAAACTCCATATAAAATTCTTTTTGACAAAGCACCAACATACAGGCAACTAAGGATTTTTAGATCATTGTGGTATGCTTATAATCACCAACCTGGACATGACAAGTTCGATGAATATTTTATCCAATGCATTTTTATTGGATATTCAATGGGACAAAAAGGTTGGCAGTTTTATAATACGCAAATTGACAAAATTTTTGTATCTTGCGATGTCACTTTCTATGAGCATATTTTTCCCTATCAGAACTCATCAACTGCAAATCCTATGACCAATGATATTCTAAAATCTAAACAGTCGGGTAGTTTTCGCCCCTGTGAGCCCTCCAAAACAGATGGAAATTCTAAACAACTCCCTTCTCACTTTGAGCATGAAGAATATGACATGTCACATCTTCACTTTATTGAACATGGAGACAATGATATGTCACATACTCATTCTATTGAGCATGAAGACCGCCATGTCTCAATAGGTGAACATCAAGAAGCTTCTTTAGAAATCAGCCTTCCTAACAATTTCAACGTGGTTTCTCTTAACAATGACAACTTTTTTTTCAACTTAATTCAACCTGAAACACTTTGTCGATCACAATGAGAACATATAGGCCCACACAAACTTTAAGAATATGTGTGTCATGCCACTCCAGATCCCTATAAGATAAATTCATATCACTCTTCTACCTTAGGTACGCGACATCCACTTAGTCACTACCTTTCATATAATCAGTTTTCCTATTCACATATATCTTTTCTTGTTGCTATTAACACTAGCACAGAGCCCACACATTATTCACAGGTAGCACAAGATGCCAAATGGCGAGAAGCCATGGATACAGAAATGCAAGCCTTGGAAAGCAATCACACATGGACCTATGAAGTTTCTCCTGCCGGTAAAAAATCCATCAAATAGAAGTGGATATATAAAATTAAACATAAAGTAGATCAATCGGTGGAACGTTACAAAGATAAACTCGTGGCAAAAAAGTGCTCTCAGACTGAGGGGGGAAATTTCACTGAAATCTTTTCACCAATTGTTAAAATGACCACAATACGTTGCTTGTTGGCTATAACTACTTCAAAAGGTTGGGAACTGCACAAATGGACATGCATAATGCCTTTCTTCATAGTGATTTGAATAGAGAAATATGCATAAAGCTACCTCCCGGATTCAAAATACCAAAACAAGAACAATGTTGCCGCCTTAGGAAGTTCTTGTATGGACTTTGACAAACAAGAAGAAACTGGTTTGCTAAGTTAACAACTAAACTTGAGCTATTTGGTTTCAAACAATCACTAATAGAGCATTCATTGTTCATGTATAAACAAGGTACCACATTTATTGCATTTCTTGTATATGTAGATGACATTGTGATAACTAGTAATGACTCAGAAAAGTATAGAGAGATCAAGGGATATTTGAACAAAAATTTTAAAATAAAAAATCTTGGAATACTAAAATATTTTCTTAGTATTGAGGTGGCTAGATCATCAGAGAAAATATTTTTATGTCAATGAAAATATGCTTTGGACATTCTCACCAACTATGGCTTATTAGGAGCACGATTAGCAGCCACTCCAATAGAGCAAAAACACAAACTGGGAGACAGCCCAGGCATACCTCGATTAGTGGAGAAACTTCTTTAGTTGATTATTACAAGACCTGATCTCACTTGTGCAGTGCTGAGTCAATACATGGATGATCCTGATACAGATCATTGGGAAAGTGCTCTAAGAATAGTTTGATATGTAAAAGAAAATCCAGGGCGTATAATACCACTGCCATACAACAATCAGGATCTCACCTTAACAACCAATTGTGACTAGGATTGGCTAGTGTCTAACCACAAGAAGATCAGCTACTGGGCACCTTATTAAATTAGACAAAGCTTCGACACCTTGGAAGTCAAAAAAACAAATGATGTCATGATCTTCAACAGAAGCCTGATACAGGTCAATGACAAATATAACAAGTGAAATCACTTGGTTACAAGGATTATCAAAGTTCTTGGATGTCAAAACCACAACAGCAAAGATGTTATGTGATAATAAATCTGCATTATACATTGCAACTAATCCTGTGTTCTATGAAAGGACTAAACACATGCAGATAGACTGTCATTTCATTAGGAAAAAAATACAATCAGGAGAACTGATCACTCAACATGTTGGGACAAATGAACGGCTATTCAATTATTTAGTAAACAAACTGGGAGTGTTGGACCTATACACTCGAGCATGAGGGGGAATATTGACAAGCGTAATCTCTACTCTTATTTTGTTCTCTTCGAACAATATATATAGGGATAGAATTTTATGTACGAGGCAAGCAACAATAATAAAGAAATAATTCTTATTCCTGTATTGTATCTTTCTTTCTGCACGAACCATTAAATAGAATATGTATAAACGCCGAGCTAATACATGCCCGAATCCTGTCAATTATATGGCCTTCAAATTCAGCAAGAACCAACGTATCCTCAATAAACTCCCAATTCAATCTATCATATGTCTGCTCAAGATTGAGTTTGGTTGCCATCCATCCAACATGAAAATGTCATTCATACCAGGTGGAAGTGCCATCTTACTATACATTCTTGTCTCCCACCTTAGTTTGGATAGGGTTTCTTTTTCAATATTAGATATAGATAGATCTATATTCGTTAGCTTTTTCAAAAGTTCCAGTTTATTATTAATGCTTCTGAACGAGTTTTTTTCAAAAAAGACAGTATCTGGAGGGAGGGGTTTTAGTCCCCGTTTAACTTGGGGTTATAGAGAAGGACAGAGGTTTGTCAGATCAGAGAGGATTCAAGACGCAAGGCTCCTGAAATAATGACTTCACATCCATCCAAGAATCTAAAGTCATCCTGAAATTTGAGCCATACGAGTCAGAATCCATCACTGGACGTACATTTCTAGTTAGGATAATAGAAGAAAATGTATAACCAAAAGCGCCAGTGCATAAACTATACAGGAAATTACTGGAGGTTGATGTGGCAGCACTATAATCAGAGAAAGGCCACTGCCAACAGAGGCCTATATGCACAGATGCATGGCAACTACACTTCTATACCAAAATTAGAGAAAGGTCACTGCCAACAGAAACGTTAACTTCTACACTATCTTCTTTTAACCCAAGACAGCCGAGTAGCGGTCTTTCTTACGGTGGTATATAGTTGTACGTGCATGCAATTACGTTAGGCTCACAAGCCTTAACAAAAGAACATAGAACTGCACACGTTCTTCGCTAACTTGGGCAGCTGAGGAACAGGAACAGCTCCAGAAGAGGTTAAACCACCCTGGCTCGAAGATGTCTCAGAAGTGTCTTCAAACTTCATAAATTGCCCCATTTGGGAGGCAGCCAAGTGAGCATAACATACAGGTGCAACTACACAAACAAAATAAAAATACTTCAAACCAAGTTATGCAATGCAATCCTAGCCCATCCTCCGTCAGTTAAGGGTTAAAAAGAATGCGAAGACACTGCCATAACTCTGCTGCCATTGGAGACACAACACATTAACTACCCTTGGCTCAAACATTATCTGATTCTACATTAACATTCACCAGTATAACGGTATTGCTTACCTACAGATATTGCCGTGGTGCTTCTCTGGTAACTGCAATATCACAGCAAAAAATATTCAAAATGGGTAAGCGCTTAAGTCGCAATTTTCAAATTTCCATTCTCTAGAACAGAATTAAACTTACACATAGGATAAAGAATGCACAAGCTCCTGCAGATCATCAGCAGAAAACCCAACCTCGTCTAATAAGACATGATAATGTGTGGGCCTTGTAGTTCCCTAAGTAATAAATAAGGAACAAAATAGCATTTAACTGCCATGTCACCACAACCCTAACATGAAATACCATGAACTTTTTACAAATAAAAAATAATAATGCACGAATCTATCACAAAACCAATTTTTTCCCATAAACTACACCAGCTTCAATATTCAAAACTGAGGTTGCAACAGGGCAAATTATCCAAAACTACATCAGGGAACTCAATCACCCTAGTAACTCACGCTTTCCAGTTTATATCTTGTTCCCGAAACACTGGCGAGCATACACATTTTGAAATTTTTTAAGAAAATACAGGACTCTCCAAACCAAAATAAATCTTCAAATAGGAAAAATGGAGTACAAGAAATGCAAAAATAACCAGTATGAAGGTGCATGATAGCGACAAAACATTCTCTCCATCACTTTCCTAAAACAAGAACAGCCAAAATAGCAAGGGTAAAATGACCAACAAAAAATCATTTTGGAACACAGAAAACAATCAAATAATTCCTAGTCTCTAACGCTAGCCTCATCGCTAAATAGTATGCTGCTGAAGAAATCAAGAATAAGTATTGGTGAAGATATAAAACCATGTCTCTAATAACAGCCATGTTTTATATCTCCCCACTGTTTCCAACGTGAAAGCATCTAAATATTGCAATGGCAAAGTTATAATATGGAATAGAAAAGCATAATGATGACTCACAATCATTCCTGCATGTGCGCACAGATAGAAGTCATTGTTCTTGGGATGACAAATTTTGTTGTCAATGATTGTCCCTGTAAACCAAAAGGTAGTGAATTTAAGAAGTTAAGAGCCATGATAAAACCAAAGCCAACCATCTTAATATTTTACCAGGCGGAACATTATCAGGAGATCCAGGCTGGAAAAATTTTGTATGATGGTTTTTCTGTGCAACAATCACAATAAACTTGGGGGACCAGTTCGCATCAAGAAATTTGCAGGCCTAACAAAATCAATAAGAAGTCTGTTTACCCAAATTTATCACAGAACATATCTTGTAAATAATTGCTGAAGCTATTCAATTAAACCTCATTGATCTGATCCAATTCAATGTTCAAAACTTGATTGAACTGTGACTCGCTTACACCATCCCTGTACCCAAAATAACCGCAATCAAGATAGTATGTCAAATAAAAGCACAAACAAGCCATAAAGTCAAATAAGAAATACCAATCTAGACATTCCCTCTCTCATCTCTCTTCCATCTTCACAAAAAACTGGGTCCACTTCAATATCTTAATTATACAATCAACTTCATATCATACTAATACAATCAATTAAAAGGATCAGTCTCTTTGACGTCCCTCCATATTTAATCACCTAAGCAAGCAATTTATGGGACCTACCCTCCCACTCTTGATGACTTGTCAAGGATTTCTACAAATCCAGCATCTAAAAGCAGTTATTTGCAAATTTTAATGAGGCTGAAAGAATAAAGAAATAGGATTTTGCAACCTACTACCAATTCAGGAAAAAAAAACATGCCTGAATATGATGATATGTTCAGGTTTCCTTTTTCCGGAGCTTAAATAGAAGTCCAATAGAATCTCCCTGGAACAAAGCAAAACAAAAAATTACCATGCTCAGCAAGGGAGAACACAAATATAACCAAATAATTCGTCAGTCATCCACAACATTCCACCTAATCATTCCTTCATCTTCACTATCAGACACTTTCTTAAAAAGTGAATCAATCATTTCAACCTTAGGGGACTGTGAGCGGACACATGCCCTATACCGAGAAATCAGTGGCCACTGTCTGGAGCCAACCACCTAAACAACAAGAAAACCACAAGATTTAAGCATTTAGAAAGACAATCACTAAACAGATTTTACATGAATGAAACACCAATTGGCTTCTCCATAAATAAGACAAAGCACAATACCGCAGCAATTGATGGTACATCAGACTGGCCAGGAGAGCCATGTGACACATCCATTCCAAGGATGATGGTAGGAACCTTTGAAATTACAGGAATGGAGGGCGAGTGCTCCACTGCTAACAAAGAATTCAGCCCACCAAGCTGCAAGGACCACGTACTGTGATGATAAGAAAAAGGATTCTATCTCAATTAAACTAATAAAAAAAAGCTTGCATTCATGAAATAAAACACCTTTGCGTTGATCTTCAGGAGAAGATTAGTTAAGTATTGATCGTTGACTCTTTGTGGGGCCATGCACTGTGTGACAATTCCATGTTCAGCAAGGTTTTTCCGTTTCCATGGACCTTGAAAAAAATATCACGTTTTATCTATTAATGTTTTGAACGAATTTCATACTTGTGAATGCCATTAGTATAATAATCAACCATATAAATCAGAATTTTTTCTCTCGGGAAGTAAGCAGAGAAGGAACTTTGGAGCCCCTGGAAGTCTAGACTGTATTTCTTCAAACATTTTCTCCACTCTAACTACAGGTGGGGCACGTCTTAACTGCTGGCTTTCCTCAAATACATCAAAAGGATCTTCCACAGCCTATTAAATAAATTTCCTTCATAAAATTACTGCATAATAACTTGATAAACATGTGGCACAAGATAAAGAAGATTCAATTTTGCATGAAATCACTAAGTAATAAAACTTACAATTCCCTTCATTTCACCACATTTTATCAAGTCTCGTACAAGGCTGCGTATGTCACAACGTGCAGAGAAATTCACAACAGCCCATCTTTCTACCTTAGCTGGTTGTACAAGTTTCTACAAGAATGTTTCACAATATAATGAGCTTGAACTTAAAATTTTAATCATAATGATGAGTGCAAAAAATCAAGCACCTTATTATTGAAATTCCAGCGCCCATTCCTCGGAATTAAATCCTCCCCATTCCCCACTTTTAGCTGTCAAAAAAACAGCAAGTTAACAACAGCTAACTATGTTTCCCCTATTCCTGGCACTATGATGATTCAGTGAAACATATGAAAAAGAGTATAACGCAATGCAACCACAAGAACACATCAGATTTAGTACCCTTGGTGCCGGTAGGACACGACCTTCCACCTGAGTAAAGGAACCATTGATTGAAATTCCACAAGAGCGTAGCATAGGATCATTATCATAACTGCTGCTTTTCAAAGCCTGAAGGAGAATAATCAAAGACAATAAGTACACGAATGCACAATTTAATACTATAAAATAGATGTACAATTGATACAAGTCAAATGACACAGTAAGCCACATACAGAAGATAGAACGCTCATCCTCTCTTGTGGCTTCTGTCTTGATTTTTCAACCAGTGATGATCTTTGAAGAACAGAGAGAGCTTTTGTGTATCGTTGCAAGGACACCAAAGAACAAAGCTAAAAGAAATGCAGCAAATCAAAGAAAAGCATGATTAGAAAGTGTTATAACCAAACAAAATAAGGAGAAATGTAACGCACTGTTCCACCTCAATAGGAATAAAAGTAGGTCGCTTTGGTTTTCCAACATTAATGCATGGCAGGTCAGCAGAGTATCTCAGTTCGATATTGCGATGAGAGACAAAATAGTCATAAACAGTTATTTCTACTGATTCAACTTCACCATTCCCATCACTTCCACTTCTTTGCTTCAACTCAAACCTAGAAACCAAAGTAAAGACAGCTCAGACATTTCTAAAATTTAACCATGCTTGACAGAATGCAACCAAAAATCATAGACCATACATTTGCTCCCTGCAAGTTTTCTCACTCAGCCCAGTAATCTTGTATTCTTGATTGGAGGGACTTGCCACAATCCTCAGATTTTTTAGCATTCTTTTGGCCTGTTGGTGAATAAGGAGCCCAGTTTCAATTAAGCGAAGTAGCAAAAAGTAACAGGCGAAACTCACAGAAGCATTGGTTACCTTGGCCCAGTCAAGTGAAAATGGATCCCTCACATTTTGATTGGCAATTAGAAAATCCACCACAGGACCAGGCTGAATTATCATGGTAGTAGATACATCTGATAAAGGGATTAACATACAATTAAAAAAGCGAACACACCAGAGAAAACCAATAAACATAATCAAAAATGTCTACCGATATTCAGAGACAATCCCCCTTGGCTGGTTCTAAAACTTGAATGGAACCCTCTGCAGCCTAGAACACCACCACCCAAATTCACAAAGTTTTTGGGGTCATTGTGGAAGAAAGATTGACGGACAAGGAGACAACCCCTGTGACAGCCCAAGGTTAATTAGATTAAAGAAAAATTATCACAAAAAATAGATGAAAATAAGATTCCTCATTTAACTGTTTGGCTGCATTTTGTCGTAATATAATATCCAGCACCCTCAGAGCTTCCTGAGAATTCTCTGATTCCTCTCCACGAAGTGAATTTGCAATTGCCTGCTTAGGGATTTTTGCAGCAAAGCTAATCTCCACCTTGAAGGTTTTCGAGTGAAATGGGCGTCGTAACCTTTTTCGATCACCATTCTCAGGACTCTCATTAGCACCAGAACTTGCATTTCCATTATTTCTGGGAAAGAAGTTACAAAATGTAGGGCCAAAACATCAAGACATAAATAGGGGAAAAATTAAATGCAGACCATTCAACAAGTAGGTTGGGGTCACCTACCTGCTAGATGTCACATCTTCGAGCACAACAGTAAACTCAAGCTTGTTGCGGGGAAGGGCTCCAATAGTGAATAAGCTTTTCTCCCCGTCATATGCAAATTCCTTTCCCCCTAACTCGGAATGGTAAGTTTGCTGCACCCTGTCAATCACCTTCCTTCCAGAACCCTTCCCATCAACAGCACGACCATCCTCATAACAAACAGAAACCTGTATAAATAATATAAATATGAAAAAAATATTGAAAGAACATAATTGCATAAATAAAATAGCATTCCATCATAGTTAAAATCCCAATACAAAATGGAGAGAAAGCAGAACATACACTGTAATGGAAGAAATGATCCTCAGAATTGGACACGTTGACCTTAAAGTGGTTTGTGAGCAATTGTAACTTTTGACCTTTGGATCCTAGGCCACGTCTAGCAATTGGGACTCGCAAAGCCTTTTTCTTGACAGGCCCTTGTTCTGCTTGAATTGGAACAACATCTGGTGGAATAACAGGTGGAGGAGGTGGCAAATCATACTGCGAACCTTTTCCATTCAGGTCCTTTGAACTCGGTTCAGATGAATCCATAACCTACAAAAACAAAATAGTGAAACAGAAAAAGGAAATGATGTTAACAGAGTATGGAACCGTACAACGGTGAGCTTGCCTTTTAACCAATCATTTCCCAGTTATAAAAAGAGTGAGGGGAGTGATGCGAGAAAACAAAATATAGAGACAGAAGCAATTACTAAAAGCATAAGTGGGAGACTATATAAACGGTTAAGTGGGAGACTATATAAACAGTTGGTGGCATGCTACATCTTAAAAAAGAATTAATATGTACTCAGTGAGACCAAAACAAGTACTCTAGGATTCTGCAAAAGAAGCCATCTAGATGATAATAAAATGAAGTGCCAACATGATAAATAAATACGAAATATGGAAGCAAACAATCAGAGTGAAACAACCAAACAAAACAAGGAGCGATGGCAGGTAGATATTTTCTAAGTTCAGTCGTAACAGAAAAATATTGGTAATGAGTTGATCGCAGGAAGAATCACAAATGACTGTCACTCTAATGTACATCAAGCTAAACACCATGCTCCATGCTCTGCTCCAAAATCGAGCCTGCAGGCTCTGGCATTGCAGCTAATACTGAAACAATAAGTTTTTATATCAGTAGGTAAGATCCCTAGCAGACAAAATCTCACATGCAAACATCTTCGAAGCAAAAACGAAAATGCAATTACAGAAAAATGCAATATCAGTTATAGTCTAACAACACTAGAAAAGAAAAATAAAAGCAAATGAAGCATAAGAGCAAACTCCCAAAAAGTACGAGACAAAATCCCAAATACAGCTACATTCCCTCCAACTCACCTGATAGTAAAGGAGTGAAAACAAAGGATTCAACAAAAAACACAAGCAACCCAACAAATCATGATAATGGTAAATTCAAAACAACTTTTAGGGTTTCAAATTTTAAAAACTATCAGGGGCAAAAAAAAAATACTCAAGAGAAACAAAAAGTAAACAAGAATGCACCTCCTAAAAGAGTAAACTCTCCGTAGTCAGTTCAGTTACAAAAAACGAAAGGGCTCACACCGGAGAGATTGAAGCGGAGAAAATCAAACCCTAACCCAAAATAATGTGAAACAGGCTTTTAGTCTAGCCGCACTGGAGGAGAGCCTTCCCTTCCTCCTCTCTTATAATGTGTACTATTTCGTGCAACAGAGATTGGGGGTTTAAGGGACACGTGCAACTCACACGCCTTGCTGGAGCACGTCTGCTCTCTTTCTCCTGTGCGGCGTCTCTGATGCCATCTGTGTCAGACAAATCTGGAGCGTTGATATTCTGGTGAAGCCGTCCCACCTGTTGTTGGTGGCCCACGTTTAATCTTTTAAAAGGATAAAATCCTCGAGATTCTATTGATTTTATTTTTCAAATTCGAATAAATTTGAAAGATAGAGATGTAATCAATGAAAATATTTTGTGTAAATATAGAAATTTGATTCCTTGGTAATGAATACAAATATTTACATAATTATTGTTACGTATATGCTAAATTTTTTTTATAAAAAATTGTACCTCATTGTCCTTATGGAATTAAAATTTTGTATTGTTTTCTAAAAATTCATATCAAATTAAAATATAAGCGAACCGACGTGATATATCGGTTGGAGTATGGAACATTCAGCTTCTGTTTCCCCAATTTGTATTTGACGGGAAGATGTAACGGCTTGACAGAGGGAAAGAGGGAAGGAGGGAAAGAGGGAAGGAGGGAAAGTTACCAAGTTACTAAAAAATTTGGCATATTAGAGGATTGTGGGTCGCGCTTGAGATTGCCGGACGGCGATTCGGGTAACAAACGGCTGATGGAACTTGGGAGGTCTCACCGAACACTTGGCATCGTATGGCTATTTTGTCGGACCACGTTCGTATATACTCACCAAATTCCGTTGGTTTTCAGTTTTCTCACATTGAGGTAGGATATGACAGAACACCTTTTTGTTGGATAACTGACGGAGGCTGCGAATGTTTTGTTTTATTATACTTGGTAGTAGGGGACGTGAAGGTCAAAGAGTTGGGCTCTCCATTTACGTTTCTTCCGATGGTCTCTAGGCTTTCAAAGCGGGGTGGATTAGCTTAAGAACTCCAATTTTTACGCTGACACCCATCCCTAGTAATTAAAACTTTGTAAAATTAGGGCAACCGTATCTGACTACTTAATTAATTAAGATAAGGAAACTAATATAATTCGATCATTGCTTTATTCTTAACCAAATAACAATAACTCAATCATTAATTTAAAATTTATTGTATCTTCAAATTTAACTTTATGAGATTAATCTCTAGACTTTCGTATCATATATAGATTTCTTATTTTCATTTATATTCACCTTAGTACATTCAGATCTTACAAGAATTTCCTTTGCATTATAATTTATAAACTTAATTTCTATGTTTTTAAATATCTATAAATAAAAACACAAAATTTTGTATAAAATAATACTAGCACACATAATTTATAATCTAATATACTGTGTTTTGCCCAGGCTTTTAAATAATAGCCTGAGATTCATTCTAAAAATAAAAAAAAATATTAAAAAAAATTATCATGTGTTTTATAGATTTAGACCACCTCACTAGATCTTTTTGTTTTGCCAATTTATCATATCACAGTAGATTGTCACTAAAGCAACATTACAGATTTGTCCAATCTGACTTTTTCTTTTAGTATGTGATGGGCTGCTTAGTACGTACTTCAATCATTTTAAGGGAATAAATCCCATGTCTTTACCAATAATGAATTTCTATAGGTTGCACAACCAATATACTCCATCATCAAAGATTATTGTACTAGATGCTAGGAATATATTTTAGTTCTAAAAAACTAAAAAAACAACAACATAATTGCATATAAATACATAAATGCTTCTCTTTTTATCCATCAATATATATTTGGCTTTATGTATAAAACATAATTAACTAAATGGTGAATCTAATTTGATATAACATAGGATAGTTAGCTTTAAAAAATATAAGATGGTTTTTATTTTGCATGTCACGGATCTTCGAACTTATAGACAGTTTGGTTTCGTTTGTCACTCCAACATTACATAGTCTAAGACTATACAAAGCTCGATAGTAATAATTCTCATTTCAGTCAAAATTACAAAAGAAGATGTTCGAACCAAATTTTTTAGTGTGATGAGTCAGCAACAAACTATACTCAGTAGTGTTCCTATTGGTTACTATGTATAGTTTGATTTTCACCGAGTTAGATTGACCTTTGTCTGTTGTCCATATATATTTCATTATATAAGTCAATATCAGTAAGTGAGATATTTTCACTCATTGTTTCTGAGGATACTTGCTAATTCTCGAATCAAAACTCTAGTTATTCTTTCTTTTACTTCATATTCTTTGCAATTGCAGGATTCTGCTCCTATTGCGTCATGTAATAATAGATGATTGTCAATCTCAGCAGTTATTCCTCGTGTTATTTCTTGCATCAGACTTATAATAACTCTTAGATTAGATAAATCTAGCATTAAAAATTTTTCAACAACCTTTTCTATAGTAGTTGTCATTTACCTTAGCTTTTCTTCTGCTTTTTCGGCAAGAAATTCCCTGGATAAAAAATCAGGAAGATTATTATCTTTTTCTTTGATATATTCTATATCAAAATCAAAATTGGAAAGTAATGCCTGCCATCTAGCAAAGATCTGTTTCGAGACTAGGTTTTTAACATCTTTTTCAAGAATAAACTTAGCTGACTTACAGTTAACTCTTAATAGAAAATGTTTATTAAATACATCGTCCTGAAAGGCATTTATACACAAAACAATTGCTAAAACTTCTTTTTTAATGGTTGAATAATTGGCTTGGGTAGGATTCCATATTCCTGAATAATATCTAACTAATTGTTCTTGTTGCTGAACTTTTTGTTTTAAGATTCCTCCATACCCTTTGTCTGAGGCATCTGTTTCTACTATTAATTTTGCGTTTTCATTTGGAATTCCTAAACAAGGTAAATGTTTTATCTTTTCTTTTATCTTTTTTACTAGTTGAGTTAATTCAGGGGTCCAAGGGATAGTATCTTTTCTTAATCTGTTATATAATGGTAAGCAAATTTCTCTAATATTTGGCAGAAAATCTACTACATAATTCAAACATCCTAAAAATCGTTGAAGTTGTTTTTTATCTTTGATTTCATTTGGGAATTTACTAGTAAATTCTAGGCTTCGATTAATAGGTATATAGCTTCCTTGATATATTTCAAATCCTAAAAACCTGACGTTAGTTTGAAATAATTTCATCTTTGATGACGATAGTACTAATCCATTTTGTTTTATTACATTGAGAAACTTTTGTAGATGTTTAAAATGTTTGGTTATACTTTTAGAGAATATTAATACATCGTCGATATATACAATTAGGAACTTGGTATATGGATTTAGTATGTCATTCATGATATTCTGAAATTCTAAAGGAGCATTTTTTAGGCCAAAAGGCATAACATTCCATTCATAGTGCCCGAAGGGTACGGTAAAGGCAGTTTTATATTTATCTGATTCATTTATTTGAATCTGCCAATATTCTGATTTCATATCAAATTTTGAGAATATGGTAGATCCGGTTAATCTTTTAATTAAATCTCTTTTGTTTGGAAGAGGATATCTAATCCATTATAGAGTTTTGTTTAAAGGTTTGTAATTAATGACTAACCGTGGTGCGCCTCTTCCTATTTCAGCTTGGTTTTGCACATAGAAGGCGGCACATGCCCAGGGAGACTTACTAGGGCGTATTAATTTTTTATCTAATAAATCTTGTATTTCTTTTTTACAATATTCTAATAATTCTTTATTCATATGTATGGGTCTGGTTTTAGTTGGAATATGTTTTTCTTTGAAACCAGGTTCATAAGGTAATTTAATTTTATGTTGCTTTCTATCCCAAAAGGCATTGGGTACAGTTGAACAGACTTCTTGTTCAAACTTTTCTTATAATTCGATTATTTTTTGTTTTATCCCTTCGGTCTCTAATTCTTGCTCTATTTTTTTGTAATTTATTTCCTGAGTTAAGGAATGTAAATGTTTTGTTTTTTGTATTACTAGTATCTGAGCTATATTAAGGGTTTTTACTTCATGTAAGTCTTTTTCTCTAATGGTGTTTATAAATTCAAAATTTATTTCTTTCCCACAAACTTGAGTTGTTATTCCTGTTCTAGTTACTGTAAATGGGTATATTTGCGTTAAAAAAAGGGTTCCTAATATTACTTGTTGCGCTAAATTTTTTACCAATAAAAAGGAATTTTTAAAACAGATTTCTTGGTTACAAATATGGGCATTAGTTATTTTATAATTTATTTGTAATCTTTGATGACTGGCTGTATGTAACCTTTCTTTGGTCTTTTCAAAGTATTTAGAGGGAATTAACCCCTCTTGTATGCAATTCTGGTCGGCTCCTGAATCTAATAAAGCTTTTACCTTTAATTTGTAATCTTTGATAACTATGGTGATGTAGGCATACCATTTTTGGTATTCTATTTTTGATAAGGTTGACACAAAGGCTGCTTCTTGACTCGTGGAAGGCTGATTTTCTTCTAAATGTTCTATTCTAAATCTCAAGTCTTCTTTCTCTTCCTTAAGTTGTCGTATTTCGTGTTTAATATTTCTTACTTCTTGAACTAAATCTTCTATAGTAGGAGCTATTCTAGTAGGTTGGTTGTATAGGATTTCATTCAAATTATAAGGTTGCGGAGTGGGTATCTTATAAAATTCGGAGGGTTTAGACAAACTTTCTTTATAGGTTAATAAGTATTTTCGTTGTTCTTCAGGGTTTTCTAATTTTGTTATAAGGTCTATTATTAAATTGTTTTCTGTGGTTATTGTGTTTATGGTGTAACAGTTATAGGGTCCTATGCATTCACAAATATCTGAAGATACTTCATTATCAGTGCTAGGTCCTGTTTCCTCTTTGTCTTCTTCTGATGAATTAATCATATTTAAAAGTTCTTCTATTTCTCTTTCGTCTATCTCTAAGGCTCTAATTTTCTTCACTAAGGGACAGTCGGTTTTAATATACCCTGGTTTATTACATTTATAACATACTGGTTCTCTTTTATAATTCTTTGTTCGTTTAGTTCGGAAGGAGGTTCTTTTAAGTGGTTTATGGGATTTATATTTCCTTTGATAGGTAGATTTGGTTTTAAATCTTTTAGCCTTTCGTTTTTGTTTAGCTGAAGGAGCTAATATCTTCTCGTACCCATATTGTTCACAAGAGGATCCTAATTCTTTTTTACTGTTTAAACGATCTTGCTTTAATTTGGATTTTAGTTTAAAATCATTACACAATGCTAATCCTTCCTCATTTATTTCTGCGATTATGTCCCCATAAGTTATTTTCTCATAAGGAATTATTCCTCCGCATTTTTGTTTAATCCTAGTTCTTACTTTATTTGCGAATAACCTAGGTAATCCTGCAATAAATCTCTCTTTCCAAAATTGTTGTTGACAATCTTCTCGCAACATTACTTTGGTTAAAAACATGTCCTTATACCATCTAAAATCTTGTAATTTTGGGCAAACTAGATTTGACAATAACTCTGAGGCCTTATCTTTGAATTGTTGGGGGTTTCCTATAAAATGTTTTGATATAGCATACATTAATCTAGATACACTGTCTTCTATGGTTAACATTTGTCCTTCACTAACTTCGGTTTTGACTGCAGTTAAAATGGTTTCTTTTTCTGTCTTTGATAAATAATTATCCCACCATCCTCGTAGTTGTCCAGTAAATCCTGATATTAGGGCGTTAGTAACATTTACTTCTTGGTTTCCTTGAGTTTTGTAGGCAGAGGCTGCCATGCACATTTCATTTAACATGTTTAAGATACCATGTTCGGATTTGCTATCTACATTCCATTCATACAAACTTTTGCCATCATAGCTAACTTGGCTTCTATAGGGGTAATCTTCGGTCTGTATGTCGGGAAAGGATGGTTTAGTGTAATAATGCGGAATTTTGGGATGAGTGTGTTGTCTACTTTTTATTTTATTTAGTTGTAAGGTTTCATCAAACTGCTTTTCTAATACTTTTATTTCATCATTACTTGACTCTTCTGTTTCTGATAATGTTGCTATAGTATCTAATGTGGCAAGTTGTTTTATTTTTCCCATGTCTAAATCTTGGAGCTGTTTAGTTATTTTATCTAATAGCTCTTTAGTCTTATCTTCTTTTTCTAACTTTATGCCTGGGACATGATAAGGTTCAAATAAAGGTTTTTCTAACTTTATTGTTTTAGGCACTGGGGTGGTTGATTGTTCTTCTTGGTTTGCTTCTATGATTTCCAACTGTTGGGCAATAACCTGTAGTATCTGATTAGTGTAATTATTTTGTGCTTTAATATGTCCTGACTTCTTTGTAGAAGTACTGTTGATCCCTAGGGATCCTTCTCTAATAATTCTTTTACTCATGTCTGCATATAAACACAAAGGTTAGGAGAGTACCAATATCTCTTAATAGTGATTATATCTGAATCAAGGGACTTTGATAGCACAACAATTCTCATAGCTAGCTCTTATAACAAGACCGGATAAAACAACCATTCTGATAGTAATGATTTCTCATAATAAGATCTACCATAACAACCATTCTCATAGTAATCGTTTCTCATAATAAGACCTGGTGATAATTATCTACCAACCATTCTGATAGTAATTATTTCTCATAACAAGACCTGGTGATACTTTTATCATTCATAGATTGCTGATAGTAACAAGACCTGATATAACCATCCTCATAAGACTGATTAGGCTGTTAAAATGTTGAGGTTTCTTTCAGAATCACAATTCCATTCCCATTCCCACATAGAGAATGTGCATGGTTCCCCCTTTTTCGTCTTTTCATTAATAATTTTTGTTAACTGATGGATTCGATGTCGATAACGTCGCCTTATGGCTTCTTTTTGCTGGGCAAGATATTTTACGTTTACAGTGTCAAAGTAATGAGTGATGACATGTAATTGGCCTGCTATTATTTTCTCATGAATCAGTCTGTTGCCATTTCTTCTTGCTTTTTGAAGAGGTCTATTGGGTATCTCTTGTACTTCTTCAATTCTCCACATCATTTGTTGCAAGAAAGTTAGTCTGAAAAATAATCATTGTAGTATATCTTATTATTTCCAATCTAAGTACCAAAGAGATCATAAATAAAATATATCCACAAGTCTATTTCTCCGTTGTCCATTTATATTTCATTATATAAGTCAATATCAGTAAGTGGGATATTTTCACTCATTGTTTCTGAGGATACTTGCTAATTCTCGAATCAAAACTCTAGCTATTCTTTCTTTTACTTCATATTCTTTGCAATTGCAGGATTCTGCTCCTATTGCGTCATGTAATAATAGATGATTGTCAATCTCAGCAGTTATTCCTCGTGTTATTTCTTGCATCAGACTTCTAATAACTCTTGGATTAGATAAATCTAGCATTAAAAATTTTTCAACAAACTTTTCTATAGTAGTTGTCATTTACCTTAGCTTTTCTTCTGCTTTTTAGGCAAGAAATTCCCTGGATAAAAAATCAGGAAGATTATTATCTTTTTCTTTGATATATTCTATATCAAAATCAAAATTGGAAAGTAATGCCTGCCATCTAGCAAAGATCTGTTTCGAGACTAGGTTTTTAACATCTTTTTCAAGAATAAACTTAGCTAACTTACAGTCAACTCTTAATAGAAAATGTTTATTAAATACATCGTCCTGAAAGGCATTTATACACAAAACAATTGCTAAAACTTCTTTTTTAATGGTTGAATAATTGGCTTGGGTAGGATTCCATATTCCTAAATAATATCTAACTAATTGTTCTTGTTGCTGAATTTTTTGTTTTAAGATTCCTCCATACCCTTTGTCTGAGGCATCTGTTTCTACTATTAATTTTGCGTTTTCATTTGGAATTCCTAAACAAGGTAAATGTTTTATCTTTTCTTTTATCTTTTTTACTAGCTGAGTTAATTCAGGGGTCCAAGGGATAGTATCTTTTTTTAATCTTTTATATAATGGTAAGCAAATTTCTCTAATATCTGGCAGAAAATCTGCTACATAATTCAAACATCCTAAAAATCGTTGAAGTTGTTTTTTATCTTTGATTTCATTTGGGAATTTACTAGTAAATTCTAGGCTTCGATTAATAGGTATATAGCTTCCTTGATATATTTCAAATCCTAAAAACCTGACGTTAGTTTGAAATAATTTCATCTTTGATGACGATAGTACTAATCCATTTTGTTTTATTACATTGAGAAACTTTTATAGATGTTTAAAATGTTCAGTTATACTTTTAGAGAATATTAATACATCGTCGATATATACAATTAAGGAATGAGAAACCATAATTGCTGTCTAATCCCATTATAAAATGATATCAGACATTGGAATCAGATGTGGCATGGAAATAATGATATAGCAAGGATTCTAAGCTATACAAATAATCAATCCAAACATAACATTGGGGTGTGCATAGTCATAGATGTCTATGTGTCAAAAATGAGTCAGTAGAAATCTCTTTTTTTCCCTTAATTAAAATTTGTATTAAGTTTTGGGCTTATTTTGAATAGTCTTGAGCCATTAGACCAACTCGACAGTCTTTGGACTAACTTGATAGCCATTGTGCTAGTTCATTTTGTAACTAGTCCAGTCTAATTCTAGTTATCTAGGACACTTATGTTTTGGGCTTGGGATATAAATACCATACTTAATCCATCAGAAACCCTACCAACTCATAATTTTTATGATAGTCATCTTCTCTTCTCCTCATGCATGTTGTCATATCCCAAACTCATATTATATATGCCATTCTGCATTATGCATGACACATCCCTCACGGGATGACATCACGAAGATTGGTGAGATACCATCAAAGCTTACCATAAGTCAATTAAAGACAATCGAGGTATTCAATGGGAATCAATCAAAGACAATTAATGCATTTAATGAGAATCTGATCTTACTATATAGGAGACTCAATCTAGGGAATCAAGATAATCAATATAATTAAAGATTACCATAGATGAGACAATTAGGAATATGTGAGTCATTATTGCTTACCATGTATGTAATTATATAGATACTGTTAAATTATTTGACTTGATCTCCACCATTCATTGAAGAGTTATAAAGACTATATAAAGGGATACATCCCTTCATTTGTAATCATCCAACATTTCTAGTAATTCATGAGTGAAGAGCATTTCTCTTCATCTTCCCTATGTCTCTCTTTCTGTTGTTGAAAAGCTTAGCATTCTAGTTAGCTTTGTGAGGAAGACTTACTTAGTCTATTATGAGAGCAATAGTCTAAAGCCTCATGGAGAGTTCTATTCTATAAACTCTAGTCCCATGATAGTTGGTAGTGGAGCTAAGGCTCAATTTTAGAGAGAGAAAGAGAATAATGGAGATGCACACTGCTAATGCTATCACCCATGTTGATGAGGAGGAGATCCGTGGGGAGAGACCACCTCAACGTGCCCCCAAACCCTATAAGAAGAAGATGAAGACCGTTGATTAACGCCTTGGAATCCACGAGAGCATAACAACCGTCACATAGTCACTATACAAACTTAGATGGTCATCCTAAGAGTATACAATAACTATATAAGGCAAAAACAAAACCTGTTTAAATTTTTGTTTTATATTTTAAATTCATTATGTGCCTTAGAAACAATCCCAAGACTAAGAAAATATGCTGGAATAAACAGACGTGCGGAAATTTCACAAAATTTACATCATGCAAGATATGGACAAAAACTCTTGATTTATTTATCAACATTGTATAGGATCCTAATTTACAATACATACATACATGAAATGTCATATGCTAATAGTTCACAAGTGCAAATTTGAATCATCAATCATATCTTGTGATTCATACTTGTTCAGAGAGTCTGCGATCTAGGACAAAGCTAATCCTTTTGCTCAACTCGGGAAACCTAACAAACACTGACATGGCACCCAAGTGAGTGGAATTCCTTTACGAATTCTTTTAAATTTAAATAAGATTATATATTACTATGATCATACGATCTCACTAGCACAGAACCAAATCATGGCTATAAACTATTCAGATCCAATCATAACAATGCATCACGACAAATCAAAGCAAAGCAATGACATATGATATTATAACACATAACGTGTACCATATCATCAGGGTCACACTGAAGCAATGTCATCAAACAACACAGAATTGTCATCATATATCACACATATCTCTAATAAACAGAGATCTTATAGATCTCGGCATACAATCGATAGCTATTCTAATAGATAACTAATATAGCTAACCATTATTGTAGGTTGGTGTTATAATCACTTCCTTTATATTCGGTTTTATAATCATACATAGTGTTCTAGGAATACGTAGTAATATCTATACGCAGTAATCTAGGAACACACAGTAATTTGATGTAACACCTAGTAATCTGATTTGCTCGGGTGATCAATCCCAAGATAGGTTCACACCACTATACTCCTAAAAGGTTAGAGTATCGACAATCGACCAATCTCATGGCCATTATTCCTTTCATTCTACTCAGGTTAGCATCACACTAAGTAACCCTTCTCACAGCTTTCATCCTATTAAGGTTAGCATATCGTTAAATAACCCTCTCTTAATCTTTTGTTTCTTTTTTAGATAATTCTGCTTAATTAGCCTTGAGTCATCACTTATCTTATTCATATGTTCTTAATTTTTTTCTGCTCTTATAGTTCTTCCAATTTACCTTTGCAAGTCTCTTTTGATTATTTCCTAAGTAGTCATTATTAGTTTTTTGATTTTCCTATAATGAGTCGACCCTCTAATTATTTCTTTCTCTTATTTTCTTAGATATCAGTTTTTCTTATACGGTAGTGCATTAATTTCAGTACGGTCAGCATCCCTTCATGTGACCAGTCAGTCATATGTGATATTGTGAGACCCCGTTCCTTTGTCCTAAAAGTCCATAAGCTAGAAGCTAGTGCAGCTGAAATGACCATTTTGCTCTTGAAGAAATGGATGTGTGATAACCAAAAATGATGTTGAAGGTTCAATGTTCATTTTTTATTTCATTTCTCCCTTATTTCATTTTAATCATTTATGGTACATTATCTATTCTTAAGAGATAATTCCAGAATTAAATCATAAAGATAATCTCTTTATATCTAGCCTTAAAAGTAGGAAAAATTAATCCCATTAATCCTATAAACTATCCAGCCGGCCACACACCACAAACCACTCAAAATCATCACGCAAGAAACCCTACTCCTTACCCATGCTGCCGAAATTCACCTAACACTCATCATAGCCGAATTCTTTCATTCCTCATCAGATTTCTGTGAATAATAGCTTGTTGGAAATCTCTTTTCATCCTCTATATTTCTATCTTGGTTTCATCATCAGAAGGTTAGTTTTTTCCTATATTTTTCCTTAACGCAATTTGAAGGAGGTTGGTGCTGAAATTCTTTAATTGATTCTTCATTTGATTTCTATTGTTGTTCCTCTTGTTCATATGATTTTTTGGCACCTATTCATGTTGTAATATCATGAATTCATCTTTTGAATCTTTCTTATGTATGAAATTGGCATGCCCTACACTTTTTCCCTATTGGTGTCGATTTTTACCAATTGACTTGTCTGTTGGTTTCTAATCTTGTTTCTTTTAATCATATGTGTACTAATACCTAATTCTTCTTTGTTATCATGAAATCGCAACCTCTAAATATTTTATGCATAAAATCGCAAATTGCCCTTGTACCCTAACTTAGTCTCGAAATTTGCATAATTAATTGAGATGGTAAATCAGGTTAATTCTTGTTGTGTTCCTGGCTATCACATCACACATCCAAGGGGGAGGTCTCAGTAGCATCTAATCACTAGTTTCTGATAGGTTTGGTGAGTGGAATTTGTAAGGAATTAGGATGTTTGCTTGGTTATTGAATATGCATGCTTATTATGGTTTTGTCTTTTCCTTATGGTTATATAGGTGGTTCGGATCCTCTTAATAAAGGCAAATGATTAGCTACTTGTTCAGAGAAAAGAGAAGTAGGATCTATATCTCATCGGTTTCTCTAGAGATCCTTGTTGTTTGTTTGATTTTTTTAGTGTATGTCCTTGTTAATGATTGTATGTGCATGCCTTGTATAGTGTATGCATGAGTTACAGATTGAACATCGAATATCATCCCGGAAAAGAAAATATTGTTGATGATGCCTTAAGCCGGAAGACCCATTCTTCTTCTCCCTTGGTTTAGCCTATATGCGTGCGCAATACAAGCCAATGTTGTTGAATTTGAGAGCTATAGGTATGCATCTTGGCACTGATTTCTATGGTTCGTTGTTAGCTCGAATTGAAGTCAAGACTACTTTGCTGGAAGAGATCCAAAATCAACAATCTGAAGATCCAAGATTGGCTGAAATTCGACAACAATTAGTTGATGATGTTGATACTATAGTTCATGATTTCAGAATGCGAGATGATGGAGTTTAAGTGTTCAGAAACCGAGTATGTATTCCCCAAGATGTTGATGTTCGCAATTTGATTTTGTTTGAAATGCATAGTTCGAAGTTTTCTATTCATCCTGGTAGCACTAAGATATACCAAGATTTGAAGGAACAATACTGGTGGTCGAATATGAAGTGCCACATTGCTGAGTTCATTGCCTTATGCCTTGTTTGTCAACAAGTGAAGATCGAGCATCAAAGTCCCGCTGGTTGACTTCAGTCACTGAGCATGTCACGATGGAGTTTGTGAGATTGCCCTGATCTCAGTTTGGTTTTGATACCATATGGGTGATTGTAGATCGATTGATGAAATCTACAAACTTTCTTCCTGTTCGTGTGACAAACACCCCTGAGAAATTGATTTTTCGTTATTTGGACAAGATTTTTCATTTACATGGAGTGCCAGTTTCTATTGTTTCAGATCATGACCCTTGTTTCACTTCACGATTTTGGGAGAAATTCCAGAATACACTGGGTTCGAGACTGACTTTCAGTATAGTGTTTCATTCCCAGACCGATGGTCAATGTGAAAAATAATATAGACGCTTGAAGACATGTTATGTGCATGTGTAATGGATCGAAATACCAGCTGGGATCGATGTCTACCATTTTCAGAATTTTCTTACAGCAATAGTTTTCATGTAAGCATCGGAACGACTCCTTATGAAGCATTGCATGAGAGATGTTGCAAAATTCCTATTTGCTGGAATGAAGTAAGTGAATTGATTTATAATCAATTCACCTATTTTTCAGAGCTCCTATTTACCTAGATAATCAAGAATTGATTGATCAAGCAATGGAGCAGTTGAATCTGATTCGACAAAGGCTGAGGATAGTGCAACATCAACAGAAAAACTATGTCGATAATCGAAGAAGGGAGCTGCAATTTGTGGTGGGTGACAAAGTGTTCTTAAAAGTCACTCTATGGAAAGGTGTCCTTCGTTTTCAGCAGCGAGGTAAGCTAGCACCTCATTACATTAGTCCATACAATATTGTTAAAAGAATTGGCCCTATTGTATACCAACTTGCATTGCCTCCGAACATGGAAAGAATTCACAATGCATATCACATTTCGATGTTGAGAAAGTATGTGCGAGATCTTGCTCATGTGCTTGAAGAACCACTAGTTGAGGTTGTTGAAGACCTAACATACCACGTAAAGCCAATTGTTATACTAGATCGGTCAGTTCGTCAGTTTCGTGCCGATGGTACGAGTTGTTTGACGTAATGGCCTAGTTGAGGAATAGTCTTGGGAGATTGAGGAATCAATGTATGTGAAATTTCCTTATTTGTTTTCATAGGTACTTGTGCTGAAATTTTGAGGACAAAATTATAAAGAGGGGAGGATGTGAGACCCCGATCCTTTGTCCTAGAAGTTCAGAAGCTGGTGCAGCTGAAATAACCATTTTGCCTCTAAAAAAATGGATGTGTGATAGCTGAAAATGATATTGAAGGTTCAGTGTTCATTTCTGATTTCATTTCTCCCTTATTTTATTTCTATCATTAATGGTACATTATCTATTCTTAAGAGATAATTCCAGATTAAATCCTAAAGATAATCTCCTTATATATAGCCTTAAAAGTAAAGAAAATTAATCTCATTAATCCTATAAACTATCCAGCCATCCACACACCATAAGCCATACAAAATCATCACGCAATCAACCCTACTCCTTACGCATGCTGCCGAAATTCACCTAACACTCACCATAGCTGAATTCTTTTATCCTCAATCAGATTTCTGTAAATAATAGCATGTTGGAAATCTCTTTTCACCCTCTATCTTGCTATTTTGGTTTCATCATCAGAAGGTTAGTTTTCCATATATTTTTCCTTATCGCAATTTGAAGGAGGTTGGTACTGAAATTCTTTGATTGATCCTTCAATTGGTTTCTATTGTTGTTCCTCTTGTTCATATGATTGTTTGACACCTATTCATATTGTAATATCATGAATTCATCCTTTGAATCTATCTTATATATGAAATTGGCATGCCCTACACTTTTGCTTATTGGTGCTGATTTTTACCAATTAACTTGTTTGTTGGTTTCTGATCTTGTTCCCTTTAATTGTATGTGTAATTAACACCTAATTCTTCCTTGTTATTATGAAATCACAACCCCTAAACCTTGTATGCATAAAATCGCAAATTGCCCTTATACCCTAACTTAGTGCCGAGTTTGCATGGTTAATTGTGATGATCAATCAAGTTGATTCTTGTTGTGTTCTTAGCTATCACATCACACATCCAAGGGGGAGGTCTCAACAATATCTGATCACTGGTTTATGATAGTTTTGGTGAGTGAAATTTGTAAGGAATTAGGATGTTTGCTTGGTTATTGAATATGCATGCTTAGTATGGTTTTGTCTTCGTCTTATGATTATATAGGTGATTCGGATCCTTTTAATGAAGACAAAGGATTAGCTACTTGTTCAAAGAAAAGAGAGGTTGGATTTAGACGTCATCAGTTTCTTCAGAGATTCTTGTTGTTTGTTTGATTTTTTCGGTGTATGTCCTTGTTAATGATTGTATGTGCTTGCCTTGTATAGTATATGCATGAGTTGCGGACTGAGTTATGATCCTTTAGGCAATTTCAGACCCTTGAGATGGGTTGTGTGCATTAAACATGCTTACTGTATTGTGATATGATTGAGGATGCCCTGCTGTGATGTTATGCTTTGTACTTGTTGTGTGTGTTTGTACATGATTGTGTGTCAAGATCCTTTTCATGTGGCCATTAGGGATAAGCGCTGATGCTCCTAGGGAGAGAAGAGGTTCTTACTGGTATAGGAGTCGCATAGGTCGCAATCCCCAGCATGTGCAAGCTGGATGCCGACTCCTTGTGTGGCTAAATGCCTTGTCCTATGTACTGGCAAGATGCCCTTATCCTTATGTGGTTTGGATGCCCTTATCCTTATATAGTTTGGATACCGTTGTCCTTGTGTGGCTTGGATGCCTTGTCCTTGTGTGGTAAGATGAATCGGCTTGCTGATTAGATTGCATGCAAACCATTTACCCTTTGTGCAGCTAAGTCTTTGACAACACAGGTGTAAGGGGATGAGCTTTTTATTAATGAGATCGAATAATGAAACACCTGCCTATGTACTTCTGTTTCCAGAAGTGTTTGTAGTCCACCCTCAGCTTATGACTTTTGGTCCTATCCCTATTGAGATTGTTTGATGATTGTCCCTTTAGTTGTGTAGGCGAATCTGATGTTGTTTGGGAGATGTTTGTTTAGATTTCTACAGATTTTATGATGTTGTGACCCTACTGAAATTCTTGTAATCCCACCCTGTTGTTTTCACTATTTTTCAGGCTTAGGTACTTCTTCTATCTGTGGTACCAGTGTGTGAGATCAAGGCTACACGACGGGATGATTTTTCATCACATTTGCATATCTCCTTCTTTGCTAATTGCTTATGCATATACCATTAAACATGAAGTTTGATTGGACTACTTTCTGGTTTATTGAATCCCTCTTATTCATAATTGTTTCCAGAATTTGTTGTAGGGTTACTTGCTAGATTTTGAGATCCCTATAAGACTTGTGTGCTGTGGTTCCTTTGGTTAATTACAAAGACTTCTGTTGATATTTTTTACTCTGTATGTCACCAGAATGTTTGTCCAATATTATCATGCTCCAACCTTTAAAAGCATAAGAAAAGAGTTTAATAAAATCGAAACTTAGGGTGAATAAGCCTTGTGAGATTCAGATAGGTCCTAGGCTAGGCTTGTTTGGATTTCACGATGGTAAGGATCCTAATAGGGTTAGGTTGCCTTATCAATAGAATTTGAATTTCCTTAATGCTCTTAATCTATTCTTACTATACTTATTATCTCAGTTACCTTATCAATGGGGTTAGGTTGCCTTATCAATAGAATTTGAATTTCCTTAATGCTCTTAATCTATTCTTACTATACTTATTATCTCAGTTACTCAAGTGTTGTACTTTTCCAAGAGGTTCGATATTTTTCTCGTATGACCTTGTAGTCATACGAGTTATTCTTGAGTTATTCTTAAAATTCCCTCTAGACAGTGCAATACTGTCATTCCCCATATTATAGTTATCTCAACCATATTCACAACATTCAAACACAACTCAGGAAATAACCACAGAGTCATGTTTTGATTCAATTAAATGCATGAAATCAAGCTTTTCCATGATTTAAGATGTTTCCCATTGATCATGCGTTTATCGTGCAAGCAACTCATGGATATCATACATCACATTAAATCAATTAAGATTCATTTAAAATGATGGGAATTAATTTAAAATTATCCACTCACAATTTTATCATCCCGATTTCCTTTCTTGGTTTGATCTGTATCCACTCTGGATTCTTGATCCTCTTACTACGACCTACACATATAACCGTAATTCAATATGTAATATCATCGTACAAATCTTAATAATTTCATAATAGATACTTCTAGGCCTTCAAACTTGTCCTAGAAACCCGATGATTGCGCTTGGATTTAATCCAGGTACTTTCCATATTTTTTCTCAATTATCAAAAACTTCTACTAATTTTCATACCTATCAAAACACATTAAACTCATCAAAAATTTATATCATCAGAATCCTCATAATCTTCTCTACTTTCTAGAATTGTTCCATATTTTTCTTCAATTTGTTTATATTTTTCCCAAAATTTTAAACAATTTCTGCCATTTTTATTTTTCTGGTCAGAGTCAACAGGATGCGTGTCACTCCGTGACATGGCCACGTGCTTATCAAATTTGATCCGATCTTGACCCAATACCAAACCGGAACCATCCTTACCAAACCGAATTAGACGACGAGTCACTTGCCTAGTACCTAGAAGACATGTCGTTCATCCTATCTTCGAATGACATGTCACACGAGACAGACTGTGGATGACGTGTCATCTGCAGTCATCTCCTACCTCCAACTCCCGCGATTTTCAGTTAACCCTAAATTCACCAAACCTCACATCACTTCAATTTACAACACAACACTCATACCAAAAGTTTCTCCTCATCGTATGCAACAAAAACCTACTGATTTCTTGTTGCTCTACCCGATAAAATGATGCGAATTGAAAGAAATAGATCTCACTCTTTCGGTTGAGAGAGGAGCTAAATTTCTCTCCTATATTGGCCGAAAAATCAACAATCGATTCACTAACGCACTCATGGGACGAAGGCGAACAATTTCTAGGGGAGAAGGGTGAGTGTTGAGGTTGGGTACGAAAATGCCCAAATCCTGATTTCGATCGGGATAAATTTCATTCCAGTCGGTAGGTCACTAGACAAGACAATCCGACAACCTTTTCGAAGATGAAATGGCATCATTTCACCATTTTGATAAAATGATATCATTCTAAGGTAATGACAGGGCTTGGCTTATAAGTCAAACTTGTAAAAACAGCAGGGTATCCTGGCCTTTTGACTATCTTGGTCAAAAAGACGGGATGGCCCGTATTTTGATATTTTATTTTGCTTTTTTTATAATATAATAATAATATAATTATTATGTCTTTTTAATTTATTAAATCTTTAAAAATTAGTAAAAAATAACATATAAATCAAAAAAATATCTTGAAAAATATCATAGTCTCCTTACAAATAGTAAAGTCTAATTAACTTGAAAAACTTTATTTTCCATATATATAAAATTTATTAAAAATTATAATACCATATGGTATTTTTTAGAAAAAATACCAATAATTAAAATTGTCCTTCCAAAATTTCTCCAAAAATTTATAAACATTAATATTCAATATTAGAACCTATCATGGTCCTAAATCATCAAATTTATCCTTGTACATGACTCTTTTTATTTTTGTATCATATATATATATATATATATATATATATTCATATGTTTATAATTCCCAAATTATTCTGTAATTATTCTTACCAGTGAATTTAACTATTCATTTTAATTCCTTATAGTGTAAATTATTTTCTCATGAGTCTCAAAGGATAGATTTAAAGATCTTAGTCATCAAAGGACTTGGATTTCAAAGTCGATAGATATCGAGGTACGAAAAGACAAAACCACCCCCAAATACTGAGTTCTAATAAATACACCATCCAAAGCTGTTTCAGAGAAGTTAGAAATCAAGAAATACACTTGCGAGTCCAAATGACTTGATAAGTTGGAGTAAGAACATGAAACCTAAGTCGGCTTCTTTTGATCCGTTCACTTACATCAATACCTGACAACTATTAATCTTTATCTTCACCGATCTATGATTTATACTTAATCATTTCAGTAACATCTATAACTTCTCATACCCCTAGCCCATAGCTTATAAGCCCACCATTTATGATTTATCAAGTTATTGGGCTTAAGGCCCAACCCATTAAGATAAGAAACCTCACATCCTACCCACCTCTTAAAAACTTTTGCCCTCAAAACTTACTTACGAATAAAGTCATTCTTATCTCGGGGGTAGACATATATCAACAAAATCTCATCTAAATAATGTAATATCATTTGCATTATATGTATCTTTAACATCAGTAAGGATTCAACTAATCCATCATCAACATTTTATACAAGCAGTTCCATGCTCATCACTTAAACTGTTCACATAACATAAAAATTCATAATTCATAGTCTCATATACCCAACTTCCTCTTGCTAATTCAGCTTTGTCAATCATAATATAGACTTGTATTTATTGTCACATTACTTGTATATAAGCTCGCTAAGTAATCATAGCCACCTTCTCATCATTACTACTCAATGATTTCAGATGATATTCTTGTTCATCCACTATCATTAGTTCAAGCTTACAAATACTAATTCATAGTTTGCAGTTTCAATAGTACACATGTTTTACGGTACAATTCGGTTTCACTCCTTCTAGAGTTCCTTAATGGGTTTGGAGTACCAATCTTCGTCATTTGTGTCATTCTACCTATGTAGTCCCCACAACCCCACTAGGTTCCACTTAAAGTAGAATTGTATTCCTTCTTCATATTACTTGTCCTCTAGTTATACTTTACTTTGAACTCTAGTATATTCTCACACCCGCATATCGATGCATAAGTCTTCTTTGATAGCCATAATTGCATATACTCATTACTAGTTAACTACCTTATATTCTTATTTTTTTAAATATAACTGACAGATTTTTGTTTTCTTTCTGTCTCAACATAGTGTAACTAAATATATATAGTCTTGAACATCATTTTGAAATTCGAATAAATGATGCCGCTTGGCAGACTTATCAGTTCAGATTCCAATCATACACTCAAGCATGCCAAGTTTTTCACACTATGGCTCTGTATGTGAGAACCTGATTTTCGAGATACTTGGGTTGGAAGCCCATTCAAAGACCTAAGATATTAGTAGGCCTTAGCCTACAGATTGGGATCGATTTCGAACTTAGGAAGTGAGTTGTATTATTTTTGAAGAAAATATTTATATTTTAAAATTAATTATAATTATCTATTTATGAATGAAAAATCATAAAAGGAGTTCTATTAATGAGTTTGGGATCTTAAGACAATATATTGGTCTGTGGGACGTATTTAAGGTTGTATAAAGTTTTGAAGAATTTTTGGAAGAATGTTTGTAATTTTTATGATTTTTCTAAAGAATATTAAGATATATTAGATTTTTAGTAAATTGAATATTTATGAAAAAATATAACTATTAGATTGATAGATAGTACTAATTATGAAAAATTTATAAAAAAATTTGGTATATTTTTCTGAGTTTTATATAATTTATTATGAATTTTATATTAATTTTGGGATTTAGAAGAAATATAGTTATAATTACTTAAATAATAAAATATTATAATAATATTTATTTTCTCAAAACGTCGGCTAACCTTTTACCCTTTGTGCAACAAAGCCTAGGACAACACAGGTGAAAGGGGATGACTTTTTCTGTTGACGAGATTGGTTGATGTTTTTCTGCTTGTGTATTTCTGATTTTCAGAAGTGTTTGCAGTCCACCCTCAGCCAATAGGTTTCGGCACTATCTTTATTGTGATTGCTTATTGGTTGTGTGATATTCCTTTAGATGTGTAAACGAATTTGATGTTGTTCGGAAGATGTTTGTTTAAGATTTCTGCAGATCTTATGATGTTATGACCCTAATAAGATTCTTATAATCTCACCCTGTTGTTTTCACCATTTTTTAGGCTTAGGTACATCCGATGTTTGTGGTACTAGTGTGTAAGAACAAGACTGCATAGTGGGACGATATTGCATCACAATCGCATACCTATTTCCTTGATTGCTTGCGAATATAACATGAAGTTTGATAGGACTATTTTCTGGATTTTGGAATGTCTCCCTATAGGACATGTGTGTTGTGGTGCCTTTGTTAAATTATAAAGACTTCTGCTGATGTTTTTATTCACTCCGTTTATTACCAGAATGTATGTCCATTATCATGCTCCAACCTTTAAAAAGCTTTAGTAATGAATCTAATAAAAATCGACACTAAGGGAGGATAAGCCTTGTGAGATTCAGATAGGTCATACGTTGGCTTTATTTGGGTTTCACGACAGTAAGCGTCCTAGTGGAGCGAATTCGGGTCCTTACAGGTTTGGTAACGGAGCATGGTTTAGGGAATATGGTTTGTTATATGCTATCTTGTTTGTTGATTTTGTATTTGTAGGAAAAGACATGCGCACACACCTAGACTTAGAGGAGTAATGCCGAAAGTAATCTAATCCTAAAAGAATTGGTTCGTAAAGTTCAAATGATAAAACTTATGTGAATTGATGTATAATCTTATGTGTCTTCGTATGTTTGTATATGTTTTAATATGATCTATCGTGCTTCCTTTGCAATTGCTGAATGCATATGTGTGTTTAATGTATGTTGATGTGTGCTGCCGAGTGTTCCTATATGGTTGCTGAATGCATGTGATTGATTGGTATGCATGCCAAGTATGTTTTTGTGTGAATGCCATGATTGCCAAATATGTATGTGGGATTGTTGATGCATGCTATCGAGTGTGTGTAGAGTGTTTCCAAATGCCTCTATATGAGTGTGTCGAATGTGGCTTTACATGTATGTGTGTAATTATCGAGATTTGTGTGTACTTGTGTGCATGTGTGTTTCGTTTTCCAGCATATGCATATCGTCTGATGTACACCTCGCCACCAGGTACCACTTTCTTTCCTTAGTTTCATATTCTAAGTTATATATTGAGTGAGACTGTGTGCTCGTATAGTATGGCAAGGCAGAGAGTGCCAAGGGATCGTCAGGGTAGGTATAAAGCCCAAGTCGAGCAGCAACTTGTTGATCAAAATGAACCGGATACACAGAATGAGCAGTGAGGGCAAGTTGAGCCCGAAAACCAACCTTAGGCACCAGCTGCACCTGCCATTGATCCTGTGATAGCACAAATACTAAACGTATTACAAGAAATTGTTGCGAACCAGCAGCGTATGAAGGCCCAATTTCAGAATGCACTAGCACCTGTGGAAGATCCTATTCCTCCACTTGAACCTATTCAGCCGGCTCATCCTAAGGAAGCCGAGTGACTTCCAATTGTCATTACAAAGTTGCGGAAAGAAGCCTGTCAGCTGGGATACAAAGATTTCAGCGATTTAGTAGGTGCTGCTAGGGCTCGTGAATGGATTGACACCCTATGATGAGTGTTCTTGTTTCTGCACATCTCTAATGATGACAAGGTTGCCATCGCCACTTTCCTACTCGAGGGAAAAGCCCTTGCATGGTGGACAGCTGTGAGTTTGTGGTTAGGGGATTGTTTGCCTACATGGGAGGAATTCTGGCAGGAATTCGATGAAAGGTTCTAAACCCGGTTCCAAAAAAGTGAGCAACGACAAGCTTTCTACAAGCTTGAGCAAGGCACCCATTCGATACTAGAATACGAAAAGGAGTTGAGGGAATTATCCCAATTTGCACTAGAGGAGGATCGCTCATCGTACCAGCTTGCGAGACAATTCCAAGATGGGTTGAGTACCAAGCTCAAAACTATTATTAGTACAACACCAATGCAGAATTTGCTAGAATTAATCGTTGTTGAGACTAAAGCTGAAAAGATCTTGCAAAATAGGAAACCGACCATAGCAACTAGTAGCGGACCCTTCAGGCGAGACTTAAAGTTGAATCAGCATACTGGACCCTATCCTTTAAGGTCCTACCTTCAGAAAAATAATAGCAACGGGGGTAACTTTAGAAGGAACTTTTCTGCTCCAAATCCTAACGGGTCTACGTGGAGTTCGCAGCCACATCGATGTTACAATTATGGTGAGATGGGCCATGTTCAGAGAGACTGTACCAAATCAAGACGTATCACAGGCACACCGAATTCAGGCTGAGGTGAGTATGCCAATCCCACTAAACCACCAGCACGCGCAACTGGAGGACCACCCTACAAATCTACGAGTGAGGTGCAGCCAAGGCCCATGAGCTTGTTCACTTTAACTGATGCCGAAGCTAACCCTGATGTGGTGACAACTACTATTTCCGTCTTTTCTCAAAATGCTAAAGTGTTATTAGATCTTGGAACGAATAGATCATTTATGAGTCTAAGGATAACACTTAGCTTGGATCAACCTCTATCTCCTTTGTCTCCTCTTATTGCGGTTCTTGCCCCTTTGGGAGAGCAACTGACTTGTGATCTAGTCTACATCAATTGTACTATATGTATGGGTCCGAATGTACTTGAAGTGGATTTGATTCCATTGGACATCTGAGAGCTAGATGTGATCTTAGGCATGGATTTTTTGGCAAAATATCAAACTTGAATGGAATGTTTCACTAAGCGTGTGTGGTTCACTTTTCCTGATGGTTCCGAGTGTTGCTTCGAAAGAGATAGGAGAGTTGTTCTAACTTGCATTATTTCGTGGCTTAATGTGAAGTGATTGATCAATAAAGGATGTCCAGTGTACCTCGCGTATGTATATGATGTTTCTAAACAATCCTTGGACCTGGATTCAGTCCAGTAGTTTGTGAATTTCTGGATGTGCTTCCAGAAGACATAATCGGTTTGCTGCCACAAGAGAAGTGGAATTCGGCATTAAACTAGTGCTGGGTACAATTCCGATTTCCATTCCTCCTTAATATATGGCTCCTGCAGAAATGAAGGAATTGAAGACACAACTGGAAGATTTGCTGGATCGTGGTTTTATTCGACCCAGTGTGTCACCTTGAGGAGCACATGTCTTGTTCGTGAAGAATAAAGATGGTTCACTGCGATTGTGCATCGACTATTGGCAGCTGAATTGTGTGATCGTGAAGAACAAGTATCGTTTGTCGTGCATCGATGACTTGTTCGACCAGCTCCACGGTGCAGCCGTGTTTTCCAAGATTGATCTTAGAACAGGATACCATCAGTTACATGTTCGTGAAACTGATATTCCGAATTCTGCTTTCAGATTGCGATACAGCTACTATGAATTTCTGGTTATGCCATTGGGTTTGACAGATTTGTGATAGTCTTCATCGACTATATTCTGATTTACTCAAAATTGGAAGAGGAGCATACTGAGCACTTGTGGATTGTGCTGAATATTTTGAGGGATCGACATCTGTTCAAGAAGTACTCCAAATACAAATTTTGGTTACGCGAAGTTGGTTTCTTTGGTCATGTTGTTTCCGCCTAGGGTTTACTGGTTGATCCAAAGAAGATTGAACCCATAGTTGCTTGAGAACCCCCTCGGACTATGTTTGAAGTTCGCAGTTTCCTTGGCTTAGTCGGATACTACCGTCGCTTCATGGAGAATTTTTCATCACTTGCTGAACCATTGACGAAATTGACACGCAAAGGAGAGTCATTCCTGTGGAGCAAGAAATGTCAGCGAAGTTTCAAAGAATTGAAGAATCGGTTAGTTTCCATACCTATTCTTACCTTACCAGTTGGTGGAAAAGAGTATTTTGTGTACAACGATGCATCGAAATTCGGACTTGGATGTATATTAATACAAGATAGGAAAGTCGTTGCCTATACTTCCCGACAGTTGCAATCGCACGAAAACAACTATCCTACACATGATTTGGAACTTGCGGCCGTGATGTTTGTGTTGAATATATGGCTCCACTACCTGTACAACGAGATATGAAGAATCTTCACCGACCATTAAAGCTTGAAATATCTCCTTACGCAAAAGGAGTTAAATATGAGACAACAAAGATGGGTGAAGCTGATTAAAAACTACGATTTGATCATCGAATATCATCCTGGAAAACAAAATGTCGTCGCTGATGCTTTAATCTGAAATATTCATCCCCCTTCCCATCGGTTTTGGCATACCTGGGCTCCCAATACATGCCAGTGTTGCTGGATTTTAGAGCTACATGTGTGCATCTTGGCACTGATTTTCTGCTTCATTGTTGGCCCGAATTGAAGTCACACCTACCTTGATTGAAAAAATCCGGAATCAGCAATCAAAAGATCCAAGATTGGCTAAAATTCAGAGGCAACTATCTGATGGTGTTGATGTCATAGCTCGTGATTTCAGGGTGCGAGAAAAAGGAGTTCTTGTCTTCAGAAACTAGGTATGTGTGCCACAAGATGTTGATATTTACAATCTGATTTTTTCTAAGGCACATAGTTCGAAGTTCGTTATTCATCCTAGTAGCACTAAGATGTACCGAGATTCGAAAGAGCAATATTGGTGGCAGAACATGAAGCGCCACATTGCTGAGTTTATTGCCTGATGCCTCGTTTGTCAACAAGTGAAGATCGAGCATCAAAGACCCACTGATTTACTTCAGTCACTTTTGATTCCAGAATGGAAGTGGGAGTATGTCACGATGGACTTTGTGACCAGTTTGCCTAAATCTCAGCGAGAATTCGATGCCATTTGGGTGTTTGTGGATCGATTGACGAAATTTGCACACTTCGTTCCTATTCACGTAACAAGCACACCTGAGAAATTAATTGTTCATTACTTAGACGAGATTGTTCAATTGTATGGGGTGCCAATTTCTATTATTTCAAATCTTGACCCAAATTTTCCATCACGATTTGGGGAGAAATTCCAGAATGTTCTGGGTTCAAGATTGAATTTCTGTACAACGTTTCATCCCCAGACCGATGATCAATCCAAAAGAATGATTCAAACACTTGAGAACATACTGCGTGCGAGTATATTGGACTAAAATACTAGTTGGGATCGATGTCTACATTTGGCAGAGTTCGTTTACAACAACAGTTTTCATGTAAACATCGGTATGGCTCCTTATGAAGCATTATATGGGATGTTGCAGAACTCTCATTTTTTGGAATGAAGTAGGTGAGAGACTCCTAAAAAATCCAGAATTGATTGATCAAGCAACAGAGCAGCTGGATTTGATTCAACAAAAGCTAAAGATAGTGAAGATCGGTAGAAAAATTATGCCAATAATCAATAGAGGGAGCTGAAATTTGCGGTAGGTCACAAAATGTTTCTAAAAGTCGCCCCGTGGAAAGGTGTCCTTCGTTTTTAGCAGCTAGGTAAGGTAGCACCTCGTTACATTGGGTACGAAATTGTTGAAAGGATCGGCCCGGTTGCATATCGATTTGCATTGCCTCTGAATATGAAAAAAATTCATATGTTTCACGTTTCGATGTTGAGAAAGTATGTGCGTGACAGTGCTCATATGCTTGAAGAACAACCAATTGAAGTTGCTTAAGACCTATCCTATCCCGTACAGTCAGTTTCTATACTAGATGTCACGGCTCGGCCCCCGGACCCTTGGCCCAGCGGGCCCGGAAGTGTATCTGCGCATGATGGATCACAACTGCAAAGCTGAGTCGGGCTTCTAACCACGTAGCCCAAAAGATACATCTTCTTATAAATGATACCATAACGCAATACATATAAGCCCAAGACCTCCCTCACTCCTTTCTGATGTGGGATTGGGTAACTTAACCTCCCCTACGGGTTAGGTCTCACAATCTCCCCTCCTTATATACCTTGTGTCATCACGAGGGGAGCCCAAACGTAACTGACTTTTTTATCGTGATAATGTGAGATTGGGTAACCTGACCCCCCATACGGGCTGAGTCTCACAATCTCTCCTCCTTATAGACCTCGTGTGCTCACGAGAGGAGCCCAAACATAACTGACTTAGGCCCAAACTCGCGGGCCCAAACGTGAACACACAACATAACCCAAGCCTACCCAGAAGAGGGAGCGAGATCGGCACCGCTACCATTTGTCATGGCCTTGCCCCTGGACCCTCGGCCCAATGGGCTCGGATGTGTATGTGCGCGTGATGGATCACAATTGCAATGCTGAGTCAGGCTTCTAACCACGTGGCCCAAAAGATGCATCTTGTTACAAATGATACCATCACACAACACATATAAGCCCAAGACCTCCATCACTCCTTTCCGATGTGGGATTGGGTAACCTGACCCCACCTTGTGAGACCCAGCCCGTAGGGGAGGTCAGGTTACCCAATCCCACATCATCACGTGCCCAAGTTAGTTACGTTTGGGATCCCCTTGTGAGGACAAAAGGTCTATAAGGAGGGGAGATTGTGAGACCCATCCCGTAGGGGGGGTCAGGTTACCCAATACCATATCGGAAAAGAGTGAGGAAGGTTTTGGGTTTATATGTGTTGTGTGATGGTATCATTTATAACAAGATGCATCTTTTGGGACACGTGGTTAGAAGCCTGACTCAGCGTTGTAGTTGTGATCCATCACGCGCACATACACGTCCGGACCCGCTGAGCCGAGGGTCCGGGGGCCATGCCGTGACACTAAATCTATCAATTCATCAGCTTTGCAGTCAAAGTGTGCCTATAGTATGAGTTGTTTGGCGTAATGGCAAAATCGAGGAATAGTCTTAGGAGACTGAGGAATCTATGCATGCAAAATTTTCTTACCTGTTCGTTTAGGTACTTGTGTTGAAATTTCGAGGACAAAATTCTTATGAGGGGAGAATATGAGACCCCGATTTTTGTGTCCTAGAAGTCCATAAGCCAATGCAAATAAAATGACCATTTTGCCCCTGAAAAAATAGATGTGTGATGGCCGAAAATGGTATTGAAGGTTTAGTGTTCATTTGTGAATTTATCTCTCTCTTTTATTTTATTTCCTTACTGGTTCAATCTTACCTTAGATGATAATCTCCTAAAATTAAAAGTAATTCCAGAATTTAACTCTAATGATTATCTCTTTATGTCTAACCTTAAAAGTAGGAAAAAATAATCCTATTAATCTTATAAACATATCAGCCGGCCACACTTGTCCACACACAAAATTATCAAGTGATCAAACCTTACACCCTACCTTTGTTGACAAAATGTCTTAGCCTTCACTATAGCCGAATTCTTTCATCCTTTGTCAGATTTCTGCAAATAATAGCTTGTTGGAAACCTCTTTTTATCTTCTATCTAGCTATCTTGGTTTGATCATCAAAAGTTCAGTTCTTCCCTATGCAAATCCTTATCATAATTCCCTTGGGTTTTGTGCCAAAATTGTGTGATTCTTCCTTCAATCAGTTTCTGTTGTTGTTCCTTTTGTTTGTATGATTGTTTGGCACCTAGTCATGTTGTAATATCATGGCAGTAAGGGTCCTAGTGGAGTGAATTCGGGTTCTTACACCCTCCCTATATGAATTTCATCTCCGAATTTCACTTACCACGCTTATCAAACAAATGCGAATAGAAGAATGGGAGAAAAAGAAAAAAGGAAGAATGGAAAAGGATGTTGCATAGACTCCTCAGTGTCCCATGTAAACTCCTCGAACTGACCACTATGGCACAATACTCTAACCATCGAGACACTATATTTGAGATGTTATCTAACCATCGTGACAGTACATTTACGAAGTTGCTAGCTGAATTCGTAAGAGGTATCTTCCTTGTAGGAATAAAAGATAGTGGGTGGTGGTTCGAATCTTAATGATGGTGACCATGGATTGAACAAGGCCTACTAGGCCCTAGGTTGGAGATGTGTGTGTTTTCTCCCCAGGCAATTCCTTATATATGATAAAGATGTGTTCTCCAATTGAGTTGAGTTGAGTTGTTCCTCCAGGGAGGGGGTCCTCACAAAGACCATGACAAGTGGTACAAATGTGTCCTAGTTTTGTAAAGTTGACTAGGGAATGAACCGACTTGACCCAATTTGATTGAGTTGACTGGCAGGCAATTAGGCTATCCATGAGCTGTAGACATAGTTATAGAGCTTAGTTGTGTATCTTGTCCGTTTAAAGTGTTGTATTGGTATACATAAGTCAATAATGTTGAACAAATTTGTGATATGTTGAATAACCTATTAGGTTAGACATAATATGTTACATGAGATTTATGCAAGTATGCATATCATATTATTGCATTTGAGATGAATTGATGCACAATAGTGGCATTATCAAATACTTTGTTTTAACCATTTATAAATGGTTTTATATGTGTCTTCATCTATCAAAATTATTTATGACCTAGTGACATGTTTGAAGGCGGTCTTTTGAGGTTAAGATTCCCGATATATCTTAAGATTGGACAGCGTCATTTGACATATTTGAAAACTCGACATCCTTTTTTATTTTGGATTATTGCATGCCTTTTGATGATATTGATGTTTCTTGTTGGGCTATTGTATGATTTTTGGGATATGCTTGTATACTTATCATGTGAGAAACGTAATAGTGAGCATATTCTTTGAAAATTTAGGATTTATATGTGTGGATGAACATGTGTTATAGCACATTATATGTGCTTATTTGAAAACCAATTATCCAGGTATTTTGAGATAAAAGATATTGTTCTGTAGTATTTTTATCTATCTTTTGATAATGTAATCTCCAAATATAAATTGGAGTCATTTGTAGGAATTTAGGGGGATATTGGATCTGAAAAGGATAGAACCAAGAAGAGATTTCCTTGAGCTCTGAGACTTGCAGACTTTATATGGATACCCCCTGACATTTCAGGAAAGGATAAACTAGAGGCCTTAGATAGTTGCGATTATTTTGAATTTTGGATATTAAATAGATCCTTCATGATCTATATTGAACATATAAGTTCTAGGAGTGTATGTGGTCGGGCATCTTATATTCTAGCTTTGATCCCGTTTTGTAAACCTTTAGCTGTATATTTTGTGAATATGTCCGGTTAGAAACTTTAATCTAGTTCTTGAAGTTGAATGTCCCAAGACCTCTACGAGGCTAGTATTTCTTTTTAGTGAAACGTTTTTTTTATCTTACCTTTTGCAAAACTTCATAAAACCATAATCTATAATCTATGATCAATTCAATAGATTAGTTTCTTATTATCAAAACTGATTGTTTGGTCATTACTAGTGAAGTAACCCCTATGATGAATGACATATTTCGAGGTGAACTAGAGTGAACTGATTAAACCGGTGAGTGATACATGAGAGAAAAGTGAGGGAGCCTAAAGGTTGACTATGTTAGCAATCACATGGTTAGATATCAAAGAGAGGGCGAACAAAAGGGCCTCGAGTTGTACTGAGCCCCTAGAGTACCACGGTCATACTTGAGAGCCCTATCAGAGGTCTCTAAGTAAGAGAATAGTTTCCAACCTTGAGCAAACCGTGATCAAGGATTGGTGACAAACAAAGACTAGGACTAGACAATTCCATCAATCGAAAATTCTCTTTGATTTATCTGGTTTTTGTTTTCAATTCTCAACAATCATCACAATCGCCTTTTGGCACCTACAATCTTTATTTTGAAGATGTCGAGGCCACGACATAGTTACAACCCATATCAGTCATACTTGATCCTAGTTCCTTAGAAGATTCGATCTTGCATACACTTGCAACCTATCAAAGAGAATAAGTAAATAATTTGAATAACTATTGAAACCACATCAATGTGTTATAATAAAATAAAAATGTAATAATGTCCCTCATTTCACTTTGACTTGTAGTTGATTTAGTTATGACTGATCAAACCTTCATTTGGCCTGAATCCTCAGTCTTCGATCGACCGGACTTAAATAGATCCTCAGAGATGTTTGGTAGATTGACCGATCGACCCATAGTCATAATCAGTCCTTGAGCCTTTGGTGTTTACAACTACAAATCCCTTTCCTCATCCAATCAGTCATTAGTTGAGCGACGACCCAATCTTTGGCATTCGACATATTAGATCTTGAAAATTTGGAATTGCTTTGGCCAGACACCATATTTGAGGTTGTCTGTATTGGTGGGTCTTAGCCCATAGATCCAGATCATCTAAGGAATAATAGATTGGTTTTGATATTTTTAGCAGAAAAATTCTATTAGAGTATGTATTTTTAAAAAAATTATTATGATAGATGTCATATATTATTTATTGATTGGAAAATCATAAGAAAAATTATATTGATGTTTTTAAAATTTCAAGACCATAGATTGGTTTATAAACAGTTTTTAAAGTTGAATAAATTTTTCAAGAATTTTAGAAAGTGTATTTCGAATTATTGTAATTTTTTTTCAGATGAATAAGAGGGTATTTAATTTGCGAGAAAAATAAGATTATTAGCTTGATAAAAATCTCATATTTATAAGGAGTTTCTGTATATTTTTCGGAGTAATAGAATATTTATTATAATTTTTTAAATATTTTATATAATTAGTAAATAATATTTATATTTAATATTATTAAATTATATTAATATAACAATATATAAGTCAAAATGGCAGGAAGAGATGTTGTGTTGCTAGGATTGCTCAAAATGATACCCATCATGTTGTTTCGACAAAACGCACAGGAGGTGCGTGTTTTAGCTAAAACGTCGTTGTTTTGACAGAGGTCTAAAACGATGTCGTTTTAAAGGGAGGACTAGCTGCCGCCTTGGAATCTCTCGGTTACGATCCGTGGCCGCTAACCCAACAGGGCAAAATCCTGTTTCCCCTTATGTCTCATTCTTGTAGGTTTCGAGCTCCAAAAACTTTCCCCAAGCTTCATCTCGGCCACTCCTTTTTTGAGGTAAAATTGGGTAATTTCCAGCCATCAATCATCGGATTTAGTTAATTTTCTTGTCCAGATTCCAGGCATGCTTTCTTTCTTTGTGTGTGCGATTTAATCCATGAAACCTGGGATTTTTATAGGGTTAAGTTTGCAAGTTAGTGATCTTCGTGTTAGATTCAAGCCTGAGACTCGGAAGAGGAGTGGTACACCCAAAAGTGGACATATGTCACCCTCAGGCAGATTCGGGTGTAGGTGTGACAATGCTTGATGCTCTCACATAGAGCATTCATAATGGTCTGAATTAATGAATTACATAAATTGTTAAAATAGTCAAAAATAGTCAAAAATAGTGTAAAATCTGAGAAAAATAGTAGAAAATTTTTGAAAATTTCAGGAAAATTTTTGAAAATACTAGATTAAATTTTTGTCTAAGGGTACCAAATTTGTTTGATTTTGATTTTATTTTATGGGTCAAATAAATGATATAATTTTTTGGTAAAATAAAGAAAAATAGGAAAAATATTTTGTTACGTCCTAGGTTGGTTCTCGAGTAGAAACGCATCAGGTTAAGGACATAGACGTGTGATTTTATGTGTTATTATGATTTGAGTATGAATTACTACGAATTTGGAAATCATTGTGTGTAGGTAGATGCCTACAGTGGTAGGACCTTGAGGAATCGGTCTAGAGTGCCATAGACGGATTTATAGGCTTTGAAACCCGTGAGTAGATGCAACTTTCTTTTATTTGCTTAAATTGTTGGCATGAGTAGTAAAATATGACAAGTATGAAATGATTAAAATAAAATGGTATATGTGTGCTATGATATGCTGTGAGTAGCTATGACATTAATGATTGCTAGAACAGTATACATTGTTCATTATGCTATACTATGAACTGTATGAATGTGTCATGCTATGATTGGACTATTGAGATGCATAAAATGCATTAGTTGAATTCAAGATACAACATTGACAAATGGAATACACTGAATCCACATAGAATAACCTATGCAACCCTTCTAGGTTTATTATAAATTAAATTATATCAATCAAGATCCTACAAAGTGGGGATCAATGAGGTGGAGTTACCATCATATAAAAGTCTCGACATTGTCATTGGATCAGACTATAAATTGATTTGATATGGATTTGTCTACTGTAGATAATAATAAGATAAATTGAAAGATAACGATAATAGTGTACTATTGACAAACTTCAGTCTTGTTCTTGGCGTGAGAACTCGATTTTTCAAGCTATTTGGGATAGAAAGCCCATTCGAGGACTAACGATCTTAGTGGGCCTTAGTCCACGGATCACGGTCAATTTCGGATATAGGAAGCGATTTGACTTATTTTGAGAAAAAAATATTAATTTATTAGAATTATTTTCATTACCTATTTATGATTAGAAAATCATAGAAGGAGTTGTATTATTTATTATAGAATTATAAGACCATAGATTGGTCTATTTGGTGTATTTAAGGCTGTAAAAGTTTTCCAAAAATTTTTAAAAACAAATTTGAAATTAAGTGACTTTTCGAAGGTATTTAAATTTTTATGAAATTTAGTATTTATGAGAAAAATATAAATTTTAACTTGATGGATAGCACTATTCATGAAAAATTTATAGAAATTTTTGGTATATTTTTTGAGAAATTATACAATTTGTTATAAATTTTTGATAATTTTTAATAATAAATAAATATTATTATTATTATATTATATATTATTATTATTTTAATAATATTTAAATTAAGTGTAAAAATGACATAGGTCAATGTCGTTTTGACCACTAGGAGTCAACAGGCACAAGGGGTGCAAGTATTGGCCGAAACGATGTCATTTCATTGGAAACCTACTACAGCTTTAGAAATACCCGACTTCTTACCATCATTGGTATTCCAACGGGATAGATCTAGTTTTCCCCAATAGCCTATTTCAGTACAAAGTGAGCTCCAAAATATCCTCTCGAAGTCCCCTTTCCCCTCGTAAGTGCATCCCTAAGTGATTTGAGAGATTTTCGACCTTTTATAGCCAGAATCAGGTGAGTTTCCACTCAGAAATACCTAACTCTATTTCTTCTTTGAAAGCTTGAACTAATTGATGAAAACCTTTGATGTTGGATGGGTTATGGTCAGAAATAGGTTAACTTTGTGTGGGTAGTGTTTAAATGAAGGGATAATGTGTGAATCAAAGTATTTGAGAACTGGAAATTTTTAGGTTTCTCTAGGTGGATGAAGGTTGAAGACAACTTCGAACGACTTGTCATCTGAGTTGTCCGAGGCTTTTCGGTATGACAGGTCGTTCGACCTTAAAAAAGAACAACGTGTCGCCTGCATACGAGGGTGACATGTCTTTCAATGGGTCGGAAAGAGGGCATCCAAACCTAAGGTTTGGATGCATCGTGAGAGCCTAGGGATGAGCCACGCATTGGTTCGGAGTTAGGCTCGGGCAATGCGTGTCATTCCCTATATGTGACACATGTAGGTTCAGAATTAGGCTCGACGTAAGTTTGGTAACTCCAAGTGCTGCCACATGTAGTGTTCTTATTGGTCTGAATTAAATAAATACTGGACATATGGAAAAAAGGCCAGAAAATGGATAAAATTTGGGAAAAATAGAAGAAAAATGAGAAAAAATCCAGAAAAATTACAAAAAATACTAGATTTAATTTTGAATATTGTGATATTAAATTTGCAAGAATTGGAATTGATTTGATAAGACAGTTAAATTAAAAAAGATTCAAAAAATTAATGAAAAATAGAAAAATTACCCGGTCGAATCCCAGGTTGATTATCGGGTAGAAACCTGTCGTTTTAAGGATATATATGCGTGATTTTATGTGTTTATATGATATGTGAATGGTTTATTGAGGATATAGAAATGTTGTGCGTATGTAGATACCTACAGTGGCAAGATCTCAAGGAATCGGTCCGAAGCGCCATCGATGACTTTTTGGACTTCAAAACCGGTGAGTGGATGGAGTGTTCTTTCTCATTGTCTAATTGATGGCATGAGTAGAAAACTATGATTAATATGAAAGAATTAATTGAATTGAGCATGTGTGTGCTAAGAGAAGTAAGTTAAGCATGATAGATAATACAACATGCATCGAATATACCACGATCATCATAATTTGTTGTGAACCATTTGAATGTGCCATGTTGTTATGAATTATTTTGTGAGAATCGGAACCTTGGAGTTACTTGGATGGAAAGCCCAATTGAAATTTATGAGGTTAATGGGCCTTAGTCCGTAGTTGAGATCGATGAAAAACAATAAGTTTGATTTTTTATGATACAAAGTTAAATTTTATATTTGAGGAATTAATGTATTTATTGAAAATTTCAAATAATTATGAAATCAATCATTAAAAAATAGTGAGATGAGATCCAATAGTGGTTTTGGTGATTTAGGACCTTGAATAGCTCTATTAATAGTTTAAAGGTATTAGGAAATTTTTAGAGCATTTTCGGAAGTGAAAACAGAATTTCATAATTTTCTAGGAATATTTGAGTAAAGTAATTAATTTTTAGTAAATATTATAATTATGAAAAAATAAATTTTATGGTACCAAGGGATATTACTCTTCAAGAGGAGTTCATAGGATTTTTTCACGTATTTTTCGGAGAAGTATAACAATTTTTATGAATTTTTAATAATTTTTTGTGTTTCATAAAATAATATAAAATATTATTATTATTTATTAATATAAAAGAAATTAAGTATTATTCAAAACAATGAGATGTTGTGTCGTTTTGACAGAGGCTGGTCAAAATGGCAGTATCTACCGCCGTTTTGAAACTCGGGAGAAAATCTCTTGAGTTTAGCCTTTTCGATTTGAAACGGTGTCGTTTTGCCGAAGGCGAAAACGGTGCCATTTGGTCATCTGGTCCAGTGCCTCTTAGAACCTTCCCACCATTTGAGATCCATATACCCCCTTATTGACCCGTAGAGATTCATTTGTACATTCAAGCTCGAATATTTGCTAGAAATGCTCCCATTTGCTGCGATTTCGGTTTGCAAGTTTTTTCATATAGGAATCATGTATTTTCAGGCTATGGAAGGTGTGTGAGAGGTTGATTTTCAGAGCTTTGGTGCAGATTTCTTTTTCCGATGATTTTTTCAGATTTTTTGGGTAAAACACTTATCTTTTGGTGTGCTTAGGTTACACATGAGTGGAGCTTTAATTTGGTGTGTATATTGCAAATTTTGGTTGAGTATTTTAGTAGATCGAAATCTGGACATATTCTGGATTCCATTGTTCATGTCTTCTGACATCTAGAGGTTGAAGATGACCTCGGGCGACATGTTTCGAGAGGCATCGTCGAAAGACATGTAGTTGGCTGTGCATGTGGATGACAAGTCACCTGCGAATGCAGGTGACGAGTCATTTAGGTAGAGACCTAGGCTCGGAACCGAGCCTAGGGTCTTGGCGATGTGGCACGCCATAAAGCGGGCGTGTGTCACGAAGATGGAGATTCAGGAAGTATGTTGGGCCCTCCTAGTTCCACCAGATGTCGCTCAATGATTGGCTGAAAATAAATAAAATATCAGAAAATTAGAAAATAGCCAGAAATAGGTAGAAAAGGATAAAAATTTTGGAAAAAAATAAAATAAAATTGAGAAATATTTCCCAAAAATTATGATAAATACTAAAAATGATAAGAAATCTGATGGTACAAAAATTACATAAATCTGATGAAATTTTATAGGTCAAGTAAATAGATTAAGATCCAGAAAAATAGGAAAAATATTTGAATAAGTTTCGTATTGATTTTCGGGTTTTAATTTACTAAAAATCTTCAAAAATAAGTAGAAATTAGCATATAACTTCGAAAAATATACGAAAAATTTCTACGGACTCCTCTTGAAGAGTAATATCACTTGTTACCATAAAATTTATATTCCCATAAATATAATTTTTAGCAAAAATTAAATATTTTATTCAAATATTTTCAAAAAATCCTAAAAATTCTGGTATCACGTCCTAAAATTCTTGGAAATCTCTTAATGCCTTTGGACTATCAATGGACCTATCCTAGGTTCTAAATCATCCAAACCCACCATTAAATCTGATCACTCTATTTTTAAATCCTCGGTTTCATAATTATCTGAAATTCCAATAAATACATTAATTCTTCGAAAAATAAAAATTAACCTTATATCATCAAAAATCGAATTTATTGTTTTTCATCAGCCAAAGACACGAGCTAAGGCCCATTACCCTTAGAATCTTGATTGGGCTTCCCGGCCCAAATACTCAAAAATCTCGATTCTCATAATAGGTGCGTAATTTTATGTGTTTATGTAAGGATGCGATATTAAGGATTCGGCTATGAATGAACGTGTAGGTGGATACCTACAGGTAATGGATTTTGAGGAATTGGCTCAACGATCGAGGATCAAGTGTGGGCACTTCAAACATCGTAAACCGTGAGTGGACGAACTCTTTTTATACATTATTTATGGCAATGAATGAATACGCATGAGTAGGATTAATTTGAAGCATAAGGAATGAATTAATGAATAAAATCATTATGTGTGTGTGCTGTGAATTAATTGTGTGTTGCTTGAAACCTCATGCTCAATTATTGTGGTGTGTTAGGCTATGAGTTATTTTATGCATCCATTGAATGTGCCCTGTGTGATTTTAATAATGGAAGAGCATATGAAGTTCGATATCATAAAATAGAATCAAGCATCGCAACAATATAAGGTGACCTATGCGACTTCTTGAGAGCTCTCCGAGTATGGTAATACAGCTAGGATTTTCCAAAGGAGGTATAAGGTGGGACGGGGTGTTTTTAATCAAATAAAAATAATACAAATAAATAAGATATCCTAATGGAGGGTTTGAGTAGGTGGAGCTACCATCACCTAATGCCCCAGCATCGTCAGTGGAACTGGGCCAAGAAGAGTACATGTCCCATCGGGATTGATCAAATCAGCATATAAAATAACAAGAGACATAAGGTGTTGCATATAAAAGTGCCACTAACGGATACCAGTCCTATTCCTGGTGCCAGAGGGACTGAGAGACATTATTAGCCTAGCCACGGTCCTGATTGCTTGAGATATTACGTGCTACATTATGTTATGCCTATGACCATGCAAATTGCTATAATGAGTATGTAAATGTTTGTTGTGTGCCAGTATGAATGTGTTATCATTAAATAATTTTTTGTGTTTTTCTATGCATGTTTTCCCGTCAGCTCACCTGGCAAGCTTCTACCAGATCATTGGCATGAATTGCAAGGATAATCAATGACGATTAGGAAATCGCTCCCAGGCATGGCAAGAGACGATCGACTATTGAATAGCTGAACTCGAGGTAACTCTAAGGAGCATTTTGTTCATAGTATTTCCCCTAAAGTGTTTGATCATACTATAGCCAATGCAATCGATTGATTCCTGGGTACTAATTGCTAGAATAAATATTTATCGATGATACTCGGACATCATCGTTTCTCTCTCGTAATTCCGTTGCTCAATATATTGATAAATTCTTTCAATTATTATCTCTACTTTAAATTATACCACTAGCCTTGTAGGCTTACTATGTGCATTGCTGGATGTGATAACAGTGTATATAGTGGGCCTACAACGAGTTGTGACACGTGATTTTCAAGGTCTGAGGCATGACATATTCGAAACACTGAGCGAATTTGGGAATTGACATCGGCATGTGGAATGCACCGAGTCTACATAGGATAACCTATGTAACTCTTGAGAGCTCTCTAGGTCTGGTAACGTGGTGTGAAGACGTCAATCACGAGGTAATAAAGATGAAATAGGTTTTACTTTTTTTATTATTAACTAAATTATAAATCAGGATCCTGCAATGTGGGGATCGTTAGGTCGAGCTATCATCAATTGATTCCCTAGAATCGTTAGTGGATTGAGTTATGCATTAAAATAACATAGATTTGTCTATTGCATGTTGTGACAAGATAAATTGAATGATAACGAGAATAGAGTGCCACTAACAAACTCCAGTCTTATCTCTGGCCCCTATAGACTGGAAGATATTGCTAGTCCAAATCACGGTCATGTGTGCTATGAAGAGTCGTGTTTGTTACATATAAAATGACTGTGATTTACATATGTCATCGTATAAGAATAATATGCGTTAATGAACTGGTGTGTGAACTGATAGAATTAAAGTATGCTAGTATATTTCTTTGATTGTAATGATATGATTGCTTGTGAAATACCTTAAATGTTTGCCCGTTCGTTCACCTGACAGGAATCTACCACTATATTGGCATAAAATACATGAACAATAATTAGGAGCTCACACCCAGGCATCTCGAGAATGGAAAAACAGATGGAATGGCTATTAGCCACATTCGAGGTAAATTTAAAGGATTTTATATTCATAGTAATTTTCGCTAAGTTTATTTATGTATGATATTCAGCCAAATTATGGGTAGTAAGAAAATGATTATTATTCATTTACCGATACCACCCGAGCAGTATCGTATTATTTGATTAATTCCACTACATAGTAATTAATAAATTCTTATGAATCCATCTTTGCTTTATTTCTATACCATGAGCCTCGTAAGTTAATATATGCATTGTTGGTTAATATAACAGTGTATATAGTAGGCCTACGATGACTTTGCGTGAAATTTTGGGGTTCGACATGTGACACCTTGCTCGGATAGACTGGAAGATACTGTCAATATAAATTACAGTCATATGTGCTCTGAAGAGTTGTACTTGTTGCATATTAATTGACTATGATTGTATGTATTAATGTGTGAATTGATTAAAATATTTATTTCCGGCATTTCTATTTATTAGAGCTAATATTGCATGTAAAAGGTTATGTATATTTTTCCTATCAACTCACTTGGCAGGCTTTTGATAGATTATTGGCAAAATCACTCCCAAGCAAAGAGAGAAACGATTGGCAGTTGGCCAAGCTTGAGATATATTTAAAGAATTTTATATTCATAGTAGTATTTCCCTTGAACTTGTTTGTGTATGATATTGAGTCAAAGCCTAGGTTATTATATTAAAAGTCTATTGTTATGGGAAGCCAATCGGGACGGCATCCTGACTTTTAATCTTTTTTGCTGCACGCTTATATGTTCTTGGGATGACAAATTCTTCTCTGCTTAGGTTTTGTACCACTAGTTTTGTAGATTTATTATATGCATTGTTGTGTGTGGTGACAGTGTATATAGTGGGTCTACGATGATTGTCGTGCAATTGTTAGTCCCGGGGCATGACACGATATTTACACCTTTTATTGCATATGTCATCCAACTAGTCGTTATAAAAAGAATGACCATTCATTGAGCACTCAGCACCAGCACCCGGTTTTTCACCATTTGAATATAACTAGTCATTCTCAATATGAACGATCGATCGTTGTTGAACTGTCTACATAAGTCGATTACGACTGTTTGGTTCAACACAACCGAGCTTCTTTACCATTTAATTGCATGAATCGCTCCCTTCTTATGCATTTGTTCTAAAAACCTTTGCTAATTCTTGTTTGACCCAACAATTAACAAATATGTCAAAACGTTCATTTAATCGATGCAATAGTATATATTAGTTAATGGACCAACAAATAACGCAAAACATGGATCATTAGTTCTCCTTAAGGCCTATAAAGATTTCACTTGTATTTCATTGTTAGCAACAACTCTTAAAGTTGCATTTATGTCAATTAAAAAAATATTATTTTGTTAATAGAGGAGCCTTTACATAGAGACAAATTATACATAATCATTAAAAAAAATTATTTTATCATAATAGTCCTGATCATTGAAGTTAATGATCATTTCAAGAAATGAAACTTATCTTATGTCACTTGGCTATCATTTCAAGTTGATTATATTGCCCTTTGTTGTTAACTCTTTCTAATGTCTGCAAAAAGAAACTAAGGTAAATGATGAGACTTATGATGTCCAAGACCATTAATTTTTCCTATGGTTTTTGTTCAAATTCACATATGCACTGACAACTAATTTAAGGCTCTGCGATTCTAGGACAAGATAAAAAAGAGAAAGGTATGTTAACTTTAAAAACAATATATATGTGTATGTATAAAATTAAAGTTAGCATCCAACTATGATATTAAAATTTGACCAAGTTTTAAATTTTTTTTGGTGAATACAAGATATATGAATATTATTCTATTTTTATATATTTATGTGGATAGTATGTTTATATCTGACATTAATATAAATATAATTTTTCCTGAAAGTCATATGCATATACTTGTAAACATGTTCTAACTTGAAATTTGAGTTTACTACTCTTGAGTTAACATGATAGGAAGTCGAGAGTGGTTAAGGAATCTCTTAGTAGATGTCTTAATGTTAGGTAAAAAGATCAAATACATGTCTTCATATATAGTGATTCACAAGTAACAATTGAAATTTTTATATATCTAACAAGAGAACAAATATTTATGTGTGATATGGTGTTGTCAATACAATTATTAAAAATTCAGTTATTTCTTTAGATGATATAAGATATGAAAGAAATATAATCAAATATTTTGATAAAAGAATATCATGAAAAATAATTCTGAATTTTATAAGAGGAATGTGGTAAAGCCCATAAATTGAGTCTTAAGCTCTTATTATTCCATAGTTCAACATTTGGATGGTCATAGAAAATAGGTTAGAGCAGATTCCATAGATGCCTAAGATGGACTTGATAGATAAATTGAAACTTAATGACAGTTCTTTTCTAAAAGTTGATGGATAAAGGTTAAGTTATGTGAATCTCTTGAAATTTTTATAGCCCTATAATAGGATAGTCTAAATTTTAGACTTACTAAAACTAAATATATAAGTGTATAGGTGGACTGTCTATTATGAAAGATATGACTAACTTTCTAAAGCACTTATGAGAAACTATATGCACATGGCCATCAATAGCACTTAATGTTATTATTGTAGAAATAGTAGACATTAAATGGATGATATGTGTTGTGGGAGTTAATTCAATTTATTAGTAAAAGTTAAAAAGAAAAAGCTAATTCTTACTCTCATTTGTGAAATTGATGCTTCGCTTCACTATGTGTCAATTCAAATAGAAAGTATTGATGTTTAAGTTTTAATTTTTTTTTTAAGAATATTTGATATTTTTATTAATAACATGTAATTTATGGGGTATTGTTAGAAACATTTAATTGTAACATCTACTTTTATTCTTTATGTTACAATTCTATTATTAATATATAACGGTTAAAATATCTACATTAATATTTCTTTATTACATATAAGTTATTATAAGTAATTGTTATTGCTCATTTGTAGAGAGCACCCTTTCTTCTCTCTTCTCTTCTTCTATTTTGTATATATGTATTGTATAACTCTCATTGACTCTAAGTCTCCTAAAATTATATTCTTTCTTAACTAATGTTGGCATATCCTTTCTTGGCTAATGTTAATATTCTAGTCAATTGTAATCTTATAAATTCCTTAACCTTCAACCATGGGTGCACATGTTTGAGGATTGCTATATTAATCTTGGAAAGCATTCGATATAATAGATTGCATTAAGGTTTAACTAAAATTCGTATTCAAGAGAATGATTTTTTCACAACGCAACATAATATCTAACATTTATTTCTAGTTCTTGTTCTTTTAGTTTTTTTTTTTTTGCAGGTTACAATATTGATTTGTCCTTTGTCTTTAGGATTCGTGCCCGACCATTCTTCTCTTGGAACATATTAGTCAATCATACTTCTTAGGCATCATTATTGTCCTGACCTAGGTGGCCTTTGACTAATGAGTTATCTTGTAATTTAGGTATTTGGATAGAAGTGATTTAACTAATCATACCTGTTGTGAATATTTAGCATGCACAATCAACATGTTAATACTAGAAAAGGATTTAAAGAAGTTCAGTCATAAAGCATACATCCTCGAGTGAGAAAAAAAGAAATTTCACTATTAAGAGAATATATGAGTCTCTCTTTGTGTCTTGCTGGTTATAAACCATCACTATCTATTTTTAGACAAACTTTAGGGTTAGAATTAAACATTTTCCAACTATTCTTCGATTTTCTATTTCTGGCAACCACATTGTGACAATAGTAAACCCATATTATGAAAATATTAAAGCCACATTATAACAATCTTCTTATTGGCTTTATTCTCCTTAATCAAGAATTTTTTTTCCTCGCTACAGCCCCTTAGGGCTCTATCAGATCCCACAATCTCCAACCAAGTTTAGAAGACATCTATTATTTAGAATTTTCTTAATCATCATATTAGCAGTCTTGATAATAAATAGCACACATACCACAAGGTTAACATATCCTAAAATGATATCTTCAACTACATCTCCAAACCTCTTCAACGATTTGAGATGTCTTCTCTCTTTGCTTGTTACAAACTTCATCTCTGGCTGTAGCTTGTGTTTGTCATGCAAAGATAATCCTTTGTTGCTCACATTACTAATTCCAAAAGCCATTGTTGCTTCCCCTTTAATCACATTGTACTAAAGATAATACAATCTAGACTGTAACTTCTTCTTCATCAACACCATAAAACCTTTGCACACTTTCAGAATACCCTCACTTGAATGAGGCTTATATCATTGATCTTCTAGTTTAGAAAGAGAGATCAAGTTCCCTTTCTAGAAACATATTAACACTCAATGCTTCTGATGACATTATCAAACATCCGTAATTTAACACTGCCAATACCTTCAATTGTCAATCTTCTATCATCTCCTACGTAAATTTTTCCTTTAATCTTTCTATAATCAGAGAACCAAAGTCTATAGGGACACGTTTGGTATGTAACACTAGAATCTAGGACCTAAGAATCTTGCGTGTGATTAGAACTCACTACAAAGACTTCTCATACATTTACATTATCAGTACTATTACATGTGCTAATAATATTAGCAAAACTTTCTACCTTTTACTTTTCATTTTTCTCTCTTAACCTCAGACAATCTTTTCTAAAGTATCCTTCTTCGTGGCACTCCTAACAAGTTGATTTAGACTTCAACCTGACCTTTTGTGCTCTTACCCTGCTCACCAAACCTTCGCCACTTAATATCTTCTCTTGGAAGTTCGTCTTCAACTCCAATGATTTCAGGATATTACTGACATCATCCACTGTGATATTGTCATTCCCATATAATAGAGTATCGATAAAAGTATCAAACAATGGTGGCAATGAATATAATAAAATCAAGGACAAATAGTCTATATCAATCTTGATATCTATGTTTTTCATGTCCAAAATGATTTGAATTAAACTCATCTATATAAAATTTCATAGAAATACCGTCATTCATACAAAAAGTGTATAATATGTTCTTCAGGTAGAGTCGATTGGTCAGTGACTTCACTGAGTAAAACTCCTCCAACTTCTTCCATACAGCTGCAGCTGATGTTTTAACTATAATCTCGCGAAGAATGTTGTCTTTAACTGTAAGGACCCAAACCCAACCTATTAGGACCTTTACCGCCGTAAAACCCAAATAAGCCCTCGCAATGTCTTAGTTGAATCTCACAAGGCTCAAGTCACCTAATTGTCAATTTTATTGGTTGATTCATATGCTATTTAAAAGTTGGAGCATGTTCATACATTAATGAATTTCTAGCTTATATAGAGTGAAAGAAAACATTAGCGGAAGACATATATTAACACTGAAAACAAGTGGAAACATAACAAACAAGTCCCATAGGAATCTCAAAACATCAACCAATAGTATGATGCATATTTTGAAAGCAACAAGAAAGAGGAAAAAGGATTGAAAAGATAGAATGCAAATCTACACAAGTTCAAAGACATGGCATGTGCATTCAACAGGAAAGGGGTGCAAATGAAGTGCGAATTTGTCTAGCCATGCAACCTTGATCTCACACCTTTGGTACCAGCAACAAAGCACACACCTAAATGTACAAAGGGGGAGAAATAAGGGAGTGAGATTACAAGAATCTCAGTAGGGTCACAACATCATAAGTCCTAGGGATTCCCGATCAAACATCTCCCAATAACCAAAAGATCAACACCTAAAACTAACTAAGATATCCAATTAAAACTGCAAGCATCAATTACACATAATAGGGGTTGAAATTATCATAAGCACACACAATGTAAGGGTAGGCTGAAATTGGAAGAAAATAAGGGAAAAAATTGAAAATATTTCTCATTCAGAAGTACAAAGACAGCCTATAACATAATCTGATTTTCAAGACCAAGGTTTGTCCCCATCTGCCTATGTTGTCCAAGGTTATGCTGCAAAAAGGGTAAAATGGTTAGACAATCAATATTGCAGCAGCCTTTTAGTTTTCTTCGACATCCAGACTTTAACTGGCCTAGGAACACTCTTGTAGTTGTGCATACAAGTTATCCTGTCACACAAAAATTAGGCATCCTAACGTCTAGACTCGAATTGAACTATAGGGCATCTTGATGTCTAGACTCGAACTAGCATACAAGGCATCCTAATATCCAGACTTGAACCGGCCTACAAGGTATCCTGAGAGCTCTTGCTAGGAATAACCACCTATAAACCTCCCAGTTTGGAAAACATCTCTCCTCTCTCTAAGAGTAACAATAATTACCTCGCATGGCCAATGACAAAAGGATCCTTCAAATAAAGAACAAACAAAGCACAAACAAAGCACATACACGCATACACACATAATACACGAATACACAACTCACAAAAAAAGATCCTCAATCAAATCAAAATACAAATCAAAGATCAATCCTCAAAGTTATAACCAAATTAGGCAAGCTATTTTCCTTTTAACTTCCGAGATTCCCTATCATCATAATCACACATTCCACAAGCATATAACCACGATAGGAAATCAAATTCAATCATATTCAAACAATCAAACCATAGGATAACCAAAGGAACCGATGAGGCATGAATCCTATCTCTCATGTGTCTGAACCAGATGCAATCCTTTGCCTTTTCAATAAGATCAGAATCTTCTAAACCATCACAAGACAAAGACCACACAACACTAAGCCACAAGATACTTAATTAAAAACCAAAGGCATTGGAAATCCTTACCAATTAACCTACCAAAATTCAGTGATCCGGATGCAGCAATATCTTTCCCTTGAATGTATGATGTGATGGCCAGAAACTCAACAAGAAATAACCTGATTATTCACCCTAATTCATCATACAAATTCGGCAACATCTTAGGTTTTATAGGGTAAATTGGGATTTCATCATATTTATAAGAAGAGGCTGCGATTTTAGGTGAATAAAGAAGGAATAGGTGCCAGACACTCAAACGATCTAAAGAAACTAGAACTAAAACCAATAGACAAGTCAATTAATCAAATTTTGGCAAACATAGGGTTAGAAATAGGGTATGACGATTTCTTCAATAAGGAAGATACAAAGGTTGAATTCATCATAACATAACAAGGATAGGTACCAAACATTCAAACGATGAAGATGAACAGAAAGAGAAACAAAAACAAAAACCAACAAGGGGTTGAATCAGAAGAAATTCGCTAAGAACCCTGGAAATTAAGGGAACAAAATTAAAAGGAAAACACTAACCTTTTTCTTGTGAAACCAAGATAGTAAAATGCACAATGAAGAGAGGATTCCAACAAGCTATCACACACAAGGATCTTATGAAAACCAAGCAAGTTTGATTAGGGTTTTTTAAGAAGAAAAGTCGGCATAAAGAGGGAGAGTAGGGAGGGAAATTCTGGAATTTAGAAGAAAGATTTTGGTGTGCTAGGTAGGGTGGCCGACCATGTTAATTTATAGGTTCTTAAGGATTAATTAAGAGATAATTCCATATTTTTAAGCTTAGAAGGATAAGATATGATTAAAGGATAAATTTATTGAAAGGATGATTCTATTAAAAGAGTAATTTTATTTAAAAGGAAGAATTATCTAATACTTTGGATAATAAGGGATAAAACTTAAGGATAATAAAAATACCGGAATTAAAATAGGAAAATATTCGGCAATAACCATTTTAGGCCATCACACATTCATTTCTTCAGGGGCATAATAGTTATTTCAGCTGCACCAGTACCTGAGTTTCATTTCTGACCTGTGGAGGATCAGTTGCAGCTGATGTTTTAACAACAAACTCGCGAAGAATATTATCTTTAACACTCATGAACATTGCACTCAATGCCCTCTCCTTTAGATCTTCCTTTTCTAACTATTTCATCTCTCCAGAAATTTCTTGTTTTATCGTCCCCCACAATCCTTGCAATAATAAGAATGACTTCATTCTAATCTTTCGTAGGCTAAAGCTCGATCATCTATCAAACTTTTCTACCAGATATCTAGCTGATGTAGACATCATTTTTTTGCCCCTAATTATGTGCCTAAAAACTTTTTTCTAAACCTCACTCCAATACTAATTGTTGTGAATATCTAGCATGCAAGGATAATAAAAAAATAAAGAACAAAAGGATTTAATGAGGGTCGACAAGATTAGAAAAAAAACTTCACTATTGAGTGAGTATAGAATAGGCCTTTGTATGAGTTTTATTGATTATAAACTATCACTATCTATTTCTAGCCAAACCTTAGGGTTAGAATTAAATTCTTTCAAAGATTTCTTATTTATAGATTTTTTTATTTTTGACAATCACATTATAATAATATTAAAACTATATTATGATAATAATAAAATTATATTATGATGATATTAAATCACATTATAAGAATACCAACAATGCTTGATCGGTTATGATTAATGCATAAGTTAAACCAATAAGGATTGCCCCAACGGGAATTGCTGTGTTTTATTTCTTAGGTCCGATAGATCTTGTGTTTAATTTATTTCTTAAAACTTATTTTGAATAATATTTTTTAATAAAAATATTTATTCTTTTAGTATTCTAAAATGTGTTTGAAAATTCGAATCTTAATGAAATATTTTTTAAAAAATTCAATAATTACTCTTAAACTCATAAATAAATTTTTCATTCCAAATTAAATATTTCTAGATGTTTAATTTAAAGAAATAGAGATGCATTCGTATCAATTGCTGATAATAAAATTAGAGTTTTCTTCCAATGCCACGTCATATATTTCCGTTCCATGTCTAGAAATAAACTATTGATCATTTAATCATTTAGAATGCATGTCTCGTGGTTAGTTGTTATAATAGTTGGTGACACCTGATATTAACATTGGCGTACCAAATTGGAAAGGAAAGTGGAGCGGAAGCAGCAGTTAATTAGGAGGGTGGGAGGGCCCTAAGCAGGAGCAAAAGCACAAGCAGGTATGTGTCATGTCAAAAGTCCAATTACTTCTACACTCACATTCCCAAAGCCGATACTTCCCCCTCCTCCTTCCCTTTCCCCATTAGCCATCATTAGCCATCATTAGCCATTAGATTAGATTTTTAGATTATTCTTTGTTGACTAATTGCCTCTTTCAGTGGTTAAAAACCACACTTTCTTCATCCTTGTCTCCTTACTTGTTCCTGTAAACTCCAAAAGCCAATACCCCAAACCAAAAGGCCCCAAACCTACGCCTTTAGACCAAGACCGTGCAAGACGAAGGAAGACCAGGAACTGATCACAAAACCTAAGATTACTGTTGCGATGGCAGCACCGGCCTGGCTCTGGACCTTCATCACCTGCGTTTCCCTTGTTCCTTTGGTGTGCTGTAACTCGGAGGGAGATGCTCTGTACGCCCTGAGAAAGAGCTTGTCGGATCCGGATAACGTGCTCCAGAGCTGGGATCCTACCCTCGTCAACCCTTGCACTTGGTTCCACATCACCTGCAACCAGGACAATCGTGTTACCCGCGTGTATGTTCTTCGCAACCTCGATCTGCCTTTTTGTTTTTTACTTCCTTTCATTTCTATGGTCGTGTAGTAGTTAGAGTTAATTAGAGTAATTTTTGTTGCTTGTTTTGGTGTGACTTACTGATTATTGATCCATAAATAGTATCCTAATTATTTACGGAATATTTATGCGGTGGAGACTTATTCCTCTCTTCTTTAATGTTCAGGGACTTGGGGAACTCCAACCTTTCTGGACATCTCGTTCCTGAGATTGGGAAGCTTGAGAGTTTGCAGTATCTGTATGTTTTCTTTCCCTCTTTTTATATTGCAGTTGGTATCAGATTCATAGCCAATTGTTTTCTTTTTTTTCCTTTGGTTTTCCTTTTTTGGTGTTCAGGTAGGTTGCTTACTTGCTTCCTTTCATATTGGTGAATGCAGGGAGCTCTATAAGAACAATATCCAGGGAACAATCCCTGTTGAACTCGGTAACCTAAAGAGTCTTATCAGCTTGGACTTGTACAATAACAACATCTCCGGGACCATTCCTCCTAATTTGGGAAAATTGAAGTCTCTCGTATTTCTGTGAGTTTGAGCAATGGTGAACAGTGGTGATATCATTCAAATTCACCTTGTGGCTTTATCTCCCGCTGCTTTTCCTCCTTAGGTTTAGATATACATCTACGCTTGTGATGTTCTAGGCCTAGGAATGGCTGGTTGTCTTCTAATTTTTCCAATTCCCTATATCTTTGTATCTATCCGTTTTCTAGGGCTCTGGTGGTTGGTTTCTGCTGCAATTGCAACGTCCAAAATCTTTTCCCTCTCTCATTTGTTTACTTTTCATGTGGCAGACGGCTAAATGATAATCGATTAACTGGACAAATCCCCAGGGAACTCGCTGATGTTTCCAGCCTCAAAGTTGTGTAAGTGTCCTTTTTTTAAAGAATCACTATCAACCTCAGCATGCTATGCATTTATTTACCTTTAATACTTGTTGAGTAGCCAAGGGCATATAACTTATAATCTTTTACTGAAATCAGGGATGTATCCAACAATGATTTGTGTGGAACAATTCCTACAAGTGGACCGTTCGAGCACATTGCTTTGAGCAAGTAAGTTCTTTCTCTTGTATTTCTCACCCTAATTTAAGCGCATCTTCTTGTTATAGTCTTACTATTCTTCAGATGGTGGCTGATATGCCCTCAACATATTCTGCATTATTATAACTGATGTTTCTGGAAACAATGGTGTGATTTTTTTTTTATGTTGTTATATAGTATTATTCTTTAATTGATTTCAGGTTTTATGAAATTTTCTTTTGCCCTCTTCATTTCTCACACACACCCACTCTATGAGATTCAATGTCTGTTTGAACAGTTGAACTTCCACATGCATAACCTGAATGGTAGTGTCTCTGTAATGATGGTGGAATTGATGGACATATCAATCATGTGGATGATATAATCATTAGTCAATCAAGCCATTTTTCATCATCATATCAGCTGGAGACTTTATATTTGGCTGATTACTACTTCCTATGGAGTAGGAATATCTTAGTAATAGAGAAATTATTTCGTGAGAAGTCGCTAAAAACTCTTTCATGTAAAAACTAGTCGTTTAGACCTTGTAAAAGACTTGAGGAAATACATCTGGCATTATGTATAAGCAATTTCCTTGCTTTAAATACTAATGGTTAACTAAACAGTTACTTGCGCCACAGATGTTTTGTTATATTGTCTTGGATGAGGGATGTATTTTACTGAATGCTAGTTCAATTTCTTTCAGTGCTCTGCTTCATTTTGTTTTAGTAATCATTATGGGAGATATAGTTTTAGGAGAACAGAAACTGCAGGACTTGTGGCCTTCATCTTTTAAATCAGAGAAAATTCTTTACTGCTAGGGATTATGATCAAGACTGCTTTTTAACCTATTGTACAGTTGATTTCCAGGCTGGGCTGGAGCTGTAAAAATGTGCTATGCTCCGAACTATGATCTACCACTGTCCAAGGATAACAAATTTTTTTATATATTATTTTTGCATATTTAAGGAGATCACAGATCGGAGGTGGTGCTATTACTTCTAATCGGTTAATTACTAGTCAGCAATTTTGAATAAATTTAAATTTGAAATATTTTTTTATTTTCATAATGTAAATCCCTTTTACTCTATCAGATTGTGCCTAGTATAATACATAAAGGAATACATCTGGTGTTTTTAATTATCAATTTCCTTGCTTCAATTTTTATCATTATGCAGTTCTTTGATGATCGGGCAAAAGAAAATGTGAACAGTACTTTTTTGTTATACTGCTTTTGACTGTGTCAGACCCTTCATGCCTTCTTTCTGGTTTATTTGCTCGTATGATTGAATACTGATAGATTTCTTTTAGTGTTCCGTGTCATTTTTATTTTATTAAACATGTGAGACATAGACGTACTAGGTTGAACAGAGATTGCAAAATCTGGGGCCATCATGTTTTACGTCTCACAAAATGCTTCACTGCTAGGGTTATCATGAGTTTATTGAACTTAAGCGCAGTTGATTCTCAGGCTGGCCTGAACTGGACTAAAATAAAACCCACAATGTCCAAACTGACTTTCGGCTACTCAAAATATTTTCTCATCATTCTTGGACTCTTTAGAAATTGCTTAATGGCATGTTATTGCTAGTTCAAAATCTTATACCAGCTTTAGTAATTGATTTTTGGAGGCTGCTATGAAGGGGGACTCTGTCAGAAGTGGATCTTTAAACAGAGGGAGTGCGTGAGTGGGATTTTTTTTATGCCACATGCATTCTGAAATCACTTTGATGTTGATATGTATGTCTTTGAGCAATTATTCAGTTTATGAAATTGATTGGTCCAGTCTATATAATTTAAGCTGATATTGCGTCTATGTTGGGTAGTGATTTCATACCCATCTTAGTTTGTTATTTTTCTATTCTGATTGCAACACTGTTCAAATTTGAGCATTGTACCATTAACTAGACACTGGAATGGCAAAGTTTGAATTAACCGTTTCACTTTCTAGGAGATAAAAATTGGGCCAAGTATATTTATGTTTGGGGGAGATGACCACATGACGATAAAAAATTTGTTTGCAGCATTGATTATTGTATCTTGTACTGTTAAAGTTTGAGGAAGAAAATGTGTTGCTGGATTTGGTTGATGAGATAATTCAGTGTTGTTGTTCCTTTTTGCTGCTCTTGTGAACTCAATGAGATGAGCTTTGTGCAGGGAACTATGTAAGATCTGAGTTGTTTGCAAAATTAGGGGCTTTTTGAAAATTTGTTTGCTGTGCACTTGCGTTTGCATATCATACACGACATTGAAGTAAACCCTGATTGAGTGTGTGTGTGTGTTTTTGGGACCATTGAAGCTTTGAAAATAATCCTCGACTGGAAGGTCCAGAGCTTTTGGGACTAGCTAGCTATGATACAAATTGCTCCTGAAGGGACACCCCGCAAGCAACAGGTTTTCAGCTCTCCTAATTCCAACCGTGCTTAAAAAGCATAAGATGTATTTATTCACAGTTTAAGGGGATTTGTGGTATGTAATCCCCTGCATAAGTATGTCCAAATTTGAAGTTATGCACTGTTTGTGCTCGTTCTAAATGTTCATGACATGGATTTATGTTGGTTACAGTGTTAGTGAAGTGCCCATGATACAAAATATTGATATTATAAGATGTAGTTTGTGTTCATTCTTTTTTATTCTTCCCATCTAAGATATACATATCATTGTTTGGAAATCATACATGTTAACCTTTTAGCATGAATTCAAGGCTAACACCCTAATAGCATACTTGAATTCCGTTATCCAAAAGAAATTTGCATTAAATCCATGTAAATATATTTTTTCATGATAATTATTATCCTGGTATAGCATGATTGATTTAAATCATAATCCAGAAATTCAAAGGAGGTAAACAATTAAAAAATAAAGACCATAAGATAAACGGAAAAAACGAGATTATCAATTTATCAACATAATTTGATATTCTCTTACAAAACGTAACAAAAGTATAGTTGGCCAGAAGATTTTAAAAATATAATATACAAATTATCCAACTTTTGGATGAGTTATACTCAGACCACGGGTTTAACACAAAATCTATTAATGGTTTCTTCTTTTGTCGTTATATAAATAATAAAAATAAAAATAAAAATACATATAATATTATTAAAAAATCAAGCCAAATAAACAAAAGAAGCATTCGAGTCGGGACACTCGGTGGTTTGTCGCCGAGCCTCTATTTTACGGGACTTCGTTTTTCTTCTAGGTTAGGATATTGAAGAGATGAGATTGAAGAAGCAAAAGCGCCACCGGAGGGCCGTGAGGTTCTACACTGTCTGCTACGGGTTTCGACAGCCTTTTAAGGTGTTATGCGACGGGACCTTCGTGCATCACCTCGTCGTTAACAGCATTCTACCCGCCGACACGGCCCTCTCCAAAATCATTGGTGGCCCCGTCAAGCTCTTCACCACCAGGTCTCGCTGTGTTCTCTTTGTTGTTCCTTTCTTCTTTTTTCGTTGGAACGCTTTTCTTACAATCTTTTCCTTTTACTTGCTCGCTTTTTTGAACGCAGATGCGTTGTCGAAGAGCTGAAGAGACTAGGCAACTCTTATGTCGCTACACTTGAAGCAGCTCATAAACTTATGATTGCAAGGTGCTCATAAACTTTACCCAGACTTGGCACGGTGCTTGCCTATTATTTAACTATGTTTATGCTTATATAATTTATTGGATTGCTGTGGGCTGACAATGACGCGGTTTTTAGATGTGATCATGAAAATAGAAAGAGCGCCGATGCTTGTATTTTGGAGATTATCGGCGAGAAGAACCTGGAGCACTTTTTTGTTGCTTCTCAGGATACTGATTTGCGGAAGAAGCTTCAGGAGGTTTGGATATGTTTTCAATCTGTGGTTGTATTTCCATTTCTGGTATCTTTTTGTGGCTTCCTCTGAGTTTGCTCTAGATTGTTTCATGGAATGCTGTAAATGCATTTCTTTGTCTGCTGGCGTGAGTTTGGAATCACTGTTCTCTGTTCTCTATTTTTTTTTTTTCTCTTGAGGGCTATTGAATTGTTGATGCATTATGACCATTGCCCATCTAGTTCAGAAAAATATATGTTCAGTCAGCCTGTGGTATCATGTTTCATAAAAGTTGCATACCGTGCTTTTGGCCTCTATTATCTATTTGAAGGATAATGGACTACTCTTCAAATTTGAAACTGAGCTTCTTAATTTACTGGATTGTTAATTAATGAATTGATCTCTATTGAAAATTGGGTTATTTTGCAGGTTCCTGCTGTCCCTCTAGTGTTTGCTTTGAGAAAGGCTCTCTTTCTAGAGCCACCTTCTAAACGTCAGCGCCAGTTTGCCAAATCTTCAGAGGAAGAACGGCTGCATATGAATGACTTGGAAAAGAAACTACTAAAACAGAGGACAAATGATTTGTTGGAAAATGAGAAAGTCGGGGATTCTCCCCAAGAAAATGGTCCACCAGAAGTTGACAATCTGGAACCGAACCATAAGAAACACTCTGCAAGAAAGAGTTTTGATGTGAAGAATGGACCTCAATTTAAAAGAAAGAGAGCTAAGGTATTTTTTTTCGCTGCTTGCCGGGATTTCCAGACTGTTGAATGCATTTTCTCTTATTTAAAGCTTGATATACATCCAGTGACGATCTGCTGATCTCTCTTTTTTCCATGCCGTAGCATTGTCTATTTATGTTGTCCAACCAGAATAACGGGTGCAGGTGTCTACTATATCTGTTGATACTCCTCACCACTTACCTATCTAATATGACAGACGATGTTAACCGTTTAAATTAGTTTTTGCTATCTAAAATTTGGGATATTTATATAATATAAGGTTGTGTATACTTTGGGCTGAGTTTGCAAGAACTGAGTACCCTCATAACTTGCCTGGACTAATAAATGACTGGCTGGCTTCCTGTACCATCGTTGCTTGAATATGTCTGCAGGATCATTTTTGTTTCCTGGGAGTTCTCACCGTTGTTAGCTGAGACATGATGCAAAGACTGAACATTTTCTTCTCTTCTTGGACCAGTTGTGTGCTTGGAACATGAGTAGTTACCCATAGCTGTAACTACTGTTTATTATTGACTTTGATCTTTTGGTTTGAGCATTTCAAAATGGAGTTTTTGAATAGATACTGCAAATGCTGAAGTATTTGTAAATAAGAGAAAGAAAGCAGTGTAGTTCAACTTGTTTGAGCACTATCTGCGTCATCTTGATTCTCACATACTATGTTATGTTCTTACCAGAATCCAAACCCGCTTTCTATCAAGAAAAAGAAGAATCGAGAGAATCCATCGGCTCTGCCTGCGGAGGTATTCTGAAGTGTTGTTTTTCCTCTAAATCTATTGCTTGATTGCAGTGTTAAATTAATTTGACATATTCCCCACCGTTGGATGGTAGGATATGACTGATAGAAATATCGTGCATAGTATAATTTGTTTTAAACACCCAAGAACGGGGCACCCATTGTCTGGTTTTAAATCTGCAATAAGCAGTGATATTGGATCCCCTGTTTTGAGTGACCTCAAATGTGGGAGTTCTTATGCAGGGAAAGAAAGCCAGAGATGATAGTGTGAGAAGTAGGAGCAGGAAAAGAAAGCCAGAGATGATAGTGTGAGAAGTAAGAGCAGGAAAAGAAAGAGATCCAACAAAAGCAAAAAGATTACTTAAACAAGCAGCTGATGGTAATCTTTGACAATTAGTGGAGCTACCAACTGTGGTTCGCTGGGTATATTCATAGTCTAGTAATCATAGGACCATATGGCATGATTCTCAAAAGAAAGAAAGCAAAGAAACTGTGTTAAACAAAAAGCTTTTTGCATGTAGCCATGCTGGGGAAGTAGCAATTTTATAAGACAGCATTGCTGGCTATATCTGATTATGGCATACTGAGTTTGTAGATTATTACATGTCAAAGACACTTTTAACATTTTGTGTTTGCAAATTGTTTGTCAGTTTTGTTAGTCCGCATGCGAGTCGTTGGCTTTGTGGGCTCCTAGAAGTTCAATTCAAGCGCTCTAATGCTACTCTTTAAAGTCCTTAAATAATACATTTCATAAACTATGGTATCATGTCAGGTTCGTTTTTTATTTTTGGAATGCATCAACATGCATTTTGATGGCAAATGGGTCTCCCATAAAGAACACTAATACTCTGAAGAAGAAAACAACGCTATATCCAAGTCATAAGCTGAGATTCTCTATTTTTTATTATGCAATCTGTTAAGATCTATTAATGGTTAAGTGGATGAATTTATTCATCATTAATCAAAGGTTTCTTAATTTGAATGTTCTTAAAATTTTAGTCAACTAGACCTATTATCATCCAAAGTGATAAATACAGAGAAAATAAAAGAATATTTACATTTGTATTTTATTCCTATTTCATATTAACATATTCTTCCTCAATCTAATTGGCGGACTGCAACAGTACATCTTGCTATCATGTCTATCCTTACTAAACTATCTCAAAAATTTGCATATTTAACCTATTAATTAAATTATAACATATTCAAGAGGGTATCATGTTGTATGAAAGTTCTGCATTAAATTAGGACTCAAACTCAAATAGACATTTATATGCGGCGATTTGTCAAACCTGGAAATAGATCACGTGACATACTAGTTTATTTAATTATTAAATATCCACTATAGAGTGTGATAGAGATCCATAAATTTTTAGGTTTGACACAGTGAGGTTTGACATTAGTTCACAGGTTGGGTCAATCAGGATTGCACGACAATAAGATTCTTGTTATACGTTCAGGTTCTCAACCTAATATTGAGAGATTGATGGTAGTGTGAGATTCCACATATGATTGGCTCGGGGTATCATGCATCTGGTGTATTATATATATATATGACTTAATTTTATGGTTGAGTGTAATAGATTGTTTTTCTCTATTCAATTTTAGATAATATTAGCGATAAGGGTTGTATATATGTGAAATTACACAATGTGACTGTCACGACCCGGCCCTCGGACCCTCGGCCCAGCGGACCTGGACATGTATATGTGCGTGATGGATCACAACAGTAACGCTCAGTTGGGCTTTTAACCACAAGGCCCAAAAGATGTATCTTGTTATAAATGATACCATCACACAACACATATAAGCCCAAGACCTCCCCCGCTCCTTTCCGATATGGGATTGGGTAACCTAACCCCCCCTACGGGCTGGGTCTCACAATCTCTACGGGCTGGGTCACACAATCATCCCTTGTAAGGACCCAAACCCGAAAACCAGGTCCTTACCGTCGTGAAACCCGGACAAGCCCAACACGTGGACCAATCTGAATCCCACAAGGCTTAGACGACTTTTCAAACATGATTCCCAAAACGAACGTATTTAATATTTCAAGAATTGAAGCATGTCAAATAAGAAACAGACATCTGGCATAAAAATCGGAGTGAAAAAAATACCACAGCGAAAGACTTTATTCAATTGCACAAAATACCCGAAACGAAAAACGGGTCCATATAGTCACAAGCCCAAAATCACAAACTGGCTTAAAGCCCGAAACATAAAACCGTATCCAGTAGAGTAATAAATGCATAAAAAATATAATGTGAGTCAAAACATCAAACGAGTCAAACAGGAAATGCCAGAAAAGAAAACCGTGTAAAATGTGCAGGTGCGATAGTCCAGCCAAGTCGTAGGGAGCACTCACACCTCAAACGCCGTCTACGGCTCACGAACTACTCCTGAAAAGGGGAAAAACATCAACAGGTGAGATAAAAATCTCAGTAGGAGTCACAGCATCATATGTCCTACGGGGGAAACGAGAACACATACAAAGAAGGGAAGAAACGGATCACTATACGAACCAGGATGTAACCGAAACAACCCGAAGAATATGGAATTCACACATTTGATTTTTATAACATATAACATGATTCCAGCCCCATAGGTTATAACTCAACAACTCGTAACACAACACGGCTAACAATGCCAACCAAAAACCTATCGGGATGGACATAATAAAACACTCCTCGAGTAACCCCCATTAAAGGGAAACCTGGAGCCCACTGGCAGTGTTAATTTATATTTTTAGAAAAATACTAAATATGTAACCCTTACCGCCAATGTTGTCCGAGACTAGGCAGAGAAAGCACAACACGTATCATACCAGTCTCATTATTCAATACGAAGCAACCTGCGAAAACGTGGCAGGTAACGAAGACAATTCCCATACGACTCCCGAACAGGTAAGCAACTCTCCCCTATCACTGGGATTCCGTATACTCACCTCGCATTGGCCAAGCAAATGTTTACTCATTGTAGTTATCAACTGAATACAAACATTGACTAATTATCACACTCATTGTTAAACCATTTCATTGAAACACCTTATATTCATACCCGTTAAATCCTTAACATATTTGAATTTACACTCACCTTTTTACTAAATAGGTAACGTAAGTTAATACAACTAAAGTAAAATAAGTAAATGACGTGCCAGCAAAGGGGTGTTGGAATAAAGCAATCGACTGACGAAAAGAAAGGGAAAAGTCTTGTACTTTATTAAGAAAATTTAGTGGCGGCTAGGAACTTTAGTTAATTGCCAACCACTTTATTATACTGCAAAATGTTGTATGTTTTACTAACGAGCTTCCTTCCTTTCTGCCTTGTTCATAATTAAGTTCACACATTTGATTTGTCAGCTGATACGGGATTTATGTCAGCATAAAATACCTAAAATAATACAAACGAACCCATGAAGCAACGGAGAGCACGCCTGGTACAGATCTACCAAGGAACATAACACGATAGAAAGGAATCAATGGGGAAGAAAAAGAAAGCCACGCCTGGTACGAAGCTTCGCAGGGAGAAGAACGCGAATGAAAGGAAACCAAGGAGGAGAAGGGAGGGCCTGTCTCGCTCAACATAAATGGAAACAAGAAGAAGAAGAAAAAATTTGGAGGGCAGGTTGGTACAGCCAGATCGGCGGGTGGTGGAATCAGTGAAGCAAACGGGGAAGGGCAGTATAGCATTTGCTTCGATTGAACAAGCTCAACCTTGAAGAAGAACAGTGGAAGGCCGAAGAACCGTTGAACGCTTCAACTTGGCTTAGCCAATAAAAAAGGCGAAGGTTGGGCAAGAGACGGGGCCAACTTACTGCCATGGTTGAAGCTTCAAGCTCTGAGGTAACATGGGAGCAACGGGTCGAAGAAGAAAGCACGCCCGCTCGACATGAAGCGAAGAAGAAGAAAGCACAGGTCTGGGTGGACAAGTCCGACAGGGAACGAGCTCGCGACGCCAGAAATAAAGGAAGGACAGAGAGCACGAATCCGGTGGGGAATCAGTGGAGCAAACAGGGGCACACCTCGTTCAACGCCAACGAGAAAAAAAAAAGATTAGCAGGGGAGAACGATGGAGCAACCAAGTGGAAAAATGCCTTGCTCAATGTGAAGGAACAGGGGATGCGAGTTTTTGCCCAGGGGAAAGGAAGAGGGGAATCGGGGAAACCACAGGAAGAAGGAGAGGGCGCAGGAAACAGCTAGTGGTGGAAATCGGGGGAAATGACAGGGAGCACACTAATCGCTCAACATGAAGGGAAGTATGGCTGACGGAAATGAACGAGAGAAGGGGCTCGGCGCTGACGGGAAGGACAGGATGGAAAGGAACGAGAGAAGGAGAGGCTCGGCGCTGCCAAGAAAGAATGAGAAAGGGAAGGAAACCAACGAAAGAAAGAGGGTCCGTGGAAAGGAAACCAACAAAAGAAAGAGAGACCGTATATAGGATCCGCCTATGGAACTGTTCTTATGGAAGGATTTGACTTCGATCCCGCACGGTGCCTGACTACCGGATCAAGAGAAAACCAGTAATCTAATAACTACGAACAACAGTAAAATAAACGAAAGCACAAGCAACCAGGACAATGAAATTTCCGATCAAACAAATGAGGCATAGTCTCCTACCTGACGTGCAGATGAACTGGCGGCAATCCCTTTTCCCTTATCACGACACGCAGACTCAGATCCACCTGAATCAACCCACTATCAGAACAAGAAATCACAAATCTGATTTAAAATACGGAAAGAAATTTCTTACCATTCCCTCACCGATCTATAAAATTGATGAACAATCCGACAGTGGGACAAGGAAGGGGCTAAAGGCGGCAGATTGAAAATAGCGTGAGGAAGAGAGAACAGAGGACGAACGGTTACAGGTTTTCTGTCTGAAACGTAAGCAAGGGCAGCGGCTAGGGTAGGCAGATGGGCTTAAAAGGGTACGTATAGGGCCTTAGGATAATTAAACAGGCCCGAAAATAAGAAAAAGGTACGGAGAAGGCCTTAGGGGAAATAAACAGGCCCGGAAACAAGTCCGGGTCCGATAGGGGCAAAACGGTAAATTTTTTTACCGTCTCGATCAACCTGTCAAGCATACACGTGGACCACTAATACGATCTTGACTGGACACACAACTAGGACGGGGTTTCATAGTGACTATCAACAAACATCTAGTTTTTATTGGCCATAAAATGCACATAAATGATTTGCAATCCATCCCGATAAATTTTTGGCATAGTAACCTGTATGAGAATGTGAATCATGTGATAAACCTATTACAAATAGATAAAATGCATATGTGGTTATGAAAGACATGCGTTGTATTTATTCATATGCCATATTTGGAGTTATGCAAGTGTAAAGTCATGGATACCAGATACGCTTATCACTAAATGATTTGTATGGTTTTCATATATGCTTCCATTTTACCAAAATGAGTTATGACACTGCAACCCTACTATGGTCCTCAAGATCTCATCCCCCATTATATTGTTGTTTTTAGGACTATATTGATTGTCCATGAGGCATCTTTTGAGGTCGAGCGTCTTAATTTATCATATGGATGGATTATTACATTTGATACATTTAGAAACTCAATATCTTTTTGTATTTTAGATATTTGCATGCTTGATGATATGTATGACATATGACGATGATGAGTATATTGTTGTCCTATAGCAAACTTATATTGTATTACTTTTGATTATTGAATGAGATGAAAAAGTTCGGTGTCATGGGTACTTTGTTTGTAATATAGGATTTGTGCGTGTGTGGATTCACTATCTGTGGTATGATTGGCGTCACAAGGCTCGTATTTCTAAGCATGACGGGTATCGGTGGTCAAATGACCAAATTATCACAGAGTCTCGAATTCTAAGAAAAACACAACTTGATGTTTCTTTTACAGAATCAAAATCCTAAAACGATACATGTGACTCCCGATGACTCATCAGAAGGGGATAATCATATTACGAGCATAACTGAATAACTTATGGGCCCTAAAACTGCATTGCGGCCCAAACCAATAAAATCTCCATACAAAACCCGATAATCCTTCATATACACCCTTGTTATTCATTATACTCATAATGTACCTGGGCTATGATCCAAAGCCCACTAGTTAACGACAAAACTTTATTGGACTTTCAAACCCAAACAACTCAAAAGGTCAGGATCTTACAATTGGGATCGTGTGATAGATTATGTACATTAAGCTAAAGACTTTTGCTATGTGTGAATAATTTAACATTCTGCTGCAATGCATTCTGATATTTATTATGTGTTGATGTATTGAGAAATATAACATACTCCATTTAAAAAAAAAATCAAATTTCTACAGTAAATTATTTTGGAAAATATTTTTGAGAAATACTTTGTGCGATTTCAATTGATTCACAAGTAAATTTAATTGAGACTCTACGGTGGTAGAGATCCCATTTACTTAGAGTGGGTCCCCATAACATCAATTTGACATCAATCAATCAAAAGGAAGAGGAAATCGAGTAAGAAAACCACAAATCAACTATACCTAAAAAAAATTGATTTCGAACTCTAATAATGAAAATCACTTTATTTCTTCTCCATAATCAAATTCTAGTGGTGGAATTCTCTTGAAAAAATATTTTTTGGATGATTTGGAAAGAAACCTAAGTGAAACTTTTGATGAGAAATCGAAAACGAACAAAGGAGGATAACTTGTGTATGCCACCAATAGGGAGAGAAGGAAGAGTTCTTTAGATTTAAATTTTTTTAAAATCCTAGGATTGGTATTTATATGTCAATGTTCAAAAAATATCAAAATAATTTTTAAAATTTAAATAATATTTAAATTATCAAATTAATATTTTATAATTTAAACACTATTGCTGAAATATAAATAAATTAGGCTTTTAAAACATAAATATACCTAAAATACTATTTTGGATCTATAAATTATTGATTATTCAAAATGAACTTGGTTAAGATCTAAAATCAAATTTCAAGTTTAAGAGAATGATTCTATCACACTCGAGACTCAAGCAACACAAAATCCACAAGTGCCAAATACATATGTTGTGTAATAAATTGGCCGACTATCTAAAAATGATAACACATGCACCGGACAAGATAACTAGTTCCAAAGCTACCAGCAAAGATATGGGTCAACTTATGATCTGAAAGGATGAGATTTCCAAAGGAAATGTGCCTTATAGAATTTTAAATTTAGTGAATGAAAAGTTATTTGGATTTATTGTGAAATATATGATAAAACTTCAATTAAAATAAAAATTATAGGACATGTGAGTAACGTTGATGGGGCTATATTTGTACCAGTGTTGTTTTTAATGTTGGCTTTGGACTTTCCTTTACATAAATATAATCATTACAACATAAACAAAACAAAGAAATATGGAAGTGCTTTTCATGCATGAAGGCATGATAAAGATGGCTGAAATAGAATAAGCAACGTTTATATGGTGCTCTCACACGTAAGTTTCTAGTTGCCTAGTTGCTGAATAATTTGGACTACTTGCTGTTCATTTCGTATTCCTGAAGAAAATAAAAATTTACAATTATATGACTTACCTTTGTCTTGAACACAAATTTATAATTTGGAACATTTTATAGCTAGTTCATTTCGTGATTCAGACATATCAATCGTCGTAGCCAAACAAAATAAACATGATTGAGTCCTTTGCCCACACAAAAAGCAAAAAAAAACACAACATGGGGATGATCAGTTGTCCTTTTCTCTACTTCATAATAGATAAGATGATACTAGAGGAATTGAGGAAGAGGCCAAAATTTCACCGACGAAAAGGATTCGTGTCCTCCACATGTTCATTCAACAAAATATGTTTTTACATCATAAGAATAACAAGATAATAAATAAAAAATAAAACTAACAAAAAGATTGGGTTTTATTTAAATAAATGTCTAGTGTTAGGAATTTCGATAAATATAAATAGAACATAAATTATAAAATTAATATAGTATTCTTACCGTATTGGTATTAATCGAAACTGAAAAAAAAAGAGTCATTTAATAGACAAAGCATATAAACATAACTAAAATGCAAACCCTAATATTTATTCAAATAGAGATTAAGAAAAAGAATTTGTCTACCTAAGACCACTTTACAACAATATCACAATTTGTTGAATTTTATGACAATTTGTTTTCTACCCAGTACAAAGCTCAATTAATTTTAAATTGTTGTAAATAATATTTTTGAAACTTTTAGTTTTATTAAGAAGAGACAAGTTAAAAGATTTATAATTAATATAAATGGTACATTTGTGTACCTATAAATATGATGTTGCAAGGTGATACTTCCAAAAGCTCGTTATGAATGGATGCATCTTCGTTTACAAAATTTTAAATCTGTGAGTGAATATAACTCAACATTATTTAAAATCAGTTCACAATTAAAATTATATGGAGAAAATATCACTGATGTTGATATGCTTCAAAATATATTCTCCACTTTTCATGCTTCAAATATACTTTTACAACAACAATATATTCTAAGTTGATTTCATGTCTTCTTGTGGCTGAATAAAACAATGAATTATTAATGAGAAATCATAAATCTTGTCTTACTAGTTATGCTTCATTCCCTAAAGTGAATGTGATGCTATCTCATAATCCTGGTCATGGTCGAGGCTGCGGACGAGGATGAGGACGAGCACGAGGAAGAGGAAGAGGAGGAAATTACATAATTGCTTCATGGTGTTGGTTAATCAAGTAAAATTATCCTTCATAATTAGAAAGTCATAAAGGATAAAGGACCTGAGAAGATAATGAGTGACATAAAGAAAAAAGTTACAACAAGTAACTGTCATCAATGTGGAATACAAGGTCATTGGCAACGTACTTGACGTACATCAAAATATTTTGACGTACATCAAAATATTTTGACGTACATCAAAATATTTTGACGTACATCAAAATATTTTGCCGTACCTATACCAAGAATCTTTAAAGTCTGAAGGGAAGAATATGGAGACAAATTTTGTCCAAAATGATTTCACTAAATTTGCTAATAACCTTGAGGATAAAACGCACTTGGATGTTGCTGACTTTCTTAATAATCCAAATGATGAAAGAGCAAGAAATCAAAAATGATTTTAAATTTATTATGTAAATTTCAATTATATTTTTCTTGTTTTATTATAATAAAAATATATTTATTCTATTTATTTATAATTTATTTTTATATTTTAATATTTTTTATTATATTTATTATCTTCTTATTAATTTTATTATTCATTGAAAAGGATGGATATCGGTATGAATATATATAAAATGAACGTCGTGAAAATATGTTTGGTTGACAATGTCACAATGCAATATTGAGAAATTAGAAATAAGAAATATTTCTCTTATTTAAACATTGAAAAAAATAATATACATAAAATATGTGGTAGTGGAAGAATAATTGAGGACTCCGGAAGAACAAATATTATTTTATTTAGAGAAACCAAAATAATAATAAAAGATGCATTATATTCATCCAAGTCTCAAAAAGACTTGTTAAGTTTCAAAGATATTCATTGAAATGAATATCATATTGAGGTAATGAATGAAGAAAGCATTGAGTATCTTTATATAAATTCTATAATTTTCGGTAAAATTTATATATCAAAAAAATTACTCGCTTTCTCTTTTGGATTATACTACACAAGTATAAGAATGATAGAATCTCATTCTATAATAAATTATCAATTTAATGATTTATTTAAAATTTGGCATGACTAGTTAGGTCATCCTGGTTCAACAATGATGGAGAAAATAATAGAGAATTCCTATGGTCATCTATTGAAAAATAATAAGATTTTTCAATCTAAATTTTCATATGCTATTTGTTCTCAAGAAAAATTAATAATAAGGTCATCACTAGAAAAAATTGGGATTGAATCTCCAAAATTTTTGAAAAGAATTCGGAGAGATATTTGTGCACTTATACATCTACTATGCGGACTATTTAGATATTTTATGGGTTTGATTGATGCATCAACCGGATGGTCACATGTATGTTTATTATCATCTCGCAATGTGATATTTGCGAGATTGATTGCATAAATAATTCGTTTGCGAGATTAATTTCCTGATTATCCGATAAATTCTATTCGGATGGATAATGCTAGTGAATTTACATCTAAAACCTTTATAGATTATTATATTTCTATTGGAATAAAAATTGAATATCATGTTACTTATGTTTATAAGCAAAATGGTCTTTTATAATCATTTATAAAATATTTACAATTGATTGCAAAACCTATGTTTATGAGATCTAAACTCTTGGTTTATGTTTGGGATATGCCATTTTACATGCAGTAACAATTATACTTATTAGGCCAATAAGTTATCATGAACACTATGGATATAGTTACAATCTATTTATATGGCTCATTAAATACTGATATATATGTGAAATTTCTAGATAAAAATAAACCAAATTTCCAAAAAATTTATTCGATAAAGCTAAATAGACCTTGATATGAATTGAAGTAATCTGGTCAGATGTGACCTAATTGTCGTAGCGAGTGCTTGCTTAAAATAGATTATAAGAATGATCCAATTTGTCCATGTGTCTTAATAAAAAGATATGAATCTGGTTTTGTAATAATAGTTGTTTATATTGATGATTTAAATATCATTAGAACTCATAAAGAGATAGATAAAATTATAACTATTTTAAAAAAAAATTAAAATGAAAGATCTTGGAAAAACAAAATATTGTTTAGGTCTTCAGATTGAGTATCTGAGTGAAGGAATATTTATTCATTAATCAAATTATGTGGATAAAGTATTTAAAAGATTTTATATAGATAAAGCTCATCTATTAAGTACACCAATGATTGTGAGGTCACTTGATATAAAAAAAGATATTTTTCAACTTCGTGAAGAAAATGAAGAATTTTTAAATCCTGAGGTTCTATATCTAAGTGTTGTTAGTGCATTTACATATTTTGTTAATAATACTCGACTTGACATATCATTTGCAGTATATTTACTAGCAAGATATAATTCTTCTCCAACTCGAAGACATTAGAATAAAGTTAAACATATTTTTAGATATCTTCGAAGGACAATGGATATGAGTTTATTTTATTCCAATTTATCCACTTTTGATTTAGTTGGTTATGTAGATGTAGGATATCTATTAGATCCATATAAAAGCTAGATCACAGATAGATTATTTATTCACTATAGGGAATATAACCATTTCATTATGGTCAATGAAACAAACTTTGGTTGTCATTTCTTTTAACTATGCAGAAATCTTAGCAATGCACAAAGTAAGTCGTGGATATGTTTGGCTACAATCAATATCACAATATATAAGAGCATGCAGATTATCAAGTAATAGAGAACATGCAACGACACTGTATGAAGACAATACTGCTTGTATAGCTCAATTGAAGAAAGGTTACATCAAAGGTGATAAGACAAAACATATTCAACCAAAATTATTCTTTACTAATGATCTTCAAAGAAAAGGGAAAATCAATGTCCAACAAATACGCTCAAGTGACAACTTGGCTGATTTATTTACTAAAACTCTTCCCACATCAATATTTGAGAAGGATGAATAAAGGAATGTGTCGTTTGAAAGATTTGAAAGGATGACTAAAGGAATATGCAAGAGGAGTATGCACTACAGTTTTTTCCCTTCACCAAGTTTTTATTCCCATTGAGTTTTTCTTGGTAAGGTTTTTAATGAGACAGATGACAATGACATACTCTGATATTGAGAATAATGTACTATTTTTCCTTCACTAAGATTTTTTCTATGAGATTTTTCTTGATAAGACTTTAACGAGGTATTAAGTCATTTTTGGTATAACGAATAGACATTCAAGGGGGAGTATTGTAAATAAATGTCTTTGAAATCTATAATTGCATTATAAAGACACAAGTTATAATGTTTATAATTAATGCAAAATGTACATTTGTGTATCTATAAATATGTCATTGTGGTGTTGTATATACACAGCAATAAAAATATCAAAATTCTCTCTTCCCTTCATTATCTCTCCTTCTAATTATCATATTTTAAACTAAATTAGAATTCATCTTTAATTTATTTGTTTATTATATAACATAAACAAATAATCTTATAAAAAGTTCAATAGTTTTTTTTAAAAAATTATAATGGACTAATCAGATTATTTATAATTAATTTATTATATTAAAAATATATTTACCTAATAAATATAATTATTAAGTTTATATTGTCTATAAGTAGTACCGTAATATTTAAAATCTAAATCTAGAAACCGAAGGGGTGTGATTGAGTATTAAGACTTATTTATTTTTAACCAAAAGATCAGGGCTATGAATCTAAATTTTGAGCATAGAAAACTTAAATAATCTTGGGGCTAATTATCATTGAATATTGGATATCTTTTAATTTTTTTTAAAATAATCTAGATCTGTATCCGAGTAAAATTTTTTAGATCAAATAATAAATTTTAAAATAGGTTTTAATATTTATGAAAAAAATATTATTATAATTTTAATATGTCTAAACCTTGTTGAAGGCAGAATTTAGTCCAAAACTAATTGAACCCATTATTTTATATAGGAATTTAATCCTTGAAACCCAATCAACTCTTTTCGACCGGAATAGGGAACGGTAAGAATATGAAGGAAATATTAAAATCCGTAATATGGATCCCTAAAACCGCTATATATATATGTGTAAGTACTAACTAGGAGCTTACATCCACGTAGTTCACCATATAAGTAATATCTGTTTTCTTGGTGGGCAGTATCTTATCAGTACTGTGATCACAGCATCAGTCTCATTCTCCGGCTCCGACGGACATGAGAGAAAAAATGAGTAAATTCTGTTGTTTCTTGGCTGAAACCTTTTGGACAGGCTATAGAAGCCTCTTCATATGGGGCACTTTTATGTCTTTGATCCATTCCTCGTTGGGCGTTCCCATGGGACATTTCTATAAATGGGATGTGGAGTACATGTATTGGCAACCAGATGGCTTAGAAAATGTTGTCATGGGGATTAATGGGCAGTTTCCCGGCCCTACAATCAGGGTTAAGGCCGGAGACATCATCCATGTTCAACTCACCAACAAACTCCACACCGAAGGAGTTGTCATCCACTGGCATGGAATCAGACAGGTTTGTAGCTAGGAGCTACTAGCTTAACTCTTTCTTGTTCTGTTCTGTTCATCTTAAGAGACATGGACATGGCATGCAATTGTCTCCAACCTTATGTCCATTTATTTGTTTGGCGCATGACTGTCTTTGTCTTACAGAAAGGAACTCCTTGGGCGGATGGGACTGCCTCCATCTCACAGTGCGTTATTAACCCTGGAGAAACATATGACTACAGGTTCACTGTTGACAGGGTAAAACCTCCTCTTCGATTTACTGTTGACTACAGGTCGGATTCTTAAGCTTGTAGACAAATCTATACTGCATGTTTGCAGGCAGGAACATATTTCTACCACGGACACTATGGAATGCAAAGATCTGCAGGGCTGTATGGGACTCTGATAGTGGACGTCGCAGAAGGAGAGAAGGAGCCATTCCATTATGATGGAGAGTTTGAGGTGTTGTTGAGCGACTGGTGGCACGAAGAAGTTCATAAACAGGAATTAGGTCTGTCCAGCAAAAATTTCCGGTGGGTCGGTGAGCCCCAGGTTAGTAAAGTGGGAATATTTTGATTCTCAATTATAGAATGAAGACATTCTGAAATTTGTTCCGACGCAGATCCAGTGTTATACATAATTATATTATGGATCATAACAGCAACTCTCACACTCACATGGCACTAGCTAGCCCCCCCTTCATTAAGAAACTCTTCCCTACAGTATTGCTATGCCTCGTACCACTCTTTTCCCATACAACTATATAGTGCTCATTGATGAAGCTTTTGAGCTGGCATAGCTACCCAATACAATTAAAGAACACAATCAAAAGCAGAAGGACAATGGGGGTTTCTTCTTTACCTAATATATATACATATACCGCCAAACCGCGTACGACCATTTCTAGATCGAACCATTATTGAACTTGTCCTCGTAGCCAACAGTACTAGAGTCCAGCAATTCCCAGTCGCACTAAACGTGCTGTTTCTAATGCATGGCTGGTGGGAAATCATCATCCTTTTTGTTCACTGCAACGCAAAAGTGATGGGAAGGGGGATGGATACCAGATAGATGTTTTTTAATTGTTCACTGCAACCAATAAATAATTAACCTCTTCATCCTTCCCATTTTAACTTTATTCAAAACCATGATGTGCTTTTCAGTCACTCCTCATTAATGGTAGAGGACAATACAATTGCTCCCTAGCTGCAGACTTTAGCAAGTCCTCCTCCATTCGTAGCTGCGATTTAACAGGGAGCGAGCAATGGGCACCCTATATCCTGCACGTGCTTCCAAACAAGACCTACAGGCTAAGAATTGCCAGTACCACCTCCTTGGCTTCTCTCAACATGGGTATTGGGGTAAGCATATTCCCCTTTACAAAAGTTCAAATGCAGAACACAAGTAAGATGCCACATCGCCTTCCCTTTATTTTGTGCGTAGTTTGGGTTTTTTTTTGTTCTGTGTTCCCACCCAAAAGTAGGCAGTTAAAAACAAAGGAGGTGAGTCTGGAAGGTATTTGCGGTGGTAAAGGTGTTAAAAAGGAGTTCCTCTTTTCAATGATGCATGGAGACCACCCTTTTGGTAGAGCTAGCGCATGAAAGTCAAGGTTTACACATGCGATCCAGCTCCTATGGTCTATTAATTGTTTGATTACCGGTGGTTCCCACCTAAAAGAAATTAAGGGTAGATTTTAGTTTTCTGATAATGGCTCAGTGTGGTCGCGCGCTGTAAGCTTCTAATTGAAAGGTCATTTTAGTTTTTGTGATACCACAATTCTTATGATTCCTACTTTGTTATGGGTTTGGCCCACCGGATGGATAGATATTATTCTTTCCACCACCACGAGAACCCTCGACACTTGTAGATGTGACCTTAATTTCTGTTTCTTCTTCACATCTGTCTAGTGATATGTCCTTGTCTGTTGATAGGGAATCTATAAATGTTGTCGAAAAATCAACTCTGCTTTTCCTATGCATAATTTGGTATGGAGTAAGATTGATGGACTCTGAAACTGTTAATCGCATTGGCTATGGATCATTATGGGGAATCTTTATGTGTGGCTCAAGACTACTCAACTCTGCTTTTGTGCACAGAATCACAGGATGTTGGTGGTGGAAGCTGATGGAAACTATGTTGAACCATTTGAGACGGATGACTTGGACATTTACTCGGGTGAGAGCTACTCAGTCCTGATAAATACAAATCAAGACCCGTCACACAACTATTGGATCTCATTTGGCGTAAGAGGAAGGAAACCGAACACCCCTCAGGCACTAACTTTATTAAACTATCAACCAACTTCTGCATCGAAAACCCCCCAATCGCCTCCTCCCGTCACTCCTCCATGGAATGACTATAACCACAGTAAGGCATTCTCCAACAAAGTTGTAGCACTGGATGATCCACGAATTCCAAGGCCTCCAAAGAAGTACACCCGCCGGATTCTCCTACTAAATACCCAAAACAAGCTGAACGAGTATACAAAGTGGGCCATCAATAACATTTCCCTCGCATTACCTTCCACTCCTTACATAGGCTCCATCAAGTTCAATCTAAAAGACGCTTATGACCAAGCAAAACCACCTGAGGACTTCCCCAAAGATTACGATGTGATGAAGCCAGCGGTGAACCCCAACACCACTTCCGGAAATGGAACTTACATGCTTGGTTATAACAGCGTGGTGGATGTCATCCTTCAAAACTCCAATGCCTTGGCCCAAAATGTCAGTGAAATACACCCTTGGCACTTGCACGGCCATGATTTTTGGGTGTTGGCTTATGGAGAAGGGAAGTTTAGCGAGAAAGATGAGAAGAGATTTAACTTGAAAAATCCTCCCTACAGAAATTCTGCAGTGATTTTCCCGTACGGATGGACGGCACTGAGGTTCATAGCAGACAATCCAGGAGTGTGGGCTTTCCATTGCCACATTGAACCGCATTTGCACATGGGAATGGGGGTGGTGTTTGCTGAGGGTGTCCAATATATTGGAAAGATTCCCAAACAAACCCTTGCTTGTGGTTTGACTGCTAAGAAACTTATGGTCGGCACCCACCTAGCCTAATTACCTACATTCGACAAGCTTATGCTAAGGAATGTTGAGAGGATTGTAATAGAAGGATTATGGAATATTAATTGCTACCTTTTACCTTCAAAATTTAAGTTAATGGATTCCCCGAGCAAGTGTGTGTCAAAGATTCAAGGCCAACATAACACTTTTTCCATGGGAGAATGTTTGAATTGTATCTTAGATTGATGTCTGATAATCCAAATCCTGAGTGAGAGAGCCTGCAATGAGATAGTTTCTCTCCCATTAAGTTCTGAAAATGAAAACCCTCGTCATGCTGATGCCAGCAAATTTTATCCTTATCCACCATGATTGGGATCTCCACCAATTGTGCCATGATTACTATCAGCAGCCTAGCTTTTTGCCATCCGGTATCACTGCTTAACTCGGACGAAAGAAAGATAATGGATGCCCACGACTCCGCGGTGGGGAGCTTTAAGAAATTATATTGTGGCCACCACTAAATCCTGTATTTTTATTATATTATTTCATTAGAAATTTACAAGAGGGTGGGGTCATAAGATGACAAGACCAAAAACCAAGAAAATCCAAATGGAATCCCCTCCGCTGTATCGTAAACACCAATTATGGGTGGGTCCATATTAATGTTGGGCAGATTGTTAATGACTGTGTGGGCTTGTTTTTGGGCAGATTGTTGACATGTCTTGGCTGTACATGTTAATGTTGGGCTTCTTCTTGTGTCTGGGTGATCTGCTTTGTTGGTTTGAGTTTAAGCTCATGTAATTTAATTAGTTTTAATAAGTCAGATCCAAGGTGTTTTTACTAGTTTGGGGTTAATTAATTTTAAAAAAATTGCCTCAACGTGTTTTAAGTTAAATGGATTAGTAAGTTATGAGGCTTAAGTTAATATATTTTGAATGGTAAAAATAAAAATTACAAAATAGAATTAGCATACTACTTAAGATGGAGAGGAAGGCAGGGAACAAACAAAAGAGTCCCGTGAGGAGGAGCGAAGAAGATAAAAGAGAGAAAATGATAAAAAAGTAAACAAATTTTATATATTTATTGCATGGCAAATAGAATCGTCATTCTCGGTTGTGAAACTGGGAATGATTTTTGGTTATTGTTTAGTAATTTGGTTTTATCAACCTATTCTAAAAACAATGTGTTTTTAAACAACCATAAGAATTTGTAAAATTATTATCATTTTAATCTTTATCTAATTGCCAAACAAACAGGACTAGTTTGGTTCATTAAGGTAGGAACTAGAATTGGATATAAATAATTAAAAAATTAATTTTATAATAATAAATTTTGATTTGATTCAATATTAAATTGATATTTTTATTATTAAAATATTAAATTTTATATTTTTAGACAATATTTCGAATTCTATGGGCTTAATATAATTAAAGAAGGAATAAAAAAATTAAAATACTAAAAACCAAAGGAATTATCAAAATATCTTTTATAATTTAAAATTTATTTTTATAGAAAATTATGTACTAACATACCTACGTGTACATATGTAGCACTAGAAACCAAGGGTTTACAAATTAGATACTGTAAAGATTGGTTTAATATATAATCTTGACCGATTGACTCTATTTAAGGTCCTATTTGTAGATGAAATTCTAACCAAATACTTATATTTTTTGTTTCCTTTTAACCCCACTAAATCTTGTACAAATATTGCCGGAGAGAAATCAAGAGGACTTGTTTGAGGGTATAGAATGATTGAGTGGATGTATGATTATTATAATGTGGTTCTAATATAGCAATTGAGATTAAGTCAAAAATATAAAATACAATAATAGAAAATCTTAAAAGATACTTAATTCTAACCCTAAAGTTTGTTTATAAATAGATTGTAATGATTTATAGCCAGTAAGCCAACAATAAATATCCTTTCTATATTTTCTCAATAGTGAAATTTCTTTCTCCGATGACATAGATTTCTTTCTCAATAGTCAATCATTATGAACTTGAAAAACATAGATATCAAGAGTGATATGGTGGATTAAACCTTGATTCTATTATGTTTACAAACACCATTGCATGATACTTTTGTCGACACTCTATTATATAGGAGAGACAACATGTGGATGATGTCAGTAATGCTCTGAAGTTGAAGGAGTTGAATAACAACTTCCAAGAGAATAGAGGGCGAAGGTTTAATAAACAGAGGAAGAGCACAATAGAAATACTTCAAAAAAGCAAATTCAAAAGCCAAATTTAAGTCTAAAGTAACTTGTTGGGAGTGCTATGAGAAAAGAAACTTTAGAAGAGATTGGTTAAGATTAAGAAAAAAAATAAAAATCAAAAGATAGAAAGTTTTGCTAACATTATTGGCACATGCAATAGTTTTGATGATGAAGATGTAGGAAAAGTTGTTACTGTGAGTTCTAATCTCAAATAAGATTCTTGGTACTTAGATTATGGTACTACATACCATATGCGTCTCCACAAACATTGGTATGTTGATTATAGAAAAATCAAAATAAAAAGTTTATGTGGAAGATGAGAGCCCATTGGCAACTAAAGGTATTAGTAGTGTTAAATTGAAGATGTTTAACAAATTATCAGAAGCATTAAGTGTTGGCATGCTCATAAGGTAAAGAGGAATTTGATTTCTCTTTTTATATTAGATGAACAAGAATACAAGCATTATTCAAGCGAGAACATTCTGAAAGTATGTAGAGGTTTTATGGTGCGAATAAAGGAGAAATTGGAGTCTAGATTGTACTATCTTCAGGGTAGTGTGATTGTAAGGGAGGCAACAATGACTTCTAGAAGCAGTAATGTGAGCAACAAAGGATTATATTTATAGAGGAAACATGCATTCTAGCCAAAGATGAAGTTTGTGATAAGCAAAAAGAGAAGGCATGTTAAACCGTCAAAGAAGTTTGGCATATATAGTTAAAGATAACATTTTGGGATATGCTAATATTGCGGCATCTATGTTATTTATTTTTAAGACTATTGATATGATGATTAAGATAATTCCAAATAAAAAGTTTAGGCATAACCTAGGCTTAGTTGGAGATAATAGGATCTGGTAGAACCCCAAGGGGTTGTGACAAGAAAAAAATTTAATTTGTCGATTGATGAGATTAAAGCCAAAAAGAAGATTATTATAATATAATTTTAATATAAAGATCTTTGTCTATAGACAACATTAACAAAATAAGGTTGCATATTCTAGAAAAATAAAATGTTCACTAATGGTCTTCAAGGATGTCACTGATAATGATGTCCTTGATGTATTTTCTATATTGTCTAGATAAGTTTAGGCTGCTTGCCTGTATGCCGTGATAAGTGAGACATAATTCATTATATTTGAGTTAGATGAATTGGTCGTTTGGGTGAACTCATGTATGCATAGCTCATTAATTATGAGAAGTATCTACATGTAGTCTAAATGGGAAATTAGCTAACTAATCGCGTCTAGTGGCTTCTCCGTACATATTATATAACTCAACGTCACTAAATGTATATAGGAGCTTGTTGCACTAATATTATGCATACCCAACAATCTACTCTCCATTCCATAATCTAATGAGTCCGCCCACAAGGCCACAATCAATGGAGGACCTCATATCTTCGAAGAAATTGCACTGGATGAGGGTGCTAAACATATAGTCATCAATAATATCATAGAGTAATCTCTCTTTATTCTCTCTATGTATATCTTTCCTTCTTTATTCACATCAAAAATACTAAACATGTATTGTAAGGACCCGAATTCGCTCCACTAAGACCCTTATCGTCCTGAAATCCAAATATACCCAACCTAGGACCTATCTGAATCTCACAAGGCTCTAATCATCCTAAATTCCGATTTTAATAATTTCCTTTACTATACTTTTTAAAGGTTGGACATGATATTGAACAAGTATTTTGGTAACATATGGAGTAAATAAAAACATCAGTGAAAGTTTTTAAATTTAATCAATGGAACCACAACACCCAAGTCCCATAGGAATCTAAAAATCCAACAAGTAAACCTCCAACATAATCCGAAAACAAACAAGCAAAGAAGGAACTCGAAAAACCAGAAAATAGTCTAATCATAGTTCATGTTATATGTGCAAGCAACCAAGGAAATATGTATACGAATATGATACAATATCGCTCCACCGTGCAACCTTTATCTCACACACTGGTACCATGAATAGATGATATACCTAAGCCTGAAAAATGATGAAAACAACAGGGTGAGATTACAAGAATCTTAGTAGGGTCACAATATCATAAGATCTGCAGAAATCTAAAACAAACATCTCCCGAACAACATCATATTCGCCTACACATCTAAGGGATAATACGCAAACATTAGACAACTAATAGGGATAGTGCCGAAATCTTATAGGCTAAGGATGGACTACAAACACATCCGAAAATCAAAAGTACACAGGCAGGAAAATCATTATTCAATCTCATCAACAGAAAAGATGATCTCCTTCCACATGTGTTGTCCAAGGCTTCGCTGCACAAAGGGTAAAAGGTTAGCACACAAGCTAATTAGCAAGCCTATTTATCTCGCCAACACACATGACAAGACATCTAGCCAACACATAAGACTAGGCATCCTAACCAGTACACAGGATTAGGGCATCTTGCCAGCACACAGGACAAGGCATCTAACTAGCACACAGGACTAGGCATCTAGCCAGCACAAAGGACTAGGCATCCAGTGAGCTCTTGCTGGGGATTGCCACCCATACACCTCCCATACCAGTAAGAACCTCTCCTCTCCTCAGAAGCATTAGTGCTTATCTCGAATGGCTACCGAAAAAGGATCCTGATACACAGACATGTACAAGCACACACAAGTAAGAACAAGACATAACTTCATAGCAGGGCATCCTAAAGCATATCACAATACATTCAGCTTGTTCAAACACGCAACATATTCGAATTAGGCACACAAAACCTATCTCAGGGGTTCGAAATTTGCGTAACAACTCCATTGTTAATTCTGAAATCAAGCATACCACACACAAGGCATGGCAATATATCAACAACCAAAATATACAACCAAAAACATTAATCAAACAACAAGAATCTCTGGAGAAATTGATGAGGTATGGATCCGACCTCTCTTGTCTTTGAACAAGAAACTATTCCTTTTCCTTTACTTAGAGAATCCGAACCATCTATACCATTATAAGGCAAAAACAAACCTCACTAAGCATGTATATTCAATAATCAAGAAAACATCATATTTCCTTACCAATTCTACTCACCAAACCTATCAGAAACAAGTGATCAGATGTCGTAGGTACCTTCCCCTTAGATGTGAGATATGATAGCCAAGACCTCAAAAAGAATTAACTTGATTTACCATCCCAATCAATTATATAAATTTCGGCACTTAAGATAGGGCAATAGGGCAATAGGGCAATTGCGATTTCATGCATAAGGAACTTAGGGGTTGTGATTTCATAATTAAAAGAAAGGATTAAGTGTTAATAACGCATACTATTAAAAGGAAAAATATCAAAAACCAATAGGCAAGTCAATTGATCAAAATCGGCAATAATAGGGCAAGGTATAGGACATGCCGATTCCACACATAGGGAAGATTTAGAGGATAAATTCATGATATTATAACATGATAGATATTCAACAATCATAGGAACAAAAGGAACAACAATAGAAACCAATTGAAGGATCAATCAAGGAAATTCAGCACCAAGACCCTATAAATTGTGATAAGGATTTTCATAGAGAAGAACTGACCTTCTGATGATCAAACCAAGATAGCTAGATAGAGGATGAAAAGAGCTTTCCAACAAGCTATAATTTGTAGAAACTGACAAAGGATGAAAGAATTCGGCTATAGTGAAGGCTAAAAAATTTCGGCAGCAAAAGTAGGGAGTAGGGTTTAATTGCTTGATGATTTTATGTGTTTTTGGTGTAGGATTTATGTATGGCCGGCCACCTCCTTATATAGGGTGTTATGGGATTAATCTTCCTACTTTTAAGACTGACTATAAGGAGACAATAATTAAGATTAAATTCTGGAATTATCTCTTATGACTAAATAATGTGTCATTAATGTTAGAAATGAAATAAGGGTGAAATGAAATCATAAATGGACACCAAAACTTCTCGACTATTTTTGGCTATCACATATCCATTTCCTCAAGGGTAAATTCATCATTTCACTTTCACTAGCTTCTGAACTTCTAGGACACAAAAATCAAGGTCTCACATCCTCCCCTCCTTAAAAGAATTTCGTCCCCAAAATTTTAGCATAAGTACTTAAAAAATTAGGTAAGGAAATTTTACACGCATAGATTCCTCAGTCTCCTAAGACTGTTCCTCAACTTGGCCATTACGCCAAACAACTCATACCATAGACACGCTTTGACTGCAAAGCTGATGAATTGGCCGATCTAGTATGACAACTAGCTGTACGGGATAGAATAGGTTTTCAGCAACTTTAACTGGTAGTTCCTCAAGCTTATGAGTAGGATCTCATACATATTTTCTCAACATCAAAATGAGAAACACGTTGTGAATTCTCTCCATATTCAGAGGCAATATAAATCGGTATGAAACTGGGCCAATTTTCTCAATAACATCATACGGTCCAATATAACAAGGTGCTAGCTTACCTCACTGCTGAAAACAAAGAACACCCTTCCACAGGGAAAACTTTTAAAAACACATTATCACCTACCGCAAATTTCAGCTCCCTTCGTCGATTATCAATGTAGTTTTTCTATGGATCTTGCATTGTCTTCATCCTTTGTCAAATCAGATTCAGCTGCTCCGTTGCTTGATCAATCAATTCTGGATTATCTAAGCGTCTCTCACCTACTTCATTCCAGAAAACAGGAGTTTTGCAACATCTCCCATATAACGCTTCATAAGGAACCACACCGATGCTTAGATGGAAACTATTGTTGTAAACTAAATTTGCCGAAGGTAAACATTGATCCCAATTGGTATTTTGGTCCAATACATTCACACGCAACATGTCTTCAAGTGTCTGAATCGTTCTTTCAGATTGACCATTAGTCTGGGGATGAAATACTGTACTGAAATTCAGTCTTTACCCTAAAGCATTCTGGAATTTTTTCTAAAATCATGATGTGAAACGAGGGTCACAATCTGAAATAATGGAAACTGACACTCCATGAAATCAAACAATCTTATCCGTGTAACGAACAGTTAATTTCTCAGGTGTGTCTGTCACACGAATAAGAAGAAAGTGTGTAGATTTCGTCAATCGATCAACAATCGCCCAAATGGCATCGAATCCTCGATGAGATCTAGGTAAACCGGTCACAAAATCCATCGTGACATGCTCCCACTTTCATTTTGGAATTGGAAGTGACTCAAGTAAACCAACAGGTCTTTGATGCTATGTGCTTCGGACCAAATCAGATTACGAATATCAACATCTTGTGGCACACATACCCAGTTTCTGAAGACAAGAACTCCATCATCTCGTACTCTGAAATCTTGAACTATGACATCAATACCATCAAATAGTTGCTTCCAAATTTCAGCCAATTTGGATCTTCTGATTGCTGATTGCTGATTTCTTCAATTAAGGTTGGTGTGACTTCGATTCGGGCAATCAATGAAACAGAACAATTGGTACCAAGAGGCACACATGTAGCTCTCAAATCTAACAATATTTGCAAGTATTGGGTGCGTATATAAGCTAAAACCGATAGGGAAGGAGGATGGATCTTTCGGCTCAAGGCATCAGCAACAACATTTGCCTTTCCAGGATGATATTCAATGATCAAATCATAGTCTTTAATCAGCTCCACTCATCTTTATCGTCTCATATTTAACTCCTTTTGCTTAAGGAGATATTTCAAGCTTTTGTGGTTGGCGAAGATTCTACATGTCTCATCGTACAAATAGTGACGCCATATCTTTAATTTAAATACCATGGCTGCAAGCTCCAAATCGGTGCATAGGATAGTTGCTTTCGTGCGGTCGCAACTGTCGGGAAGCATAGGCAACAACTTTCCCATCTTGTATCAATACGCATCCAAGTCTGGATTTCGATGCATCGCTATACACCACATACTCTTTTCCGCTAATTGGTAAAGTAACGATAGGTGCGGAGACTAACCGATTCTTCAATTCTTCGAAACTTCATTGGCATGTCTCGTTCCACACAAACACACTTCTTTGCATGACAATTTCATCAATGGTCCAGCAAGCAATGAAAAATTTTCCACGAAGCGACTGTAGTATTCGGCTAAGTTAAGGAAACTACGAACTTCAAACACAGTTCACGGCCAAGCAACTATGGCTTCAATTTTTTCGGATCAACAAGGACACCTTGGGCGGAAACAACATGGCCAAGGAAACTAACTTCGCGTGATCAGAATTTGTATTTGGAGTATTTTGCAAACAACTGTCGATCCCTCATAATATTTAGCACAATCTGCAAGTGCTCAACATGCTCCTCTTCCAATTTTGAGTAAATCAAAATATCGTCGATGAAGACTATCACAAACCTATCCAGGAATTCTTGGAATACTCAATTCATCAGGTCCATGAACAGTGCTGGTGCATTTGTCAAACCGAATGGCATAACCAGAAATTCATAGTGCTTATATCGCAATCTGAACGCGATTTTCGGAATATCAGCTTCACAAACACACAACTGATGGTATCCCGATCTGAGATCAATCTTGGAAAACACGGCTGCATTTTGGACCTGGTCGAACAAGTCATCGATGCACAACAAGGGATACTTGTTCTTTACGGTCACACGATTCAGCTGCTAATAGTCGATGCACAATCGCAGTGAACCATCTTTCTTTTTCACGAACAAGACAGGTGTTCCCCAAGGTGAAACACTAGGTCGGTTGAAACCATGATCCAACAAATCTTCCAATTGCGTTTTCAGTTCCTTCATTTTTGCAAGAGCCATACGATACGGGGAAATAGAAATTGGATTTGTACCTGACACTAACTCAATGCCGAATTCAACTTCTCCTGCTGGTGGCAAACTGGCTATGTCTTCTGGAAACACTTCCGGAAACTCACGAACCACTGAAATAGAATCCAGATCCGAGGACTCTTCATAAACATTATGCACATGTGCGAGGTACGCTGTGCATCCTTTGCTAATCAATCGCTTGGCATCGAGTCAGGAAATCATGCGAGTTGGAACAACTCGCCGATCACCCTCAAAGCAATACTCGAAACCAACTAAAAGGGTGAGCCACACACACTTGGTGATGAAATACTCCATTCATGCTTGATATTTCGCCAAACAATCGATGCCTAAGATCACATCCAACTCTCGGATGTCCAATGGAATCAGATCCACTACCAACACAATCGAACCCATACATACAACACAGTCGACTTAGACTAGAATAGAAATCAATGCTCTCACAAAGGAGTTAGAACTGCAATAGGAAGAGACAGGGGAGACAGAGACCGATCTAAACTAAGTGCTATCTTTGGACTCACAAATGATCTATTTGCTCCAGGATCTAATAATACTTTAGCATTTTGAGAAAAGACTGAAATAGTACCTGTCACCACATCAGGGCTAGCTTCGGCATCAGTCGGTGTAAATAGCCTCATTGGTCTGGGCTATGCCTCACTCTTGGATTCGCTAAGTGGTCCTCTACGTGCGCTTGCTAGTGGTTTAGTGGGATTGGCATACCCACCTCAGCTGGCATTTGGTGCGCCTATGACATGCCTTAGTTTGGGACATTCCCTCTAAACATGGCCTACCTCGCCACAATTGTAACATCGATGTGGCTATGAATTCCACGTAGATACACTAGGATTCGGACCAGAAAATTATCTTCTAAAGTTACCTCCATTGTTATTGTTCTTCGGAGGATAGGACCTCAAAGGATAGGGTCTCGTACGTCGATTGAACTTAAAATCATGCCTGAATGATCTGTCATTGTTTGTTGCGGTCAGCTTCTTATTTCGCGCGATATTCTCAGCTTCAATTGCAACAATGATCAATTCTTGCAAATTCTGTACCGGTGTTGTGCCCACAATGGTTTTGAGCTCGGTACTCAAGCCATCTTGGAATCGCCTCGCAAGTTGATAGGGTGAGCGATCCTCCTCTAGTGCAAATCAGAACAACTCTTTTAGTTCCTTCTCGTATTCCAGCACCGAACGGGTGCCTTGTTCAAACTTATAGAAAGCTTGTAGCTGCTAACTTTTATGAAATCGATTGTAGAACCTTTCATCAAATCCCTCCAGGAATTCTTCCCACGTAGGCAAACAATATCCAAATTTCAAACTCATGGCTGTCCACCATGCGAGGGCTTCTCCCTCAAGTAGGAAAATGACAATAGCAACCTTGTCATTATTATAGATTCACAAGAACAAGGATACTCGACATAGGGTGTCAAACCATTCACGAGCCACAGTGGTACCTGCTGAACCACTAAAATCTTTACATCCCTGCTGACGAGCTTCCTTCAGCAACTTCATAATGACAACTGGAAGTCGCTCGACTTCTTTAGAATGAACATGCTGAACAGGTTCAAGTGGAGGAATAGGATCTTCCACAGGTGCGGGTGCATTTTGAAATTGAGCCTCCATATGCTACTGGTGCTAAGCAATCCCTTGTAACACGTTTAGTATTTGTGCCATTACAGGATCAATGGCTGGTGCAGCTGATGCCTCAGGTTGAGTTTTAGGCTTAGCTTGCCCTTCCTGCTCATTCTGTGCTTCCAATTCATTCTGCTCTACGGGTTGTTGTTCGACCTGAATCCCATACCTACCCCATCGATCCCTTGTTGCATTCAGCCTTGCCATACTACACAAGCACATGAAGTCACTTAATACATAACCCAATTACAAAACTAGGAAAAGAAGTGGTACCTGGTGGAGAGCCATGCACCAGATCATATGCATATGCTGAAAAATAAAACACACATATGCACACAAGTATACACAAGTCTTGAAAATGTACACATTCGGCAATCACATTAATCAAACACATACACTTGGTAGCATGCATCAACAACACCCACATACATTAGATAATAGAAATAAACATACTTAGCTCTCGCATAGCATACATTCATAGACTCATTCGAAAACACATATCACAAAAGCACAACCAACACACATACTTGGCAATTGCAAGGAAACACAGCAAATCACTCATCAAAACATATCAAAACACAACAAATCATGCTATGCATAAGAACACGCAGCAAAATACATAATCAATTATAGCATTTAGTCATTTCAAACCAGGTATTTTATCATCAGATTACATTCGACATTAATCTTCAAGAGTGTGGGTGTGTGTGCAAGTCCCTCCCTACAAACATAAAACAAACGGGCAAGTTAGTACATAACAAATCATATTTCCTAAACCATGTTTTGCTACCAAACCTGTAAGGACTCGAATTCGCTCCACTAGGACCTATCTGAATTTCACAAGGCTCTAATCATCCTAAGTTCTGATTTTAATAAGTTTGTTTACTATGCTTTTTAAGGGTTGGAGCATGATATTGGACAAGTACACACGCAGGAAAATAATCATTCAATCTCATGAACAAAAAGGTCATCCCCTTCCACCTGTGTTGTCCAAGGCTTCACTGCACAAAGGGTAAAAGGTTAGCACACAAGCTAATCAGCAAGCCTATTCATCTTGCTAGCACACATGACAAGGCATCTAGCCAGCACACAGAACTAGGCATCTAGCTAGTACATAGGACTAGGCATCCTAACTAGCACACAGGATTAAGGCATCTTGCCAGCACACAAGACAAGACATCTATTAAGCATATAGGACTAGGCATCTAGCCAACACAAAGGACTAGGCATGTAGTCAGCATAAAGGACTAGGCATCTAATGAGCTCTTGTTGAGGATTGCCACTAATATGACTCTCATACTAGTAAGAACCTCTCCTCTTCTCAAGAGCATCAACGCTTACCCCGAATAGCCACTGGAAAAGGATCCTAACACACAGACATGTACAAGCACACACAAGCAACTACAAAGCATAACATCATACCAGAGCATCCTCAATCATATCACAGTACATTCAGCATGTTCAGACACGCAACATATGAGAATTAGGCATACAAAACCTATCTCAGGGGTTTGAAATTGCCTAACAACTCCATAGTTCACTCTGAAATCAAGCATACCACACACAAGACATGCGTATACATCAATAACCAAAACATGTAACCGAAAATATTAATCAAACAATAAGGATCTTTGAAGAAACTGATGAGGTATAGATCCTACCTCTCTTATCTCTGAACAAGAAGCTATTCCTTTGCCTTTACTTAGAGAATCCGAACCACCTATACCATCATAAGGCAAAGACAAACCACACTAAGCATGTATATTCAATAATCAAGAAAACATCATATTTCCTTACCAATTCCACTCACCAAATCTATCAGAAACTAGTGATCAGATGCCGTAGATACCTTCCTCTTGGATATGTGATGTGATAGCCAAGAACTCAAGAAGAATCAAATTGGTTTACCATCCCAATCAATAAAAATTTTGGTACTTAAGATAAGGCAATAAAGCAATTGCGATTTCATGCATAAGGAACTTATGGGTTGCAATTTCATGATTACAAGAAAGAACTAGGTGTTAATAACACATACTATTAAAAGGAATAAGATTAGAAACTAATAGATAAGTCAATTGATCAAAATCAACAACAATAGGGCAAGGTGTAGGGCATGTCGATTTCACACATAAGGAAGATTTAAAGGATGAATTTATGATATTATAACAAGAATAGATGAGAAACAATTGTAGGAACAAAAGGAACAATAACAAAAACTAATTGAAGGATCAATCAAGGAATTACGACACCAAGACCCTATAAATTCCCCTAAGAATTTGCATAAGTAAGAATTGACCTTCTGATGATCAAGATAGCTAGATAGAGGATGAAAATAGCTTTCCAACAAGCTATTATTTGTAGAAATCTGACAAAGGATGAAAGAATTCAGCTATGGTGAAGGTTAAGAAATTTCGGTAGCAAGGATACAGAGTAGGATTTGATTGCTTGATGATTTTTGTATGTTTTTGGTGTGGGATTTATGTATGGCCAGTCATCTCCTTATATAGGGTGTTATGGGATTAATCTTCTTACTTTTAAGACTGAATATAAGGAGATAATCATTTGGATTAAATTCTAGAACTATCTCTTAAGATTAGATTATGTGTCATTAATGTTAAAAATTAAATAAGGTTGAAATGAAATCAGAAATGGACACCAAACCTTCTCTACAATTTTCGGCTACCACATATCTATTTTTTCAGAAGTAAAATCGTCATTTTCAGTTACATTGATTTTTGGATTTCTAGTACACAAAAATCGGGGTCTCATATGGATATTTAACCACCTTATTTTCTATCATTTCCTTGCACTACATCTATCTTGGCATCCATAAATTGATATACATCCAGAAGACAACCAACAAACCAAAATATGATTATGCTTATTGGGTTTTAAAAAGAATATATTCGGCAGTTGGCTGCAGAAGGGGAAATGGAGTGCAAGTTGATGGGTAGTTAATTAATTAGCACAAGCGTTTGTAATAGGATGAAAAGGTGGAAGTACAAATTAGCGAGGGTTGGTCATTTCTGCCCATAAACCCTAAAACTCTTAAAATTGCATCAAGAGTATTTAATTGAAGAAATAGATAATAAAGAAAAATAGGGGGAATCCGATGTGCTCCCACCACCTAGCAAGTGGTGATAAGATTGGTGACAACACAAGTACATAAGTTTTAACAGAATCAAGAGGGAGAATGGATAACGGATAGAGACTTGGGGATCCAGACACGGCTCTTCCCCTGCTTCTTGCCTTAAGTAATCAAGCCTAGTTGAAACAACTACCGCTCCTCCGCACTTGGAAATGGATTGGATGAAGTCCACCTGATTTCCAGCTCCTTCCTCAATCTTGTCCTGGCTGGCACAGCTCATGTTTTCTTAAATGGCTCATCCTTTTCACTCTTTCAACTTTCAACCCACTTTTATCCACTCCCTTCTTTACTGTTTATTTCTTTTCAGTCATCAAAAACGACTTTTCTCCCCACTGCGACATATTCTCTCTCTCTCTCCCATTCTCCGTTTTTCATCTGCGACATATTCTCTCCTCGCTCCTCAACGAAAGGATAAAGACGAGGCGATCAAGTCTATGCGTTGCAGTATTGACCTTGAACCGTAACTCACCCATCTCATCTCATCTCATCTCATCTCATCTCATCTCATCTCATCCCTTCCTGCCAACTGGTAATTCTTATTCTTCTTTCTAGAGATATTTCTTTCTCTTACTTTTACTGTTCTCCATGTTTTGATGTTTTGAGGGTGCGAGTCTATCTTTTCCTTTGAGGCTTTTGTTTTTGGTTTGTGGTTGTATTTTTCTCTTCAGATTCTTAGTTGATCTACTGACTTGAAAGACTCTGGCTGCAATTTTACTTAGTTGGCCTGTGTTTCGTTGTGTTTTTTGATATTTTGAGTTTCTGGTCTTGAGATTCAAAAAAGTAATTTAAGCTTTGTTATTTAATTAGATCCAAGTCGATTGATGTCAGTATTGGGTTTCTTTTCATTTCATCAGGATAACTTTTTCCTAAACCTTTCAGTTTTTTACGTTTATGAATCTTAAGATCTGGATAATCCAGTGGCTGATCAGCTGCTTTGCGATCTATATGTTTGCTGCAGTGTCAATTCATTAAACTGGTTGTGTTCTATATATTTCCATTCCATCAGCTGTGCCTGATGTCTGTTGATCTATATCTTTCCTTTGCTAGGAGAGTTTTTGGTGGATGATGCGATTAAATAACATGCTAACTGCGTGTAATTATTATTTAAGAAACAGAGCAGCTTTTATTGTTAATTAGGACTAAAGGGAAAGAAAAATCATTGCACTGGATTTCTTCTGCATGATGAAAATTAATCCAAGTAAATATGATTATTCTATTGTTTTTAATCATCTCTTTCTCCATAAATATGAATTTAAAGAAGGTTGTTCTTGCGAGGTTTATAATGTTTCCAGTGTTTTTTCTTTTGGCAGGTGTAATAGATATCTCAATTTTTAAGTTGTTGAGTGGTTCTACCTCAAAGTTTGAGAATAGGTGAAGTTGTTGTTTAAGGAATTACAGTTTGGTTTTCCAAATTTTCTTTTGATCCTGGTAAAAAAATCTGATTTGGAAAGATGTCTATGTTTGATGGGATGGGATTTTGCGGAGACATGGATCTCTTCTCCATGCCTCTCGGAGAAGGGGATACTTGTCCACCACCAGTTGAGCCAGAAACTACCATGGAAGATGATTACAGTGATGAGGAGGTAGATGTGGATGAGCTGGAGCGCAGAATGTGGAGGTATAAAATGCGTATTAAGAGGCTGAAAGAGCAGAACAAAAGTGAGGTGGGGATTGATGTTGCTAAGCAACGTCAGTCACAAGAGCAGGCTAGGAGAAAGAAAATGTCCAGGGCTCAAGATGGGATCTTAAAGTACATGTTGAAGATGATGGAGGTTTGTAAGGCTCAAGGGTTTGTTTATGGGATCATCCCAGAGAAGGGGAAACCAGTAACTGGGGCATCTGATAATCTGCGAGAATGGTGGAAGGACAAAGTCAGGTTTGATAGAAATGGTCCAGCTGCCATAGCAAAGTATCAAACTGACCATTTGATCCCTGGAAAGAATGAGGGAAGTAATTCAATTGGTCCAACACCACGCACTCTGCAGGAACTTCAAGATACCACTCTCGGCTCTCTATTATCTGCACTGATGCAGCATTGTGATCCCCCCCAGAGGCGGTTTCCATTAGAAAAAGGTGTTCCTCCCCCATGGTGGCCTTCTGGACAGGAGGAATGGTGGCCTCAATTGGGTTTGCTCAAGGATCAAAGCCCCCCACCTTACAAGAAGCCTCATGACTTGAAAAAGGCCTGGAAGGTGGGCGTTCTTACGGCAGTTATTAAGCATATGTCCCCTGATATTGCTAAGATTCGAAAGCTTGTGAGACAGTCCAAGTGCTTACAAGATAAAATGACTGCCAAAGAGAGTGCAACTTGGCTTGCAATTATCAATCAAGAAGAGGCATTAGCCAGGGATCTGTACCCCGATTCCTGCCCGCCTATATCATCTTCTGGAGGGAGTGGGTCTTTGGTCATCAGCGATTGCAGTGAGTATGATGTTGAGGGAGTGTATGATGAGCCAAACTTTGATGTCCAAGAATGCAAACCCGAGAATCTGAACTATGCTGTTTTGGAAATGGAGAAAGTCGGGGAAAGACTGCCACTTCGACAACAACATTATCCAATCAAGGGGGGAATGGTTACCAATGTTGATTGTACCGGAAAGAGGAAGTCACCTTGTGATGTGAACGCGGTGGTGGATAAGAAGATCTATACATGTGAATTTTCTCAATGTCCATATAGTCAAATTCAATTGGGCTTTCCGGACAGGATATCTAGGGAGAATCATCAACTGAATTGCCAATTCAGAAGCACTTGTGGAGAGTTTGGAGGGTCAAATTTCCATGTTAATGATGTAAAGCCGGTTATTTTCTCTCCACCGAGTAACCATGTGAAGCCGGCTACTTCCATGGTGAATACCGTGTCATCTGCCTTTGATCTAACTGGAGTTCCAGAAGATGGGCAGAAGATGATTAACGATCTGATGTCAATGTATGACACCAGTGTCCTGGGCAACAAGAACACAGGATCTGGAAGCGGGGTGGTCAGCGAAAGGCAACACAAACTTCTTCAGACGGGGGTGCAACACCAGCAGGACAGTTACTTCCAAGGTCAAGGCAATCTGATGGAAGGAAATGTGTTTGCGGAGTCCTGCATCCAAAATAACCATCAATTGTACTCTCAGGAAGGTGCTCAACATGACAGGTTCAAGTCACTGAATTCTCCATTTGAGAACAACCAGATGAACAACTTGAGCATGATGTTTGGTTCTGCCTATGATTTGGCATCCTTCGACTACAAAGAGGATCTTCAGGGATTCACAATGGATACCCTCCCAAGGAATCATGACGTTTCAGTCTGGTTCTGAGAGAGCAGTAGCAAGTAGTGGGTGGAACGCCTTGTTCTTCTTCAACAGATGTTTCCTGTTCGTATGGGGTGGCTTTTACATTGTTGTAGTGGAATGCTGCATTTTAGTGTTCGAGTGGGTATAGAATTAGCGAGCAGGCAGGCAGGCAGGCAGGCAGGCTGCTTACAGTATTGGGCTAATAAAGGAGTTTGTCTAAACTAAATGTCCCATAAACTAAACCTGCTATGACTACATACATTATAGCACGTGGCTGTTTGATAAATAAATGATTGTATGTTGTTTTAATGTTTTCTGTCTTGTTTCATTCGGATATCCATCTAGGGTTCGGACTTGGACCTGGGACCTGGGACCTGGGACCTGGGACCGAGCATCACATGCTTATTGGTTCTCCTTGTCGGTCGCTGTCGGGTGGTGGAACTGTCCTTTCCGGAATATTTCTGGGCGGCCATGTGACTTGAGACCCACAGCAATTAGCTGCCGCTGCCAAGTTCTGTACGCCTCTCGCTGGTCTTGCGCATCACGGGAGCTTATCCTCCTGAATAACCAACAACAGTATCTTTTGATCCCAATGACAAACAAGTCTTACTTTTAACGGTCAACAAAAACAAGGGATGTGTGATGAGCCATGAGCGGTGTTATCTGAAATTTGGAGCCTATCACTTCACCATCTAAATCTAGGGTCCCATATGTTGAAAAGACAAACTATATTCACGATTCACGTGAAGCTAAGATAGGTATGATTGAAAGTTTCATGTTTAACTTCACGTTTTCCATATTTTTTATGGATGTTCTTTTTTATTTTTTTCATATTTGGGTTTTGTCATGTTACTTGATTTTGAAATATATTAATTTGACAAAACATAGGAAATTATAATGAAATTTATTAGTTTCAGGTCTAATAAAAATTAATCTATATGTCCTTAATATCGATTTCTTACATTATATATGTTGTTCAAATTATTTTTTAGATTTTGATGCCCCAGAAGCGACTGCAGGGATCGAAGATTACTGGAGAGGAACTTGACATCGTAATTCAATTTATTGCCTGAAAACCAGACTTGAATCATTAGTTTGGTTCATCGATGTGTTTTTAATTTAGGTTGATGGGCGTGTGTTGAATTTAATCATTAATGGGCCTAAAAGTGATTTAGTAAGTCCTTGGGCATGAGTTGGGTGTGTTTTAAAAGATTTGGGCTAATGAGTTTTAAAAGGAAGCTCTAATTTGCAGAATTATACGATTTGTCTGTTGGAAGTTTAATTTAGACACTCAACTTTTGGAATTATTCTTCCTAAATTTATTACCAATAATATGTGTGATAATAAGGACAGAATAAAAAATACATTTTTCTTCCAAGAACAACCCGTATTGACAAACAAAAATCAGCATCTGAATCACTGACTTTAGTCATTCCATTAACCAATAAATAATTTCGTAGAGATTACTAACCAAATTAATGGATCTGAATTGAGATAACTCTATGGTACCTTTGACCTTAGACCTTAGACCTTAGACCTTGGGATATGTCACAAAAGTGTTAAGATTTCCCTCCTATGAAAATCTAAAACCACTGAGACAATTTCAGTTAGAAATTATAATTTAACCTAAATTCCGTTATTTAACTGTCCTGAAAACTTTATATTATTATAGTTTTCTATCCTTGTATTTTTAAGTTTTGAAGCCTACTCCCTCCTAGCTTTCTACAATTTCACTCTCTTCATCACCCTGGTCAATATAATTTTATTTTACTGATAAAAAACTTACCAATTATGCTAGCTTTATTTTTATATGATTTGGATGCTCATCTCTCTCCCCAACAAGTCAAACATTCTATTTTGTATGTGTATTTTAAAATAGCTATTATTGAAGTATGACATGTATAACCTAATCATGAGAAATTTTATTCATAGATCCTAATCAATGCAATGCAATGCAATGCAATATACACAAGTTTGTGTTTGCCACTTGTATTGTGGCCACTCTTTATCCATTATATTCTTCAATTATTAGACTGTACCTGCCTTGGTACTTCTTTTTCCTAGTTTTAACAGTTTCCTTTATAATACTAATTAAGTTGAATTTTGCACTTGATCATCCACTGGCTTTCTGGGAGAAACATAAATTATAGTACTATTTAGTATTTTACTAAGCACTATATTCTTCTGTCACTTAGATTAATCAAGCCGCGTATAGCTATCCAATAATTGGAATAAAAAAAAGAACTATATGCTTCAAACCGACCTTTACCTTGATGATTATATACAAAAATATATATATTGCTACGACCAAAGCATTTCTCTTCATCAACCAAAATATAAATATATATATGTCAATGTTTGAAAGGCTGACACCTGAGCAAGGTGATATAAATTTAGATTATATCTAAGGAGAATAACTAATTCATTCTTTGTACTATGATTGATTGAAGGAATAGTAAATATATACTAAATTAATAGAGAGTTACACACCAATAAATTACCCTCCTCCATAATGCACAATTATATCTATGCACTTCTTATGAAAATAATTGTGTTATCTACTTAACTTCCACATGAATACACACCTACTATCCAAATGCATGCAAGTGCCTAACATGTGGCCTGTTGCTTCACTAGGTATCTCGAGGACAATTTCAGGAGAGATGTTCAAACTAATATATCTATTATTGATTAGTTTTAATATAAATTCAATTCATTTTGTTTTCCCCAATAATTTATATTTTTTAATGGGGTTATTGTGCCATACATACATACATACATACACACATACATACATATCATTCTAGAAAGATGTCACAACCTAAAAGTTTCCTTTATATATCTTCTCCATGTCTAAAGCTTCATCGTCAGCTTGGAATTGTTGTTGAAAATTCCCAGTGTAAATATGAAGCAATTCTCATACATTGGGAAAAAGTTGTTCAATCTTTGTAGTGCCTCATCATGTCTTAGGATGCCAACTTTGTGTCATATAGCCTGTCATTGTTATCGATTCATCCTTCTTCGGGTGAATTCATTTTGGGTTCAACTTTGTTATTTTGTGTCTGTATCCATTTTAGGATTTTGTTTCTTGAAGGCAATGGAGCCGAGAACACATTTTAAGCCTAGGGACTTGGATTTGTTCTTCACATCCGTGTCAGCCACCACGGTTTCTAGTATGTCCACCGTTGAAATGGAGGTCTTCTCCAATCAACAACTCCTCATTTTGACTATCCTGATTTTTGTGGGTGGGACGGTGACCACTTCTGTGGTTGAACTTCAATTCAGGAAGTATCAACACAGGAGGTCGTGGAAAGTCGAAAACATTACTTCTTCTGCTAGAGTAGACGTTATAGAAAGTGATCAAACTGAACCGCCATGTATAGTTGAAAAAACACCTGATTCTGAAAATCTTGAATCCGGAAATACATCCCGTACCCAGTCGGAGTCTTCATTGGATATAGAGGTTTCGATGACGTACAATGTAATCAAGTTTTTGGAGTTTATAGTTTTGGGTTATATTCTAGTTGTTCACCTCATAGGGTTTGCTCTAGTTTCCCTTCACATGAATATTGTTTCGAGTGCAAAAAACGTGCTAAAGAACAAGGGACTAAATACAATGACGTTTTCTATTTTCACCACTATCTCTACTTTTGCTGGCTGTGGTTTTATTCCAACAAATGAAAACATGGTAGTCTTTAGAAAGAACTCAGGCCTCCTCCTGATTCTTATACCCCAATCACTACTTGGGGGCACGTTATTTCCTTCTTGCTTGAGGTTTTGTATATGGTTCCTGGGTAAATTCTCTAAGAGAGCAGAATCCAACTACTTGTTGAAGAAAACAAGAAATATTGGATACTTCCACTTGTTACAGAGCCAACACTCGCTACTTTTAGTCGTTACTGTCTTTGTCTTTATCTTGATTCAGGTAATACTATTAAGTGCCATGGAATGGAATTCAGCCGCACTAGGAGGATTGAATTCACATCAGAAAATCATGGGCATCTTTTTTCAAACGGTGAACACAAGACATACAGGCGAAACTATTATGGATATCTCCATGATATCCCCTGCCATATTGGTGCTCTTGGTTGGGATGATGTTAGTTTCTATCTCCATGTTCCAATTAATGTGGTCAAGTTCACTTAATTAATCTTGTTTCTTGCTTCTTAAATATCACCAAATGCAATGAACATGCCCAGGAGTTTGAAGCTGCATGTGAAAGAAAGACATTATTAATGCTAACTCTAACTACGTGGGAGTAGTAACCTAGTTATATTATTTTAATTAAGAGAGTCTTCCTAGGTTTAGTGTATCCTATTCTTAGGGTATGTGAGCTTTGTACACGCGTAGTATTTTTGATTTCGTCATTAATTTGCATATGCAGGTATCTTCCTCCTTACACTTCTTTCCTACCCAAAAGTATTGATCATCAGCCAAAACTGCATAAGAAGGAAGATCCCCATTTTGTGCAAAATCTAGTCTTCTCACCAATTTCATATTTGGTCATCTTCACCATTCTTGTATGCATAACAGAAAGGCAAAAGATGAAGGAAGATCCCCTTAACTTCAGCCTGATGAATATCGTGATAGAAGTCGTCAGGTTTGGCTTTACATATATAAACTATAGAAAGTATATACTTAAATTTTTTCTCTTTATCTATAAATAAATCTATTCTTTTGTCCTGTAAATTAACTCACTATATACATATGCATAAATTCATGGTTCTTTTCTATCAAAAAACATAACATGAAATTGTTTGGTAAACTACATCTCTCTCTGGTGTGGTCCAGTGCATATGGAAACGTGGGATTCTCAGCCGGCTATAGTTGTGGACGGCAACTAAATCCTGATGGAACTTGCCAGAACAAAACATATGGGTTTTGTGGAAAATGGAGTGATGGGGGCAAGCTTATTCTAATTATGACCATGTTTCTTGGAAGACTTAAAAGGTTTACGACTTGCGGAGGCAGCGCATGGAAACTAGTCTAAACCAAAAAACTGTATATAGGTTAGAAGTAGTTATGATGAGTCAGGCCCATACAATATATATGGCATTATAAATAGTACAAGTTCAAAATTTCACAAGGCCTGGGTAATGGAAAGAATAATATGGAGTGAGCTAATTTGTATTTTATATAGTCATTTGAGTTAAGAAAACATCATCATTGAGAATAAACAATCGAACCATAAAGTCGAGATATCTCAGAAAAAAAATTAATTTATCGGACAAATTTAATCTCTAAATGGCATTTCCAACTATCCTCGAAACCAACATGATAGTGATTGCATTGTTTATTTCGAAAAGTGGATTTATTTATAGATATCTCGTCCAAGTTATTGATAGTGATTGCATTGGCGTCAGAACCATATTTACTTCATAATTTGATTTTAGCAATAAAACTCGTCCAAGTTATGAGACTGAAAAGTGGATCTCTGATGCTGACCTTCAGATATCCTCTATTCAATTTGTGTCCTAATTGATTTCGCCATTTTCATAATTTCCATAACAAAACTCTAAAAAAAGTAGCCCAGAAAGTATTCCAGGTCTTGCTGATATTAGAAAGATTTTTCAACATTAGTTTTGAAGGTTAGATCTGAAGAACTATCTAGAGTTTCCATGAGTAACAATTGAGACAATAATATTCGAAAAAATATGCAATCTCGCAAAATATGTAAAGTAGTTTCCGACTCAATTCCACAGTGAGGACATATATCTGAAGCTACAATTTTTTGTTTAAAGAATAAGTTTTTAGTTGGGATTCTATTATAGGCCACTAAGTCACTAACCAATGAAAAGTTTGAATTCTCTCGTCTCTCCCATCTCCAAATATATTTCTATAGCCGACTCATATTTTGGTTATTATCATCTTGAACAAGTTTGCGAGCTGACTGCATCATGAATTTTCCATCTATGGTTAGGTCCCATGCTAGCTTGTCTTCACCTCTTTGTGTATTTGGAGGCACAATATTGGCTAGTCGCAAACAAACATATTAGATAAACAACTTTGAATTTTTCATTTCCAACTACCCGAATCTGTAACAAAATCTTTCACATGACGATTCTTTAGATACACAAGAATTTTTTTTCTACTATTCCTCATAATGAATCAATGTTATTCAACCAATAATCTTTCAAAAATCTTGTTTGATTTCCTTTTCTAATATTCCATCTATATCCTTTGATTACAACAGACCATATGGAATGTAAATCTCATCACGTCAAAGAACAATCAGTCTTTAGTTTAAAATTCTCTAGTTCATCTTCCTGCCATCCATATTTTCCTTTCAAAATGCATACCCATAGTCTATCTTGTTGTGATATTGAACGCTAATCCAATTTTGTTACTAAATCTCTATTTGTCTCTAAAGTACTATGCAGATCCAAGCCTCCTTCTGTTTTAGGCTTCAAGAGTTATTCCCAATTTATCACATGGAGCTTTCCACATTTAGTACAAGAACCCCACACAAAGTCTCTTATTAATCAATCAACCTCTTGAGTTACACAACTAAAAAGAATGGAGGTCTGCATCATATAAGAAGGTTGTAGATTTAAGGACTGATTTTGCTAATGACAACTTTCCTGTTAGTGAAAGTTGTGTTGATTTCCAACTTGATAATCTTCCCCATATTCTGTTCAACAAAGGAGAAAAATAGTTTCTTGTGATTTTTCTATGAATAACAGACGCTCCCAAATAGATCTCTAAGTTTCCTGTTTCATTGAATTCTAAGAATTTGCTTATCTCCTTACAACTAGACCTACTCTTTCACCAAAGCTTGAGCAAACTTTATAAAAAATTATTTTTATAGTTTTGGCTTGATATAAGGAAGTTTTTGAAAAAAAAAAAATCAGCTGAAAAAAAAAAGAGATAAAGGTGGACATATCTTTTCCATTTAAAAAATAAGTCAACATGTCTCCCTCTCCCGACCCTCCCTACCGATCACCTCACCACCCTCCGAACCATCCGCCTACTATCGCCGATCTCCACCCCATTCCCTTCCCTTCTTCAAACACTCATCAACAACACCATATACCCATTCATACCCAGCCTACTAAGAAAACAACCATCCCCATTCCCCCTCCCACCTGGCAACCTCTGATCTCATTTAGTCACGCTCGCTTCATTTTGTACTATGTGGATGGTATCCCAGAACACTAGTCCTCTACGGATCTCCACAATCATGTTAACAAGGTAGAGAACGTGGCCGATACATATATCCCGAAGAAACGAAGTAGACACAACACACGGTTTGGATTTGTCAGGTTTATTCGTAATGAAGGACGTGAAGGAGACCGTCACTCCCGTCTCCAAGCTATTTCCATCCCTGGCGTCCATCTGATCTTCAGAGTGGCTCGCTTTGACGACAGAAGGAGAGGTCTGTCACCCTCTTATTCCCGAGCCGGAATACGAACTCTTTTGGACCGAAATAGATCCCAAACCAGAGACGTTCGCAATGGAGATCGAAGTAGGAGGAATGGAAGGTCCTATGCAGAAGTGGTGGGAAACATACCAGCCCAAGCTCCATCTGTCTCAATTCTCCCTTCAGCTATCAACAAGACATGGCTGTCCAGCAGTGTGGTTGGTACTGCACGGGCTGTAATACTTAAGATGAAAACTTGTCCTTCCCAGATTCGAGTCACTCATATGGGAGGAGACCTGTATCTCCTTTCATTCCCTTCGCCAGAGGATATGCATAGAGACCTGGTGGAATGCGAACTTTGTTGAATTTCATCCATGGAAACCTGAAGATATTTGTAGAAACAGATTATGCTGGATTAAAGTCACAGGTATTCCACTTCACGCCTGGTACGAGGAGGGATTCAAGCAGCTGGTTCAACCTATTGGCTCCTTGGTCAAGGTTCACCAAAACACCTTGAACTGGGAGACGTTGGACGTAGCCTTTCTGCAAATACTGACGCATAGAGAAGAGCCCCTAGCACTCAAACTCTGCACAGTTATCGAAGACATCCCTTTTGTCATGTCAGTATCGGAAGTCGGCCATGCTGAAGGACAAGCGCTATCAACAACAGGGGAAAAGTTGACCTTCCAAGAGTACTGTAACTCCACTCAATCCTCTGGAGAAGCCGCCAGATCCCGGGGGAAAAAGTTGTTTTTTAAATTCCGCAGCAGATTCCATGATGGGGGAGACTCACGTAGTACCGATTCTCCTCGGCATGAGAGACTCTCCTTGCAACCTGAGGGGGATGACCTAGCTTCTCACATGTTGAGCCCACTCTCTCACAGCCGAAAAACCCAAGCCCAAGATTTCGAGGCCTTTGTACTCCCAGCTGCTACCATTACAACCCCATATGGCTGTGTGGGCTCTCTAAGCCCACAAGTGCTCTTCCCAGAAACCAGTCAACCCCATGGACACCCTATCCATTCGGTCCCCAACCCCCTGTACTCTGAGACCCGGGCCTCCCCTCAATTGATTGGTACCCCACACTATAAGCCCATCCCTAATTCCAGCCCTCAGGATTACGTGGAAAATACTACAACTGAACATTCAGTCATTCAAGCTGCTGCAGTCGATTATCGAGCTGTTGCAATTCGAGCTCAATATCCCAAGAATATGGATCTCTTCTGCAAACAAACTATCTTAGATCTAAGTCCTGACGAGCCACTAGCTGGTCATAGGGATGTCGACAGTAATCCTTCCGACAGTTCTGGGGTTAATCCAGATATATTCATCTCTCGTGTCAACCGTAGACTCCTCGTTGAAGGTGAAACTATGATAGAGTCTCCCCCAGATGCCTCTAGAATTCCCGAAATGCAGCTCTCGGTGATTGAGGAAGAGGTGCAAGCGAACCTGAACGTAATAACAACTCTCGGACTAGACCTGAAACAACCATCGCAGTCAGTGGCGGAGAAGTTAAAAGAGCAAATCGCGGAAGAAAAAGAAGAAGGGGAAGGAGTCCGTCGATCCAGTAGACGGAAAGGACTCCAATCAGGTGTGACCATTCCCTCATGATCAACTTCTGCTCATGGAATGTCAGGGGTTTGGGGAGTAGAATAAAGAAGTCCGATGTGGAAAACCTCATTCAAGTCAATAGGATCTCACTTGCGGTACTACTGGAAACAAAAATTATCTCTTGGAATGAAGCAATTACCAATTCCATTTGGTACGGCTCCTCGATTAATTGGCTCGCAATAGATGCAGTGGACAGATCAGGTGGACTTTGTATGCTCTGGGACAGTAACGTAGTGAATGTGCATCGGTCTTTTAGTTTTGATAGATGGTTGGGTGTTGAACTGACTATCATATCTAGTGGATTTTGTTTCATATGCATCAGATTATATGCCTATAATGGTAGTACGGAGAGAGAACGATTATGGACAGAAATCCTACTAGAGAAGAGTCAATCGTCCCTACCGTGGTTGATGATGGGGGATTTCAATGAGATCACGCTTCCGACGAAGCGGACAGGTCACAATTTTGATACAAGGGGAGCTCGATCGCTGATTCAGTTTATGGATAACTGTGAGGTAACGGATATTCCGCTACTCGGAAAATCTTTTACCTGGTTCAATTCCCATGGTGCATCTAAGCTGGATAGAGTCCTAGCTAGCCCAGAATGGTTGATCAGAAACAGCCAATTAAAACTCTATGCAGGAAATAAAAGGTTCTCAGATCATGTTCCTTTAATCCTACGGTCTGATAATTATGATTGGGGAAGAAGACCATTTAAGTCATGGGATATCTGGTGGGACAAAGCCAAATTTTTAGATATAGTGGCAGAATTTTGGGAGGAAGGGAGTAGAATCTTTCTAGGCAGATTTACCACGATCCGAAAGTGGCATTTTTGGGCAAAATCTCTAGCGACCTGGAACAGGATGGTGGCTGAGAATCCAGAAAATAGATTGAAGTAAATCCTGCAGACTCTAGACGAACTCGATACGGCGAGATTAGAGGCGGGGACTCTGGCGCAATGCTCGATGAATTCCACTTATCTGGCTCTACAAGCCGAGAAGTGGGAGATGAAAAGAAAAGTGGAGTCAATGTGGAGACAGAAGGCCAGAATCCATTGGCTTCAGCTTGGCGACAGAAATACTAAGTTCTTTCATCTGAGAGCAAGCTTACGACGACAATGCAATTTTATAGCAACACTCCGAGTAGATGGTGTGACCCTTGAGAAACCAGAGGAGATCAAGCTTGCCGCTTGCAACTATTTCAAAGACGTATTCAGCAGCGACAAAGAAGAGTGGTTAGGATTGTGGGATCTCCCTTTCACCAGAATTTCAGAGATGGAGGCTACCAATCTAGAATTGCCTTTCTCCAATGAAGAGATCAAGGAAGCAGTCTGGAGCTGCGGAAGCAACAAGGCCCCGGGTCCTGACGGTTTTAACTTCCATTTTATTAAAAAAGCATGGACTGTGGTAGGAGACGATATCTCCAGCATGATCAAAGAGTTATATCGACAAGGGGTGATGCCTAAAGGGATAAACAATGCATTCATCATGCTAGCTCCTAAAATCAGAGGTGCGGACAGTCTCTCCAACTTTCGTCCTATCAGTTTAATCAATAGCCTCTATAAGATAATTGCGAAGATTTTAGCTGGAAGACTCCGACGGATTATCGCAAAGATAATTTTCCCTTCCCAGTCGGGATTTATTCAAGAAAGAAACCTTCTTGATTCAGTAATGACGGCGGCTGAAGCGATTCATATGTTGAAAATTAGAAAGCGTAAAGGATGGCTACTCAAATTGGATTTCAGGAAGGCTTTTGATATGGTTCAATGGAGAATCATTCTTGATCTAATGCAACATATGGGTTTCAAACATAAATGGATCCAATGGATTATCCAATGCATCTCCACTTCTAAGGTGGCGATCCTTATCAACGGTTCACCAGCTGAGGAATTCCATACCGAGCGAGGACTAAGACAAGGAGATCCTCTCTCCCCTCTGTTGTTCGACATGGTGACCGAAGTTCTATCAAAGCTGATGGACAGAGCAGCCGAAAGGGGACTGATCCGAGGCTTCCAACTAGGTAGTCTTTCTCTAACTCACCTACAATATGCTGATGATGAGCTACTCTTTTGTGAAGGGGTCACGGATGATCTCAGGAATATACAACGAGTTCTCTGTGCTTTTGAATTGCTGACAGGACTGAAGATCAATTTCAATAAAAGCTCTCTGATTGGCATAGCCTGGTCAGACCAAGATGTTGAGAACAATGCTCGGATTCTTAACTGTAAGCAGCAATCACTTCCAATTACTTACTTGGGTATATCTCTTGGATGTAATCCTAAGTACCTCCGATCTTGAAAAGGAATCATAACAAGGATTCGACAAAAACTGTCCGGCTAGAAGGGACCCTATTTATCTATGGGAGGTAGACTGATGCTTATTCATTCAACTTTGAACAGCATTCCTATCTACACTATGTCGATTTACAAAATGTCACAGAGTATAAAGAGAGAAATTAACCGGATCGTTAGACAATTCTTGTGGAAGGGAAGGATTGATAAGCGATGTTTAAACAAGGTCAATTAGAGACAAACCTGTCTCAGTAAGAAATATGGGGGTGCAGGCGTGGGCTCTATTGAGTTGAGGAATACAGCCTTACTGCTTAAATGGTGTTGGAGGCTATTCAATGCTAAGGATCAACTCTGGAGACGTATTATTGTTGATCACTATCATCCACGCCTCACAGCCGAAGGTCTCTCCTTTGACACTCCTCGGATCTCCCCACTATGGCACAGTATATCTGATTGTCTAAATGCAGATTCTAATATGGCTAGAGGTTGCCGTATCAATTTTAGATGGAAAGCAGGGAATGGTGAAAACATAAAATTCTGGAAAGATCTCTGGTGTGAGGATCAATCTCTATCTGCTAAGTTCCCGAGATTGTTTGAGTTATCCACACAGCAAAATCTATTTATATCCCAGGTGAGATATTTTGAAGATACTAGATGGATTTGGAGATTATCTTGGAGAAGGACACTTTTTGGTTGGGAACAATAGCTGGCGACTACACTGATGCAATCCCTACAGGGCATCAAACTCACGGCATCGGCAGAAGATTCATTTAGCTGGGGGCGAAATTGCGAGAAATACAGGGTGAAGGAAGGATATCTTTTTCTGGAAGAGATAAGTAATTAACCTTTGTCGCAGTCTATCCTTAATGTCTGGGGAAGAGCTGGCGCACCCAAGCACCAATTGCTAATGTGGCTCGCTTGTTTGAACAAACTCAGCTCCAAGGCATACCTTGTGAGGCTTGGGATTCTTAATGAATCAGAGATAATTTGCCCGAATTGTGAGGAGATTGAAAGTGATGCTAATCATATTCTACTGCTGTGCAGATCAGCCTGGCTATGCTGGTCCCTATTATTCAGAAAATGGGGATATCAATGGGTTCAGCCACAATGTATTAAAGACCTGTTTCTACAATGGGAAGGCTTCTCCAATAGTCGGAATCAAAGGAAGATTTGGTACATCATTCTATTCTCAATGGTTTGGGGACTGTGGTTTAGTAGGAACAAAAAAATATTCAGGCAAACTTACAAATGCCCGGCGGATATCTGCTTTGAAAGTCTGATTCACGGGGTTGGTTGGGCGAAAGCTAATATATGTAATGCGGATTTCAACGGCATGGAACTACTGCCGATAGAAAATCTACATAGGATTTTGAGGTGATAGGCTATAATGGACTGAGATACATTTGCATAGCTGCAGTGTATTCCAGTCAATCACTGTCTTAGCATATAACCTTGTTTTGGTGGTCTTGCTGTACATTCTTACATAATATATTCATCGATTTCATTCAAAAAAAAAAGTCAATTTTAAAACTATTTTTATAGTTTTTTTAATTGATAATATGTGGGGCTAAGCCCCTTGTTTGATATAAATTGCATCTATCAGATACTGAGAATCTAGACTAAGCCTATTATGTGCACTACTCTTGATTTTGAGGTTGAGCCTCTTGTTTGATATAAACTATGACTATCAAATAGTCATATGATCATAGGATTCCTAACACTTCGATTTTGGATAAATTGTGTGATTATATAATGTGTTTGCCTCACACTAAGTACTTAAAAATAAAAGATTTCTACTGATTTTTAAATTATAACCGCGCTATTAGGATCACATTTAACTAAATATAATAAAATATAATATTTTTTAGAAAAAAAAAAAGTTTAAGCCTTGTATAGTTTTAAATAGTTCGATCTATTGAGTTATTCAAGGTTGTACTATGAGGGATCACATCTCGATTTTTGGTATAGTCGTGACAACTGATCACTCAAAATGATCCAAATTGGATTTGATATCAACAAACAGGCTCAATTGAGTTTTCTTTCACGCCTAAGTCCATCACTTTCTCACAAGATCACTATTCACTCTAGATATGACTTGCATACTATGTCATATAGTCGACACAGCCTCAAAAATATTGATGACTCCAAAATGGCAACACTCTCACATGGGTACACAGTATGACTCATCACTATAACTCAAGTCAAACCTAGGGGTAAAATCTCAAGTGAACCGACTATAAAAGTACGAGGTCTCACACTCTTCCTCCAGTGCTATGTCAGTTATCCCATGTATTGTATCTTTTGGTTATTTGACTCTACATGTTCTAATCACATAACCTTTGACGGTAAGATCTTACCAAACTTATCAACTATTAGCACTACTAATGGAACCACAATAAAAATCTCGCATATTGGTCATGTTTCTACATCACAATTTAGTCTTCCCAATACCTACTATGTCCCAAATTTAACATTAAACCTAACATCTTCTAGCCATTTATGTGAAAGTAGATTGAATATTAATTTCACTCCCTATGGTTGTCAGGTTCAGGATCCAGAGACAATACAGATTCTAGGGAAGGGTCACAAAGTTGGCAAATTATTTAACCTCTCATCTCTTAGTATTCCTAATCAATTTGTGTCTATTGCTACAACCACTTCTTCCAAAACCTATCAATAACATCTTCGTCTTGGTCACGTTTCCACTAATAAACTTTAACCTTCAATTTCTTGTGATCTATTAGGGAACACTAAGTTTGATTCTTTTTATTGTTTACCTTAAACAATCGACTCAGTCTTTCACTCAAAGTAACTTTGTCACAACAGTTCCTTTTGAACTTATTCATTTTGATATTTGGGGTCCATCTCTTGTTCTTTATATGAATTGTTATAGATATTTTGTTTTGTTTATTGATGATTATTTTCAATTTACTTTGATATATTTTTTAAAATATAGATCTGAATTATCACAACTTTATGTATTAAGTTTGCAATTATGATAAAAATTTAATTCTCTCATAATATTAAAATTCTCCAAACTGATAATTAAAATCTTTTGAACTGATAATATCATGGATAAAGATTCTTCATTGTTTTAATTTCTTAGTAATCAAGGTACCTTCATATATCATTCATGTGCTTAGACATTATTTTGTTTGTGCTCAACGTAAACATTGCAAGATATTAGATTATGTTTGTGCTCTTCTTCTTTTAGCTTCTTGTCTTGAAAAATACTAGGGTGAAGCAACTCTTAATACTGGATACACTATTAACCATTTTCTTTCTTTGGTACTAAAAGATCTCTCCCCCTCTGAATGCTTATTTGGTAAGACACTTGATTACTCAATGCTCAAACCCTGATTGTGCTTCTTTTGTCCTTTTATATCATTATGAACATTCTAAATGAGAACCTCATGCTTGATTATTTTTTTTTAAGATATGGGACAAAACATAAAGGATATTGGTGTTGGTATCCTATCTCTCAAATATTACGTATTTCTAGACATATTATTTTTAGAAAAACACCATGATCTCTTTCAAAATTTCATCAAATAGATACCTCTCCTCCCTTATTCTTTACTGATCCTAGTGTTGAGTTATTTCCAAGTTCTTATTTTGATCATTCTAATAATCTCAATGGTAACTCTTTCACTTCTACATCCATCCTAGAGGAAATTGCTCTTGTACCTGCACTTGATAGCACATCCCTTAGACGATTCATTTGGATAAGAAAAACTCCTCATCATCTTGTCAATTATCATTGTTATTCAGTTATTTCAACCCATCATGAACCTTATTCTTATCGTGAAGCAAGTAGTAACCCTCTATGGCAGCAAGCTATAAATAAAACAATCCAAGCTCCAGAGAAAAATCACACATGGGATTTGGTTGATCTTCATTTTCATAAGACTCTTATTGGATGCAAATGGGTCTACAAAATTAAAACCTGATCCAATGATTCTGTTGAACAATAAAGCTCATTTGATAGCTAAAGGATAAAATCAAGAGTATGGTAAAGACTATAGAGAAACTTTTGTACCTATGGCACGATTGACTTCTATGCGTAGTCTACTAACTATTGGTCGACAGTGGAAACTTCTTAAAATGGATATTGAGATTGCCTTTTTGAATGGAGACATACTATTCTTCCCATCATGCTGACAAAGCTTGTCAACTCCAGCGAGCATTATGTGGCTTGAAACAAGCACCTAAAGTCTGATTTACAAAATTTAGTTCTACTATTTTTTAGTTTAGTTTTGAATCCAGTTCTCATGATTTTATTTTATTTATTTAGCGTAGGCATCATATTCTTGTTCTCTTTCTTCTCTTTGTAGATAATATGATCATAATAGGGAATGATATTGCATGCATATTACACTTACAAGAATATTTGATCAAATATTTTAAAATAAAAAATCTGAGTTATAAACTTAGTTACTTTCTTGGTATTGAAGCTTCGTATGACTCTTACTTAGTTATTATCTTTCACAAGTTAACTATGTTTTTTAACTTCTTTGTCAAGCAAGAATTGTAGATAACAAGGATGTATCCACTCCTTTAGAGCTAAATCTTAAATTTATTCTATTAGATGAAACTCCTTTTGGAAAATCCCACTTTACATTGACAAGTAGTAGGAAGTCTTGTTTATCTTACTATTACACGGCCGTATATTGCTTATGCAGTACAGTTGGTTAGTTAATTCATGACAGCTTCTCGCATTGTATATTTTGTTGTTATTTTGTGTATACTTCGCTTTGTAAAAGGAATTCTCTTCCATGGACTTCATTTTTCAGCGAACACTTCCTTCCTTGATACTAAATGGTTTTACTTAGGTGCTGATTGGGTAGAGGATCCAACTAATCGTCGTTCTACAGTTGGTTATTGTTTTTTCTTGGGAGACTATCTTATTTCTTGGCACATCAAGAAACAAATAATCATTTCAATATCTAGCATAGAATTTGGGTATGGTGCTCTTGCTGATGCAATATCTGAATTGCTTTGGCTTCATTGGTTGCTAGGAAATATGGGGATCTCACATTCAAAAACTATTATTCTTCATTGTGATAACCGAAGTGCTATACAAATTACTCATAATGATGTCTTTCATGAACATACTAATAATCATATTGAAATAGATTGTCACTTGATTTGTCATCATGTTCATATAGATATATTTCAATCATTCTTTGTTATTTCCGTCAATAAAAAAAAAAAAAGACATTTTTACTAAGTCTTATGGTTATAATTGATTTCAAGATCTATTGAGCAAACTCAAGTTAGTATCTATGATCTCACCTTGAGTTTGAGGGGAGGTGTTATCATTATTTGAGGAATGACTTATTGATAATGTTCATTTTCTTTCTTTGTATACTAATCATGTATACATAGGTGTCATTTGTTGTCATAAAATTTATTGAATGCACACAGATTATATTCTCTTCTGTTTTTTTTTTAACTATTAATAGATTCTTAATCACCTTTTTTTAAAAGTCAAATAGAGGCTTGAAAATTAGGGAATTAAGAAAGAATTTGATAAGAGTGTAAGAATGAACTGAAAATGGTAGGATCATCATATAAAAAAATAAAGATAAATTCGTTATGTGGGATGATGAAGCATGGTGATGATGGTGAGAGGAGTAGGAATGTTAAAGGGTCTGTGCAGGTGAAGTTGTAGTAGTGATAATCATAATTTCCATGGTAAATTTGTATATTCTGTGTCCGGCGTCCCATAATAATTCAATAATAAATGGTGAGCCGGACGCGCATCGGCGCATGCAATAATAAATGTGCAAACACGTGTCGGGCGTTGGTTGTTTTATTACAACTTGAGGTTTTGCTTGTCCCTGTAATCACGTCCCGGTCTGGCGGCCTCTTTTAGGATTTTAGGGTTTGAGGATTTGAGGATAGCACAGGTGGAGGGAATTTCCTTGTGAGTTGTGACTAATTCAAGCTTCTTAAGTAAGCACGTCCCAGTTTTATTGACACCCATTAATGAATAATGACCTGGAACACATTTCTTAATTCCTGTACAAGTAATAATATAATATCCTGCCTCTTTCCTTTGACCTTTCTTAAGCAACCCGTGCTATGTGTTTCTTCTCCCGACTGCTGACACCAATTAGTGAGCTGTACTCCATTTTCTCTAATTAACTTCTCTACCCTTTCAGATACTATCTCTTAATTTGTTTTACCCCCTTCTCCTTATCAACCGAGTTTGACTTTGACTTTGATTTTGACTTTGAACTTGTTGGTGGTGCCTCACTCTTTTGGAAACAGAGGATCATTTATGGAGATTCCATTCCCTTGAAAGCTCGGGTTCGTTGGCGATCAGAGACCATCATCGTCTTCCAAGCTGTTGGCTGTTGTTTAGTTTCAGGTATGTACTCATTCCCTCGACTGTCTTGGTAAAACTCACCGTTTCCTTACTTTGGCATGAATTAAATGTTAAAACCAAATATAACCTTCTCCTCAACCAATTTCTGGTCTTAAAGAACGCATATTAATAATTCTGTGTAAGTATGTATAACCTACAATTCAAAACCCATTGGTTTGCCAATAAGCCTTAGCTTAGATGGCATTACCTCTTGTGGGGTTCAAGGAGGTCCTGGGTTCAATCCCTGGTAGGTGGTTCTAGGAGATTTAAAGGATGGGGTGGGGTGGGGTGGGGTGGGGTGGGGTGGGGTATTCTCGATATATTCAAAAAAAAAAAAAAAAAAAAACTCATTGGTTTAAGTCTGCCCTCATCACAAAACAGTGTCTGAGGGCCAACTTCTGTGTCATATCAAACCCGGAAACTTTTATAGATCAGAGGAAGAAAATCAGACGCCCCTTTTGCTTTCTTTCTTTCTCTCTTTTGGTAACAAATATACATAATAAATTCATTTTACAAAAACATCCCCAATCAATCAGATTTATTATTCTTAGTAATAATTTAGATTCTGTTCTGTTTGTCTTACACAACTGGCCGAATAAAATAATATTTCCATTTTTAATTATTATATATTTATTTGGATTTTTTTAATAATATATCATTTTCTTAACAATATAAATTGTTAAAATTTAACAAACCAAACGGGGATAGATTATAGGTAGGGCATCTTTGTGCATTTGCCTTTTGCCAAGGCAAATAAAAAAGCTTCAAAATCGCAAGTTAATTGAAATTCCATATTTACCCCAGAGTGGCCTTTTAGTCACGACTCACGCGGGAGCAAGCTACGGGTGCAACGCGTTCTCGTTACCCTCCTTAGCACCGCACGCGGCTTGACGATACTTTTTATTATTTTCTATATAAATTCTACATTTTTCCTTTCTGTTATCACTCTTTGCTCATTTTCTCATACGCACTTTCTACGCGTTTTCTCATTTGCAGCATCTCCTTGCCCCTCACCCTCACTCATCTTCACCAGAGGAGACTACCAGCGCCAGTAACGAACACAGGAAATGGATGATCGTGTACACCCACGGCCAGATTCCCCTCCTGAACCCGCCGACCCCCACAAACAGACCATTCCTCCATCATCCCCCAGGAAGCCCACGCCTCCAACGCCTGAGAGGCCGGTTCCACAGCCCCCGCCGGGTACCTACGTCATTCAAATCCCCAAAGACCAAGTCTACCGCGTCTCGCCCCCGGAAAACGCCTCCCGCTTTAGCTACCTCTCCCGTCGCAAGCCCCGCCACAGCTGCTGCGCTCGCCTCTGCTGCACCCTACTTGTTTCTGTCATCGCTCTCATTCTCCTATCCGCCGTTGCGGCCGCCGTTTTCTACTTTGTTTTCCGCCCAGAGTCCCCGCATTACTCCATCAAGTCCGTTTCCGTCGGTGGCTTCAACTTGACGACACCAGCTTCCATTTCGCCAGTGCTGGACGTCACTGTGACAGCGGATAATCCGAACGACAAGATCGGGTTTTATTACCGGGGTGGGAGCTCCGTAAACGTATTCTATAAGGACGTTAGATTTGGGTCCGGTTCTATTCCAGTCTTTTATCAGGGGACGAATAATGTGACGACGTTTAAGACGACGTTAAAGGGATCCGGGATTGAGTTAACCGGTTCCATGCGAAAGTCTCTGATTGACGAACAAAAGAAAGGAAGGGTGGCGTTGAGACTTGATTTGAGGGCTCCGGTTAAGATTAAAGTCGGATCCGTTAAGACATGGGAGATTACTGTTAAGGTCGACTGTGACTTAACGTTGGATAAGTTAACGGCCAATGCTAAGATCGTGTCTAGAAAGTGTGAGTATGGTGTGAAGCTGTGGTCCTAGGGGGGGAAGGATTAGAGTGATACAAAGGAGTGGGGATTATTTAAAATGATTTTATTTTTTTCCTTGCATATTAATGGAAAAGAAATCTGGAGGATATTCTTTATGGGACATTCTATATATTTCTTTTTTCTTTTTTCTTTTTTCTTTGTTTGTATAGTACAGATTGTGTTTATGAAGTTGTGGGAGACATGTTGGTTTAGCAGAGCAACCAAACAGGGGCAGAAAGTGAGGATATGGTGGGTATAAGATATATGATGCTTTAGTCTGACTCATTTAAATTATTTAACAGCGTATAAGATACGAAGCTGTGTGCAAGGATTAGTTTATAACAAACAAGCGGGCATGACCTCTGTTATAAATCAATATTTTAAGTATAGCAAAACAGCCTTTGTTGAAAAAAAAATTAGGAAATCTGACGAGGTCTAATTGGAAGTTGTCACTTGGATGGTGAAGAGAAACGTTGAGGAGGTCGGCTAGGAAGAAAATCGAAATTAATTTTGTGATATGGATGCTCACGAGAAAAGCTGTGACGAGGTCGGGTAGGAAGAATATGAAGATGTTGCCATTTGGGATGCTGATGCCCAAAAGGTAGACTGATTCCATAATCCGATGAAAGGATGAAATAAAAAAGTTGGAACTATTGTTTGGACCGAGTCGGCTGGAACAAATAAAACCATCAGTATCACTACCAAGTTGAAGAAGAATATGAAACCAAATACATTTTGCATGCTAACCACTAAAAGAAAAATATGTAATAGTATATGTATAATATAATATGCAACTAAGCAGTCATTATTTCTATGCAACCTTAGCGACAGTCAAAAGGTTTACCAACATCTTTTTTTTTCTTGTTTTTAGTATGAATGATAGTTGTATCAGGTGGAGGGGTAGAATGTACATAGACAAGTGCCAAGGTACAGTGGAGGTCCAGAGAATGCAACCTATACCTCTCCTGCACGCCATTCTTTTGGCATGGGCATGTTGATGTTGCTTCCTGTATCCATCCCGGTATTTTCAAGAAGATTGGGTTAACAAACTCAAATCCAGCATACAGAAACATGCACATTCATCTATCAATAAGTTTAGACTTGTACATAATCAAGATCCGACATAAGATTTTGGGAGCTCGAGAGCAAAAGAGAAAACAAGAAAGGAACAGACATGGAAGAAGTAGAAACGAGTTGAAAACTGACTATTGAATGAAAAAAAAAAGACAACAACAAATGATTAGCTAACCACAGTTTTTCAACTACAGAACCACCTTTCCCCACCACAAAATTTTTTATTAGCTTCTTCATTCAAAACCTGACCTTTTCACCTTACCTTAACCATAGTGGGTAAAACAACCCATTTTATTCCCTTTCTTCATATACAAAAGCTCCAACCAATTGCAGTCGTTCGCTTGCGTCCATACAACAACCACCATTAACAATAAAATTGTTTCCAGTTATGCAACCAGATTCTATCCTCAGCTAATGCCCTTGCGACCTCAGTTTGTCCAAATTATGCTTAGCATCATGAATAGCCTTCTCAACTTCCGCATACATTTTAGCTGAACACTCTGCAAAGTTGCTCAGCTGACCCAGAAACTCCTCCAAACTTGATTTAAAATGCCCAAACCCTGAAACACAACCCTCTAAACCTTCTTCTCTTGACAAATTAACTGCTGAATCACTGCCATTCTCAACCTTCCATGATGTGGAGCTCGCACTATTCCCTTGGTTCCTTTCTTGACGAGGTAAAAAGCGAGCAGTTTCAGCAGCTAACCCCTTCATAGAATCTGCCACTTCCTTTACAGGTAGCGCTTCAAGTTTGGCTAACCATACTCCACAGGTGACATATACGGGAGGGCCATGGCTCCTCAATCTAAGTGATAGATCGTGCTGCTTTTTTTTTTTCTTTAAAGGTTTATGAGGAAGAAAGACACATTTTAAAACCCAATTGTTTATCGCATCCACATAGGACTTTTGGGCACCAATCCACTTCACAAAACAAGAAGATAATGAGAGTAGTTCTCTTTCAAGATAGATGGTAACTTGCTGGTGTGTCTCCGACATAGATATCTTTTTGGTACCACCACTGCTATAGGCCACTGAGATAATGTTGAATTGAAGCCTGTGGCATTCACACATTACGTCCCACATCCTACTTAACCTGCGAAGGGGTAAAGATTAAATTCAACCTTTTCAAGTACTTAAGGATGTTAATACTAAAATAAGCATACAAAGATGTCAAAATATCATCAGATTACATGTAATAACATAACTACCTCACCAATATTGGAATGCTTGTAGTAGAGCATATAGGCAAATAGGGGACTGGTTCAACCAATAAGATTCGTTCAAATCAAGAACAAATAAATAAATAAATAAGAAAACAGAAAGAAAAACACACTAAACACAAAACATTGTATACAAATAAAACTTATGACCTACAATGGCAGCCTCAAAAAGTGAACCTCACCGCATCAATCCAATTTAGTCATAATAAGGTCCTACCTCACTGTAAAACAAAGCTCACCAACAGAAAGGTATCTTCATGAATACAAAAATAGATGACAGAGAATAGAGAAAATAACTCTTTCAAAATATTCTCTAACAAAATTTAGTTTCAAACGGAGGGAGTGCTTAATAGTGGAGAATATCAAGTACTTTTAAGTATAGATACTTCACTAATCAAGTTGAGGATTCCATATATTATTATAAGGGTCGCATCACTCCAAAACTGTGGCCAAAGCAAGCCTCATAATTTCACACTGAGAGTGGAGAAAATAAAAACTGAACACCCGTCCCATTTCAGAAGATGAATCTCAATTGCAGGCCTTTCTAGCAATACATGGATAAATAAGCACATTTCAATAGCAATGCACGTTTGAAAATTTGCGAGACTCTAGCTAAGGTGGTATGAAATTTCCTGGTTCAGCAAACATTTAAAATCCAATATGTCGGTTTATAGTGAAATCCTAAATGGATATTCAGTTATTGACATATGGACATCTACAATTTAGTACCAAAAGCACCAGAGGTTGCGGTTGATAACTGTCACTTTCAAAATAAAATTTAACGTATTTAAGAAATGGAATAGAGAAACATGTACCCTTCAATTAACTCCTCAAGTTGCGGCTGGAGCTCTTTGTCCCTGAGTTCCTCAATCCTCTTTGATATGGAGTCAATTCGATGGATGGCAACTCCAATTCTGGAATGTAAATCTTTAACAACAGCACGGGTCTTGTCAATTCTGAGTGAACCCTCTCCCTTTGACTCAAGCTGCCTTAGAAATTTACACTTCACATCATAATCCCTTCTGATCATCTCACTAGCCTGAATTGCAACGATAGAGTGTAATATAATCAGTATCAGGATACAGAACCCAAGTTAAACATTCAAATGACAAATCTGAGATCACATCCAGAACATTCGTCATGTAGAATCAACTAAAGCCAAACACTTTAAAACTACAAGGACCACAGTACACATTCGTTTTATTGCAATATAATAATTCTCAAATCATGGTAAGCCATTAGTAAGAATGATTTTCCCATATAAGTTCAGTTTTTGTCACTATAACTTGGGAAACCAAAATACCTTGACTTCATCATAAAGTTTCCTCTCCCATGCATATAGCCTATCCAAAGTTGAAGCATGGCTGCCAGAGATCATGCAACAGTTCTCCAAAAGATCACCGTTAGGATCCTCTTTGTCATCCTTGGAATCTAATCCAAGAGGATTCCTAGAGGGAGATGAATGATATGATATAGTCCTATGCCAAGTTAGGTACTTCATAGCATTTTGTGCAGGCTCTGGGTGAACACAAAAAAATATTAGTACATAAATTCATGCCAATCATTTTTCATATATTGAGAGATACTGGTGAGGTATACTAGCTATAAAGTTGACAAAACTGTGGCTTTCACATTCTAACATGCATTAGTACTCCTGCTTTTCACCAATGAAAATATACACCTGCTTACTGTATGTAATCATATTGCTATTCCTTCTTTCTATTTATGGTTTGATTAATTGATGTCATGATGTTTTTATCCCTTTTATTCCTTCATCTATACATCTCAGAAAATAGATGAGTAATGTGTTAAGTACCCCTAGTGGATTGTAGCTACATTTAGCCCTAAGAGAAATTATGGCAATCATGAACATAAATGAAACAAGAGATATCTTGGCAAGATGTTTGAATAATGAAAGATAATAAATTCCTATTAGAATCACATATGCTTCAACTATTTGTAAGAAAAATGCACAAAAACACTTATGCACAATGAAGAAAAGACCTCAAGAATAATTTATAATTATTTGTTTTTACATAGTAATTCTTAATTAAGATTTTAATTGGCTGTTATTCCAGTTATGACGAGGCCTTTCCTGTAATTACTTCTAAGTTAGATATCCTAGTTAGTTTCAGACTTGTTTTGACCTGTGTATTCTGAACATGGCACAAGTGTAGCACTAAGACATGCTATGAATATTACAACGACTTTTTTCTCAAAAAGATGAAAGAAAGTTAGAAATAATATCAGGAATCCTGTTTCCAGAGGATTTATTGTCTTCGGTTTTCCTTGTATTACATCATGTTCTACATTAACGGATACCAAAGCTCAGTTCTCTGACATTCTCCTCATCTCACCTTTGACAAATTGCTCCCACATCAAAAACTCTATGACTGCATGTTAAGTTCTTCTACTTTATGCCTTTCGTTGTTTAATGTGCATAAAAATGAGAGTTTAGCCTAATCTTTTTGTGTCAATATTCATTTCACAACTGGACTCGATTAAGTTGTCAAGTCGAGTCATCTTATCCTATAAATCTGTAAATAGCACTCTCGGGTATTTTTCCCAAAAAGACTAAAAGAAAGCTCCCACCACATAGCAGGATTTCGGAAGCCAGCTGCACAGTTAGTGAACCAACACCACAACTCTCATCCTCAGTCTTCAACAATCTGTTCTTATTCACATTCATCATACCTCACAACTTGTTCAAATCCATTCTGGCCTCAGAAAAATTTAACCTGAAAAGATTCCCTTGGAACAGAAAGACAATTTTTATTTTTTTTATGCAAGTAAAGATCACATCTCTTGATCAACATCTTGCAGGTTTCATGACTCAAAATTGGTTGCTTGCTCAGACTCATCTACTTTTGGTTGTGGACTTTAGAATAACATCTCATGCTTGAAAAAGGATGTATCCCAGGCACAGAAGCGATTACAGAGGGCAATCTTAAAGCTGGGATTGTGACAATGTCAACCTTATGGTCATGTTTCTGATGAGGAGGACTTATAAGTGTTAGTATGATCGTCAAATAGCTCAGCTGCTATGCATATTATTCACATACTATTAGAACAGTGAAATCAACTTTTGCTATTTACAGTTTATCATGACTTTCATCTAACTAGAACATAAGTGCTCTATCAAGTTTTTGCAGACTAGGTGTTTTAAACAAGCTGGACAGGTTTGTGATCATTGAGATATTCTTTTTCCATTAGAACAGTGAAATCAGCTTTTGCTATTTACAGTTTATCATGACTTTTATTTTACTAGAACATAAGTGCTCTATCAAGTTTTTTAAGACTAGGTGTTTTTAACAAGCTGGACACGTTTGTGATCATTGAGATATTCATTTTCCAAGTTTAATCAAGCTTCATTAATACTGTAAAATTAGGATCCTAGAGAGGTCATCACCCTCTAACCTTCAGCAATAATAGGCAAATCTCTAAGATTGTGCATGATAAAAGGTGAGATCCTGACTCGATGAATTTCATATGAAGTCAAAGATGTTGTTCAACCCTTATCATGAAGATCATGACTATTTTTTCTATGCATGAACAAGAATTTCAATCAGTCAACCAAAGAGAAAGGCTTGAAGATGTATCCAAGCTTAGCTACTTCAACACCTCAAAACTCGAGTACAACTTTAGTCCAACTAGAGGAGAATGTTCTAGAACGAGAAAGACACCAAGAATGAAGTTAATATTTAGCTGTTGTTTTGTTCAAGACTTGATTTTTGTTTATAATTACATTGGGTTTACGGCTTTGGTGTCTAAATGCACAGCACCTATCTAACTGGAAGACGATTTTCCTGAGGTTTATCAAATCATACCAGATTCGAATTTCCAGACAAATGTTATCGTTATTTTCTTTTATGTTTCTTTGCATTTCACCAACTGTTCAACATCGACACTACAAAGTTGATTTATACATGTCCTTTCATATTTTTCAACATTCACATTACAGAAAATCAGGAATGCAGCCCTTAAAAGTAAACATGAAAAATTTGATCCCAATGGAACCTGCAATTTAAAATATATGAAAGAGGATGGATTGGTGCAAACATAAGAAGTCAAGTTGAGTTGAAGGGTATATTGGCAAAAATAGCTAGCAGGATGAGCTTGAGCCTTGCAGCTTGTACTTGAGTGCAATACTTGCAAATCCGTAGAGAATTTCACAAATAGTTATACAATAGGTTGTAGTAACATACACATGCACAGAAAAAGGTGTGACAACTCGCACCAGAACAGCAGACTTACCTTCTTGCAATACACTAGGGTCTTCACCACATGAAAAGCAGGCCTTTAAGAATGCAGAAGCCACCGACCGACCTGTCATAGTAAAGAATTTTCTATTTAAGAGTTCCATTCATTGTTCCAGGAGTAACTTAAACCAATTCCCTGAGATCTTAAAATAAAGACAGCATTTCATTTCGAAGCATCAAACACTGTCAGGTTCCATCTGCAGATATTTCAAATAAAGGATTTTACTTTTTAAAATTGTAAAGTAACAAGACCAATAAACCTGACAAGATAAATGATAAAACAGGGGGAATAGAGCTGTGTTTTGAAAATTTTGTAAAGAACTGAAAGTTGCCAAACCCATGTAGGGAAGGACTGAGTTAGCTTTATATCGTGAAAGCATCAATAAATGAAAGTACTCCTGTTAAATAACATCAGTAATAATCAAAACAAAACATAAAAATTTGAACTGAGAAAGAGACATACTTTCCTTTGCGGGCAATATTGGGCGGAAATGCAATTTATTCGCCTCGAGCATCCTAGGAACTTCTTTACCCGACTCAGAAGCTTTTATAAACAGATATTCGATATCTGTTATGCTTGAAAAGAAATTCTTAGGGGAAACCTTATTTTCCTTTCGATCTTCTTTATCGGGTGTTTTCATTGTGTCAGCTGAAGCTGCAACAGATGGCGCCGGGGTTTGTAATGGTGACAAATATGGAGAATTGCTCTTCTCCTCCTTTAACATCTCAGTTTTTGAAGACAATTTAGATGATGCACTGGGTGCAACATGATCCTGTAATCTATTAACATTTTCAAAACTTCTAACCAAAGTATCAGGAGGAGATTCCTCAAATTCGTCCCCAGAATCTCCAGATCCCTCACTTCCGCGAAACGAAGTTTTTTCTTCTTCATCTTCCAGGTCAGGAATCCCCTCCTCTTCCCTAAGCCGTCTTAAATCCTCAGCATTCTCCACGCTCATTCGTTTGTCATCCTGAAGGGAAAATTGGTGGTCAATTGGATGCGATAGTTCAAAAAAATCCCAATGTGGTGTTGCTGGTGGGATTGGAGAATCTTCAGAAGCCGAGTCTTGTTTCCCGCTAGTATGAGGTGTGCCATTATTGGGGATACTGGACACAGTAACTGTCTCTGTTACAACAGCAGGAGGTTTCTCTTCGACTTTTTTTGAAGGGAATCCTCTAAATTTCATGTGGTTAACATGAAAGCGACCAGAACTTGGAGGAGATGGAGATAGGTTTTCAGCTGCATCCACAGGGTGTGACAAAGGAGAGGATGAGAAATGGGAGACGGACTTATCAGTTAGTGCGAGTGGCTCTGGTGTTGCGCTAGTAGAAGTATATAACGATGATTCGGTAGCGGCTTCAGGTTCAACAAATTTTCTAAGAGCAACTCCTGTATTTTTCAGTGACTGAACATAGGCAACATGAGCGGCTGCCAGCGAGCATCTTCCATCGAGAGCTTGGCGAACATACTTTTTTCTTTCACGGCAAAGCTGCAGAGCCTTATCTTCTTCTATCTTTGAGGTAGAAGCACCCATTCCAAAAATCAAAAGGACAGAATAGGAATCCCACTAGATAAATAACGAGAACATAGCCCTCCGCTGAAAATCAATCAAATATTTCAGACTCAGATTAGACAAAAGCATGGAATGCGATTTTGGGAAGCCCCTTCCCAGAAAATAACAATTAAAAGAAGAAAACCATGAAACGGGAAAACTTCAAATAAAACTCCCAAGTTCAAATCTACAAAATTTGTATAAAAGTTGCTAACTTGGAAAATCTCAGATGCCTAAAAAGCAAAGCCAAAAAGAAGAAGAATCTCGGAGGTTAATAGGTGCAGGGGAGCTCCAATAACAAAAACACTGAAAACAAACAAATCACAGTTATAATGATCTAGATAGACCCACGGAAAACAACAAAGTGTGAGACAAAATTCAGAGAATCGCGAAAAGCATGACTAAACACCCACCGAAATCACACACCAAATCCAGCTCTGGAGAGCAAGGGTAAAGGAAGAGTCGCCTTAGAAACAAGGAAGAAGAAGAGAAAAAATGAACAAAAATAGCGAGGAATCGGAAATTAAAGCGAAGGGTAAGAGTGTAAGAGGAGCAGAACAGAAGGAATAATTCCTCTTTCCAGTTTAACAAAGGAAGGTAAAGAAAACAAATTTAATAATAGTTGGGAATTAGAGGGTGGGAAGTAATGTATGTAGCCATTACATAAAATAAAATAAATAAATAAGATTAGGAAAAAAAAACAGTAGAATGAATAAGAGGACAGTACCGTGGGGGAAACCTTTGTTTTTTTGGCTTCTTCCATGCAAAAAGCAAAACACAGTCACCCGCAACATGCAATGTACTTGAAATGGGCCCCACCCACCCCCCGCATCCCCGCATCCCCGCATCACCAGTTCCCCACCGATCCTGCAAACCAAAACTCTTAGCCGCGAATAAACGGAGATGTCTCCGACCGACCGGAGAGTTTTGTTATTTAGGTTTATTTATTTATTTTTGTTGGTCACATTTTAGTTTTGTAAAGTAGAAAAGATTGACAAAACAAAATAAGCGATGATGGAAGAAAAAGTAAGGAAGATGATGGATGTGCATTGAGTGAGTGTGTGTGGAGTCAAAAGGCGATAAAGCCAACTGTAAGCAAACAAATTCCAGAAAGCAACGAGCATCTAAATGGAGTGAGTGGCTTGAGTTGCAAAAAGAGTTGCAAAAAGAGTTGCAACTTTTTGTATATATATATATATATATATAAATATATATATATATGTATATATATAAAACCCTTTTACGCATCTCTTTACCCCTTTCTTTCTTCTCTTAACGAGAAGCTTCATCAAAAGTTTTACTTACTCTTTTATGGTATCGATTCTTCCACAATTTTTGTTATTCGAGATTACACATTGATGGAGATGACATATTGAATTTGGGTCTTCACTTGCACTATTTTCTCATATTTGAAGATTGTCCGTGATGTGTTTTGAGTCAGCCTGGATCAATTGTCCACAATTCAGAAATATGAATAGTATTATATGGTATTTTGAATATTGAGTAAACTTGTTTAATGCTATCATAAGACTTGTATTATTATTTTATTTCACTAAGATTTTGCCTAATACATTGTGTGGGATTATGTTTCAGTTTCACTTCACAAAGGAGTATTAGAATGACAATGGTGTATTTTTAATACATGTATTTTATAGTTATTTTGTCAAGGTCTGTCACGCACGCACCGAATCTCAATATTCATTGTGCAACAACCCTCCGTAGACCCAGTATATAAACTATCTTAACACTTGACAATGTATATAATAGTCCTACACAAGTAATGATATAGATTTAAGTAGAGATAATAATTAAAAATAAAAAAATAAAAAATATATTATGTAGCGAAATTACAAGAAAGAAACGGTGATATCCGGGCATTATTGATGATTATTGCATTTATCTAAAAGTACTACCTAGGACTTCACTACTTACGTTGGCTCCAAAAGATTTAAACACACTAGGGGATATATACTATGAACATAACGCTCCTTAGTTTTACCTCAAGTTCGACTATTCAAAAACTGATCATCTTCATGCCATGCTCGGGAATGAGCTCGTAGTCGTCCTTCACTGTTTCCTGCACACAAGCCAATAGCCTGGCAGGCTGGATAGGAAAAATATGCATAGTAAAACACACACAATCACTTAATAATAACACAAACATGCTGGCACACAATGTCACACATATCATAGCAAACCAGCACGATCACTGGCATCACGTAATACAACATGTAGAAACTCAAGCTCTCAGACCAAGGCAGGGTTGACAATGTCTCTCAATCCCTCCAGCGCTAGACATAGGACTGGGATCCATTAGTGACACTTCTATATGCGGCACCTTATGTCTCTTGTTATTTTGTATGCTGACTCGATCAGTCCCGATAGGACATGCACTCCTCTTGGCTCAGTTCCACTGATGATGCCGGGGGGCTAGGTGATGGTAGCTTCACCTACTCGATCCCCACGTTAGGATATCCTATTTGTTCATATTATTTTCATTTAATTAAAACAACTCGTCCCACCTTATGTCTCCCTTGGAAAATCCATACCGCACTACCATACTCGAAGAGCTCTCGAAAGTCGCATAGGTCACCCTATGCTGATGTGATGCTTGATGTTGTCTTATGATGTCGAATACACCCAAACACTTCATATGCACTTCTAATATAATCACACATTCAATCGATACACAACATAACTCGATAACCGAGAATGAGAATACTTGCAACACAAGACTAATTCACAGCACACACGATGATTTCATTTATTAATTCCATATATTTTTAATTAATCCTACTCATGCATATTTACTCATGCCAGTAAATAATGTATAAAAAAGGTCCCCACTCACGATTTCCTGACGTTTAAAGTTCCCACACTTGATGCTCGATTGTTGGGCATATTCCTTAAGATTCATCCTCTGTAGGTATTCACCTACACATGCATTTGTAATCGAATCCTTAATATCGCATTCTCAATATATAACACACTTAAAATCAGACACCTAAAACCTTAATATAGCGCGTTTCTACCTGAAGTTCAATACAAAATTGTTCCAGATATTTTTCTTATTTTTCCTGATTTTTCCAGATATTAATCTATTTATTTGACTCATCAAATCACATCTGATTTATGTAATTTTTATATCATCGGATTTCTTATCATTTCTAGCATTTATCATAATTTTCAAGAATTTTTCTCAATTTTATTCCATTTTAACTGAATTTTTATCCTTTTCTGTCAATTTTTTGCTATTTCCTAAGATTTTCTAATATTCCAACCAATCCCTGAGCGACACCTGGCGGAACCAGGCGTGCCCAGAACTACCACTGAAACTCCTGCTTCGTAACACACATCCAATTCAGGGCATGCCATGCTACCCCAACCCTAGGTCTGGATCCGAGCCTAGGTCTCCATCCAGGCAACTTGTCATCGGGGTCCGCAGGTGACTTGTTGTCCACTAGCACCTTCCAACGATAAGTCACACCTCGGTTGGATCAGAGGACCCGTCACTCGACTGGGTCGTAGGTTATCTTGAAAAACCATAAAAATCAGAAACCCTAGGTTCTCACACACATATCAAAGCTTAATAAACCTAACACTGAAACCTTCCTTGCATCAAAACAAGCCAAACCCAACAAATCCCATCGATTTTCATAAAGTAAAATGACCAAAATGAAAGGAAGGGCTCCCCGATTTTCCAGGGAAGATTCTTACCCAAATCCGGTTAAGAATTGGCTAGAAATGACTCGAAATTAATCAGGAAAGAGTCGTAAGAACAAGAGGTGTTTTCGGGGCTGTTTTTGCAGGAGGGATATGAGCTCGAGCTGAGTATGGACAATCGGAGGACCTCACGGGTTCTTATCCCATTATTCCACCGGCAACAGGAAGCGACCGGGAGCCAATGAAGTCAAAACGACATCCCCCCTTCCCCTCTTTGCAAGTCAAAACGGTAGGCTTCCCTATCATTTTGACCTTGGCAGTTAAAACGACAGTTGGTGCCGCCGTTTTGATTAAGTAATATAATAATATTATATTTAATAATAATAATATTTAAACTATTTTCCTATACATAAAAAATCTTCAAAAATACCTAAAAATTAGTGTATATTTTTGAAAAATACGCAGAAAAATCCTATGGACACTGCTTGAAGAGTACTATCTCCTGATATTATAAAATTTATTCTCTCACAATCATAGTTTTTACTAAAAATTAATTATTTTACTCTAATATTCCTAAAAAATTACGAAAATTCTGGTTTCACTTCCAAAAATTCTTGGAAAATCTCCTAATACATTTGGACTATTAAAGGACCAATCCAAGGTCCTAAATCGTCCAAACCCACCATTAAATCTCATCACACTATTTTTAAATCCTTGGTTTCATAACTATCCGAAATTCCAATAAATATATTAATTTCTCGAAAAATAAAATTTAATCTCGTATCATCGAAAATCGAATTTATTATTTTTTATCAGTCTAAGACACAGGCTAAGGCCCATTACCCTCAGAAATCGCGATTGGACTTCTCGGTCCATGTACTCAAAAATGCTGATTCTCACATCCTTCTCTCCTTACAAAAAGTTTCACCTTCACAATTCATTGCTATGATTACAGTGTCCAATAGCAATATTCTTACACCCAACATTACGTGAAAGTACTCTTACTAGTAATTTCGTATTACTACCTTCATCACCTATAATGCGATATCCTATCTTATTCTATTCATCCTCAATCCTATCTTGGTTTCTTTGTAATAGTATACTTCACAGTTTCACAAATTTCATCAATTAATACCAATCACATATGGTCACTAGTTCACAACCAAACTCAAAATAGTCATACTCAAAATTTTTGCACCTTAAACAGTAATCTTCATCATTGACCATAACAAAATCCATCTCAATTTCTTTTCAGTTCACAAACACTACGTTTTTACTGCACTACTTTACTATTATTATTACTTCTAAATCGATACAGCCAAGATCATTCTCAATTTTAACACATTCAAACCGATACCAACATCGGTCATATATTAGGTTTTAATAACCTCATATCCATACATATCCACATACCAACCTTATTGTTCAATGCCTACTACTAAATCGTTAAAATCAATACCCAACCTTCTAGTTCATCAGTATATCACAACGTTTTCTCAAAAATTTATCTCAAAATGTCTCAATATAAATATTCAGTAATCAACTCTTTTAACAAAGAGAATAAATTATGATCAAGATATCATAATCTCATATTTTATGATAATACTTTGATGTCCAAAGTGATAACTTTATGCTATAATCATCATGCTTCCATTGTGTATCCTATCATCATCTTGATCTCCAACTAGCACATTAGGGTAATACCACGAGTTTCGTGGTTCCACTTATCCATTGAACCAACTTTACCCAAATACACTCCATAAACTCATAAGTCACAGTCTTAAATTTAATAACAATCCATCAACATATCCATATCCTTTCTAATTAACTCCTTTGTCATAACTTCTTGGTTCTCACTAGGTCTAATTCTCAATCGAAAATTTCTCAATTCAATAAATAGCCCTAATCCAAGAGCTAATATCCTAAGCTCAAAATTTATGATGTACATTACACTGCCAAATTTCAAACAAAATCCACACCTCAACAAAAATTAAGTGCATTCCATGCATAATGATCTATTTTTATCAGTTACACAACAAAAGATATGCACTTCGTGCATTATCTTCATCAATAATAAATCAATTCCAATAGCATGCATCTTGCATGATTATAAACATGGAATACACTAATAGGATGCTAAATAGCTCTTAATACGTTAGTATTTATGGCTCACCAAAATAATATCCTTATACTGGCTTCATCCTATGATAAATTATGCAATTCCAATTAAAATTTACTGACGCAATCTACAGCCAATCCAAATTTGATTTATGCCTCAAAAGAAACAATACTGCATCTCAAAATTATTTGCAATTACTCAAAGTTCCAATAAGGTGTACTTAATCTAAAGTACTTTTCAATGCTTAAACTAGCAATAAACAATAAAAATTTACCATCATTATACACACAATATTTCTTGCTCCTCCCGGGACTTTTAAATCTAAAATTAGAGTGAATACGATATGCATACATTCATAGTTTTCCCCTGACTCGATGGACTCACAAACAAATGAATTTTCAATCGATCGGCCCATTTCAATAGGGACACGACCATACACAACTCAATATCTTGTAGCAAAAACTAATACCATCACTCATCCGAGTGATAATTATGAATAACATTGCTTATGAAACGTAATGCATATTTAGAATATTAACATTAAGCAAAAGGACCCATTTCATTTTTAAATTATGCTCGTGGTATGGAATATAGAAGAACATAGCAAATCTGATGAATGTCATAGGCAAAAAAAAATTTGCAGGTGACAAGATACAGCCCGAAATAACTACCGCTCGATCTAAAAAATTGAACAAAGATGGGCTCATAAGGTATAATCATACTCGATGATTACCAATACTGGTAGAGATAAAAGACTCACCCGTGTTCTCGAAAGAAAAGAAAACATGTAGGGTATAAGGTTACTTGATAACAAAGATTATTTCCAAAGGAAAGGACAAGCTTCGCTATTGCAAAAATTATCACTCATATGATTGATAGGGAAGAGGTAGCGTAGCATTAAAGAATAAGAAACATATGAGTTTCTATGAATAAAGATTAAACAAGGCTTCGCTACCATTGTCAAGGTTGTGTCATGTCATGCCCTGGACCCCAATATTCATTGCACGATAACCCTTACCGTAGGCCCACTATATACACTGTCTTAACACTCGACAATGCATATAATAGTCCTAAAAGGCTAATGATATAGATTTAAGTGGAGATAATAATTGGAAGAATGTATTGAAATATTATGCAACGGAATTACAAGGAAGAAATGAGGATGTCCGAGTATAATCGATGATTGTTGAATTTATCTAAAAATACTACCCAAGACTTAAATAATTACCTTGGCTCTAAAAGATTTAAACACACTAGAGGAATATACTATGAACATAACTCTCCTTAGTTTAACCTCAAGTTCAACTATTCAAATATCAATCGTCTTCATGCCATGCTCGAGAATGAGCTCCTAATTGTCCTTCACCATTCCTACACACAAGGCAATAGCCTGGCAGAAGCTTCCTAGGTGAGCGAACGGGATAAATATGCGTAGTAAAACACACACAATCACTTAATAATAACACAAACATGCTGGCCCACAACGAGACATTTATCATAGCAAACCAACACGATCACTGACATCATGTAATGCAACATGTAGAAACTCAGACTCTCAAACCGTGGCTGGGCTGGCAATGTCTCTCAATCTCTCTGGTACCAGGAATAGGATTGGGATTCGTTAGTGGCATTTTTCTCAATGTCTCTCAATGTCACTTAATATAATTCATTTTTACCCAAAATTCAATACGAAATCGAATCGGATATTTTTCTTATTTTTCCTTATTTATCCGGATCTTAATCTATTTATTTGACTCATAAAATTACTTCTAATTTATTTATTTTTTATAAAATTAGATTCCTTATCATTTTTAGTATTTATCATAATTTTTTGGGAATTGTTTTCAATTTTATTTCATTTTAACCAAACTTTTATCCTTTTTTGTCAATTTTTTCCTATTTCCTGAGATTTTCAAATTCCAACCAATCCTCGAGCAACACCTGGTGGAACTAGGCGTGCCCAGAGCTACCACTGAAATTCCAGCTTCGTGACACATGTCTGCTTCAGGACATGCCACGTCGCCCGAACTCTAGGCTAGGATCTGAGCATAGGTCTCCATCCGGATGACTTGTCACCTTTATCTGTAGGTGACTTGTCGTCCACCAGCACCTTCCAATGACGAGTCACACCTTTGCTGGATCAGACGATCCGTCACTCGACTGGGTCGTCTTCAACCTCCAGCCGAGGGTTATCTTGCAAAACCCTAAAAATCGAAAACCGTAGATTCTCACACATGCATCAAAGCTTAATGAACCTAACATCGAAACCTTCCTTGCATCAAAACTATCCAAACCCAAAAAATCCCATCGATTTTCATAAAGTAAAACAACTAAAATGAAAGGAAGGGTTTACCGGTTTTCCAGGGAAGGTTCTTACCCAAATCAGGCCAAGATTTGGCCGAAAATGACTTGAAATTAATTGAGAAAAAATCAAAAGAACGAGAGATGTCTTCGGGGTTATTTTTGAAGGAGGGATATGAGCGCGGGCAAGGTATGGATAGTTGGAGGACCTCACAAGATCTTATCTCGTCATTCCATAGGCAACAGGCAGCGATCGGGAACGACTAAAATGGCAACAGGTAAATCTGATGTGGCGTCGTTTAGGGTTTAGATAAAATCACACTGTTTTACTAAAACAACATCCCCCCTCACCCCTTTGCATGTAAAAATGGTAGGCTTCCCCATTGTTTTGATTAAGTAATATAATAATATTTAAACTATTTTCCTATATATGAAAAATTATCAAAAATACTTAAAAATTAGCATATAGTTTTGAAAAATACTCGGAAAAATCCTACGGACTCGTCTTGAAGAGTACTATCTCTTAATACTGTAAAATTTATTTTCTCATAATTATAAGTTTTACTAAAAATTAATTATTTCACTATAATATTACCAAAAAATTACGAAAATTCTGGTTTCACTTCTGAAAATTCTCGAAAAATCTCCTAATACCTTTGGACTATTAACGGACCTATCCAAGTTCTGAAATCATCCAGACCCACTATTAAATCTCATCACACTATTTTTAAATCCTCGGTTCCATAACTATCCAAAATTCCAATAATTACATTCATTCATTGAAAAATAAAATTTAACCTCCTATCTTAAAAAATTGAATTTATTGCTTTTCACCAGTCTAAGACATGGGCTAAGGCCCATTACCCTCAGAAATGACGTATTTTGGTCTAATCCCGATTCTCACATTTTTTACATGATTGTCTCAATTCATTACTAGAAAGGGAATGACGTAGTGATTCCCATGAAGCTCCTCGAAACCTTACCTCTTCTAAATATTTTTTTTCAAGTTTGGAGAGAGGAATAGATGAACTAGTTAGGCGTTCACGATCATTTGTTAAGTGCTATAACTTTGTATATGACATAACATTCATCATTTAATTATGGATTTGTATTTTTGTCCTTTTTGGATATTTGAGTTTTCATATTATTGTGATTTATCGGGTGTTCTTTGTTACTTGAGAATATTGGTTCTATTATAAAATATATAAACTAAATAGAAATAAGGAGAATCATAATAAAAGTAATAAGAATTTTGAGAAAGAAGAATAAGAGAGAAATTGTGAGAGAATGATGTGTACTCTTTATTATGAATTGTGTCAATACATAAAAATATCATCTCCTATTTATAGATAATAATCTAGATTACATGAAATATAATAAATTCTATACTTACAAAGTATTCATTACAACACATAAAAGGTCATATAATAATACAATGAATTGACTTTCAATAGCTCAACTTTTCGTATTCATAACACTCCTTGAATTTAGATATTAAGAATATGCCTCATTAAAACCTTATTAGGTAAAATTCCATAGGAAAAATCCTAGTAAAGGAAAAATAATACATTATTCAAAATATATATGAGTATGTAATTATAATACTACCTTATTAAAAATCTTAACAAGAAAAATCTGATAGAAAAAAAAACTTAGTAAAAATAAAAAGAGTGTAGTACATATTCCTCTTATTAAGTTATCTAAATTTTCCAAATGATATATTTAAATATCAAGTATCTACTTTTGAAATATTAACATAAGTAGAGCTTTAATTTTAATGCAGCATTCCTTCAAATGAGTAACATAAATAATATTATTTTTGTATAATGTCATTGTAAATTTTTTACCACTTGATAAAATGCATATTATTTATTGCGATATGAATCATAACTAAACTCATTTATGAATTGCTTGCTTCAATAGTGAATAAATCACCAATTTATGGTCAAGTTTTGTGTCCAACTAACATAAATATTGTATTTACATATTAGATAAATTTAAATTGCTCTTCGAATATATATAAAATATATTTAACTTTTTTATTATATCTTGTTAATAGATTAATAACAAATATAATATCTGATTATGTATCATTAGCAAGATATATTAGTGTACTAACATTATTATTAAGAGTTGTATTTCATAACTATCATTGTACTCAATAGATAGTCATTTATTCATATAAATCATTTTTTACTTCATTATATAATTTCATTGATGAATAAAATTTCATCATGTACTTTGGAAATTATAATATCATAATCAATATCTCAGATATTGTTATAATTCTTATATATATATATATATATATGGTCAATTATTATATAACTATTCTATCAAATATCAATCTCGATATTTTTTTTTGAAATATATATGATACCAATAAGAACTATCCCAATATATAAATAGTTTTTTATAAAATATTTTTAGCACCTTTATCAAAATTCACTTCTTAAATGCTTAATATAAATATCCAAAAATGATCTTTTTAATGTGCACATCTATATAACTCTTTAAGATTTTTAATAATATTCATCTTTTCATAAGGATTAGCAATCATATAAAACTCTAATGTGGATCCTAAAATATATATATTATGATTGTTTTAATCAATGCAAGTTTTATTCAACTTGATAAAATATAACTTCCCATAAAATTTGATTATTACCTTTTGTAATAATATATTTATTTTGGATTTTTTATATATTAGACGTATCCAAGATATTTATTCACTATTAGATTTATCATATATTGCTACACATTATTCATCAACCATCATAATGAGATATTTTTCTCAAAAAAATAACCCTTTATATAAAATCTTGTACGACAAATCATTTTCATCACTATATGACTTATCTCATTTTACACAACTATAGATTTAGATTTCACCAATTTAGTACAAATTAATATATGAATCATAAGTTTAAATATATCGATGTTGCAAACTAATCATAACTATATCTTTCTTAATTGATCAATCATTTTATAATTTATACTCTTTCATAGAGTTTAATTAAGATTGTCATGACTCAGAACCCAAAAAATTTTGTGCTACAATCGCCTTAGGCTCACTATATACAATGCCATACACATGACAATGCATATAATAAACCTACAAAACTAGTGGTATAATAACAAATAACGGAGTCGACAGTAGAATATGAAACCTAATCCATGGATATAACAGAAATAATGATGTCTCCAGGTGATATCGCAAACCCCAGGAATACAAAATTCAAGAATGAGCATATTTTAATATTTACATACTAGAATTTGATATTTATAGCATAGCATATCAGTGAATCATTACAGTCACATTGACTCAGGAAAAACAACTGTGAATATAGATCCTCATACGATACCTCGATCGTGCTTAGATCTGTATTAGACTTCACGTTATGCCTGAGAACGAGCTTCTATTCTTGATTCCTGTATTGTAAGGATCCACTCTCAGAAACCGGGGACCTTACTGTCGTGAAACCTAAACTAGCCTAGTACATGGACCAATTAGAATCTCACAAGGCTTTGCTGACTTTTCAAACACATTTCTCAAAATATATTATTTTAAATTTTAATAAAAAGGAGCATGTCCAATCAAAATATAACATTTGACACCGATGGAGTAAACAAAACTAACGGAAGACTTTAAAATTAAATCTCAACACAAAACGACTCTATAACTGACAAGCCCAAAGATCAAAACTGGGCCTCAAGCCCACAACCAAAACCAAACATCAAGTCCAATACGTAATGCCCAAAAGATGGTTTAAGTCCAGAGTCAAAGTGTAATAAAACCATAAATAAGGTGCCAAAACAACCGGAAAGGTGAAGTGCAATGCATATGCAATAGTCCAGATCCTAAAGCATCCGGAAACTCACTCTTCAAGTATAAATACTATTGCTCACAAACTATTCCTAAAAAGAGAAAAAAGGTAGGGGTGAGATTACTAAAATTTCCATGAGAGTCACAATGTCACAAGAAATAATGATGGAATAGAGGCATACACAAAATCATTTATAAAAAAATTGGTTAAAAATCACTTGATATCCAATGCATCTAAAAGTGCACACACAACTCCAGAACCTGCAATGCAATGCATGTGGTATAAAATCTTAGTATAGAAAACCAGCCCAATAGGTTTGTTATTACATACACACAATCTCAAACTCATAGACTACTGTGCTCAAAAAGAAAATCTATCGGGGTGGATCACAAATCAATTTTAAATAACCCCCATTAAAGGAAAATCGAACCCCCCTAGCAGTGTTAATTTTAAAGTTTTAAAATAAATATAACTCCAATTGTCAAAGTTATCCGAGACCAAGAAAAGAAACATATACTACAATTTAGTCTTTATAAGCCTGTGAAATACGTGTCAGGTAAAATGTACCAATATCCATACAACTCCTGAACAGGTAACTCTCCCTGACCACTAGGATTCCATCTACTTACCTCGCATTGGCCTAGCGAATGTTACTGATTTAAGGTGTACCTAAAGAGGAACACACAATTGCCCTAATTTCACAACCACACCATTGAAATTAAGTACAGAAAATTTGTGAAAATACAATCACAAAAAAATTAGGATTGAGATCCAACAATTGAAATCAATAGAAAAAGAAAATGAATCCTTTTTTGGCTGTTGTGCAAACATACCGAGGTAGAGAGATAAAGTTGCACATGCTTCGTGAGGAAGAAAGAGAAAGTCACATACAGCTATGGGAGAGAGAAACACACTTGTGCAACAAGAAGAACAGAGAAGGAATCATAAATACTGACTTGACGAAGAAGGAAAGAAATCACACGCTCTTAGGGAAGAAGCGAGAGCACACGCCTGGAGTGAATATAAGGGAGAAGACTCCTTTATATTAAACTTGAATGATAGTCTCTGAATGAATAAACGAAAGGGAGTGATGCTCCTTATATAGTAGCTAACGGATAGAGTCAATCCCTATCAGATAAAGTCTTATCTTGTCGTGGATAAGGTTTATTAGATTATTAATCCAAACATATAAACTCTAATACTATCCTATCATTTATATTAATCTACGAATCATGGATAAGTGGTCAAAAATATAAGTGATCCAATTAAAAGAAATGAACTTGCCTGGTTACAAAACAAACTAGCCCAAAGGCTGACAGGTTGGCCTAATGGCCTATGGCTACTCAAAGCTAGCCCAATGCTTGATACAGATTTTAATTAAAAACAAGAATGAGATTTTCACTGACTTAATTTCTGACATATGGATATTTATGACTGAGCACACCCTAAAGTCAAATTGGTTAAACTACACTCACTGGCTAATAAGAACACTACTGACTGTATTTTTACTGCTAACTCAGCACACTAAAGGACAGGGTTTCACATGTATCATGTCAAAAACCTGTCAGAAACTTGTGATGTGAGCGGACAGAAAAAATATATTCAAAGAGCACAGGCAATCATACACTTACTAAGCACATACATGGTCATGCAAATAAAGACTCAACAAGTTAAAGATAAGCAACACGTCATAGTCAAACATGGCATAATCGTGCAATATTTCAACAATCAAAACCATGAACCAACTGGCAATAACTCTCAGTCTGTTGAGTTTCTGGGATTGGGACTGAGATACGTCAGTGGTAGTTTCTGACTTACCTTTTTCCTTATTTACCCCCTTGCCTATTTGTGACGAACCCAATTCCTAACTATTACTATTTGCTCCTAGTAAGGTCATCACCATCGTGAAACCCAAATAAGCCTAAATGACACCTAGGACCTATCTGAATCTCACCAGGCTTACTATTAACTTCCGACTTTTAGCATGTTTATTTTAAAGTTTAACAACAATTGGAGCATGATATTGGACACACATTCTGGTAACATACGAAGTGAATAAAATATCAACGGAAGTCTATAGATTAAATCATTAGGTTCGTAACACACAAGTCCCATAGGGATCCAATTAACCAGCAAGAAATCCTCCAAAATATTTTGGAAATAGTAAGCAAAAGGAAGGTTCTTAAAATAAACCAGAAAGTAGCCCAATCATTCATGTTATATGCGCAAGTAAACAAGTATGTAAATGTGATACGATATCGCCCTGCCGTGCAGCCTTGATCTCACACACTGGTACCACGGACAATGGATGTACCTAAGCCTGAAAAATGGTAAAAACAACGGTATGAGATTACAAGAATCTTAGTAGGGTCATAGCATCATAAGATCTACAGAAATCCTAAACACAAATCTCTCAATTCACATTAGATCATTCCTAAACAACTAAAGAGGATCACGCAATTCAATAATTAATTAAAAAGAGGTTAGGGCCGAATCTATGGTTGAGGGAGGACTATAATTACTTCCGAAAAATCAGAAGTACACAGGCAGGTAGAACTCATTAGATTACTCTCAGCAATAAAGAAGAAAGGCCATCCTCTTCCACCTGTGTTGTCCAAGATTTACTGCACAAAGGGTAGATGGTTAACACACAAACTAATCAGTAAGCCTATTCATCTTGCCTCGCAAAGAAAATTGTATAAGCATATAAAATGTATAGAGAGTCAAACGTTAAAACAAGCCAAACCGGAAATGTCAGAAATGAAAAACCGTGAAAAACGTGTAGATGCGATAGTCCAGCCGAGTCGTAGGAAGCACTCACACCTCAAACGCCGTCTACAACTCACGAACTACTCCTAAAAGGGGAAACAACAACAGGTGAGATAATAAAATCTCAGTAGGAGTCGCAGCATCATATGTCCTACGGCCAAACGGGATTACAACAAAGGAGGGCAGGAAACGGGTCATAGTACAAATACAGGTATAACTGAAAGAATCCGAGGAATATGGAATTAGCATCTGCGATTTCTTATGATGTGAAACCAAAGCCCAACCCAACAGGTTATAACATAACGATACATATTATAGTACGACTAACATTGCCAATCAAAAACCTATCGGGGTGGACATATTTAAACGCCCCTCGGGTATCCCCCACTAAAGGGAAACCTGGAGCCCACTGGCAGTGTTAAATTATTTTTAGGAAAATACTAAATACGTAACCCGTACCGCCAGTGTTGTCCAAGACTAGGCAGAGAAAATGCAACACACATCATACCTGTCTCAATACCCATTACGAACCAACCTACGAAGACGTGGGAGGTAAACGTAAACAACACCCATACGACTCCCGAACAGGTAAACAACTCTGCCCTAACACTGGGATTCCGTATACTTACCTCGCATTGGCCAAGCGAACGTTTCATACTGTAGCTACCAAATTGAGGCATACAGAAGGTCTATGAAATAACGTCACAGTTCCAAAACATATGCGTTTAAAAATTGATATACTTAATAAAACCACAATACCAAAACTATAGGTTTTAAAACCAGTATACTTACCAAACCACACATCCTCACATTATTTTACAGAGTATATGCTGACCCTATAATTAAGTGATGCTAAAATATTAGTATTTAGTAGATCCCCGGTAATCTCCTTATGTAATTTATAACCCTCTATTCACTCATCAAGGTACATGAATAATGGTTACACATGCATTCCCATCTTCATAACTTATTGTTTAATTAATTAATTGGTTAACAAATCTCTTTCTTTTTCCTGCCAGGTTTACGACAGCAAGGGGTAGGCTTTCGCGGAAGGAGAAAAACTCATGCCTGCCTGGTATCTTGTGGACGAAGGATAGGGATCTGTGGTGGAGGAGAAGAGCACATTTCGAGTTGTACAAATCCGATTGAAGACTAACTCAGCAGGTGGATGTGTTGATCCCCAGCTTCGGTGTGACAGGAAGATGAGGAAAGCAGGGTTTAGTTTCAGCACAGATCTGGGAAACAAACGATGTAAGGGGGACATGGATTTGGCTTGCACGACTCTGGTAGGGAGAGCTTACTAATCCGGGGAAACTGAGGCAACAAGTGGGGCGCGAGCTTGGTTAAGCACCAGCTCACGGCACAGAATCTGAAGAGAGGAGATGCCAGAGCACAGGTCCAATTTACTCGAAGGGAGAAGAGGAGATGTAAGCTGGGTATTACAGAAGCAGCCATGAGGAAAGGTTAGCTGGGCAACCGAAGGTCACATCTCACCCTAGGTGGAAGGAACGTGGACTTGTCTAGGGTCAGCTGGGTAGTACAGGAGCAGGGTTGGTGAATTCGTATGGCCAATAGAGGAATTACGAAGCCGGTTGAGATCAAACTTGTGACACCAGAAAAATAAAGGAAGTACGCCTCGTAATGAACAGAAGGAAAAACTGCCAATGACTCGGAAGATACGAGTTGGGAACACAGGCCATTCGCTCATCGCACAAACAAGGATAAGGACGTGAGCTGAATAATATAGGACAGCTGTGACATAACGAAGACACAAAGGAGAAGATGCAAGCTGGTGCTTCGCTCAACGAGGATGGGAAAAAAGGAGTTCGGGGAAAATGCAGGGCGAAGAAGGTAACGCAGGAACCGGTTCTTGGAGGAAACAGCAGAACAACGAAGAGGTGTAACAGGGAGAAGAAAATAAAAACAAGTGAGCGAGTGTTCGCTACAGGAAGAGGGATGGCTGAGGGGAACGAATGAGGAAGGAAGAGGAGAAAAGTGTGGAACTATTACGATGTATACGGGTCCGTTGCTTACTCAATCAAGCACCAAATCAAACCCTAAACCCTGTTATTGGTAAACTCGCGAGCAAGATAGGTTCAAACTATGTTGCACCAAAAAACAGAATTACAAGATATCCCTACAGAATTAAAGAGGAATTTAACGGAACCGATTTACCAGGACTGCAAAACCAAAATAAGACAGAAGATTTATACATATAAAAAAAAAGGAAATTCAGCGGGATTGGAAATCGTAGATAATCACGAAAGGCAGAAATCACAAAAGAAGAATACAAATCATGCATCACGAGGGCACGAAGACAAGAAAAAGGAGGAGTCCAAGCATCACAAGAATCAGAGAACAAAAACCGATCAAGGCAAACATCATCAGTTAAAAGAACAGATCAAGAAACAAGGGGATTCACCGATCAGACTTATGAGTCATAGACTCCTACCTGATGTGCAGACGAACCGATGGAGATTCCTTTTCCTTTATCACGATGCACAGGCTCAGAACCTCCTGAATCAACTTATCATCAGTACAAGAAATTACAATCTGATTTAAACTACGGAGAACAAATTTTTACCGTTTCCCTCACTGATCTACTAGATTGTTGAGTAATCTAACAGTGGGATTAGGAGAGGTTGGGGGTGGCAGGTTGCAAAGAACTGAGAATGTAAGTAACACAACTGATAGTGATTAGGGTAAGCTAATGGGCTTTAAGGTGGTATTTATAGGGTTTAGGGTAAAGCAACGGGCCTGAACACAAAGACTAAGGTAAAAAGACCCTAGGAAAATATACAGGCCCGGAAAACAAGCCCGGGTCCAATCAGGACAAAACAGAGATTTTCCTACCATCTCGGTTCCCATCCCGGTCAACACGACAAACGTACACGTGGACCACTACGCGATGATGACTAGGCACACGACTAGGACGGGATTTCACATTCTACTTGTTCCTTCAGATCCTCTTTAACCCGTTGTACTTTTGGATCAACTCTTTGTCGAGTTCTAATCTCTTCGATTAATGTTGATTCCACTATAAACTTGGCTATCAATGCTCCATCATCAACAGAATTTATATCAGGTTCTATAGTCCTCATCTTCGTCAGTAAAGGGAAGTAATCATCTCTAATATAAACTAAAGATGTCATTGACTTCTTGCTTAATGCATTAGCCACTACGTTGTCCTTTCCTAGATGATAATATGTGATCAAATTATATTCCTTAATCAATTCTAACTATCTCCTTTGACTTAAGTTAAGTTCCTTTTATGTCATCTTAATCAATTCTAACCATCTTCTTTGCCTTAAGTTAAGTTCCTTTTGTGTCATCAAATACTTAAGGTTTTTATGATCAATAAATATCCTACAAGTCTCAACATACAGATAATTACACCAAATTTTCAAGGCAAACACAATGACGGCTAGTTCTAAATCATGTGTATGATAATTTACCTCATTTGGTCTCAGTTCTCAGGAGGCGTAAGCTATAACGTGGCCTTCTTGCATCATAATGCAACCTAACTCGAAGCATCGCTGAATATAACGTACTCGACTCCATAGATATATAATTCCAAAGCTGGTGCTGAAGTCAAACATTCCTTTAATCACCAAACGGAATGTTCACAAGTTCCATCCCACACAAATTCCACTCGTTTTCTTGTCAGTTTTTTCATTGAGCTTGCCAGTACCAAAAAAGTTTCTATGAATCGTCTATAATAACTCATGAATCCCAAGAAACTGTGAATTTTTTTAATCAATTGGCATGTCATACATTGAGAAGCAAACTGTGCAATATCTATTTTCATACTTGGCCATGAATAAACTTCACGAAGATTTTTACACATCTTAGTGTCTCCTAGATGCATAGCATAGGCTGAGACATGTCCTTCTGTCATGTTGGTACTCCTCAGTTGTTCATCTTGCAGAATCCATATTCGCTCTCTGTATAACAAAATCCCATCTTTTCTTAATCGATATTGAGATTCTACTTGTTCCTTCAGATCCTTTTTAACCCGTTGTACTTCTAGATCAACTCTTTGTCAAGTTCTAGTCTCTTCTATTAATATTGGTTCCAGTATAAACTTGGATATCATTGCTCCATCATTAGCGGAACTTATCTTAGTTTCTATAGTCCTCATCTTCGCCAGTAAAGGGAAGTAAACATCTATAATATAAGCTAAAGATGGCATTGACTTCCTGCTTAACGCATCAGCCACTATGTTGGCCTTTCCCGGTTGATAATCTGTGAACAAATCATAGTTATTAATCAGTTTTAACCATCTAATTTGCCTCAAGTTAAGTTCCTTTTGTGTCATCTTAATCAATTCTAACCATCTTCATTCCCTTAAGTTAATTTCCTTTTGTGTCATCAATTACTTAAGCATTTTTTTTTCAGTAAATATCCTACAAGTCTCAACATACTTATAATGACACAAAATTTTCAAAGAAAACACAATGGCTGATAGTTCTAAATCGTGTGTAGGATAATTTTCCTCATTTGGTTTCAGTTGTTAGGAGGCATAAGCTATAACTTGCCCTTTTTGCTTAAAATGCAACAGAATCCTTGACTCGATGCATCGCTATATATAACGTACTCTACTCCATCGATGGGTAGTGCCAAAATTAGTGTTGAAGTCATACACTCCTTTAATCGCTGGAAGTGTTGTTCACAAGTTTCATCCCACACACTTTCACTCCTTTTCTCATTATTTTTGTTATTGGGCTCGCCAATACTGAAAAGTTTTCTATGTATCATCTATAAAAACCTGTTAATCCCAAGAAACTTTGAATTTTCTGAATAAATTGGCACGTCATACATCGAGAAACAAATTGTGCAATATCCTCTTTCATACCTGGCCACCATTAAGCTTCACAAAGATTTCAATACATTTTAGTGTCTCATGGATGCATATCATAGGCTGAGACATGTCCTTCTGTCACTAAGGAACTCCTCAGTTGTTCGTCATGCTGAATCCATATTCGCTCTCCATATAACAAAATCTCATCTTTTCAAAATTGATATTGAGATTCTTACTTCAGATCCTTCTTAACCCTTTGTACTTTTGGATCAACTCCTTGTCGAGTTCTAGTCTCTTCAATTAATACTGGTTCCACTGTATACTTGGCTATCAATGCTACATCATCAGCGATACTTATTTCACGTTCAATAGTCATGATATTCGCCAGTGAAGGGATGTAAACATCTCTAATATAAGCTAAAGATGCCATTAACTTCCTGCTTAACGCATCAGCCACTATGTTGGCCTTTCCTAGATGATAATCTATGATCAAATCATAGTCCTTAATCAATTCTAGCCATCTTCACTGCCTTAAGTTAATTTCCTTTTGTGCCATCAAATACTTAAGGATTTTTTTATTAGTAAATATCCTACAAGTCTCAACATACTTATAATGACGCCAAATTTTCAAAGCAAACACAGTGATGGATAGTTCTAAATCGTGTGTAGGATAATTTACCTCATTTGGTTTCAGTTGTCAGGAGACATAAGCTATAATTTGGCCTTCTTGCATCAAAACACAACCTAATTCTTGACTTAATGCATCACTGAATATAACATACTCTACTCTATTGATGGGTAGTGCCAAAACTAGTGTTGCAGTCAAGCATTTCTTCAATCGCCGAAAATTTTGTTCACAAATGTCATCCCACAAAAATTTCACTCTGTTTCTTATTATTTTTGTTATTGGGCTCACCAATACCGAAAAGTCTTCTATGAATTGTCTATAATAACCCACTAATCCTAAGAAACTGTGAATTTTCTTAGTAAATTGGCACGTCATATATCGAGAAACAAATTGTGCAATATCTTTCTTTATACCTGGCCACCATTAAACTTTAAGAAGATTTCGATACATTTTAGTGTCACTTGGATGCATATCATAGCCTAAGACATGTCATTCTATCATGACGGTACTCGTCAGTTGCTCATCTTGTAGAATCCATAATCCCCCTTTTTATAGAAAAATCTCTTTTTTTCTTAATCGATATTGACATTCTGTTTGTTCCTTCAGTTCATTCTTAACCCATTGTACTTCCGAATCAACTCTTTGTCAAGTTCTAATCTCTTTGATTAATATTTCTTGAACTGTAAACTTGGCTATCAGTGCTCCATAATCAGTGGTACTTATCTCAGGTTCTATAGTCCTCATCTCCATATGTAAAGGGAAGAAAACATCACAAATAAAAGATAAAGATGCCATTGACTTTCTGCTTAATGCATCAGCTACTACGTTGGCCTTTCCCAGATGACAATCTAAGATCAAATCTGAGTCCTTAATGAATTCTAATCATCTTCTTTAGCTTATGTTAATTTCCTTTTACGTCATCAAATACTTAAGGGTTTTATGGTCATTGAATATCCTACAAGTCTCACCATATAGATAATGACGCCAAATTTTTTAGGCAAACACAATGGAAGCTAGTTCTAAATCGTGTGAAGGATAATTTACCTCATTTGGTGTTAGTTGTCGAGAGGCATAAACTATAACTTGGCCTTCTTGCATCAAAATGCAAACTAATACTTGACTCGACTAAATATAAGGTACTCTACTCCATCGATGGGTAGTGCCAAAACTAGTGTTGAAGTCAAACATTCCTTTAATCGTCTGAAGTTTTGTTCACAAGTTTCATCCCACACAAATTTCACTCCTTTTCTCATTATTTTTGTTATTGGGCTTGCGAATACCGAAAACTTTTCTACGAATTGTCTATAATAACCCACTAATCACAATAAACTGAAAATTTTCTTAAAAAATTGACACGCCTAAAGTGCTAGTTTTCATTGTTTCATATCGTTACCATCATTTACTTTACGATTTTGGGAGAAATTCCAGAATGCGTTGGGTTCAAGACTGAATTTTAGTACAACATTTCATCCCCAAACTGATGGTCAATTTGAAAGAATGATTCAGACGCTTGAAGATATATTGCGTGCATGTGTGATGGATTAAAATACTAGTTGGGATCGATATCTACCTTTGACAGAATTCGTTTACAACAATGGTTTTGATGTAAGCATCGGAATGGCTCCTTATAAAGCATTATATGGGAGGCGTTGCAGAACTCCTATTTGCTGGAATGAGATAGGCGAGAGACACCTAGATAATCCAGAGCTGATAGATCAAGTAACAAAACAGTTAAATCTAATTCGACAAAGACTGAGGACAACACAAGATCGCTAGAAAAACTATGCTGATAATCGAAGAAAGGAGCTGGAATTTGTGGTGGGTGACAAGGTGTTTCTGAATGTCACCACGTGGAAAGGTGTTCTTCGTTCCCAGCAGTGTGAAACATTGATCATCCATAGATTAGATGTCTTAGAAGTCCACAGCTCAGAAATAGAACTCAAGTATCGGTGCAGCTGAAATAACTATTTTGCCCCTAAAGAAATGATTGCGTGATGGCTTAAAATGGTAGTTGCCATATATTTTCTATTTTAATTCTTGTATTTTGATTATCCTTAAATTTTATCCCTTATTATCCGAAGTATTAGATAATTTTTTCTTTTAAATAAAATTACTATTTTAATAGAATTATCCTTTTAATAGAATTATTCTTTAATCATATCTTATCCTTCTAAGCTTAAAAGTATGGAATTATCTCTTAATTAAACCTCCTTAAGATCCTATAAATTAACATGGCCCTGCCACCCTATCTAGCACACCAAAATCCTTCTTCTAAATTCTGGAATTTCCCTCCCTACTCTTTCTCTTTATGTTGACTTTTCTTCTTCAAAAACCTTAGTTCTTGGTTTTCATCAGTTCCTTGTGTGTGATAGCTTGTTGGAATCCTCTCTTCATTGTGCATCTTATTATCTTGGTTTCACAGGCAAAAGGTTAATGTTTCCCTTTTAATTTTGTTACTACAATTTCTTAAGTTCTTAGCTGAGTTTCTTCTGATTAAACCCCTTGTTGGTTTTTGTTTCTATTCATCTTCATCGTTTGAATGTTTGGTACCTATCCTTGTTATGCTATGATGAATTAAGCCCTTGCATCTTCCTTATTGAAGAAATCGACATGACCTATTCCTAGTCCTATATTTGCCGAAATTTGATCAATTCAATTGTCTATTGGTTTTAGTTCTTGTTCCTTTTAATCGTTTGAGTGTCTGGAACCTATTCCTTTCTTATTCACATAAAATCACAGCCTCTTCTCATGTGTATGATGAAATACAATTTTCCTTGTAAACCCTAAAGTGTTGCCGAAATTTGTATGATGAATTAGGGTGATTAATCAGGTTATTTCCTGTTGAGTTTTTGGCCATCATATCACATATTCAGGGGGAAAATATTGCTGCATCCAGGTCAATGGATTTTGTTAGGTTAATTGGTAAGGATTCCCAATACTTTTGGTTCTTAATTAAGTATCTTGTGGCTTAGTATTGTATGGTCTTTTCCTTGCGACAGTTTAAGAGGTTTTGATCTTATTGGAAAGGCAAAGGATTGCATCTGGTTTAGACAAATGAGAGGTAGGATCTATGCCTCATCGGTTCCTTTGGTTACCCTTTGATTGTATGCTTGATTTGTTGTTGGTTTTGGTTTGATTATTCTTGAAATTGCTTGCAAAATTGGTTGATATGTCTATAGGGAATCTTGGAATTTCCTATGGCAATAGGTTGGCTAATTCGGTTATGACTTTGAGGATTGATATTTGATTTGTATTGTGATTTGTTTGTGGTTGTTTTTTGTGATTTGTTTATGCATGTATCTTTTGTGTATACGTGTATGTGTCTTTGATTGTGTTTGAAGGATCCTTTTGTCGCTGGCCATACGAGGTAAGTATTGTTGCTCCTAGGGAGAGGAGATGTGCTTACCAAATCAGGAGGTTTATGGGTGGTGTTGATAATTTTGGCCCCTATTATCCAATTTCAACCTACTCTTATATTGTGTGTGCTTGTGATAATTTTGTCCCCTATTATGTGTGATTGATGATTGCAGTTTTAATTGGATATCTTAGCTGGTTTTAGGTGTTGATCTTTTGGTTATTGGGAGATGTTTGATTGGGAATCCCTAGGACTTATGATGCTTTGAGCCTACTGAGATTCTTGTAATCTCATCCCTTCTTTTCTTCTCCTTTTGTAGACTTAAGTGTATGTTTTGTTGCTGGTACCAAAAGTGTGAGATCGAGACTGGAAAAATTTGCACATCATATGCACACCTTTCCTATTAAATGTGCATGCCATGTCTTTGAACTTGTGTGGATTTGCATTTTGGCTTTTCAATCCCTGTTTCTCTTTCTTGTTGCTTCCGAAATATACTTAATACTATTGGTTGATGTTTTGAGATTCATATGGGATTTGTGTGTTATGTTTCCATTTGTTTTCAGTGTTAATATAAGTCTTCCGCTGATGTTTTCTTTCACTCCATATAAGCTAAAAATTCAATAATATATAAACATGCTCCAACCTTTAAATAGCATATAAATCAATCAATAAAATTGACAATTAGGTAACTTGAGCCTTGTGGGATTCAAATAGGACCTTGTGAGAGCTTATTTGGGTTTCACAGTAGTAAGGATCCTAATAGGTTTGGTTTAGGTCCTTAAAATCATTGAGGTATAATATAACACCTCGTTATATTGGTCCGTATAATATTGTTGAGAGAATTGACCCTGTTGCATACCGACTTCCATTGCCTCCAAATATGGAGAGAATTCACAATGTATTTCACATTTTGATGTTGAGAAAGTATGTTCGAGATCATGCTCATGTGTTTGAAAAACCACTAGTCGAGGTTGCTGAAGACCTATCCTATTCCGTACGACCAATTACCATCCTAGATCGGTCAGTTCGTCAGCTTCACAGTCAAAGTGTGCCTATAGTACGAGTTGCTTGGCGTAATGGCTAAATTGAGGAGCAATCTTGGGAGCCTGGGGAATCTATGTGCGCAAAATTCCCTTACTTGTTTTCTTAGGTACTTGTGCTGAAATTTTAAGGACGAAATTTTTATACGGAGGGAAGGATATGAGACCACAAATTTTGTGTCCTAGAAGTCCTGAAGCTAGTGCAGCTGAAATGACGAATTTATCCCTAAAGAAATGGATGTGTGGTAGCCGAAAATGGTAGTAAAAGTTTAGTGTTCATTTCTGATTTCATTTCTCCCTTATTTCATTTCTAGCGTTAATGACACATTATCTAATCTTAGTAGATAATTCTAGAATTTAAATCATAATGATTATCTCTTTATATTCAGCCTTAAAAGTAGGAAGATTAATCCCACAACACCCTATATAAGGAGGTAGCCGGCCATACATAAGTCTTATACAAAAAAACACACAAAATCATCAAGCAATCAAACCCTACTCTCTACCTTTGCTTCCGAAATTTCTTAACCTTCGACCTAGCTGAATTCTTTCATTCTTCATCAAATTTTTGTGCATAATAGGTTGTCGGAAAGCTCTTTCCATCCTTTATCTTGCTATCTTAGTTTTATCATCAGAAGGTTAGATATTCCTTATACTTTTACTTATTATAATTCCCTAGGTGTGACTATTGAAATTCTTTGATTAATCCTTCAATTAGTTACTATTGTTGTTTCTCTTGTTCATATGATTGTTTGACATCCATTCATGTTGTAATATCATGAATTCATCCTTTGAATCTTCCTTATCAGAAAAATCGGCATGTCCTATACCATTGCCCTATTATTGCCGATTTTGATCAATTGACATGTCTGTTGGTTTATGATCTTGTTCATTTTAATTTTATATGTTATTAACACCTGATCATTCCTTGTTATCTTGAAATCACAACCCTTAGATCCTCTATACATGACATTGTAATTTGCCCTATTGCCCTATCTTATTGCCAAAATTTCCATGGTTAATTGGGATGGTAAATCAAGTTGATTTTTTTTGTGTTCCTGGCTATCGCATCACACATCCAAGGGGGAGGATTCAGCAGCATCTGATCACTGGTTTCTAATATGTTTAGTGAGTGAACTTGGTAAGGAAATAGGATGCTTACTTGGTTATTGGATATGCATGCTTAGTATGGTTTTGTCTTTGCTTTATGATGATATAGGTGGTTCGGATTCTCTAAATAAGGGCAAAGGATTAGCTACTTGTTTAGAGACAAGAAAGGTAGGATATACACCTCATTGGTTTCTTCAAAGATCCTTGTTGTTTGATTGATGAATTCACTAATTATCCATGTTATTGTATATGTGCATGTATTGTTTATAGTATGCATGAGTTACGGATTGACTTGAGGATCACTTAGGCAATTTCAAAACCTTAAGATAGGTAGTGTGTGCCTAAATCTCATGTGATGTGTGTTGCATATGATTGAGGATGCCCTGTTGTGGTGCTATGCTTTATACTTGCTTATGAATGCTTATACATGTCTATGCGACAGGATCCTTTTCCGATGGCCATTCGGGATAAGCGCTGATGCTCCTGAGGAGAGGAGAGGTTCTTACTGGTATGGAGTCGTATGGGTGGCAATCCCCAGCATGTGCATGCTAGATGCCTAGTCCTATGTGCTAGCTAGATGCCTTGTCCTGTGTGCTGGCAAGATGCCCTTATCCTTGTGTGGTTTGGATGTCTAGTCCTGTGTGCTGGCTAGATGCCTTGTCCTGTGTGCTGGCAAGATGAATAGACTTGTTGATTAGCTTGTGTGCTAACCTTTTACCCTTTGTGCAGTAAAGTCTTGGACAACATAGGTGGAAGGGGGTGACCTTTTCTATTGATGAGACTGAATGATGATTTACCTGCCTGTGTACTTCTGTTTTTAAAAGTGTTTGCAGTCCACCCACAGTCTATAGCTTTTGGCCCTACCCTTATTATGGTTGATTGATGATTTTTTGATATCCCTTTAGATTTGTAGGCAGATTTGATGTTGATTGGGAGATGTTTGTTTAGATTTATGCAGATCTTATGATGTTGTGACCCTACTGAGATTCTTGTAATCTCACTCTATTGTTTCACCATTTTTCAGGCTTAGGTACATCTTCTGTCAGTGGTACCATTGTATGCGATCAAGTCTGCACGACGGGACGATATTGCATCACATTCAATCCCCTATCTCCTTGCTGATTGTTTGAGCATATGATCACTAACATGAACTTTGATTGGACTACTTTCTAGTTCTTTGAATCTTTCCTTTGCTTGTTTATTTCTGAAATTTGTTGGAGAGTCACTTGCTGGATTTTTAGATGCTTATGAGACTTGTGTATTGCGGTTCCCTTGATTAATTATAAAGACTTCCATTGACATTTTTATTCACTTCGTATGTTACCAGATTGTTTGTCCATTATCATGCTCCAATCTTTAAAAGGCATAAGAAAGAAAACTTAATAAAATCGGAATTTAGGGAGGATAAGCCTTGTGAGATTTAGATAGGTCTTAGGTTAGGATTGTTTGGGCTTCACGACGGTAAGGGTCCTGATAGGTTGGATTTGGGTCATTACATGATTCACAATCAATTATGTTTACCAAAGGTTCACTAGTTACCCAAAATATCATGCATATGAAGTAGGGGAATATATGTTATGTACACGATACACTAGAAACCTTAAAGGGATCTTAACCTCAAATCACTTAAATCCTCAATCGATTGTCTGCCCGGAGGGATACCACGATCACATCCATTCATAATCAATCCTATTCGAATTCAGATTTGGCAGAAACCTTTCAGGTGAGCGGATGAGAAAAACACGTATAACATGACACATGCATACACACAAATAATAATGGGAACATAGGCATACAAATACATTAACTAGTCATAGTCAGTACATATAAAGCATTCATTAACAACAAGACCATGACTGGGCTTGGCAATAATTCACAATCCATCCGGCCAGGAGAAGGAATGAGATTCGTTAATGATACTTCATACTTACCTTCATTATTACTTACTATTTCCCAAAACCACTGACGAAGTCGGGGTATTAGGTGATGGTAGCTCCACCTAAGTGGTCCCCACTTTGCAGGATCCTGTCTTGTGTCTATCGGCTTGCTCGGTAATCCCTATCCCGCCCTTATCACTTCTTATTTGGTGTCTCCATGCTACTAGACCCAAAGTTATCTTAAGGGTTACATAGGTCACCCTATGAGACTTCGTGCTTTGCATACTCATACCCGAATTCATTCAATGCATTATATGCATTACAATATAAACACACAGAATTGCCCAAATATGCTATTCATTCTTTATACTTAGCATGACATTTCATATTTATGTAATTCATATGCCACATGCATTTAAACACAACTCGTCAAGCAACCTAGAAATTCTTATCCTTCCTAATAGCATGCATACGTTTTCGATTTATCTACTTATTATCTCATAAGACTTCATGCAATAATTCATGCCAATACTCGAACTAATAAAATTTCTATCTACTCACTTATTTTGAAGCCCACACATGCATCGATGGCTTGTCGGATCAATTCCTCGAAGTCCTGCCATTTGTAGGTATCTGCCTATGCATGATTATAATCAATATCTTTAGAAATTATACTCAATGCATAACAACACATAAAATTATACGTCTAATCATTTTAATCGACATGTATCTACCTCCGAATCAATACGAAACTAAATCGAAAAAAATTCCTTTTTTTTTATTTTTCTGAAACTTGTATGCTTTATTTGACCTATCAAATCAACTCAAAATTCAATAATTTTTGTACTACTACATTCCTCATTCAATCTAGTATTTTCTGGAATTTTTCCTAATTTTTCTGATTTTTACAGTATTTCTGTCTATTTTTCTTCTTTTTTTTGAAATTATTTTAAATTTCAGCCAACCAGAATACGCTATGTGTCCCCATTTGAAGGCATCCGGACCAATCTTTGAATCTCCAGGGCCATGACACGAGGTTAACTCTCCGCATGTCATGCGTTCCTTGTGCTTAAGACTTGGAGCCCTGCCTGGCCCCATATCCTAACGACACGTGGCCAACCCTAATAGGTGACACGTCACCTGATTTTTCCTTCAGGTGATAGATCGCCCAGATGACCCCTAGACGACATATCGTCTGGGATCATCTTCTTCCCTAGCTTGCCCTAGATCTGCAAAAAACCCTAGCTTACAAAGTCATCAATAACACAATTGAAGCTTCACCCTACCAACATCAACTTAAAGTCCTTTCCATCTCAACTCTATCCCTATATTTTTTGTGCGTTTTCATCTATTAAAACCAAGAAACGAAGAGAGTGAAGATGCCTGGATTTCGGGCATGAATCTTACCAAAAACAAGCCAGAAATCCCTTGAATAGGTATGATCTTGGCCGTGACACACTCATGAACAAACAGGGAAAGTTTTGGGAAAGTGATAAGGCTCGAAACATAAGTGAAAGGCCATCTGTTCAAATGGCATTTTTATCCCGTTAGTTAACAGGAGAATGGGGAAAATCAGGAGAGTGCTGGGTGGCAGTCGGTGCAGGGAACAAAACGGAATTATTCATGTTTGCCTGTGTTGTCATTTTGACAAATCCTGGTCAAAACGACACACACTCTTGTTGTTTCACTAAATATAATACTTTAATATTATAATAATATTGTAAAAATTAATTTTTTTTTAAAAGAGTATAATTTAGGTAAAGTTTGGGATGCCATATAAGGTTTTATATATATATATATATATATATATATAAGTAATAAAGGATTAAATTTATAGCATTTATGAAGACTATTAATTAGAATTAAGGACCCTTCGACTGTCTGATGTGATTTGAAACCATAGGTATGCTTGGAATTGGGTAATTTGAATTAGAAAATTTTTGAAAAAATTTTAGGAAATTTAATATCCTATCTTGTTATTTTTTAAAATTTTATAAAAATTTTATTTAATTATATATTATGGAAAATTTGAAATTTAGGTCTAGGTAGGTTCTATTATTCATAAGAAGTATGTAGAAATTTTCTAGGTATTTTTCTAATTTTTTTGCTATTTTGATGATTTTTACAAGTTTATTAGAAATTTTAAGTAAATTATATTACTATATTAATATTTAAACAAAATTAATATTATATTTATTTGAATCAAAACGACGGGCTGGTGAGTTGTTTTGACCAGAATAGTCAAAACCACAGCACGCCTTGTGTTTTGATCATCAGGTGGTGCTTATCTCGTTTTCTTTAAAAGACGTTATTTAACAAGCTGTTAAACGATATTGTTCAGCATCGGGATGGGGGCTCCGTTGTCCCTATCTCTCGCTTGCCTGAAGACGGTGGAAAATCGGGATATATCCTGATTTTGTGCATTTCGAGTTTAAAGAAGAAAAACTCATTTCGAAGCTAGGGGAGAGTGTGATCGGGATAGACGAATCAAATAGAGAAGTTTTCGTGTGAGATCGGAGTGTGAGTGAGTGAATCCGGTGAGTTTTCTGTCTGAAAAATTGATTTCTTGTTTGAACTTGAGGTTCTCTTGTGTGTTTGATGTGATTGAGGTTGGGTTTTGATGCAGGTGAACGGGAGAACATTTTTCGGTGGATTGATGGGTGATTCACCGGTTGGAACGGTGAATTGTCGACTAGGGTTTCAACTTTGTCCAGAGATTGAAGATGAACGAGCAGACGACAAGTCATCTCCTGGCTGCTCGGGTGACAGGTTGTTTGGTCAAAGGACCAAACGATAAGTAGCTTAGGTCAGAACCCTCCGACATGTCGTCAGTTTAATGTAGGTTTGATCCAGTTTGGGTCAAACCAAACCGAGTCAGACCGAGTTTAGCTGAACCGGGTCGAGTCAAATCAGTCGAACCAGACTGGGTTGAACTAGAATGGACCAGGTCAGGGTAGGGTCAAACTAGGGTCAAAGGACCAATGAGGTTGTGAAACGTGGTAGTCTCTGGTGGTGATACATATCCGTTGACTTTTCCAATTTTGATCGATTTTCTAAAATTTCAAAAAATAAAGAAAATTCGAAAAAAATAGATAGAAAATGAGAAAAATAGAGAAAATAGAGAAAAATATGAAGAATCCAATGATGTATAGTTTGATTAATTTGGATATGAGGAGTATAAAAATTAGGAGAAGTTTATACAAATTTTGGAAATATCGAGAAAAATCTTGGAAAGGTTGGTAGCGCTAAAAAAAGTCATGTGATTTCAATTTTTGATTTATTGTCTTAGAAATTGAAGAATTAAATAAAATTATCGAATATAATATATATAGGTGTTGAAATACGTGCATTGGACCCATGCAGTGGGACGCAGTCAAGTACCACCGGAATAAGGTGAGTGGACTAACCTTAGCATTTCTGTCAATTATTTACATGTTAAAATGCATTGTTTGAGAAAATGTGTGATATACATAGAAATGCTTGTTATTGATGGAAACTATCTTTGTCATGGCATTTCCTTCAAACCGTTGTTTGTTTGGTTTGATTTGTGTGAACCTAATACACTCGTAAACTGCTAAACACTATGTGTATAACCCCATAGTGGATACAGTCTTAAGAAGCTTGCAATATTCAAACTCCGGAGAGTTTCGGCTCTCTCAAGTATGGTGATGAAATTCCGTGCGCATGTTAATGAGAGAATGAATTAATATCTGACAAGATATACCTACTGATAGCACTGGTCAAAGTGTAAGTATGAGAGGACTAGCAACTGCGAGATTGGGATCGGGCTTGTAGTGTGAGGACCCGAACCCGATCCTTGGGCTCCTCACCGCCGTGCAGTCCCAATTGGCCCAACTCGTGACCCAATTGGAACCACACAAGGCTTATCCTCCAACTCAAACCCAAAACACGTAAAAATAGTATAAATTTAAAAAGGAGCATGTATTCAAACAATTAAATCTCGACACAATAGAACAAATCACGGAGAAGCACACACAAACAGCGGAAGACTTAAATCTCACACACAACAGGCCACACGGCCCCAAACAGGCATCATCAACACAGTCCAATCAATGCAAGCCCAATAACAGCAAAACGTGCCCAAGGCACCCAACTCATCTCATATATAATAAATCCAAAGAGTACATGCATATCCAAAATAATTGCCAAGCCAAGCCCACCAAAGGGTCACAATCGCAATAGACAAGCATGTATAGTACAAACCAAAATACAAAGAAAGTGTCGAGTTTTCAAACGTGTCATATGCAGTAGTCCAGCCCTATGACAAACCAGAAACCTCGACCTCAAAAGGAAGTCTGCTAGCCAAGCCTCAACCTAGTCCTGAAAAGATAACAACAAGAGGGGGTGAGATCTCGAGGACCTCAGTGAGAGTCACAGCGTCATAAACAGTTACGGTGGAATAGAGGCACGTACGAAAACAAGTATAAACAGTATAGTGCTTAATAATGAAACCACATTAAATCCATGATGCTAATCGTGCAAACAAACTCATATAAATAAAATCAATTTCGTATGAATGAGTTTGAAATTATAAACCAATATGTCGAGCACAAGTCTAAATATTACAAGATCTCAAAGTCTCAAACACGTGGGCTACTATGCCACAATCTATCGGGGAGGACCACTAAAACCGCTTCACCTGATAACCCGGGCCAAAGGGAAATCGGAAGCCCACTGGTGGCTAATTTAAATACACATTTTCAAATAAATATAAATCCCCTGCCACCAGTGTTGTCCTAGGGAAATGTGGAGAAAACGCACTATCACACGAATCCCAATTCACGCACAACTCGCAAAGCCCGAAGGCATATCATGTATAGCCTGATACTCATACCGTCACAAGGCCTATACTCACCACCTTATACTCCTAGGCAAGGGAATACCCTTCTATCTAAGGGTGCTCATCCACTTACCTCCGCATTGGCCAAGCGTTGCTTTCGTCAATTCCAAGATCAAATCCTAGAAATCATATATAAATATACGTACTTCGCAATTGTGAAAAGAATCTCAAATCATACCATAATTCAAATCGCTTATGAGATAATCCAAAAACAATTCAAAAGCTCGCATACAAGTCCCGCATTTTAAGAAACCAATATAAAACAATTAATTCTCGCAAAGTATCTCAATCACGTCACAAGCATGCATATAGGTCCATAAAAATATTTTATGCATCATAAACATGTCGCACGCATAATGAACCTAATATGCAAGTCATGCATCAATGCACATATTGCCTCTATTCAAAACCAAGCATATATCCGATTTTAATTAATAAAACCAAAACATTTCCGCGCATGTAAATGAAACATAGTCTCCCACCTCTTGTCGAGCCGACCCACTACTAACCACGCCCTTGCCCTTATCGCGCGTCGAAGGACCACCTACAGGCGAAGGCAAACACACAAATCGAATCTCAAAACAAAAATCAAATAAATAACTAAAACGGCTAAAAACCGAAAATAAACCTAGGACCCCAAACTGACACCTAAGACTCATTCTAATACTCAAACCAAGCCTCACACGCTCTAAACGAGACAAGAAAACCAACAAACTCACAATTCGAACCTAATCGAAAAACCATTAAAACCCGACATAAGCCGAAATCCAAACCGCGGCAATTCAACGCAATCAAAGCCCACCAACGCTCTCAACAAACTCAAATACACCAGCAACAATCATCAAAGGCAACAAATAACGCATTAAGATCAAAAACCCCAAAATCACATAATTTCCCTAAACCGCCAAAACTCAAAAATCACTCCTAAGCCAAAATTGATCAAACCCACCTATCACACTACCTTAGGAAACATCTTAGCAAGCTAATACAACCAACAAACGGAAAAGAAAACAAAGAAATCAAACATAATCTCCAAAAATTCGAATTTACTTAAAATGCTCAAAACCAATCAAAAATACCATTATCTAAGGAAACAACAATGAAAAGAGATGAAGAAGGGTTACCTTTAAGTTTTATCAAAATGCCCAAACCTTGATTTTGAAGAAGGAGGAGTTTTGAAGGATTTTGTTCTTCTTTTTGGCTTAAAAAAGCCTTCGGCCGCGTGAGAAGCAAAAGAAAAGAAACTTTCTTTACCCTGCGCTTCTCGTGAGAAAAAGGGGCGGGGGGGCTACCTCATTAATGGCAGTTTGGTAAATAAGCAAACTTTGACTTTTTCTTTTTCTTTTTTCTTTTTTTTTCTAAAAATTCAAATTAATTGTAAAATCAAATTAACTGGTTTAAAATAAAGAAAAAGGTTCAAAATCAAGGAATTGGACTTTAAAACGGGATTGGGCTCGAAAAACGAAAATCGGCCTAAAGGCCTCCGGCCACTCAAAACGGGCCTCGAAAACTCATAAACTCCGAAACGACACGTCGTGCAACTATCGACATACAACCACCGACACAACGTTTTAGACGATCTAGACCCGACAGCTAGGCTCTATGACTAAGTCCACATCACTCGGTCAAAGGGTCAGCGCTAACGGTCAACTAATCAACTATCACAAACCGACCAATCCGGGACAACTGACTGAAACCGAATGCTGACTAGACATTCAAAAGGACAGGGTCTCACATGTAGAGTTACCACCACCACTCACCCAGCAATGTCAGTGTGTTTTAAACCTATTCTTCTAAATACAGACCACTGACGAACTTCTTCGACTTCATGACGGTGATCTCGATGATAGTAAATTTCACACACTAATTATAAAATCCACCACTAACATGTCAATTAAATCCCATAGGCTTGAAAGCCATTGATTGATATTACATATTTTGAAAGTGTAAATGATTGTTGTTATGAATTGACTGAATGGGATTCCTTGAGATATTTATAGTATTATTCTTTGTTCTTGCATTATGCTATTGTGAAATATCCAGATTGCTTACATGAATATTCCAATGAATTCTTATACGGTTATTGTGACTTGTTCACTTACCTAAGATTATGAGAATGAGAAAGTTAAGGTCCACTCACCTGGTTTTCCATTCCAGGTTTGATCAAGGTATCTAAGGTCAGGACTATACGGTGTCAACATTTCAAGAAACATTGTGAACACCCTTCTGTATTAGGTATATAAATAAATAGGGACTTATCTCATATGTGTGGCTTGCACATGTGAATATTGTATGTCTGTTTTATTGTAAATCTAAGATTTTGGGACCTATGGGATCATGGGTTGTGAGATAAATAAAGCATATGTTTTTATGACATACCATTCCGCTTTAAAACATCGCATATGATTCTATTGCCAATCCTGAGTATCACCATGCAAGACTTTTAAATATTTACATGTTTTTGACTGGTTGAGAATTGCATAATGGGAAATACAATGCATAGTCACGGCCTTGTATGGTGTTGTATTTATCACCAAGGTTATCACCAAGAAGAATTTTCTAGTGATCGATGTCAGTAATATACAGCCGGGGAAGGGAGTAACGTTATGACATCATGAGATACGGGGCATGAAATTCTCCCTTTTCCCTTAGGTGGTAGCGGAACACATGTTTTTTTTTAAAAAAAATCTGCATTGTTTTTAATATTTCATGATTTTTTTTTAAATTGTCAATGGTTTTAAATCGTTATGTCTACTTTGGGATTTCTGATATTTTTAAGAAGACATAGTGATCAAATTTTTACAACTCTTTTTAAATTATAGATATGCATGATCATATGATGACAAACCCATTTCGGTATAGATAATGGAAATCAGAAGGAATTATAGGAATAAAGAGGGTAGTGTTAAGTATTAAGGTTTGTATGTCCTTGCAAAAAGTATGCCATACGTCGAGGTAGACCTCCTTTAAGAAGTAAAGGTGATTAGGGAGAAGCCTCTTCGGCCGGAGCTAGAAATGTACATCATCATGAAAACCTTAAACTAGAAGAAGTTGGGTTGCAGCCTAGATTCATTGAAGCAGACGTACCACTTGAGGTGGTAGAAGGGGAGATCAAGCTATGATGCCACCTGTGGCCCCATTGGAACATCTTGAACTGGTCATTACTGGGGACTTGTTTAGAATGATTAAACAGGCGAGACAATTGGGTTGTACTAGATTCTCAGGAAGATCGGTGGATGCAGTACTAGCTAAAAGGTGGAATGACCAAGTTTTTGAGACCTTGAGAGATAAAGGTTTAGCTGAAACTAATAGTTTGCATGTGGTGACTTAATTGTTGGAAGGAGATGCCGAAAGTTGGTGGAAAAATGCATAGGCCTGATTTGTTTCAGAACCTTTTTGGGAAGATTTCATCAGGGAATTCCATGAAAAATATTACTCTCAATTCCATCGAGAGCAGAAAAGGATGGACTTCTATACACTGAAACAACTAATGAGATCGATATCAGATTTTGAAGCTGAGTTGAGGGAATTATCAAGTTTTTTACCCAAAATGGTCACGATGCCAAAAATTATGAGTCAAAGGTTTGAATATGGATTGCCTTTATCAGTTGGAGCTTGTATGGGTCCTATAACTGGAGTGGATTACCAATCTATAGTGCAATTGGCTTTGAGAACGAAGCAAATAGTGCAAGCTCAAGAAGCTGAGAGTAAAAGGAGGGTACCTTTGATGTCAGCATCACCATTACAAAAAGTTAGACCTAACGGAGGACTTAGTCAATTCATGCCACCTCGGCCCGCGATTTCCGCACCTGGCAGTCGATTTCAACAAAGTCCTAGTGGTGGATCTATGACTGGACCTTCTACAAGTAGATTTTTGAGCTTTCTCAAAACCTGTTTTCGTTGCGGACAAGCGGGTCATATAGCAGTACAATGTCTAAGCCGTCCCATGACCCTAGGAAATGACACTCGTTCTTTTATGATGAGTGTTGATCGAGGAATAGCACCGGCAACATCATCACAAAGATCTATCGCACAACCACCTAGGAGACCCGCAGGACGTCCATCAAATGTTTAAAGGAAAGGACAAGATAACAATCAATCAGTACAAGCTAGGCTTTTTACTTTAGCAGATGTAGAAGCAGCTACAAACCTTATGGTGGTGACAGGTACGAGTATCATTTTCACGTATCATGCATGAGTATTATTTGATCCCAGAACTTGTAGATCTTTTATAGGACCTAGAGTGCATCGACCTAATGAAATTAAGCTAGAAATGTTGATGCCATCCTTGATTGTAGTTACACCCTTGGGAGAAACTAGGGTATGTGAAGTGGTGTATAAAAGCTACCCAGTTATCCTAGATGGGATATGATTCTTAACGAACTTGATACCTTTAGATCTCCAAGACTTTGATCTTATTCTGGGGATGGATTGGTTAACTAATTATTGAGCAGACATGAAATATTTTGAAAAGAAAGTATGGTTGTGCGCTGCGGATAGAACTATTATTAGCAGACATGAACTTTGTTCTCTGAACTTTGTTCTCAATGATAGGCGATTAATGTAGTTCCATCCCCTTGAAACATAATAAACAAAGATAGGCGATTAATGTAGCAGGGATATCCAGCTTATCTAGCTAATGTGAGGGATATGACAGTGTCATCGGAATTGACAATACAAGATATACCAGTTGTTAGAGATTTTCCCGATGTCTTTCCAAAAGAATTACCTGGTATGCCACCTAATAGAGAAGTTGAAGTTAGCATTGAATTGTTACCAAGGACTGCTCTAATTTTTATACCCCCATATAGAATGGCACTGGCAGAACTTAAAGAACTTAAGATTCAATTGCAAGAATTGTTCAATAAAGGATTCATCAGACCGAGTGCATCTCCATGGGAAGCACTAGTGTTATTCGTTAAGAAGAAAGATGGTACGTTACGATTATTTATTGACTATAGGAAACTGAACCAAGTTATGGTGAAGAATTGATCTGTTGCCTAGAATTGATGATCTTTTCGATCAACTCAGAGGGGTAGCAGTGTTTTCTAAGATTGACTTGAGATCAGGCTATCATAAGCTAAAGATTTGAGATTCTAGCGTACCTACGACAGCATGTGGAACAGGTATGGCCATTATGAATTTTTAATGATGCCTTTTGGATTGACTAATACACCCATTTTCTTTATAGATTTAATGAATCAAGTATTCTGAGCATACCTGACCAAATTGTGATTATTTTTATTGATGATATATTGGTATATTATAAAACTCGGGAGGAGCATACTGCACAAATTGGAATGGTATGATAGACTGTAAGGGACAATCGCTTGTACACTAAGTTTAGTAAGTGTGAATTATGGCTATCTAAATTTGTATTCTTAGGCCATGTAGTATCCAAGAAAGGACTCTTGGTGGACCCAAAGAAAATCGAGACAATACTGAAATAGTAAGCTATCACAACCCGGTCCCCGGACCTCCAGCCTAGCGGGTCCAGACATGAATGTGCGCGTGATGGATCACAATTGGAACGCTGAGTTGGGCTTCTAACCACATGGTCCAAAAGATGCATCTTGTTTCAAATGATACCATCACACAACACATATAAGCCCAAGACCTCCCCCGTTCCTTTCCGATGTGAGATTGGGTAACCTAACCCTCCCTACGGGCTGGGTCTCATAGAAGCACTCAAGAACGGAACTGAAATTCGCAGTTTCTTGGGATTAACAGGTTATTATAGACGATTTGTAGAAAATTTTTCATTATTGACGAGCCCAGTAACAAAACTGAACAGAAAATGAGTGAAATTTGTATGGGATGAAACTTGTGAACAAAGCTTCTGGTGATTAAAGGAATGTTTAACTTCAACACCATTTTTGGCACTACCTATCAATGGAGTAGAGTACGTTATATTCACTGATGCTTCGATTCAAGGATTAGGTTGCGTTTTGATTCATGAAGGACAAGTTATAGCTTATGTCTCTCGACAACTCAAACCAAAGGAGGTAAATTATCCTACACATGATTTAGAAATAGCCGCCTTTGTGTTTGCCTTGAAAATTTGGCGCCATTATCTGTATAGTAAGACTTGTAGGATATTTAATGATCATAAAGCCTTAAGTATTTTGATGACATAAAAGGAACTTAACTTAAGGCAAAGGAGATGGTGAGAATTGATTAAGGACTATGATTTGATCATAGATTATCATCTGGGAAAGGCCAACTTAGTGGTTGACTTGTTAAGTAGGAAGTCAATGGAATCTTTAGCTTATACTAGAGATGTTTACTTCCCTTTACTAGTGGAGATGAGGACTATAGAACCTGAGATAAGTACCGCTGATGATGGAGCATCGATAGCCAAGTTTACAGTGGAATCAGTATTAATCGAAGAGATTAGAACTCGACAAAAACTTAATCCGGAAGTACTACGAGTTAAGGAGGATCTGAAGGAACAAGCAGAATCTCAATATTGATTAAGAAAAGATGGGATTTTGTTATACAAAGAGTGAATATTGATTTCGCAAGATGAACAACTGAGCAAGTACCATTATGACAGAAGGATATGTCTTAGCCTATGCTATGCGTCCAGGAGACACTAAGAAGTATCGAAACCTTCGTGAAGTATATTGGTGGCCAGGTATAAAGAAGGATATTGCACAGTTTGTTTCTTGATGTATGACGTGCCAATTGATTAAGAAAATTAGCAGTTTCTTGGGATTAGTGGGTTATTATAGATGATTCGTAGAAAATTTTTCGGTATTGGTGAGCCCAATAAAAAAATGAGGAGAAAATAACTGAAATTTGTGTGGGATGAAACTTGTGAACAAAGCTTCCGGTGATTAAAGGAATGCTTGACTTCAACACAAGTTTTGCACTACCTATCGATGGAGTAAAGTATGTTATATTCAGTGATGCATTGAGTCAAGGTATAGGTTGCGTTTTGATGCAAGAAGACCAAGTTACAGGTTATGCCTCCTAACAACTAAGACCAAATGAGGTAAATTATCCTACACACGATTTAGAACTAGCCGTTATTGTGTTTGCCTTGAAAATTTGGCATCTTTATCTATTTGGTGAGACCTGTAGGATATTTACTGATCATAAAATCCTTAAGTATTTGATGACACGAAAGAAACTTAACCTAAAGCAAAGGAGATGGTAAGAATTGATTAAGGACTACGATTTTCTCATAGATTATCATCTGGGAAAGGCTAACATAGTGACTGATGCATTAAACAGGAAGTTAATGGCATCTTTAGCTTATATTAGAGATGTTTACTTCCCTTTACAAACAATGTTGAGGACTATAGAACCTGAGATAAGTACCGCTGATGATAGAGCATTGATAACCAAGTTTATAGTGGAACCAATATTAATATAAGAGATTAGAACTCGACAAAGAGTTGATCCGGAAGTACAACAGGTTAACGAGGATCTGAAGGAACAAGCAGATTCTCAATATCGATTAAGAAAAGATGGGATTCTGTTATACAGAGAGCAAATATGGATTCTACAAGATGAACAACTGAGGAGTACCATCATGATAAAAGGACATACCTCAGCCTATGTTATATATCCAGGAGACACTAAGATGTATAGGAATCTTCGTGAAGCTTATTGGTAGCCTGGTATGATGAAGGATATTGCACTGTTTGTTTCTAGATGTATGACATGCCAATTGATTAAGAAAATTCATAATTTTTTAGGATTAGCGGGTTATTATAGACGATTTGTAGAAAAATTTTCGGTATTGGCGAGCTCAATAGTAAAACGAACGAGAAACATAGTGAAATCTGTGTGGGATGAAACATGTAAACAAAGTTTCCGGCGTTTAAAGAAATGTTTGACTTCAACACCAGTTTTGTCACTACCCATCGATGGAGTAGAGTACGATATATTTAGTTACATATCAAGACAAGAATTAGGTTGCATTTTGATGTATGAAGGCCAAGTTATAGTTTAGGCCTCCTGACAATTGAGACTAAATGAGGTAAATTAGCCTACGCATGATTTTGAACTAGCCGCCATTGCGTTTGTCTTGAAAATTTGAGGTCATTATCTATATGGTGTGATTTGTATGATATTTACTGATCATAATAGTCTTAAGTAATTGATGACATAAAAGGAACTTAACTTTAGGCAAAGGAGATGGTTAGAATTGATTAAGGACTATGATTTGGTCATAGATTATCATCTGGAAAAGACTAATATAGTGACGGATGCACTAAGCAGGAATTCAATGGCATCTTTAGCTTATATTAGAGATGTTTACTTCCCTTTACTGGCGAATATGAGGACTATAAAACCTGAGATAAGTACAACAGATGATGGAGAATTGATAGCCAAGTTTATAGTGGAATCAGTATTAATCGAGGAGATTAGAACTCAACAAAGAGTTGATTCAAAAGTACAACAGGTTATAGAGGATTTGAAGGAACAAATAGAATCTTAATATCGAATAAGAAAAGATGGGATTTTATTATGTAGAGAATGAATGTGGATTCTAAAAGATGAACAACTGAGGAGTACCATCATGATAGAAGGACATATCTCAGCATATTCTATGCATCTAGGAGACAATAAGATATATCGAAATCTTTATGAAGTTTATTGGTGGCCAGGTATGAAGAAGGATAGTGCACAATTTGTTTCTCGATGTATGACGAGTCAATCGATTAAGAAAATTTGCAGTTTCTTGGGATTAACGAATTATTACAGATAATTCGTATAAACTTTTTCGATATTGGCAAGCCAATAAAAAACTGACAAGAAAAGGCATGAAATTTGTGTGGGATGAAACTTGTGAACAAAACTTCCGGCGATTAAAAGAATGTTTGACTTCAACATCAGTTTTGGCACTACCTATCATTGGATTAGAGTATGTTATATTCACTGATGCATTGAGTCATGGATTAGGTCAAGTTTTGATGCAAATAGGCCAAGTTATAGCTTATGCCTCCGAACAACTAAGACCAAATGAGGTAAATTATCCTACACATGATTTAGAAGTATCTACCATTGTGTTTGCTATGAAAATTTGGCATCAGTATAAGTATGTTGAGACTTGTAGGATATTTATTGATTATAAAATTCTTAAGTATTTGATGATATAAAAGGAACTTAAGGCAGAGCAGACGGTTAGAATGGATTAAGGGCTATGATTTGATCATAGATTATCATATGAGAAAGGCCAAAGTAGTGGCTGATGCGTTAAACAGGAAGTCAATGGAATCTTTAGTTTATATTAGATATGTTTACTTCCCTTTACCTGTGAAGATGAGGGCTATAGAACCTAAGATAAGTATCGTTGATGATAGAGCATTGATAGCCAAGTTTACAGAATCTTAAAATCGATTAAGAAAAGATGGGATTTTGTTATACAGAGAGGGAATATAGATTTCGAAATATGAACAACTAAAGAGTCCCATTATGACAGAAGGACATGTCTCAGGCTATGTTATGCATCCAGGAGACACTAAGATGTATCAAAATCTTAGTGAAGTTTATTGATGGCCAGGTATGAAGAAAAATACTGCATAGTTCTTTTCTCGATGCATGATGTGCCTATTGATTATGAAATTCACAGTTTTTTGGGCTTAGTAGTTCATTATAAATAATTCGTAGAAAATTTTTCGGTATTGGCGAGCCCAATAATAAAACTGATGAGAAAAAGAGTGAAATTTGTGTGGGATGAAACTTTTGAACAAAGCTTCTGGCGATGAAAGGAATGTTTGATTTGAACACCAATTTCGGCACTACCTATCGATGGAGTAGAGTACATTATATTCAGTGATGTATTGACTTAAGGATTAGGCTGTGTTTTGATGCAAGAAGGCCAAGTTATAGCTTATGCCTCCCGACATCTGAGACCAAACGAGGTAAATTGGGCTACATACGATTTAAAACTAGCCGCCATTGTGTTCCCCTTGAAAATTTGGTGTTATTATCTATACGGTGAGACTTATAGAATATTTACAGATCATAAAAACCTTAAGTATTTGTTACAAAAGGAACTTAACTTAAGGAAAAGAAGATGGTTAGAATTGATTAAGGACAAAGATGGTTAGAATTGATTAAGGACGAAGATGGTTAAAATTGATTACGGATGATGATTTGATCACAAATTATCATCTGGGAAAGATCAATGTAGTGGCTGATGCGTTAAGCAGGAAGTCAATGTCATCTTTAGCTTATATCACAGATGTTTACTTCCCTTTACTGGTGGAGATGAGGACTATAGAACTTGAGATAAGTACTGCTGATGATGGAGCATTGGTAGCCAAGTTTATAGTGGAACCAGTATTAATCCAAGTGGTCAAAACATCATAAAGAGTTGATCCGGAAGTACAACGGGTTAAGGAGGATTTGTGTGATGACCCAATTCCTATCTATTACTAATTGCTCCGATTAAAGATCATCACCGCCGTGAAACCCAAATAAGCCCAAATGACACCTAGGACCTATCTGAATCTCACCAGGTTTACCATTAACTTCCGATTTTTATAGCATATTTATTTTAATGTTTAACAAGAATTGGAGCATGATATTGGACAAATATTCTGGTAACATACGGAGTAAATAAAACATCAGCAGAAGTCTTTAGAGTAAATCATTGGGTTCATAACACACAAGTCCCATAGGGATCCAAACAATCAGCAAGAAATCCTCCAATATATTTCAGAAATAGCAAGCAAAGGAGGGATCTGAAAATAAACCAGAAAGTAGCTCAAACATTCATGTTATATGAGCAAGTAAACAAGGATAAAGTATGCAAATGTGATGCGATATCTCCCCGCCGTGCAACCTTGATCTCACACACTGATACCACGGACAGTGGATGTACCTACGCCTAAAAAATGGTAAAAAACAGCGATATGAGATTACAAGAATCTCAGTAGGGTCGTAGCATCATAAGATCTGCAGAAATCAAGATACGAAACTAAAGAGAAGAAGTGGTACCTGGTGGAGAGGCGTACACTGGAAGATATGCATATGATGAAAAATAAAACACACATATGCACTCAAGTACACACAATTCTCGGTAATCACACATATACATACAAAGACATATTAGAAAATCACTTAAATAAAACTCATGCACTCGGCAATCATATTCATCCATAGAATCATTCGGCAATGCACATGTTCACACAAAAACACACTCGGAAATCATGGCAACCACACACATTTATACAAAGACATACTCGACAACACACATTAACAAGTCGCAATCAACAAGCAATCACAAAGGAAACACAGCAAAACACACATCAATACACACCAACTCATACAGCATGCAAAAGTACATTTAAAAAAATCTCAGCAAGATACTCATTTAAACATTACTAACCCATCATTTAATATTATGACATTCTTGGCATTAACCCTTAAGGTGTGGCTATGTGCACATGTATCTCCCTATAAACACAAAACCAGCAAACATGTTAGCATATAATCAGATCAAATTTCTTAAACCATAATCCGTTACGAAACTTTTAAGGACCTAAATCCAACCTATTAAGACCCTTACAGCCGTGAAACCCAAACAAGCCTAACCTAAGACCTATATGAATCTCACAAGGTTATCCTCCCTAAGTTTCGATTATATTAAGTTTTCTTTCTTATGTTTTTAAATGTTGAAGCATGATAATGGAAAAACAATCTGGTAACATATGTAGTGAATAAAAATATCAGTTGAAGTCTTTATAATTAATCAAAGGAACCACAATACACAAGTCTCATAAGGATCTAAAAATCCAGCAAGTAATCTTCCAACAAATTCCAGAAATAAACAAGCAAAGGAGGGATTCAAAGAACCAGAAAGTAGTCCAATCAAAGTTCATATTAGTGGTCATATGCGCAAACAATTAGCAAGTAGATAGGGGATGCGAATGTGATGCAATATCATCCCGTCGTGCAGCCTTGATCTCACACACTGGTACCACTAATAGAAGATGTACTTAAGCCTGAAAAATGATGAAAACGACAGGGTGAGATTATAAGAATCTCGATAGCATTACAACATCACAAGATCTGCATAAATCTAAACAAACATCTCCCAATCAATATCAAATCCACCTACACATCTAAAAGGATATCAAAAAATCATCAATCAACCATAATAAGGGTAGAGTCGAAAGCTATAGGTTGTGGGTGGACTGTAAACACTTCTAAAAATAGAAATACACAGGCAGTTAAATCATCATTCAATCTCATCAATAGAAAATACCATCCCCTTCTACCATCCTACCTTTCTTGTCTCTAAACAAGTAGCTAATCCTTTGCCCTGTTTTAGAGAATCCAAACCACCTATATCATCATAAGACAAAGACAAAACCATACTAAGCATGCATATCTAATAACCAAGTAAACATCATATTTCCTTATCAATTCCACTCACCAAACATATCAGAAACCAGTGATCAGATGCTGCTGAATGCTCCCCTTTGGATGTGTGATGTGATAACCAGGAACACAACAAAAATCAACCTGATTTAGCATCCCAATTAACCATGCAAATTTCGACAATAAGATAGGACAATAGGGCAAATTGCGATTTCATGTATAAGGGATCTAAGGGTTGCGATTTTATGATAACAATGAAGAATCGATGTTAATAACATATACAATTAACAACATATACACCATGAATGGATGCCAAATAATAATATGAACAAAAGAAACAACAACACAAACCAATAGAAGGATTAATCTAAGAATTTTGCCAATCACACCTAGGGAATTATGATAAGGAAAAATACAAAGAAGATATAACCTTTTAATGATGAAACCAAGATATCAAGATATAGGATGGAAAGAGCTTTCCAACAAGCTATTATGGACAGAAATCTGATGAAGGATGAAACAATTCGGCTAGGTTGATGGTTAAGAAATTTTGGCAACAATGGTAGAGAGTAGGGTTTGATTGCTTGATGATTTTGTGTGTTTTTGGTGTAAGACTTATGTATGGCTGGCTATCTCCTTATATAGGGTGTTATGGGATTAATCTTCCTATTTTAAAGGCTGAATATAAGGAGATAATCATTAGGATTTAAATTCAAAAATTATCTGTTAAGATTAGATAATATGTCATTAATGCTAGAAACGAAATAAGGGAGAACTGAAATCAGAAATGAACATTAAACCTTTATTACCATTTTCAGCTACCATACATCCATTTCTTCAGGAGTGAAATCGGGTCTAGACTTCTAGGACACAAAATTCAGGGTCTCACAAATCATACGAATGTTACTGAGACCAAATAGTAATAGATATTCCACGATGTTAAACCAAACGACATTGTCCTTTCCTTTTTCTTCTGTTGTTTGTTTATTTAATATAATCCTTAATATACCTCCACTATCGAATTTTATTCTAGCCTTATAGGTTCGTTGTATGTATTGCCAAGTAACTAGACAGTGTATATTGTGGGCCTACAGCCAGTGTCACGTAAAAATAAATAAATAAATAAATTTGGACTCCAGGGCATGACATTAATTATGATGAAAAATTGTTTGTTATTGAGTTAAAGGATAAAGTGATTGTGGTGAGATGTCATAATTACATTGGAGATTGAGGGTAGGATAATGTTGATATTGAATTGAAAGGGTTAAGTTAATACATTTGTATATGATTATCAGAACTACAGTGTTAAACACGCAACTAATTTCAGAATTGGTACTGCATGTTAAGATTGTGATTGGAATTTTAAGGATAAACTTGGTCATGTTTAATGGGAGAGATGAAAGAAATTTACGAGTACACTATATTATAGCTTATAAGTGATATAAATGTGGAGTTTAACTCGATAATGAGAATAGTATTCGATAGTCAGATCATTGAAAGGAACTCAATGTGATCTGTTCTAGATCATTGGTGAGGATAAGTCCGGAAGAGACTCTTACGAGTCTAATTATGGAATAACTACTATCTTTTGTGTTATTATGCACTAAAGCTTATGTTGTGATCATATGACGTGATGCGAAATTTTGCAATGATAAGATATGTTATCTTTGTAGAAAAGAAAGAATGTGATTGGTTATTGCATTCTAAGATATGCTTTGAGATAAGGTAAAGCATTGCCTATTACGGAGTAATCTTAATATAAACGAGATTCAAGGACGAAATTTTCTGTAAAGAGGGTAGGATGTGAGATCCCAGAAAATTCCAAGGAACGTAGGCTTAAAACCCAATTAAGAATCAACGAGATTGGTGGGTTTTAGCCCATATTTACGGATCGATGTTGAACTCGTAATTGGTTTGGATGATTTACATGGTAAATTCCATTTTTGGAGAATTTACGTAAGAATTGATCATTCTTATAATTGATGATCGAGACATAAAATGGTTATTGTAATCATGCTTACTGATATTTAGGACCATGGATATATTCATTGATGGTTTAGAAAGGTTGATGAATTTTCAGGAATTGTTGGAATCATAATTTGATTTATTATGATTTTTCTATATTATATGATGAGGTATTTAAATTTTAAAAAAATTATAAGGATATGAAAATTATTATTTGATGATATAATGGATAGTACTATTCATAAGAATTTTTGTTGAAATTTTCTAGGTATTTTTCGAAATATTATTGGATTTATTATGAATTTTTAAAGTTTTATTAACATTTTATAAATAATTTTTTTTATTATTATTAATTAATATTTATATATTATAATATTATATTGATTAAATTCAAAACGACAGACATGTGTGTCGTTTTGACCAAGATGGTCAAAAAACGATTATATGGCCCATCGTTTCGGTCTTTCTTGTTGAGCCTCGCTTGTTTAAGCATTAAATGACATCATTTTGGAAGGATTCCAAAATGACGTCGTATCGGCGGGAGACTGACTGTTGCCTAGGGTAGCCCCGGTCTCTGCCAGTCACCAGTAACACAGTGGGATTTGCAAGCCGTTACGTGTCCCGACCCTACAATGCATGTTGAGTCCTGTTTTTGAGTAATTCTATGGCGATTTCGGCCCTCTCACAGTTGGATTATGGTGAGTTTCATACCTGGAATCCGGATACTCTTTCTCTATAGATTTACTGTTTTAGTTAGTTAAAATCGATGATTTTTAGTGGGTTATGGTAAGAATTGATAGATCTTCATGTTAGTGTAACTTGGGTGAAGAGATATTGCATGAATTGAGGAAAAAGAGAATTGGAATTTAGGGTTTTCTGTAGATGAAGTCATTAGAGGGAGGAAGAAGATGATCTCGGATGACATGTTCTCCAAGTTCTCTCCAAATGACAGGTCGTCTGGTCGGACGACCAGACAACATATAGCGTACAAGGGCAAACGACAAGTCGTTCGCTAGAAGGGTGAGGCAAGCTCAGTCCGAGCCAGAGGTTCAGACGAGATGTGGCACGTGCAAGAGGAGACTCGTGGAGCTATATCATTGCCTAGTGGTGGCACGTGGAGCTATATCATTGGCCAAACATAAATAAAATTCCAAGTAAAATGGGAAGATAAACAAAAATAATAGAAAAACCAGAAAAATAAGAAAAAATTGAAAAAAATAATGAAAAATACTAGATTGAATTTGGAGTCTAATGATATTGAATTTATAGGATTTGGATTTGATTTTTTGGTCAATTAAAGGATACAAGATTTGGATTAATTGGAAAAAATAAGGAAAATTTCTAGTTTGATCATGGGTTTGGTCTAGGACTTTAATTCGTCGGTTAGAGGGTTCAGAAGTGTTATTTTATGTATTTATAACCCTCTAATATTGTTGATTTATGAATTGGACATCATTATGTGTAGGTGGATACCTATTGATGCAGGACCTCGAGGAATTACTCCAGGAAACAAGTGCGGGCACTTCAAATATCGAAAAAGTCGTGAGTGGACAGACCCTTTTTACTTAATTGCATAAATTGCTGGCGTATGAATGTGCTAATAAATAAAAATACAACAAATAATTGCATGAAATCTTGTGAGTGTTTAAATGCATGCGAATAATTAAATGAAATGATGTGTTACATGTTTGAAGGACAAATGCATTATTAAAGAGTGAATTACATATCAAGTTGCATCAAGAATCATGAGGTGAATCATGTATTATAACAGCATGGGGTGACCTGTATGACTCTTGAGAGATCTCCAAGTATGATAGTGAGATATGGATTTGCCGAGGGAGTCATAAAGAGGGACAGGGTTTATATAATTGTGCTAATTGAATGTATGATAGGAATTCCTGATGTGGGGACTATATAGGTGGAGCTACCATCACCTATCACCCTGTCATCGTCAGTGGTTTGGGCCAAGTGTTATGCATGTCCAATAGGGACATACTACTACATCATACCAGATAACAAGAGAAAAGAGGTGAGTTACATAAAGTGCCTCTGATGAATCTCAATTCTATTCCTGAGAGTTATTGCCAGTCTAGTCATGGTTATGAATACCTAAAGATTTTCAATAGTGCTGCATATATTGACTATGACTATGTTTATTGACTCGTCAATGCATAGAATGTGTGTCAGCATGTCAGTCGATGTGTTGCATGAATGTGTGTAAGATATTATGATTATTTTCCCATCCGCTCACCTGGCAGGTTTCTTGTCACGTCCCGGACCCCAACATTTTCATGCGACAACCATTATAGACCCACTATATACATTACCATAACACACGATAATGCATATAATAAACCTACAAGACTAGTGGTATAGGAATAAAACAGAGATAGTAAGATAAGAAATAAGAGAATTACTAGCAGCGGAATTTAATGAAGTAGCACGATGATGTCCAGGATTACATCGTATCATGGGAAATTTAGCAAATGCTACCCAGGAATCAATTTATTACACTGGGTCTAACACACTCCAACATTCTAGGGCAAAATGTTATGAATACGATGTTCGTGACATTACCTTGATTCGCATACGCCGATAACCGTTTGATTTGTCATTTCATTCTCGTGATGCCTAGGAGTGAATTCCTAATTATCAAACCTGCATTTCATGCCAATATTCTGGCAGAATCTTGCTAGGTGAGCAGACAGGAAAAAATGTGCAAAGTAATTCGCATACAATCATAACTTAAGTCAAGGAAACATACTGGCATTTAATGAATTAATCAATTTATACTTTAACACACGTATTCGTAGTCATATAACATGTATCAAACACATGACTCTTCAATGCATGCATAACCATGATTTGGGCTTGACAATATCTTTCAGCCTATCCGGGCTAATGACGGGACTAGAGTTCGTCAGTGGCACTCTATTCTCATTATCATTCATTTTATCTTATCAAATCATGCAGTAGATAAATCCATGTCCAATTTAATGCCTAGCCCGATCTACTGACGATGCCGGGACGTTAGGTGATGGTAGCTTTACTTAAAGATTCTCACACTACAGGATCCTGATTCAAAATTTAATTAACAATAAAATAAATAAAATCTCATTCCATCCTTATTACCTCGTGTTTAACAATCACGCCACCCTACCAGACCCGAAAAGCTCTCAAGGGTTGCATAGGTTATCCTATACAGACTCTGTGCATTCCACATGCCGATGTCGATTCTCGAATGCTCCCAATGCATTTGATGCATCTCAAAATCATAGTATGGCACAACAATGCATTGCATAATGTATCATGCTACTTGTTGCATGCTAACTAATTATCATGCTCGATATATCGTTTATTATGTATATGCATGCAAGATTTCATTTATTTCCTTCATATTAATCATAATTTTATAAATCATGCCAACAAATAAGCAATTAGATCAAAAAGTTTGTCTACTTACGGGTTATCGAAGCCTGATTAGCGGTCGATAGCATTCCAAACTAATTCCTCAAAGTCCTACCATTGTAGGAATCCACCTACGCACAACGATTTCACATCCTTAATAAACCATTCACATATCATAATAACAAATAAAATAATGTGTCTAACTCCTTAACTCGATGTGAGTAACCATTCACATATGATTCGAGACCTAACCAGGTGATTTTTCTTTTTTCCTTCATTTTCTAAATCTTGTTCAATTTAGTTGGCTTATCACATCAAGTCCGAATTATCTAAATTTTAAACCATTATTTTCTATAATTTTTCCAGAATTCTTCTCATTTTTCTACTATTTTTCCCGAATCTTATATATTTTCTAGCTATTTTTCCATTTTTCTAGAATTTATTTAATTTGGATCAATAAAAATGCACCACGTGGCAGCGTCTGGTGCTACCCAGACGCACCCAAACCTTTTTCCAGACCTACACATGGTGGAACCAGAAGCTGACAGCCCACAATCCAAAGCTTCCAAGACGTGACACGCAACTCCACAAGAGCATGCCACGTCGCTCATAATTCCAAGCCTATCTTTCCACCCGAACAATTTGTCACACGGGCTGGAGGCGAGTGACCCATTGTCTGGATGGGTCATCTTCAACCTCCAGATCGTCGTCACTGTTCACCCTGCACAGTTGTAAACCCTAGATCCCGATTTCTCTAATCCCTAAACAATTCTTAACAAGATGTATACTAACACAGTCCTCAAATCACCACAAACCTAATCATATATTAAACATTGAACATCGTGGCCAACTATGACTAAAATGAGCCAAGATATACCCAGATTCCAGGCGGAAAACTTACCTAATAGATGACTCGATTCAGCATATAAATGGACAATTTCGGTGATGGTAGACTCATGAGAGGAATTTCGAGGCTTAGAACGAACTGATTTGAGCCATCAACAAAACATGATTTTATCCGGTTATACACACCGTCAACGGGCGATGACCAGGAAGGGGGAAGCAACATCCGATAACTATGCAAAACGATATTGTTGAAGAATAGCTCGATACAGCGTTGTATTTACTAAAAAGATCTCGACTCAAGAATAGGCTAAACGACACCCTAAGGTACATTTTTCTTTAGTGGTCAAAACGACATTGACCATTGTCGTTTTGACTCTGAATTTAAATATTATTAAAATAATATAATATTATGTAATAATATAATTATTTTTGTTAGTTTTTGAAAATCATCAAAAAATCTATAATAATTTGTATAAAGCTCTAAAAATACACCAAAAATTATTATAAGTTCCTCATAATTAGTACTATCAATTAAATTAATATATTTATCATTATTAAAAATTTAATAAAATTCAAATATGATTATTTTTTTCTTTAGAGAAATTTTAATAATTTCAAATATACTTTCAAAAATTTATATACCTTTAAGTATCATCAATATATGGTCTTAGAATCCCAAAATCATTAATAGAACTCCCTTTATGATTTTCTAATCATAATTAAAAAATTACGATAAATTCTGAAATTTATAAATTTTTCCAAAAAAATAAGCCCACTTCACTTCCTAAGTCCGAAATCAACCTCGATTCGTGGGCTAAGACCCCACTAATCTCGTTAGTCCTCGAATGGGCTTCCTAGCCCAAGAAGCTCAAAAATTTCTGGTCCTCACATTTCTGTCAGATCTCTAGATTTGTGCTTGCCTAGGCATGGGAGGATTGATACAACCACAGTTCTTTTTCTTCCTAGATAGACAATCAAATCATCAAGGATAGCATAACTTCAGGATAGGATCCCTATTATGGACTCCGGTATTATATGTACATGACATTGTATTCCCCTAGGCTATTTTGTTATGTCATAATCAACTTATGCAAATTGAGAATACAATAAGTCAAAGGAAAATCCATGTTTTCATTGAAGTAGTTTGGGCCTTTAATGTCAAATCGTAATCTCGTATTTCCCGGACAACCCTATTGCCTATAAATAAACTCATTGTTGTATTTCTAATTATTCTTATTATTTCATCTCCTCTATTTAGTGTTCTTTCTAGCCTTATAAGTTTACTGTGTGCATTACTAGATGTGATAGCAGTGTATATAATGGGCAAACGATGATTGTCACGTAAAATTTTTTAGGTTCGAGGGCGTGGCACTATTGGCTTGTACGAATCCTATATGGCTTGGGAGAGGGCCTTTACGTCACGATGGAATACGAGGCGTAACAACATTCACTTCAGATAATAGAATAAAGTCAATTATATGAGATAATCGTTTATAACTACGAATATAATATAGTCATATGCACTTCAAGGGATATACTATAATAAGATAATTTTCTTTTTTTCATCCTCACATATTGTCGTAACTATGATTATAAAATAATGTTGCATTCTCTTTGGGGAATAGATCATAACCAATAAGAGAATATTCTTGATATTTTATCAATAATATTTTTTTAAGCCACTAGAATGCTTGATAACACTCCTAATTATCAAAACTCTTTTTTTTTTCAACCAATATTATGCTTAATATTAATTTTGAATATTTTTATGAAACTATTTTCACAATACTACTATTATGATAGCATATGTAACATACAAATATGGAGATTATTATTTTTATGACATATCAACATTAATGATATTTTTTTCATATAATTTCAATTGAGAACTGATTTATAAAATCTTAAATTATATTCATTTTTAAATTTAAAATCAACAAACAGTGTATTTTTAGAATTATCATAATATTTTTTTCAATAAATCTACATGATCTTTAATTATAAAATATTAAAAATTTAAGCATCCAAATAAATCTTAACATCATATTTGACCCATGATAAATAACTATGTTCACTGATATAAAAAATTGCAAATTACATTTTATACTATCTATCATTATGATATATATATATATATATATATATATATATATATATATATATATAATTTTAATATTTAACATGATAATCAATATATATAATCTCAAATTTATTTAAAACTAAAAATATGAAATTAGCATGTATATACAAACTCAAATTACTAATGTATAAACTAAACATATGATATTATATCTTTTAAATAATTAGACTAGAAATATATATATATCTTAATAACAATCAATTTTTTAGAGAAAAACTCTTACTCAATTTGATCTTGCTACAATATATTCTTACTAATGATCTTTGTAAAACCAAAATCATCACCCAACTTGAATTTCTTGAGAGCTTCTTGTGCTGATAACTTGTTATAAAATATATAAGCTCAATAGAAATAAGAAGACTTTTGAGGAAGAAGAATAAGAGAGAAAGATGAAGAAAATTATGTATATTCTACATTATAAATTGTGTGTCAATACATAGAATGTTATCTCCTATTTATTGATAATAATATAGATTATATTAAGGGACACAAAATATAATAAATTCTATAATTACAAAATATTCATTACACCATATGAAAAATCACATAATAATACAATGAATTGACACTTTAATAGCTCAACTTTTATTCACGAAGGATTATTTGTTAGTGATGTTGGAGTTCCACAAAATTGAATAGTAATCCCGCTTTTAGGATAATTATAAGGAAAAATCAAATAAGTTGATAAAATAAAAATAAATATTTTCGAAAAAGAAAAGAAAGCTTTGGGTGATTTCTAACTAGGGTGAGGATTGGAATTTTGGGATCAAATTTTTATAATTTCATTTCTTTTGTAATTTACAACACCTTGGTAGAAGCATGAACAACAAGTTTTCTTCCTCTAATAACCCTTCAAATATGTAAGTAACCACTTATGGAAATTAATTGTTCCCCTCTAATGAGTTCCTTAACGGGCCAAATAAAAAAAATGGAAAATTTCATGTTTTATGATTTAAAAATTCATCTAATTGGAGACCAATTAAGAAAATACCAAGTTTAGGGTTCATATATTATCGCTTTTTCACGGACTAGCCCGTAGCCTCACTGGGATTTAAACTGGGTAGGTAGGTTTTGGGGCCTGCATGGGCCCAAACAAAATGTAGAACTATAGCCCATCGAAAGTAATATAATTATATTTTTATTGAATCTTTCTCGTAACGATTGCCATATAATAGAGATTTTATTGATTTTTCTGAAAGAGTACTTCTGCCCATAATTGTGGGCTTTTGGCCCATAAAAGTGTCAAATCCTTCAGTTGTGTTCGGGGGTTAACGTAAACCTACCTATTTATATAAAGCACCATCGACTTCTCTGTCTAGGGTTTTTATTTCATCTGGTCTTCTCACTTCCTTGCCCTCCGCGCCGCGTTCTACTCCTATACTCTTGTCGCCGCCTACACCCGCTTCAAAATGAAGACCATCCTCTCTTCCGAAACCATGGATATCCCTGATGGTGTCAACATCACCATCAACGCCAAGATCATCGAGGTGGAGGGGCCCCGCGGCAAGCTCATTCGCAACTTCAAGCACCTCAACCTCGACTTCCAGCTCATCAAGGACGAGGAGACTGGCAAGCGAAAGCTCAAAATCGACGCCTGGTTCGGCTCCCGCAAGACAAGCGCTGCTATCCGTACAGCTCTCAGCCACGTCGAGAATCTCATCACCGGAGTCACCAAAGGCTATCGTTACAAGATGCGTTTTGTATACGCTCACTTTCCCATCAATGCCTCCATCACAAACAGCAACACCTCCATTGAGATCCGCAACTTTTTGGGCGAGAAGAAAGTATCCCTTCTGTTCTATTACCCCGTGCTTTGTTTGTATTTTTTTCTTGCATTTAGTTACGATTACTTTATAGTATGACAGGAGTGCTGATATTTTGATGTGCTTGGTCGTTTAAATCAGGTGAGGAAGGTAGAAATGCTTGATGGCGTGACTATTGTCCGCTCCGAGAAGGTGAAGGATGAACTGGTCTTGGACGGCAATGATATTGAACTGGTTTCGAGGTCCGCAGCTCTCATCAATCAGGTTGGTCATTTCTCATTTGATAATTGTTTCTGTGGTTTTATTTGTGCGTTTTTTCAAATCATAACTCTGTGTGTGCTGGATAACGGGCATTATCATTGTTTTGTGTGGTGTGGAAATGCATTGATGTGACTGTAATATTTAATGATGCGTTTGTACAATTGCGATAATTCTTTTTTTAACTAAATCTCTGTTGTGTACAGAAATGCCATGTGAAGAACAAGGATATCCGGAAGTTTCTTGATGGTATCTATGTAAGTGAGAAGGGTCAAATTGCCGAAGAGGAGTGATGGGATTAGCCTCCATTTCTATGTCGTATCAGCATTTGTTGAATTTCTGGACTTTTTCGTTTTCTTGTGGTCATACTCGTTTTTTGAGATGTTGGTTCTATAAAATTTTGGATTTTCGTTTCTTATGCCTAATGTGTGCTCTGGGATATGCCTATTTTCATTAAGAATGCAGTTAAATCTATGAGTCTAGCTATAATTTCAATGTAACCATGCTTGTTGAAGTTTATTTGAAGCCATCTGCCTCACCGTTCACAAGTCTGAAGTCTGGTCCTCTGCTAAATGTTTTTTTTAGTCCGCTCTGGTCTACTACTCTCCCTATGTGAATGTGTGATGAAGTTTGTTGTTTTGTTCGGATTGGGCTCCCGTCGATGGAAAATATGCTTATAATTGTTAACGTGGAGCGTTCTCTTAAAACATGTTCCATTATGCAGAGTGTTGGCAATACTGTAAAATTAATCACATTATAGATAAAGAAGATCAAGAAACTGATGAGCATATGATAAGTATTACTGTCCAAACAATGCGAAGTACACCTTTGTATTGGTGTCTCTGAACAATTGTATGATTTGTAAAATAGTTTGGTTTCCTTTACTCTGCCTAACAGACTATTTTTTGTTGTAATTTGTTTTTGTAATGTTGATCCCATGCTGGAGAATGACAACGTAACTCCTGTTCATATTTATATTCTTAGTTCAGAAGCAGCTTATATATATTTACGAAGACATAACAATCTCATATGATTATCTTTTTACAGCTTTTTGTTAAAAGCTTTCTTTATGATATAGAAGGAATATTTATTTTTGTTAGTAATAATTAATTTTTTTTCTTGTGAGTTTAATTAATCTGAAAATTTAAAATTTTAAGTAATTTTTCTTTAAATGTAATAGTGTTAAAAGGTTATTTGTTAGATAAATTTTGAAAAATAATATTATTCTTTTTAATTTAAAAATACAAAAATTATTTGTTTAATATTATTTTCAAAATAATTTAATCCGTCTTGAAATTTTAAATAATTTTAAATAATTTAAATTTTAAAAAATCAAAAAATACTTTTATCTATCAAGGGTCAAAATCCCTCTTTTATTCTTTTTGAGTTGAGTAGAGCAACTGTCAGTTAGTGGACGTATTTAATTTTTATCATATAGTAAAAATATCATTCATAATAATATAATTTACAATAATTTATTAAAAAGTCAATATCAATCTATTCATGTTATCCTGGATTTAAACAATATTCATAACTTAATTTGATTTTCACTCTCTAATACATTACAGTTACTAAAATACTAGAAAATTTTGTATTTCTTACAAAATTCTGCGAAATACCAAATTATTAATGAAGCAAGAGAATGTATATACAATCGAATCAATGCATATGTATCAGTATAGTTTAGCTATTTCTTATTAAAAAAATAATTTTTACATCTATAGTTGTAGGTTTTTTAACAATAAAATAGAGTTCCGAGGATAATAATTAATATAACGAAAATAATTATATAATTTTATAAATACTTTTGATAAATTTTATATTAATTTTTTACAAAAATATTTTCAATAAATCTCTCTTAAAAGTTATTTTTATTTTTATAGTTTGACCAGATGGATGAAAATTCTGACCTATCAGACATGGAGCCCAACCAGTTGTGGAAATTTTGACTCCTTAGACTTCGATCAGCCGATTAAGTGAACAGCACACGACTTCATGGGACTGATATTGTAGCTACATGGATTGAACAGTCAAAATATGTGAAATACTCATACGAAGCTATTTATCGGGACCTTATTCATATGGGTTAATCATGGTGAAGCGAGAAGCTACTGATGCTAACTGTTAATCATGCACACAATGTGCAAGATCAATGTGAGCTGTTCGTTAACTAGCTAACTAACGTGAAGACACCAACATGCAAGATGGAATATCCTGACATGCAAATCATCGTGTTGAGATCATGCCGACAATTATGGTGCAAAAATTTCACTATAAATTATAATGGGACATAGGTAGAAGAACATCGAGTATTGTTAGAATTTTTACTTTCATTGTATTTGCTTTTATTGTTCAAAATCCTTGATCTAATAGTAAACAAGACTAAGGTATGTATTGTTGTTGGAATCTTTGTTAATGCATTGGCATTACGTTTTCTTTCCAATACTCATTAACTTTCTTGTCTTTATATCATAACTCCCCATTTCCTATTCCATATTTAGAAACCAATTTTTATCTTACTTATTTAATGATTCTGATCAAATTCTATTTAGGTGAACTAGGATTGGTTGGAAGACTCATCTGTGTTTTGAAAAAAAAAGAAAGAAATCCTAGGAATACTGTAAGTTTATAGAATAGGAATATATCTACCTGGGGTTCAAATTTATTATTGTCTCCAATTTATTGTTTGTATTAACATAGGGATATAGTTATTCATAACATGAATCAAGATATTACGGAGAGTGTTATCAGGTTTAAAATCAAGAACATGATCTGAATTTAGAATGGTAAGCTGGAAATCATTCTAAATTTGCTTATATCCTTTTCAGTCTTTTATTGCTTAGATTAATTTCTTACTTATTTTTAATTCTATCAAAATCATCTTATCGAGCAATTTAACTAGGAGTTAGAATTATGATGATTGCTTGAGTTTAAATAGTTTTTTCAGTATCAATACCAATTGCCTTGGTACATATATTACTTGTTAATTATCGTATGCTTGCAAGAGTTAATTTATAAATTACACAATACTGGCAATATCTTCTAGTCTATCTAGGCCAGGAACAGAACTGAATTTTGTTAGTGGAACTCTATTCTTAGTTTCTTTTAACTTATCTATTTTTCTTATGTAACTGGTAATACCATGTCAAGTTAGTTTCCTAACCCAATCCATTGATGATGATAGGGTGTTAAGTGATAGTAACTCCACCTAAACTGTAAGGACCTGGTCCCAAAAATCCATACTAGTCTAACAAGTGGACCAATCAGAATTCCATAATATAATTTAACTTTTCAAACGTGAATTCCAAGACAAAATAAATTTATTTTTAATCAAAACAGGACCATGCCTAGTTAAAAGATAACACCTGGCACAAAACGTTAATCGGAGTAATAAAAACCACAACGGAAGACTTAATTATCATAAACAAAAACCACAACGGAAGACTTAATTATCATAAACAAAAACCAACACAAATAGGTCCACAACTCACAAGCCCAAAATCTGAAACAACCCATAAGCCCACAACTAAAAACATAATATCCAAGTGTAAAACAAACATATTAAGTTTAGAAATAATGTGCCAATAAAACAAACGCGAAGTACAGTGCAGATGCAATAGTCCAGTCTTACAATGTTCGGGAACTCACTCCTCAAGAAGAACTGTTACTACTCATGAACTATCACTGAAAAGTAAAAACAACAACAGGATGAGATCACAAAGATCTCAGTAAAAGTTACAACATCATAAGCTCTATAGGGGAATAAAGCATATACGAAACGAGTTATAATATAATTAACTTAAAAATATTCTATGTCCGATGCAACTAAGTTACACATACAATATAGAACAGTAATGCAATGCATATGGTTTAAAACATAGTATAGAAAACCAGCCCAATAGGTTGATAACTCGAACGTACACAAACTGAACACACGGGCTACTCATGCCCAAAGGAAACCTATCAAGGTGGATATGAAAATACTTCACAAGTAACCCCGATTAAAGGGAAATTAGAAGTCCATTGGTAGTATTAGTTTTTAATTTTGAAAATACATATACGTAACCCTTAGTAATAGTGTTATTCGAGACTGGACAGAGAAACAACACATATAGTCATACATGTCTCAATACTCATAATAGATAATAATAGCAGACCTGTTAACCTTAATTCTAAGGATGAGCAATTATGTAGTAATAGCAGACTCGTAGTGTATGTTTAATATAAATAGATGGGCTAGGTTTGTAGATTGGTAACAAGTCTTAGGCACAAAAACTGGTTTGGAGTGTATTTTAGAGAGAAACAATCTCCCAAAGAATTAGGCATTAGATATATAGAATTTTCGTAAGGTCAATATGAAGATTTTGTTTTTTTTCTTTTATACCGTGTTGGTTTAAACATCCTTCTTATGGGACTGTGATATGACTTTGTGTGATTAATTTCTTTTTCTTTTATTTCTTCTGATTGTGACCTGTAGGTTTTAGTCTGAGCAAAAAGATAAACAAAGATTGATCACTTGTTAGTAATCAAACCCAATAAAGAGTGAGACATCACCAATTGGGCAAATATTAAAGAGTTAAACCACTATAAATCACAAAGATAAAAATATATCTTTATCTTTGAAAAAAAAATAGTAGACTAAATCTAAGTAGAAAAATATTACACTCATGGCTCTAATATCTTGGGAGAGTGTTATCAGGTTTAAAATCAAGAACATGATCTAAATTTAGAATGGTCAGCTGGAAATCATTCTAAATTTACTTATATCCTTTTTAGTCTTTTACTGCTTAGATTAATTTCTTACTTATTTTTAATTCTATCAAAATCATCTTATCGAGCAATTTAACTAGGTGTTAGAATTATGATGATTGCTTGAGGTTAAATAGTTTTTTGCAGTGTCGATACCAAATACCTTGGTACATATATTACTTGTTAATTATCGTATGCTTGCAAGAGTTAATTTATAAATTACACAACCCTGACAGTATCTTCTAGTCTATCTAGGCTAGGAACATAACTGAATTTTGTTAGTGGAACTCTATTCTTAGTTTTTTTTAACTTATCTTTTTTTCTTATGTAACTGGTAATACCATGTCAAGTTAGTTTCCTAACCCAATCCATTGATGATTGTAGGGTGTTAAGTGATGGTAGCTCCAAGGACCTGATCCCAAAAATCCATACTAGTCTAACAGGTGGACCAATCATAATCCCATAAGATAATTTAACTTTTCAAACGTGAATTCCAAGACAAAATACATTTATTTTTAATCAAAACAGGAGCATGCCTAGTTAAAAGATAACACCTGGCACAAAACGTTACTCGGAGTAATAAAAACCACAACGGAAGACTTAATTATCATAAACAAAAACCCAACACAAATAGGTCCACAACTCACAAGCCCAAAATCTGAAACAACCCATAAGCCCACAACTAAAAACGTAATATCCAAATGTAAAACAAACATATTAAGTCTAGAAATAATGTGCCAATAAAACAAACGCGAAGTACAGTGCGGATGCGATAGTCTAGTCTTACAATGTTCGGGAACTCACTCCTCAAGAAGAACTGTTACTACTCATGAACTATCACTGAAAAGTAAAAACAACAACATGATGAGATCACAAAGATCTTAGTAAAAGTTACAACATCATAAGCTCTACAAGGGAATAAAACATATACGAAACGATTTATAAAATAGTTAACTTAAAAATATTTTATGTCCGATGCAACTAAGGTACACATACAATATAGAATAGTAATGCAATGCATATGGTTTAAAACATAGTATATAAAACCAGCCCAATAGGTTTATAACTCGAACGTACACAAACTGAACACATGGGCTACTCATGCCCAAAGAAAACCTATCGAGGTGGATATGAAAATATTTCACAAGTAACCCCGATTAAAGGGAAACCAGATGTCCATTGGTAGTATTAGTTTTTAATATTGAAAATACATATACGTAACCCTTACTAACAGTGTTATTCGGGACTGGACAGAGAAACACAACACATAGTCATGCATGTCTCAATACTCATAATAGATAATAATAGCAGACTTGTTAACCTTAATTCTAAGGATGAGCAATTATGTAATAATAGCAGACTCGTTGTGTATGTTTAATATAAATAGATGGGCTAGGTCCGTAGATTGGTAACAAGTCTTAGACACAAAAACTGGTTTGGAGTGTATTTTAGTGAGACATCACCAATCGGGAAAATATTAAAGGGTTAAACCACTATAAATCACAAAGATAAAAATATATCTTTATCTTTTAAAAAAAAGAATAGTAGACTAAATCTAAGTAGAAAAATATTACACTCATGGCTATAAATTTCTATGAAACTTCCTTCAGTTATTTTGTCACTATTTTTGTTTTTACTTGCAAAAGGAAAGTATCTGACCACTTAATTAGAAGAAGAAAACCAAATTTTTTTATTATAACTAATTTCTCGTGGGATCGATATTCATACTCTTAGGAGTATTACTTTACTTATAAACTCGTATATTTATGGGAATGCTTAACAAACATGAAAACACAAAGCCTACAAAAAATCGAGTATTATTCACACACTCTCTGTTCATAATGAATAGATGAGAAACCATTTTTAAAATTCCACCTTAAGAAAAATAGTGAGAGGAGTGGCTTTTGAACTTAGCCTCGGTTTCCAAAATCTTCTCATGTCCTTCTTGATACCCGTTTGTTTTGAAGTATCATTTGTGAGAGAATAGAGAAGATATTTTATGAGGATTAGTAAAAGATTGGAGATGATGTTTTGTTTAATATAAAGATGTTTTGTTTAAAATCTACCCACTAGCTGATACAGTGACGATTTGTCTTCTTAGGTGTTTCTACATGATTATTTTTTCTTAAACCCTATGCACGTGAGGTTCTTCTTTTTATGAGTATTGACTCTCCGGTATCCAGGGTTTTTGACAATTGACTAAGAACAGGATAAAACATTTTCGGTTGATAAACTCTCCCTCAAATATTTAATATTATTGCATTCTCAAAACTGAAACTCAAAATTTTGGTTTGAGCACTCGAGATTTTTTTAACAAAACCTTTCCAACCGTAGACATGTGATTGTTCTTTTTTTTTTTTTTTGGTATTTTCCACACGATGACAGCTGAGTGTGCTTTTTCATATGTTGTTCGTTGAGTTGAGGTTACTGGGATGTCCAATAATAATCCATAAGCCATAGTAAAATTTCTCCTCACTTAAGAAAGGATAAAACGAAATAAGGTTGAGAGAAAATAGAGAATACTTGTTTATCGGATTCATATGTTCTACCTTTCAATTTGAGTCTTTTTTAATAATGATCGTGTGACTCAGCTTATTCGTCAAATACAATACTACCAAGATACTGTAGTTAATACTATCCATCAATAATATATATTTTATTATGAAATAAGTAAAGAAAGAAAGAAAGAAAGAAAAATTGTGATGTGATATGATAATATATAAATATATATATATTACAATATCACTATTTATATATATATATATATAAATTTTGTAAGAAGGATACATAGTAAATATCATAAAAGTGGCCTTCCACTTGAAAGTGAATACCGATGCTGAGTATAGGTGAGTGTTTCTTTGACTCAGTTTACGCAATGCTTTTTATTTTTAAGAAAATAAATTGAAAAATAATTTTTAAATAATTAAGTTAAATGAAGGGTTTGTATTCCCGTATTTTACTGGTTTAGATTAAGTAAAATGAGTGAAATGGAGAAATACTCCACATAAATTGTGGTACTTTTCTTACATAAAATTCATTAACGATGAAATCAATGCTATCCTCTCTTTTAAAGATCTTCATCAAAGGAGAAAAAAGAAGAAGAAAGAACATCTATATCTTTTACTTTTCCAAAGTTAATTCTAATTTAAAAAAGGGAAAAAAATTCCTTCCTTGAGTTCTCAGCAAAGAACATATGATATACTTTACTTTCCCTCTGTTTGTTCCGCGGATACGGGAACAAAACTGCAATATCTTCTTCTTCCCAAAAGTTAGAGTGGGCCTGTTAATAATTCTATAAATAGGAACAAGCTAGTATTGCCTCTTCAGTTGGTATCTTTGTCCCGTCTTTGCACCCTTTGTTTAGTCGTCAAAAGTTCACAATTATGGCAAATGAAACTGGAAAACCCTTCAATCGTTACTCATTCCCTAAAGGTTTCATCTTTGGAACTTCCTCATCGGCTTACCAGGTAGGTGGTAAGGTAATGAGGAATGGCTTCTTGATCGATGTGGGTTGTTTAATTATATATACTAATATTATTTCAGTACGAAGGCGAAGCAAACAAAGGCAACAGAGGGCCTAGCGTATGGGACAACTTTGTTCATCAGAATCCTGGTATATCTAGCACCTTTACTGAGCTAGTAAAGCTTGCTTTTGGATTGAAATGGCAGAACTGGGTTGCTAATTAAAAAACAATCCAACTTTTTTCGCAAAACCTTACGTACAGAGAGAATTGTGGACCATAGCAATGGGGATGTGGCAATTGATTTCTATCATCGATACAAGGTCTATAATTAATTTGTTTATTTAATTTGACAAATATCATATAGCCAGCTTATGATTTTATTTTTAATGTGTATGTATTATATATTATATATTATTACAGGGAGATGTGAAATTAATGAAGGAATTGGGAATGGATGCTTTTAGATTCTCTATTTCATGGTCAAGGATTATACCCAGTAAGTATTATTTAATTTGCATGTGTTTTATATTATTATAATCAAACTGTACACCACTTTTGATTAGATGCTCAAGGTAATTCTGACATTTTTTTTGTTTCTAAAAAAAAAATCAGGTGGAGAAGTACGTACAGGAATAAACCATGAGGGGATCCAATTTTACAACGACTTGATCAATGAACTCGTACAAAATGGTATAACGTCTTCATTATATTCTCCTATTCAATTCCGATGTGTAGTACAAATAATTAAACCCATATAGTTATGTAGGAATAAGTGATAATATATGTGGTTGCTGGTTGCTGGTTGCTGGTTGGTGCATGTAATAATATGCAGATATCAAACCAATGGTGACCATCTTTCATTGGGATACTCCGCAAGCTCTGGAAGACAAATATGGAGGCTTTTTGAGCCGTAGAATTGTGTAAGTTGTATTAATTAGCTGAAATTTTGAGAGTAATTAGTCAGTAATTATATTTTGATTCCACTCTCGGGTCTGCATGGGAATTAATTAAGGGAGGACTTTCGTGACTTCGCGGAGCTATGCTTCAAAACATATGGGGATCGAGTGAAGCACTGGATTACAGTGAACGAACCATGGGGTTACGGTGCAGATGGCTATGATTCGGGGCTTTTAGCACCCGGCAGACGTACATCCCATGAGCCTTACATTGTTGTACACAATTTATTGCTTGCTCATGCAACTGCAGTCAAAGTGTATAGGGAAAAGTTCCAGGTCCAGGCAATTCTTAATTTTACCTTTACCTTTATCCTAATTAATTAAGTAATATTTAATACTTTATATTAAGTGGATATTTATTTTTGTATATATTTATCTATTTATCTATATCCATCATTCACTGCCTAGCCAGGCCCGTCAAGGAGGAATCATTGGCTTTTCGAATTGCTGTTATTGGTTCGAGCCATACGACCCGGATTCAGAAGACGACCGAGCGGCGGCTATACGAAGCCTTGATTTTATGCTTGGATGGTAAGCCTGTTTGCATAGTTACTTTTTCTTCTTTTTTTTAATTTGTGTGCAGAATTAAGACTGCCACTGTAGTCTGTAGTTCTTAGGTCACTTTCCTACGTACGTACGCATGCAGGATGGTGGAGCCTGTACTCTGGGGTCACTATCCAAAGTCCATGCAGGTGTATGTCGGGAAACGACTGCCCAGGTTCACTCCCGAAGAAGTTGAGCTTGTCAAAGGATCCGTGGACTTCCTTGGAATCAATCATTACACATCCTGTTATGCTAAACGGAGCAATGATTTGGAGCCAAAGCCTATATGTTATTCTTCCGATGTCCACGCCATATGGACTTGTAATGTTTCATCTTTAATTTTATGATCGAATGCTCTTTCTTCGTCTTCTTAATTAATTTCTTTTCTCTTCCTGCTTCCCTGCAGCGGAAAGAAATGGAGTCCCTATAGGTCCACAGGTGGGTGTTATTTTAATTAATTGAACACCTTAATTATTTTGTGTGCAAAAACAATACCTATTGTTGGTTTTGGACTGACGGACGTATGTTCACCTATGATCCCTCTAGCTTGACAAAATGCATGGATTCTGCAGGCTGCTTCGTCATGGCTCTACATCTATCCTCCAGGCATCAAGCGGCTTTTGAATTATATCAAAGATACATACGACAACCCAACAATTTACGTAACTGAGAATGGTGGGCAGGGGAAGATATACATATATATATATATATATATATGACTACGTACTCCATCACTAACTAATTAATCAACAGTAGCTAGTACATTGCACAGTGATGGATGGGTTGATTGATCCTGATGATGGGTGCTTCTTCTTTAATTTGTTATTTTGATTCAGGGGTGGATGAGTTCAATGACCCTTCTTTACCATTGGAGAAAGCCCTCCACGATCCAGTAAGGGAAAAATTTTATAAGGATTATCTCAGAAATGTTTTGGAGTCTATCAAGTGAGTATGGCGCTGACTCTGACTCTCCTAATAATATATATATATATATATATACTTGAACTTGAACTGTTGTTTAGTTTCTAATTTGAGGATTGTTCTGTTCTTCTGACAAGACATTATTAATTGGATTTTCAGAGACCACCGCGTGGATGTTAGAGGCTTCTTTGCTTGGTCGCTACTGGATAACTTTGAATGGGAATGTGGTTACACCGTAAGATTTGGCCTCATTTATGTTAGTTACAAACAGAAAGATCACTTGAGAAGATACCCCAAGACATCTAGTATATGGTTCAAGACATTTCTGCACCCTCTTCTTAATTCCTCAGCAGTAGTTAACCAAGAGCTATTGGGTGATGCAGGGTACGTATATATGTATATTATATATAGATTTGCCAATCATTCTCCATTAACGGCTATCGGATTATCATAATAATAAACATATGCTATATATGTGTTTTTTCTTTGGTTTCATCCCCAGAAATGAAATAGCAGCAGAGGCTCCACAAGATGATTATATGCAACGCTTAAAAAGGGCAAGAGTTGCTACTGCAATACATAATGGTAAGCACAAAAGACTTGATCAATTCTCAGTTCTCAATTCTCAATTCTCAGTTCTCAATTCTCAATTCTCAATTCTCAATTCTCAATTCTCAAATCTCAAATCTCAATTCTCAATTCTCAAATCTCAAATCTCAATTCTCAAATCTCAATTCTCAATTCTCAATTCTCAATTCTCAATTCTCAATCTCATACATACACTGCATGCTCTCTTAATTACAGTATATCTTATATGAGCCTTTCTAATCCGTGCATAGGAAACTCGGGTTTAGCCGACTAACATGGCCGGAGGATCGACGGAGGAGCACTGCCATCCCCTATATCTATAATCTATCTATCTATCTATCTTGGTCAGCTACTATATTATATTATATTATATATATATATATATATATATATAAGTGTGTTTTAGAATAAAATGTTTGTGCCCTCCCTATCTGCCGCCGTTTGGGGCATGGCTTATGGCAAAGGAGGTCTGCATGCAGATGCAGATCCTCTTGGTCTGTAAGTCTTAAAAGGAATCCTACGTACGGATCCTGTTCTTCCTGCATCTTTAAATAATAATATATACTAAATAAATAAATAAATAAATAATGGATTGTGCTTTACAATGTATAATATGTACAGTTCGTTAGTGTCTGTCTATTTTTGTGCAAAAAAAAATTAGCTATTCGATTTCCTCTAATTTTTTAAAAATCAAAAATAAAAATATAATTTAACTTAATATTAAAATATAATATTTCACAAGATAATCTTTGAAATCCAACCCTAATAAAAGAAAGCAGAAGACTAAACAGGGATTATTCCTACTTTTCCTCCTCAAGACTCTCTCCTTCCTTGACCATTCTACTAAACTATGTCACTCTTAATTAAACGGTTCCTCACTCTCTCTAACCCCTCTCATCCTCCTCCCTCGTCTCCCCCGCCCTTGAACAACCACCGCTGCACAATGTCAGAGGACGCCTCCGCGGAATCCACCATTCCCTCTCCCACCCCTCCTCACACGAATCACGCCGTCTCCCAATCCGCCTCCTCAGATTCCCTTTCTAATGTCCACTCAGCTTTCCAATCCCTCTCCTCCATCCTCACCGGATCCTCTCTTCCTTCTGACCTCCTTTCCTCCCAAGATCCTGCCTTCTCCCTCCTCCACCACCCAGATATCTCCTCCCAGATTTCCTCGCTCCTCCGTCACCCCGACTCCGGCGCCGGCGACAACAACCTCTGCCGCTGGCTTTACGACACCTTCCAGTCCTCGCACTCCCACCTCCAGCTCGTCGTCCTCCGCTTCCTTCCCATCATCGCCGGCCTCTACCTCTCTCGCGTTGCTCTACGTAAACCTTTGGCAGGCTTCGAGGCTGTGTTGCTGGCGCTTTACGCGCATGAAACCACGTCGCGTTCGGGTCAGTCTGTTACGGTTAGCGTGCCTGATCTATCGCATCCCAGCGTATACCATGAAGCCAAAGATCATCATCCCACGAAGAACAATGCCACGGATTTGAACCTGGCGGTGATATCCCCAAGTTTGGAGCCGCATGGGACGATGAGGTCCACCAGGAGGGCAAGGATTGTTGGGGTTGCTCTAGAGCTGTATTACAGTAAGATATCGGTAATGCCTGTGGGGTCTAAGCTGGAGTTCTGTGAGTTTTGCGTGACATGGTGTGGTGAAGATGGGGATATGTATAAAGAGGATGGTGGTGATGGGCAAGGCAAGGATAAAAGTAGTATGGACAAATTAAAAGACAGCAATGGGAGGATTCCTCTGCCATGGGAACTCCTACAACCTGTGTTGAGGATTCTGGGGCATTGTCTTTTCGGTCCCAAAAAGGACAAGGAATTGTTTGATGCAGCTTGCACGGCCTGCAGAAGTTTGTATGCTAGGTCTATGCATGATATGGATCCCAAGGCAATCTTGGCGACTGGTAGTTTGCTTAGGCTTAGCAAGATGGCCTTGGATCCAAAGAATAATATTGATTACACAGAGATAACCATGACCAATGTCATCTCAATTTGATTCAGGCCAACCACTGCCCTCACTCTCTACCTATATCTCATGATTTTAAACTTTATCTGTAGATTTTTCATTTCCTGACGGTGTATAAGTTTCAGGTTTTGGTAAACCTTTTCCTACCAAAGGTAAGGCAGAGCGCATGGTGTTGGCTGTTGATTGAAATCCCTTCAGATGCGATGAGGTCAAAATAAGAAATGGCAAATGATGCTGTCAATTAACTCCAATGTTATATGAAATAAATTTGGCGAATCCAAGCCTAGCTTTTTATTTGATGCTATTACACACAGAGTATCAAGGTCACAACATGCATCTTATCAATGGAGAATTTGAAAGGAATATGAAATCCAGCAGGAAAAAGGGGAAAAAAAAACAAAAAAGGCAAATTCGTCAGAGGGATACTGTCAAAGCAAGTGCAAATGTTAGACCAACGAAGAATGTATGAGATGGCGGGTGCACAATCGACGAAGCAGCTCCTTTATCTTTTCCTCCAGATGATGGACTCGCAGCAAAACTACCAGGGGCAATAGACCCTTGGCTAGATGTTGGGACGGCAACAGGATATCCCACAGCTGCAAAGAGAACAAACAGAGAAAAATGGCTATTGCTATATAATGGTATCCATAGTTGAGAATGAATTGATAAAGCATAAGATTGAAACCCCTCACAGGGGTAGCATGAATATCATAGTTATATGCCTAGCAATGCTCAAGTTTACATGTCAGGATTCTTATTTGTTGCCTGCTTTCCACAGTTAACCTCTGCTTCACCTGGAATTTCTTTTTTGAATAATAAAAAGAACTGAAATCTTTTGTAATTTTTGGTGATAAATATTTCCAAACATGTTGAAGCAGGGCAGAAGGAAGTGAGATCTCTGTTTCAGTGTTTTTTTTATCAACAAACATAAATATAAGCACGAGCACGTGAATATCTTTACTGCGGCAATGTGATTGCCATTGCCGGGTCCCTTGTATAAATACATTAGTTGCAGGCACGGTTTGCCAGTATCCTGCATTAACTCTCAGCGTTGGGATTGGGGTACTGGATATAGGTTAGGCCTCTATCAAGCTCGTTGGTGATATTAAATAAGCTCACCAAACCCACCTTGGCTAAAATCTCCTTAGTCAATTTCTAGTTTTTGACATGGAGAACAAACTTTAGGGAAAAAGCTGTTCAGAATTTCATGATTCCCTTGTTTTTGGGTTTAATTTAACATTCTAGTGCCACCCATCCCTCTGTACACATAAAGCCTGCAGATTCACCTTAAATTTACACCTCTTCTCCTTTTGAAATATATGTATGGGGGTGGGGGTATAAACCTTACCTAATTAGGGTATTCGTCTCGGTTGATATGTTTACCATAAAATTAAAACTAAAGAGAATAATACTGTTATCCATATTGCTGACTTAGATATGTTTTAATTTAGAACAAACTAAAAGTTTCTTTATGCAAAACTCACATGTAAATGTAAATGCACAAAACTCTTCATTGTATGAAATTTGATGATGATATTGTTTTTTTTTCTCATCGGTATGTATCTGTATCTACATAACAAAGCTCACTGACTCCCTTTGCTTTCAGTCTTCTGCTCAATTTCGTCTCTCCCTCCCGTTACTCATCTCTTAAATGGTTAGATCACGGTTTTTCTGCGCAGGATACATATATACAATATACATATGCATGCAAGGAGCAAAGGAGCAAGAAGTGAAGTACCTGAACACAAGCTGACCGGCGGAGTACTAACACGGCAAATTGAAGGAAGCTTAAGACCTCTGGCAATATCAAAACTGATTCCGTACTGCTCCGTAATATTACTACCAAGAAGTTGACACAAACAGATTGGATTGCTATCCAGCAACCCTGCAAGCTCAGGGCAGCAGTTCTTGTCCGGAGCCGTCAAGTTACTACCTGGTTCTACGTATGACAAGCAATCAGACATGTTAACCAACGGTGCGAAGCAGTCGTTTGAGGGCTCAGGAGCAGCCGCCGGCCCAAAAGACGGAAACGCCTCCGGTGCTGATGACATCACCGGGCCTCCGGAAAATGCCAGAGGGGAGGTAGCTGGAGCCTGTGCTGTCGCAGTTGAAATAATAACAAAAGCGGTGGCAATAATAATAGCTGCACTCAAACTTCCTGCCGATGCCATTATTATTATTTCTTTTTTTTGCAGTAGATGGATGGTTTTCCGTCCGATTGTCTCTTTTCTTTCTTTTCCTTGCAGTCTCTCCGCTTTTTCCGAAGCTTAGACACTATATAGGCACACGCAAACACCGGGCACAAGGGTTTTGCTTAGTTGGGATGTTGTCTAGTTTGTGAAGGAAAAAGAGATACACACATATAATGGAAACATAGGGATGTGAAAGGTAGAAATGGGCACCCAAAATTAATAAATGTTCAACTACCACCTAAGTTCTAACTATTTGTTGTCTTGCAAACTACAATGTCACCGTCTTAGTTGTGAAAGGAAATTAATGCATCTACTTTACCCTCGTTCGCTGCCTCTATTAATTTGACAAATATAAAAAGATTATTTTTTTTTACTTTAAAATAACTTTTCAAATAAAGATGGGGAGAAGCCAATAGAATATCATTCTTGAAATGCAACTGTACGGCTGGGATGAGGGGGTGATGGTACCAAGTTTTCTTTCTCCCAACCATGTAGTTTGGGTGGCTGGCTGGCTGTCATTGTCGAAGCTGCCAAGTGGTTGCAGGAGCGGTAAACATTTATTTAGTTGAAGGCAAAGAACATGAATACAAGACAAGGTGGTCTTCAATGCTTGTCTTGATGCCAGAAAACGAAAGAGAAAAGAAACACTGTCTATATATATCCCCATTAATCACTGTCCTTCCTGCACATACCAACACATGCAGAGAAAAAAGAAATGAAAAGTTGATTCAAAGTGTGATTCTCCTTTTCATATTTTGGAATGAGAAAAGTTTTCCTTTCCAAGCCCTTTCGCTGCATTAGGTTAGAGAATAAGAAGAATAGTTTTGAAGCATCAGAAAAAGGGTTCATGCAAGTTGGTAAGTGTAGCTACCACCAATGATATTGATATGACGAGTGACGACTTGTACAAGCTTGTGAGGGAGATCTACAAGCTTTATCCTCTTTCCCCCACTTTTTAGGCTACAAAACGATCGACTTTCCAAGCCCTACCCAAGGTTGTTGCTGAACATTACTTATGCAACTAACTGCCTTCTCATGGGTGGTTCTCCTCCACAAGAAGCTCGCCCAAGGTGGTTGAAAAGGTATAAATGGTAACCAATTTTGGGATATATATATATAGAAAAAACACATCACTTGTTCACATGTGCATATCAGAGATCCCACCTTTCTTCTTTGTTCTGCATTGTTTTGCCCTACACACAACAGTGGGTGCAGTTACCAAATGCAATCTCTCGCTAGGAGGGAATTCTGAATTTGTGACTATCTATCTTCTGGTGAAATATGAATAGCTAGCCCTTATTAGGGTCTCCACCTTCAGTCCAACAGCCGAACAATTTGCATAATAAGATTTGGCATAGCAAATAGGTCTTGCCCCCACAACATCCAAAAGGAAAGAACCATGACTTTGATTGCTATATTGATGCTTCTTTTGGCACTCTCCATCTAAGAACCAGTAAACGGAAGTTGCAGTGTTGTGGACACGGGCACTTGTAGTCAAAGCAACAAGTTCCAACTACAGACATCATCAACCTCAATTGTCCAAAACAAAAAAAATTCCCCAAAACCATTAACCAACTACCATCAGTAGATCCCGGGGATATAATACTTCACTTTCTTGCCAAGAAGGCCGGGAGCTCTCAACCATATTATATGAGTCATTTTTGTCATTGAAATAAATCCTGAAGATCCAGTATATCAGCCAGTACCCCAGCTGCTGTGGTATCATTGCCTGCTCCAGCACCTTGAATAACTAGAGGCTGTTCATTGTAACACCGACTATATATCTCCAACTGCAATGCCATCAAAGAGAAGAGTCAAATTTCCAATTCAAGGCATACAATTACTACAGCACTATTCCGCCGGAAGCATTGAATCATGCCACATTTTTGGTGGACATTTTTTTCCTATCAGAGAACCATGAATTTGTAATTTTACCCACGAAGCACAAAAGCAGCAGTGGAAACGTGATAGGAACTTTTTTCCAATTTCGTAATGCAGTTGAAGATGCAAATGGACATATTTCTGGAGACCCTTTTAGCTACAGAATAGTTTGAAAATAAGAATTTTCCTTCACTCCTATAGATACCTGCACTCCATGTAATTCAGGATATTCAAGAATATTTGTTTATTTCTTACCGTCCAAGACCTCTAGGATTCTTTAATTTCATATGTCCACCTAGTAATCATTATAACCCCGAGGAAAAGAACCTTAATTTTTTTATATATTTGACACAAAAGAATGGTCAAACCAGCATGCTGTTTAATCCACCATCTTGATCGTGATCCAGGCTGCGACTGCATCTTCAACTACCTCATAACCTCCCATGGCTAGGTCCCATCAAAACAAGAAATAACTCACTCATTGTCGACGCTGAGCAAATCATTTCTCAGACCATTCGAGCAGAATTGACCTCCATTGACATAATATATTATATAGTCCGAAGAAGACTATGAATGCATTTCTTTTTCAGGATTGTAATCACATACATATATAGCAGCATTTTAATGTCCAAATCCTGGGGAGTTGAAAATGTCCTAGGAAAATAGATAAATATTCTTTTACAGTATTTGTGACCAAGCTTGCCCAGAGGTTTCTACAGTTATCTGCGGCTTGATTTGTTTTGATATTTGAACGTTGACAGCTAGAAGTCAAAACGGAAAAGCAAGATAAAGACAGAAGCAGACAGAGAGAACAAGAAAAAAGTTGCAGAACCTGTGGTTTAATATTTTAGGCAAGGGTTTTCATTCGGAAACCTGATTGACAGTTTAAAGAAACTGTGAAATGCCTCCAATAGCAATCACAAGCACCTGACTAGACAGCTAAAACCTGCTCATCAAATTAGTTTGGCAAATGTCCATCGAAGCAAAAGGCCACCAAATACAATGTAATCATACTTTACATGAAATACATCCAGTGCCTCCATAAGCAGATTGGCAGTTGAGCAGTCGTGGCTAATCGAATCTGATCATATCAATTCCTTTTATCCCAATGGAACCCCCACGTTTGTCTCCCCAAGTTACAAGTCCATGAAAAGTGTTAAGAGGTTAGATTCTAAATACCTGTTGAAACACCTTACTGTAGGATAAAAGGAATCCCTAGTCAACATTCCCATTATTCTACACCTTAGGAATACCCTACATTAGTTAACTCGTCTAAACCATTTCCTATATATCCTTCAATCTCTTTTTTCTATGGGTGCTGTGATATTTGATAGAACCAGAGCTTTGCAATAATGACCTATATGGCATTTTTTACTTCCGCGAAACAGCAACAGAAAGGGAAATAGAGAACTCACTCTTTCTTCTGGGAAGAACAAGAGTACTTTACTTTTACCTCTACAATATTTTGTCCATGAAATAACTTGAGATTATAGATTTCAATAAGAGGGACAGTGAACAGATAGTGTTAGGAAATATGGGTTGCAAAATGTATGCAGACTGGCAGAGGAACATAGTAAATAAAATATTTTTAAGAAAAATAACCAAAGAAAAACAGGTTTTGAGGTGAGAAGAATAATTCAGCTTACCACATTGTCACTTCCTCTCAATCTTCCCAATGGAGAATTTTTTGGAAGCTCTTGGATGCCAACTTCACACCTACCAAGTAACAAAAGAAATTATGACAGATCAATTCCATTAACAAATGGTATATAAAAAAACCAAGAAAACATTCTACATAAGAAATTTTTAAAACACCTGAAGTCCGACATTGAACATAGTCATGACTATTGGCCAAAATATCGCCATGATTTGTCAATCAGCATTTTAGACAACCATCTCTTTTTTACCCCTACTGCAACAATTCCATCTCACCAGGCAAACACATCTTTAAACTCCATGTGACTCATGCAACCACACAGTCATAGTAGATTTATTCAAAAAAAAAAAAACAATCATAGTAGAGAATTTTTATGAACAAAGTTGCATTCGCAATCAATTTTTCCACTTATAGTACCTGAACAACTTATCAGCACTGGCTGGTGATTTGTCCTTCGAGTTTACAAATCTATCAACCTACATGAGGTTCAAATAAGTTCAAACAAACAAACCCTTTTTGAGTTTTTTGGTCTTACGATGCACTTATTCCCTGCCAGAGATATCCACTGGAAAAAGATTCCCAAAAGCTAATACACAGGCTATGCTTATGGGAAAATATTAGTCCATGGTGTAACAGATCCCTCAAACAGCACAAGTATATGATGCATTCATACTATGGAAGTACTTGTATGCATGCACTAAAATAGGAACACAGTCACATACATAAAAACGAAAAAGCCAAACGTTATACACAGTTAGAGGTCAAGAAAAGAATAGAATACCTTGAATCCTCAATCACACAAACATAACGAAGCACACAGCCAGCCAAATCAGCCTTCTTTACTCTTTCTTCAACATTCTTATCAAGAGATGCAATACTATCACCCAGAAACTCTTCAACAGAGATAACATCAGGGCCCATATCATTGGGGTACAAGCTCTCAATCTACAAAACAAAAGACACTACTGACAAAACATTGCAAAGTTGACCTGTCTATCAACCAGAGAACAAAAACAAACAAATTATTAGGGTTCTTGATAACTATGACCATTATCAAGTTCCCTCTATTATTAAACACCAAGGAGAATGAAAATGAGTAAGCTTGAGCTGACCTTAATGCTGTCCATATTAATCCGCCTCCCAAGAAGTCGAGCAAGGATCAAAGCCTGTTTACAATTCAGAAACAACTGTCAAAAAGACCATAGATGGATATCTGGCATGTGTAACATAAAAGAATTATAATGGTATTAACATGAGCTGGACCAAAGTTTTGGATACAAGAAGACAGCATAATCAACGCAAGCTACAGATTGCACCAAGAATATGTCATCTCCCTCTGAAAGAGAATCACCAAATGATGCCAATACACATGCAATGAGAACCATGGGAACTATGAACAAGCATGAAGCATAGATATATAAAAAAACCCATGAAAAAGATGGTATGATTATTGTGAAGTTCCTCCCCTTTGAGCCTTTCCTGCCTTGCTTTCCCTGCCAAAGTGTTCCACACACCACTAGAACACTATCAAACCATAGATACGAAGCAATTGCAACCCATTTGGATGAAATAAGTCTGCTCATTCATTCAAGAAAATACAGCTAGAGACAGCACCTAGTGAGACTGGTATCTTCCTAATTCTCCCAAAATTATCCTCTGTTACACATTCTTATTCTTTCCCAAAACTAACTTCCCTTTTCACACACTCTTTACCATGTCTCAGGCTAACTGCTTTTGTCCTTTACAATGCACTATTTAGTATCATGCCTACCACTTCTTTTCCTCTCATACACTTTATTTGATTCTAGGCCTATCATTTATATAATGAGGTAAGTGATGATATATATGCTCTTATGTTACACCCCAAACTGAAACTTGTATTTTCTAGTCAAAGATCACCAAAATTGGTGGCAGGAAGGACAGCCCATAACCACACATGCTGAAATATTGGTTAATGGGAATGTTTCACTGGAACAGATTGTATATGTATTTAAGATTTGTTTAATGTGTAGAAGCTTAATAACTTGAACACAGAGCACATGGAAAACTCCTAGGCAGATTTCCTAACCTTTCTTGCAACATCCATTCCACCAAGGTCATCGCGTGGATCTGGTAAGAAAATGGATTAAGTTAACAAACTGAATATAAACTCTACAAATATGATGGCAATAATATGACAAACAAGCGTTCCACACAAAAGTTCCATGTACTAACAAAATGACCACAATTCAGTGACATTACTTACTAAAACAAATGGAGGGAATGGATAAGTCTGCTAGCTAAACTAGCAATGTTTTTTTTTTTGTCCCAATATTGTGAAGTATGTCTTGTTCTCCTGTGTTCTATTCTGAATTGCTCAATGCTAATGATAATCTTCTACCAAAAGGATATATCCAGTTCTTTCAAAGAAAATACATGACCAAAGACAAGGACAGTACTGTAAAATAAAATAAGGATAATTCTAAAACTTGTTAATCATTTATTCGCAGATAATTAAATTAAGCTTAATAGCTTTGTAAATGATTCACCTTAAACCTACTAACCATCATTCTCCATAAGGAAGACAGAGTCTGCAATTCCCATACAGTAAAATTATCTTGTCATTGTTACCAATCTTAAAGTCAAAACTCCCCAACCCTTAACCCCTTGTCAAGCCTCACAAAAACGTAATTGTGTACACTCCAGAAAAATTTCAACAAGCTGCTTCTATACTCCATTTTTTTTAACAGGAACAAAGTGTTTCCAATGTTTTTCCATCTTATCGTCAAGTTGTAAGTTTTCAAAATGAAAGAACCTGTACCGTCATGTTAATGGCTGTTTTATATTAGTAATGGCTGGAACACCAGATAATCTAAAACATTATGCTTGCACAGAAAGGAAGGATACTGACTAACTTACACCTTCAGAATTATACCATGATATGGCTATCCCAAAGAATCAAGCATATACACTTGCGTAGCAAAGATTGAACCTATACTGTGTGTAGAAAAAACTCCTCCTGTACATGTGGAATTATTGTTTTTAATTCCTTGAATATGGTAATTTATTTTGCAATATTTTTCATAAGCCCTGATAGGAATGGATCTCCTTAATTTTCTTTCCATAAATAGGGGGTATAGTTTTGTATGTATATATTGGAACATGAGAACAGAAAACATACAAGAATATTTTCTGTTTTCCATTTTCCACAGGCAGCCTTTTCTTCTGTTACAAAATACTCCATTGTTTTTCTCTATTTCTTCCATGATCTTTTGGGCAAGTCAAATTGTAAAGGCTATCCCGCGTTCTCAGTCCCTTTTGATTCACAACTTTTGTTTAGGAGGAAATGATCCCAAACACCTTTTAGCGCTCCCTTAGCACTTATTGCGACACAAATTTTTTAATTAGGCCTCAGATTTTTATATTAACAGTTTCAAACCTCATCCTCCACTACAGTGGCTGGTCAAAGAGTGGCAACCATTCAAAAAGAGGGTTACAGCATATTGGAGCAGCTTATTGTCTCCACGGGCAGAACTACTTTTAAATGGTCCAAACTTTTGAAGACTACTTTAAAGGGAAAGGCAAGTTAGATCATTTGCTAGGTACAGGTTCTAAACTGGGAGAGACTGGATATAATGCTTGGGATGAGGGGGATTTCTTAAACATGCCTTGGTTGTTAAACTCAATGACTCTCAAAGTAAGTAATATTTTGATGTGCTTGACCACCATTCAGAGCATATAGAGGCTGTAAAGGAAACCTATCCAAGAATGCAGCTAAGATTTATGAAAGAAAGGCCAACGTTAGGACAACAAAATAATAAGGAAAACCAGTCACTGAGTATTCGAATTGGTTAAAATAGACAGTTGCAAGAGCTAGACTTTTATGAAACTAAGGACCTGGATAGCGGGACTTATGTAGTGCATTAAAGAAGTGTCTTAGAAAGAAAGGCTGTACAACTTATTCACAAGCTTCAATAGAAATTGGATTGCATTAAAAGTTTTTGGTATGCTTGAAGCTTCAACTCTAGTTAAGTTACTGATGAACCACATTTGCATTGTTCATTTGTTTTATCTGTTAGTCTTTATGAATTGCTAAGACATTATTTTCGCAAATAAAACAGGCATTTTGATGCGTTTGTTGAGCATTCTGCTAAGCAGACATTATTACAGATTATGGAATAAATGCACGAGAAGGGGACGATTCGCATGATTGAATGGAGAAAGACTTGGTCGTGTGAACCAGACAATCATTTTCTGGATGATGCAGGAATTCTCACATCGGTGTTCATGCTGGATACAGACCGACCAGTCATATTATTAGGTTCGACCAGTCGGACTTTGAAAAGAAGCAAGCCGAAAGGAGGATGACTGATCGTTTATCTACACATGACCGGTTGAATATCTACACCAGACCAAACTCGAGTTGAACCGATTGTTGGCCACAAACGATCGGTCGAAATCAAGCGGAGTGCAATTTAAACGGGGATTTTACTTACAACCGGCCAGTCGTACTGCATGTAGATAACCGGTCGAAAAACTCAGTATTTTATTTAAAGCAAGCTAGTTGTAGTTTTTTTTTTAAAGTATTGTTCACAGCACTGATTTTTCTTAGCTTACAAAGCGTATTACTCGATCCATCAAACAATCAAAACTACGATATGTTATTTTGGGCTTAAGTTAGTGATATGTTATTTGCATTACTTTCTCTCCTCTATTCTCAATTATTTTGTTTGCCTAACGTAAATTAGAATTCAAACCAATCACATTAACAACAAAATCTGGAATCTCACTCTATTCTAGAACTACTAAACAAATCTTATCAATTTGTGATTAGGTAAATCTAAATTACTTCGGAAGAACAATTTTAGGTTGTAACTACAAAATAGAAGTCTTAGGTAAAAAACACAAAATTGGTAAAATAGGAATATATTTATCAAGCTTAGGGTTTATATTAAATGGGTTGATCAATCCGGTAACTTGATTATCATAGGAATATAATTAAATTAGGTTGATTGGATTAACTTAATAATAATCTGAAAATATATAACGAGATTATAGATATTCAAGAATTTGAAGGGAAAGCATAGGATTGGAATGAATTCCCACTCTGTAATTAATTTCTTATTTCTTTATATTGTTTCAAGTAAAGTAGACTAGTTTCTATTTTGATTCTATCAACTATAATTTGGTTCTTTAACTAGGATGTTAAATCAGACTAATTGATTAGATTTAAACGATTTTCCTTTTGGGATCAACATCTGGACTTAATTCTTATATTACTTGTGATTATTGAATACTTGCAAGCGGTAATTCATAATTACGCAAGAGTTACTACCAAGGCAGGAATTCAGTAGAGTAGTATAAACATTCCTACCTAAGGCTCTAATACTTTCATGGAAATAAATAACCAGTAAAGTCTAGTAACACTAGCCTCTAGTAGATTTGTAAAAGGTGGACAAATTAAGTCAGCACTTATTGTAAGACTTCGCAACATATCAATGATGCACACTGGAATCATCATGGTAAGCCACTCAGTTGAGAATGGAACAAAAAGGGAACACAGTCCAGGCACTGCTCACTTCATACAATCTAACTAGGACTAGAAGCAGTTAGCAGACCCGTTTACCTCCGAGAGATTGGGCAACTAAGGGCATTACTTGATATGTGTAAAATCTGGTTCATTAGCTGCTCAAGTACGAGATCCTAATTATACCAGCAAAAAAGTAAGTCATCCTTAACCTCAATAGTCTTTTCTAACTTTTCTATGACTTCTACTGGGATAAATGCATCTAATAAAGATTGTTGACTGATGGATTCAAATGCCACATCATATACGTAGCTCCTCCATATTTTTTGTTTCTTACTAAACCCCACCCTAATACTAGAAGAACTACAGTTTGATTGTGGCTTGGCTGCTGAAAGACAAAATTACAGAAATTGTTTTTGGTTTACAGCAAAATGAAAGGAAAGTTGTGAAAGCTGGGAAGGTTAACGTTCAGCAGTAGGCAAACTGTGGCTTGGCTGCTGAAAGACAAAATTGCAGAGAGCGTTTTTGGTTTACAGCACAATGAAGGGAAAGTTGTGAAAGCTGGGAAGGTTGATGTTCAGCAGTAGGGAAACTGGGAAGATGACTGACTTAGGGATCCTAAATAGGTACAGAAAGAATTTTACCTTGGAACTTCTGTTACTCTTACCTTGTAAGTAACTGAATAAGAATTGTATAAGAATTTCTTATTGTTCTCGTGTTCATATTTTCTGGTTTGATTAGCTTCTAACTATCAAAGTTGCCAATGGATATACCATAACTCTTGCAGGTGTCAATACTCGGCTGAATCATCAATTTGTCTGTCAAATGGTCTAAATGCTCCTAATCTACCCAAAAAATTGATTTCTTTCCATAAATTAAGGTAGCTTTTCGTTCCTCTTTTTTTCCTTAAAGCAACTTGGGAAGATTGACCTTGCTAAGGTGAAGGATGGACAATAAATAGACCAAACATTTCACAAAAATATTCTGTTAACCAGGACTTTATCTACTACTGCAGCTATAGAGAGTATATTCCTCGACTGTAGAATTATGATTGTAGGCATTGGACTTATCCTATTTCAGGAATGCTATAATACCAATGAAAATGTAATCTAGGGTTAGGGTGTAGCTTACAATAAACCAAGACAAGAGTTGTATATTACATTTTTAAAGGGACTTGCGAAATTATGGTAAAACTCAGAAACAATGGACAAATTAACATACAAGTTTCAGGTTACACGTCATATTCATCTATAAGCATCTTGAGACAGACAGATCGGCCATAAAATACATAACAAGTTAAGCCTGAAAAAGTCGCAGAATTTAAACAATGAGATTTGACACAAAGATGAAACTAGAATTTCCAAAGACAAGAATCTATAAGCATCATGGTTTTGTTCGTGTCATTGGTGTTGATTTAGTTAAATCAATAAATCTTTTGTTTGGTAACTTGAGTTGTTGGTTTAACAAAACTATAGGTTTATCAAAACCAATACTTCCGGAAATAAAAAATCCAAAGTCATCTTTGGGTTCAGCAAAACTAACTTGTCTTTTAACCAATATATCTTTATGAATCATTAAATCCTATTTTTTATTCATACATTAACCAAAGAAGTCGTCACACAAGAGATAAAGATTTGGAGAAAATTTCAAGAATCATTCATAAGATTTTGTTCTCAGATTCATCATATTTTGCCATATTAATATTTTTTGATATTTTTAAAAAATTTTTTCTGAAACAACATATATAAAAAAAATAGGAAACCAAGGATATTGTAAGTAATTCATAAAATATTAAAACCAACCACAAATCAATTTTCTACCTACCAAACATGTTAATAGTTTATAAAAACCAATAAATCTAATCTAATAAAACCAATACTAACAACTCTACCTACCAAACGGAGGTAAAGATTTGACAGCAATTTCAACATATAATGGCTCTCAACTAATACAAGCTAAGAAATCTCAAACATTCATCTTCCAAAATTGTTAGTAAGAGAAAGTTTTATGTAGAAACCTGGCTCAGTGAATCCCAGACTTTTAGCCGTTTTAACAACTTCACTAAATGGCTTCCCATCTTCAACCTCACTCATGACATATCCCAGAGTACCTGTTAAAGATGTTATATAGGACATGCAAGAGACAATAAGCATTTCTGACAGCGTGTCAAGTCAAGATGTAAGTAGGATAGAAGTCAGAAATCCAAAATCTGCAAGAGAATAAACACTTTACTAAGAGTAGTACCACTTAAACTCCCAACAATGCGATGGATAGGGTCTCCGGATGAAAGCATGCGGTTCAAGAATGAAATAACAGGAAGGCCAGCACCAACCTATCAACAGTAACTTTGGTCAATGGTACTCATTTCTAAGTTATATTTTTACATCTATTCTGAGACCAAGTAGGAGCATCCAGAAAGGCATAACTCCAAATTATTATTAGGCATTAACATAAACCGAGCAATGATCAGGTAAAACCACAATGCCGATGTTATGCACAACTAATAGAAACGAAACACATGAGGATGAAACTAATAATTTCTGTGAGTTTCAATGACATGTAGATCTTAAAAATAGTACGAAAAATCACATGCATTGCAGTTCCAAAAAAAAAGGAAAGTATCATGTATTGCAGGACAAGAAAACTCTTACTATTGCCTATCGGTTATGTAGACTACTAAAAGTGCACTGATGAGCAACTGCAGAATAAATGTTTTACAGAATATGGTAGAAACTGTAGCGGATAGAAAACAGAATGGGCCCTAGCATTTAATTCAAATTGACTCTCATTTGGAACTTTAACAAAACTAGTTATTTCAGTTAGACATCACTATATTGCAAGCTAACCTCAGTTCTCATAGGATGATAAAACCAAAACTGTTTTGTAAATTTCATTGTTTCCTTTTGAAAATAGCACCATAAAGCATAATATTGTTACACCACTCCCTTCACATTTTTAGTAAATTTCAAAACTTACAGAATAGAATTATTGTTTCATCCACAACCAGTATGCTTACCGTAGACTCATGTCGAATACGACGTGGATATCTAACCAATTTGTCATAATCTTCCTGCAAAGAGTACAAATGATACTGAAATGACAATTCACTGTTTATGTTGAACTGCATAAATAATCAGAAGCTTCAGTCCATCTTCTGGAATGAGTGCAAAAATGAAGTTGGAGCCAAAGAGGAAGAGCCAATTTTCTAGATTGAGAGATGCAAATAGAATGGGAAACCAAAAGATATTAAAGCTACCTCTCCAGAAGTAATGGCATCAATAAAGGAGAGGCCGAACGGAAGAAAGCAAAGAGAACCGAAGAGAGTGTATATGAATCATTTCTTTCATCAGAAATGAGAAGTTGGGAAAAATTAAAAGGACATATCAGGCAAGACGATCAGTGTAGGATTCTGTTATTAAGAGCTCCAGATAAATTGAAAGAGGGAGGAATCCGATATGTGGAGACAAGTGAAGGATCAAAGGGCCCAATTTGTCTCCTGCGGCTGGACTCACTAATTGTTATGCAGACATGACATGGTAAAATGCAAGACTGAAGAGAGAAGAGGACGAAGGATGGTTTCTCTATAAACAATTCTATTTTAAATCATTTATCTAATCACAGCTAAATTGTTCTCTTTCCTCTTGAAACTAAGCTTGCCTGACATAATGATAAAGACTACAGAAGTTCCTTACTAGTGTAGAAGTAAGAGGCTTCTTATTCGCCAGGACAATGCAGCATCCCAGATCAGCAACTTGACTTAAAACTCCAACAGTAAAAGAGCTAGCTGAGCAATCTACAAAGGTCAAACCTGCCACACCATGAATTAAACAAGGTCATGTCCAACAATAGCCTAAAAGAACACAAATAAGATCAAGTATAGAGTTATTTTCCACTACGTATTTGGTTAAAGGACAGGTTAGTCCTATATAGGGAAGACAGCAGTGTAAATGGGTTAGATGGATTCTACCAATTGATAATTGGGTTAAACTAAACTGTGTGGAGTTAGATATGTCGCTAGTGGAGCTGTGGGTGCTGGTGGTCTGCTGCGAGCCTCCAAGGGTAGATGGTTGGCAGGTTTTTCACAAAGATTGCGATTTTGTTCGGTAGTAGAAGCTGAACTTAGGGCTGTTGCAGATGGGTTATGTTTGGCGGTAAAGAAGGGATTCATAGGACGGGAGATGGTGGAGACTGATTTGTGAAGCTTGACATTTACTTACATCTAATACTACCTTGCAGGTTCATTCGGTACTAGGTGAGCGTAAGAAGCTGGTGGATTGTTTTCAAACAGTGCAGTTCACTCATGTGTTTAGTGAAGCAAATAAGTGTGCTGATGTTTTAGCTAAGCATTAGATGTGCCTAGATGTGGGTTTATGTGAATTTTCAACTCCTCTTGATGGCTTATTAGGTTCACTAGATCATAATTGTTGTTTTCCCAGACATTCTAAGTAATGAAATTTCTTTCCATTAAAAAAGAAAAAAGAAAAAAAAGAAAAAGAGGAGCAAGAACCTGTTGATTGAACCAAACAAGCTGCAACATCCATAATTTTTCTTTCCGATTCCAAATTCTCATACACTGAGCATCCACCTTGGTCAAAAGAAGAAGAAGAAAAGAGCCATGATCATCTATATTCTCCGTACGTAATTTAATAACAGCCTCATTAACTTTATGAGATACTGACCATATTCAGCAAATTGGGAAAGGGAAGAACCGGCAAGCTTGACCCGGCACACTTGAGACAACAAGTCATCATTCAATTCCCCCGAGACGATATCGGACGCAACCACTGACGACTTGGAATCGCAAACTCCAACAACTCTCAAGTGCAGTCCCTGTTCACCAAGAGAAAATACGCAGTTGGGCAGTGGTTTCACTTGTCAGACAAATAGGCCAAGTAGATCATTATAATAAACAGGCAAATAGGCAAAATTGAAATGAGTGCGTGCACCCATCTAGTTAGTGAGTGAATGTAGAGTGGAAGCCTGGAAAGGAGATGGTAACTGAAACAGATGAAACAAACATCCACCATCCTTTGAAATTGGGAAACAGAGAAGAGCAATCATACGCAAAAAATGAGAGACAAACTTGTTTAGCATGAAGAGATCTGCAGGAGACAATGTGTTGGAGGAGTTGGCGCCCAACCCCTCCGCAGCCCATGAGAAGGACGCTTAAGTTGTTCATTTGTTTTGTTAACCAACTTACTAGCGCTCACGAGAGCCTTTCTGCTTTTTCTTCTTCTTCTTCTTCTTTCTTGTCTGTTTGTTTGTGTCTGCCGAAATTGGAATATCTATACTTTCTGGAAATTTAGAGATGTCTAAGAATTGGCTGGTTGATTTTTTATTTTATTTTATTATTATTAATAATAATATATCATTTTAAAATTATTTGTTAATAATATATAATTTTTTATTAAAAAATAACCAATCCTAAGAAACCAAACAGCCCGTTTTATCATCAAGTGATAATATTCTCGGTCCTTATATTATAACATAATATAGCCTTACAGTGTGCTCATTTACTTAGAAAGAAGGGTGGTAATAGCTGTCCTGATTTGAAATATTAAATTAAAAATTCAATTAGGAATAGATGGTACAAGTGGTATTAGTGCTCAAATTTAAAATTTGGTCTGGAGAGAGTTACAAAATAAGAATGTCCTACTGTACATTCTTTTAGTATGCTCCAATATTTACATCCTCATGATAACTAAGAATGTCCCAAATTTACCTTCAAACTGGGTGGGTTTGATATCTAAAATTTAGTATTTGTTGGGATGTAAAAGTGGGTACCTAATCCTACTACTGTACGTTAAAATAATAAAATTCGAAAAGAATTGGGGGTTTGGGTGGGGATTGAATTTATTGATTATTATTTATGTTAATTCATACTCTCAAGAGGGAGGGAGGGAGGGAGCAATTAGTCCAAATTAACAATAAACAACATAAATAATATATATTGATTCTTGGTTTTTACGGTAAATCAAAATGTGCTCAAGTTAGGGCTCCCATTTCCACTACTCCTCATACCATAACCAGCTTGATGATAAAACAGTAAACCCCCAAAACCCAACCGTTTGAGCCCCTGGATCCCTCCCTATTCTTTAACGCTTTCACTGCTCCTTCTAACTCATTTCCTCTCCTATTTATCATTACACCAATCCTCCCATTCCGTGACCTCGGTCTGTGTTTTTTCGTTTTTCTGCCTTGTTGGATCACGCTTGGACGCTCTCCGTTACTCCCTGTATGATTTCTACCAGCTCCCGTTTAACGGGTATGGGATTCAGCTAGTTTTGTTTGATCCCTACAAATTGCTGTAGACGCTGCATTAGCCTCGCTTCAAAATTTCTTCTTTCTTTTTGCCTTGTGATTTTCCTTTTTGTTGCTTCCAACTAAAAACAGGTTCTAGTAAACCTACGTTGTTTTTGGATATTGAATTGGGCTAAATTCTAGTTTACTTGTCTCAGCGGTTCGTTATTGTAGGCAAAAAATGGACCTTTAGAGTTTTTGTCTGGCTTTTTAAGAAATTGTACAGTTAGTTTGCTTTATTAGCTAAGCTCATTTTATGCCAGACTATTGTCGGTCACTACTCTTGAAGTTGATAGGAACTAGCCGTTACAGCGTGGATTTACCATTTTACAACAGCTTTTCATGTAATTGGTAATGTTCTTAGTGGTTATGTAGCACTGTGTAAAGCGTCTTTATTTCCTTATACAGTTGTGCATCAGATTTTGGAGAGCGTTATGATTTGCAAAGTTTATAATGTTTTTGTACTCTTTTTTCGTTAATTAGCATCTAATTTCAGAAAAATGTGACTTTCTTATTGAAGTTGTTACTTCAAGGAATAATGACCAATATGGATTACTGATCCTAATACAAAGCATTCATTCAATACCGATTAACTTCATTTGTTCTTGGAAATTTGGTTTTTGATGAGTTTATCCTCATGTCCACTGGTAGAATGTATTTAGCTTATTATCCAAGTTTACTACATCTGCTTGATATAATTTTTATTTATCAGGAAATATTTGAGTCCATTCTTTAGCCGCATGGAAATATAACTGATAATCACTCTCCAATCGCTTCATCTCTGCCTGCTTGAGTGGATATGTATTTACATGGATGTATTAGAAATATTCTGATGTGTGGGCATGCTATAGTATAAATATGTTGAATATTGTTTTAAATTTCTTGAAAACTATGATTTGTCAGGTCATGTTATTCTGAAAACGTAAAATGAGTTAGCAGCTCATTTACCATTAAAATGAGGTGCAGACTGCATCCAGATTTGCTTCTTAACATGCAACCAACATAGTTCCCTTCAAGATTGAGCCTTTTCCTGAGGGTTTCTATGGATATTCAAGTGATTGATGAGGAAGAGGGGATGGGCCATCGTGCAATGGCCTATGACGGAGATGCTGAACTAAATGAGAGTGAAGAAGCAAATCATGTGGAACATTCATTGGCGCATGGCGAGGATGGAATTCTGGAACCACATGTGGGACTAGAATTTAGTTCTGAGGATGCTGCTAAGACTTTCTATGATGAGTATGCCAGACGTATTGGTTTTAGTTCCAAAGCTGGTCAGTCTAGTAGATCTAAAACTGATGGTACAGTTGTTGGTCGGGAATTTTTTTGTGGCAGGGAGGGTTCAAAAAGGAGGTCTGCCGACAGTTGTGATGCAATGATTAGAGTGGATTTTAAGGGTCAAGACAAATGGGTTGTAACAAAATTTGTAAAGGAGCATACACATCCCATGATGAGTCCCAGTAAAGTGCATTACCTTCGTCCCCGCAGACATTTTGCTGGTTCCACCAAAAACATCTCTGAAACTTATCAAGGAGTTGATATTGTTCCTAGTGGCGTCATGTATGTCTCCATGGATGGAAACCGTGTAGCTGCAGAGACAAATCGTGTAGTTAGGAACCCTTCTCCAATTGAACCAAAACATAAAAATGCAGGAATACTTAATTATGCTGTTATGCCCAATGCTCGAAAGAGGACGCTGGGAAGGGATGCTCAACATCTGCTAGATTATTTCAAGAAAATGCAAGCTGAGAACCCTGGATTTTTCTATGCAATACAACTTGATGACGATAATCGCATGGCCAATGTGTTTTGGGCTGATGCAAGGTCAAGGATTGCGTACACCTATTTTGGGGATGTTGTTACTCTAGACACAAGTGCTAGATTGAATCAGTATATGGTACCATTTGCTTCTTTTACAGGGTTGAACCATCATGGTCAAATGATATTGTTTGGCTGCGCAATACTTTTAGATGACTCAGAAGCTTCTTTTATTTGGTTGTTAAAAACATTTCTTACTGCAATGAGTGACCGACAGCCTGTTTCTATAATTACTGATCAGGACAGAGCCATACTGACAGCAGTGTCTCAGGTTTTTCCTGAATCCCGTCACTGTATTAGTAAGTGGAATGTCTTGAGAGAAGGCCAGGAAAAACTGGCTCATGTATGTCATGCATATCCTAATTTTCAGGTGGAACTGTATAACTCTATTAACTTGACCGAAACAATCGAGGAGTTTGAATCTTCCTGGAGTTCTATCCTTGATAAATACAATCTGAGAGGGCATGACTGGCTACGGTCTTTGTATGATGCTCGTGCTCGATGGGTCCCAGCATACTTTCGAGATTCCTTTTTTGCTGTAATATCTCCAAATCAACGATTTGATGGGTCCTTTTTTGATGGTTATGTAAACCAACAGACCTTGTTACCAATGTTCTTCAGACAATATGAAAGAGCTTTAGATAATTGGTTTGAAAGGGAGTTGGAAGCAGATTTTGATACAATCTGCACCACACCAGTTTTGAGAACCCCATCTCCTATGGAAAAACAGGCAGCCAATCTTTACACAAGAAAAATATTTGCAAAATTTCAGGAAGAGCTTGTTGAAACTTTTGTCTACACTGCCAATAGAATTGAGGGCGATGCAACTGTCAGCTCATTCAGGGTTGCTAAATTTGAGGATGATCAAAAGGCATATAATGTTACTTTGAACCATCTAGAATTGAAAGCAAATTGTAGTTGCCAAATGTTTGAGTATTCAGGCGTTCTTTGTAGACATGTTTTGACAGTCTTCACAGTGACAAATGTTCTTACATTACCTTCCCATTACATTTTGAAACGCTGGACTAGGAATGCCAAAACTGCTGCTGGAATGGATGACCATATTGAAGAATTTCATGGGCAAGCATCTCTTTCACTGCGATATAATAATCTATGTCGGGAAGCAATAAAATATGCAGAGGAGGGAGCAACAGCTTTGGAAACCTATAATGTTGCCCTTGATGCTCTTAGAGAAGGTGGAAAAAAGGTTGCTGCTGTGAAGAAAAATGTCGCCAAAGTTTCACCTTCTGGTTCCCAGGTTAGTGGGATTGGTTATGATGATAGGAAGACCTCTACATCTGCATCAGATGCAACTCCACTGTTGTGGCCTCGGCAGGATGAATTTACCCGGAGGTTTAATTTGAATGATACTGGTGCTTCTATTCAATCACTTGCAGATTTGAATCTTCCCCGCATGGCCCCTGTGTCCCTGCAACGAGATGATGGCCCTCCTGGAAACATGGTACTAAAATATCTATTCAATAGCTGCATTGATATTATTATTTATTTATTTTGTGTTTTGTGTTGATTTGACATAGATAGGAAATGATTATTTACATTGTCTTCTTTCTTAGTCGGTTCTTCCTTGCCTCAAATCAATGACTTGGGGAATGGAGAATAAGAGTTCACCACCAGGAAATAGAGTTGCTGTCATCAACTTGAAGGTATGACCAGAATAAAAATAATCAGTAGGAATTTCTGCTACCATCTTTCCCTGGGCGTGAATTGTTCCTTTTACAATAATGCGACTCAATGTTGCTGTTCTTTAAACCTTTTAAATTGTGGGTTTTAAGAATATAGTTTTGACCTGAGTAGTCTTAATACTTCCTCTAAACTGTTGCAAGCATAGCAATACATTTGCATCTGTTTGATGTGTGTTTCATATTTGTCTAGAGGTCTTCACCACAGACTTGAATTTATATCTTATGTAGTTACAAGATTATGCCAAGGCTCCATCAACAGAACTGGAGGTTAAGTTCCAACTCTCAAGAGTTACTTTGGAGCCGATGCTGAGGTCCATGGCATATATCAGTGAACAACTTTCAACTCCTGCTAACAGGGTTGCAGTCATTAATTTGAAGGTATGAAAATCCTAGACATAAAATTTGATACTGAGGCCCATAGTGTTTTGGATAGAATGATGAACACCCTGATTGAAATTATTTTAAATCTGGAATAGCAAATCTTAGGTTTGCGTGTTTTTATATTAATTTACTGGATAGCAGCTCTGATGGTACATTAATCCTATTTTTACTTCTTACTGTGGATTTATTTTATAGCTGAATCGGGCTTTGGAAGTTGATCTTCTTCTTAGGTCAAGTGAAGCCCTGCAGAACTGGAGTCTGAATTTACTGTGTTTCCATCTATCAGTGTTGCCTGCCATCTGCTTCCTCCTAATTATTTTAGTGGAGGCCTTTTTCCCCTATATTTGGAGAGTACTTTTTTTATAAACATTTGGAGCGAACTAATTGAAATAAGTCTTGAGTATTGGTTTGTTTTATTATTTCTATGGTCTCTAGTTTTGAGTAGCTCCTGAATATCCTCATGAAATCATCCCTTGCATTAAAGTGGTACTGGATTTATATTTTATGCAAAAAAGGAAGATATTGATCAGAAACTGCTGACTGAATTAATAGCCAGTGCTGTATATGTTACTTTGCTACGTTGCCATGTATGACCAACGAACTCTCTGCACATAAGTTGGTAGGCAAAAATGGCTGGACTTGGTCATCTTCTTGATTTTGTACTTTTTGATCTTTTACCTGTAGTATTTCAAGACGTTTGTTTAGTTGAGTTTTAGGGTATGAAAGTGTGTCCAATTTATCCTTGTAGAGGTGATGAATTAGTAATAAAGCATAGATTTGAGTAGTTTGCAGTGGAAGACAGAATTTAGATGAGAGCAAAGTTGGTGAATACAAAGGGCCAGTCAGGGATGAAAGCAGGAACAAAATGTTTTAAACTGGTATCCCAATGTAGAGTTCTCTTAAAAACGTGATATTTACTTTGGAATGTATGTAATTGTCATGTCGCAACACTAAAATGAAGAGATGGTTTAGGGGCTAAGTTAAGGTTGTTATGATTGTTTCTAGAGTATAGAAGAAAGCACTACCTGTTCTTTTAAGTGATGTTTAAATGCAATTTTTGTGAATGCATCCAAAAATCTGGTGCTTCTAGGAAGCATTGCATGCTGATGGAATGAGTGGGCTTGTTTTTTTGGGGGCAGTAGGGATAGTAAAGGATCCCAGTTCCCAGAATTGGAAGAAGAATAGCAAAGAATTGATGGTTTTCAGTTATCAATCATATGTTTCCCTATTTTATGATATTGGGTGTATTTTTTGTTCATGTTTGAGGGGTGCGGAGCTATTATTATCTTGCTATCTTTAGATGGTTTTTCTCATTTAATATGCATTTTCCTTTATATTTCTTATTTTAACTTTTAAGGAAAAGATTATTCTGTCCTCCATTGTTCAGCTTCAAGATACGGAAACAACATCGGGAGAGTCGGAGGTTAAATTTCAGGTGTCAAGGGATACATTGGGAGCCATGTTGAGATCAATGGCCTACATCCAAGAGCAGCTTTCAAATGTTGTAAGCATTCTCTCCTTAGACTTGATGATCTGTGAATCAGTAGGTACTGTGAAATATTGGGGTTATAGTTGGATGCTGGTTGTTAGAGAGAGATATGGATATGGTTAAATCACCATTTTGGTTAAAGAGGAGGCCGAGTTCTAAATATGGAAAGCCGTTGTTGTCTGCATTACTGTGACCACTTGCATTAGTTGAAAGGCATGGGGTATTTCAGCTTTTAATTCTCGTTGACTGAGTTGTTTGAAGTTTTGATGATGCTAGCAAGCTAATTTGCATTTTGTTCTGCTATTCTTATTATTTCCGTGTGGCCTTGGTTGAACTCATTTAAACCCAGTTTGAATGAGCAGTTGAGGGGAAACTTGCTGCATAATGGAGAAACAGTTCCCAACTAAACCCAAAGCAGCATTTATGCAGTAAATTGCTTCATCCAATAATTGACTTGCTTGTGATGCAGGCTGAACCATCCCAACCAGAGCCTACTCCCAAGAGGCAACGGAAATGAGAGTATAGTTTATATGTTACCAGGTGTGTGACCAACTCTATTCCAAATCAAAGACTGCTGTAGCGGTGATCTCCTCTCATAGTCAACAACGCTTTTCTTTCTTCCCAGTCTCTTGTTTTAATCTCCCACATATTCCTGGTTGGCCTCTTGTGTATCATGTCTGTAAATTTAGTGTGCCAAAATCCTAAAATCTGAGGCATCAAATTGTAGCATGTGAAGGAATCTTGGCTATATAACAGTGTCTCGCTGCGCTAGTGTTCTTATATAATTATTCATTGAAGATAATTTGGTGGTTGCGTATGGTGTGCCTAAAAGAGTAATCTTGGCAATTTAATTATAGGCATTTACAAGGGCCATAGCATCATCAATAACGTCATACGATGTTTACGTTCTACTTAGTTATTGCACATGATTATCCAAAAAAGGAAACATCCAGGACTGATGAGAAACTTCACACTACTCCGTGGAAGCAAATGGTTTGTTATTTGTTGATTTACTCAAATCAGATTTTTTGCACAAAACTTCATTCTACAGGGAATCCTACCCTCAGTCCCCGCAAAATTTGATGCCCATGCAGTGCGATCATACAAATATTCTGCTGTGACAATATCCCAAAGATCTTTCCATCAGTAAATGCGTTAATTCTTGCCGGTCTCACCATTACAGCATAAAACGACACAGCTGCGGGTCACCACCAACAACACCACCAGGCTACTTGCTTTCCATACCCTTTCGGTAACAGCACTGACTATATGCTTCCTTCCCTCCAGCAAAAATTTAAATACATGCGGAAATGCCCGCCATCACTCTCTCAATACACTTACAGACTCCTGTAGTCTATAACAGTTACTTCATCTTCTGGGGCATCTAGGTCTTGGTAACTGCAACCACAAAAATCATGTTTTAGTAATTACCAACATTGATACCTCGACCTCCACAAAACCAACATACTCTACTTTCTGCAGAGTTCGTTAATACAGTCTGTAACGAGTACCTATAGTGCCAATCAAATATTCCGCCAAATTTTCTACACAAACCCAAAGCACGTGTATCACAATCAAGAAATTCATGCACGTCACAATACTCCATATTCACATGGAACACACAAGTATAATGTCTTGAGAGAAGCCTTAATAGGATTCAAGTAAATTTTTCACATCATTTTAAGCTTCTACTGGACAACAGCAATTCTTTTAGTTTCACCTCGACTTTGATTGAAGAGCAATAATGTATATTCAGAATAGTTGCTCCGTGAAGTAGCTCTAGAACTGAATTCATTTGCAGATATCCAGGCAAAGTTTACGAGGACATGAATACAAGAACCAAATATAATGACTTAGGCTAAAGCACAAAAAACTTGCCTGCGTATACGTCTAGGATCCTGTCGAAAAGCTGAAGACAGAAGAATGGGAGCTGGCCCGCTTAACTGGGATCCAGGCCTACCATTTCTAGCACCACCTTCAAATGGAGGAGGACCACTCTGATCTCTAAACATGCGCATTGCAACTTCAGGTGGAGCAGGAACAAAAGGCCCCAGTGGACTGCATGAACAACTTATTGGCATCAGAACAAGCTTAGCCCTTTGAGAAACCGAGAGCACTAGCCACCCTACTATTTAACAAGATGAAAAAATTATTCCAAGAAAAATTTGACCCACCCAGCTCCAGGAACAGGCATCAACACTGGTGGAGGAGGTATATCAGACGGAAAAGGAGGCACATGGATTCCCTGTCCACCAAAAGTTTCAAACATTGCCTCATCATGATTTCCTCCGTCAGGACTGTCATTGTTGGATTGAAAGTCACCTGATTGCAGGTTCTCGAACCTATCAAATCTCTCATTACCATTTGATCTATTATCACGATCTCTGCGATTTCCATGTTCCTCCTTCAACCGGTTATCCAAACCTAGCCTTCGTCTCTGTGTTCTGTCCTTCTGCATAAAAGTTATAATTTAAAGAAAGATGCGTCAATACAAGAGGTGTCAACTGAAAAAAGTATTTGACATTTTAGCAAAAATAGTAGTTAATAAGAGGTGTCAACTGAAAACAGTATTTGACATCAAGGCAAAATCTTTTAGCATCAACACGGACAAAGCATTATCAAGATACTCAAACAATTCATGCACAACAAAATATGTTTTTGATAAGTTATACACAAGGCTGAGAGAACTAACAAGCTCACACAGACTTTACCATTGATGTGCATGCTTTTTTAATATGAGAGCACAAAATATTTGTCAGCATTTTCAGAAGCACACATTAGTAAACTTTAAGGTGATCTCCAAGATACTCAAACTGCACATAGTTGAATAACTCGAGGCAAAAGTTTCCACTTTACACATCAACTGCCAGCATGATACATACAGGAATGGTGCCAATAGTTAACCAACTATTTGAATTTTTAGTACAGTTGAATTTCTCTTTCATTTGACAATCCCTGCTCTTGCTTTCAGAATGTGCAAAGTGGTTGTTCCTGGAGGATTAAGGGAAAAGATTCGATGTCGAATAGTTTTGTGGAACTCCAAAAGGCGAACAGAACACTACAAGTCAACTATCTTACTGTATGGCAGCAGAAGACAATGGAAACAGAAAACAACCTTCAACCAAGTACCATTGACAACTGTAAATGCTATACCAAATGATAAATATCTTACTTCAATATGCAATGGTGCATGACTTCTTCACCATGATATACATGAAAAATACAAAAGAAAAGGTGCGCTTTGTGATTATTACTTATCACAATTCACTATGTTTACATATATGACATTTAGATCTGGCACAAATTATCCACTTGTGGTATTACACAGTTCTGATCCTTCACTTCTGATCAAATGATTATTCCACTCTCCTCCAGAAAAAGTAAAAAAGAGTTTAACTCCTGTTTAATATAGAAGTACTTTCTCCAATCAGGGAAACAATTTATTTCTCTTATCTCTTGCAAAGAAAAATAGTTTTCTGCAAAATGGAATTTGGAAAAGCAGAATCTACCACAGATATCAAGCACTGGTTCAAGATCCATAGTAGCAACCACAGCGGGCATTCCTACTAATTTCTAATCCCATTAGAACACTTATTTTAGGGAGATAACAGGATTCTGAAGGCAGAATCCACCACAGATGTTGATTAATGGCTTAAGATCCACAACAACAGGGATTGCTACTAAAGGACACGGTTATTTAAACACCTGCTTTCTAAAACCCTGAAGAAACTTCAAGCCTCTTAAAGTATCAGGCATCAGAAAACATTTAGCAAATCTTCCAAAGCTAAAACTGCCACTTTAGAACAAATAGTAATTTTATGCTGAAAAAAATTATATCCTTGTCCAAGTTCAATCTCTCTCTCATAAAATGGCAGTCGCAGATGCAGAAATAAGAAAAAATAAATACATGATACGCAGGTCTAGTTTGATTGAGAATACCATAACCGGTTGCTGCATAACAGGTGTACCACCAGGAGCATCTGGATCACTGCAAGCGAGAATGAAAAATTCATTTTATACCTTCATTGTAAAAAAATAAAAATAAAATAACAAACAATACTTACTTCATATAGTTCTGGAAATAAAGCTCTTCACGTAACTTGGATGTCACCTCCAAGACAATTTCTGGGTGCTTCAGTTTGAGATGCTTGTGTACAAATTCAGCAGCATGAAAAAGCTTTGTGCAACCTTTGGCTCCACAACCATACTTCCACCCATATTTTTCATCTCTGATTTTCCGTACATAGGGGTCAATAGCTTCAATCGCAGAGGCATCAATTTTCTCCTTAGCAGTCATAATCTCCAAGGGATCTTGACTCGTCAGCCGCTCTTGCCAGTGTAACTCAAGTTTCTTTTCCCACTCAGATGCACTATTAGTCGCATCAGAACGCCTTCCCTTGGGCCTCACATGCCTAAGGCCCTTGGCTTCACTTGTTTCAATTATACCATAATAATCCAAACTGTGTACTCGCCAGAGGTATGTGATAAGTGTATCCAACAGTTCAACACCTTCCAGGCCTTTGACAGAATTTAAGCCTCGTATGACTATAACAGGACCAGTGCTGCCATGGGTTTTCTCCCTACTCATTTTGTCATTTTCAGATCCAGATAAAATATTTTCCTCAATTCCTTTCTCTGAGTCAAGTTTACGTACAAGGGCCTGAGCTTGTTCAACATCTATTTGAATTCTTCTAGGTTCTGAACTGATAGGATGAGCCTTAGGAGCAGATAAAAGAAGATCAGTTTCTTTAGTAGGCACCCAACCATGTCGTCTTCTTTTTCCGTTAGTGTCTACTTCATCCTCAGAAGTCGGATCACTTGTCTGCCCTGATTTACTTGAAGCAAGGGCATTGAGGCCAGGACCCCTGGCATCATAAAGAAAACAATTTTGGTTATTTAGAAAAATAAAGGAAAAGGTGTATCAAACTTGAAATACACATCTAAGCATAAAATGCAATCTTACAAGTCCAAGGTTCCACTATGCAAATCAAGCAAAAAGTCTTTTGCAACTTTCTTTGCAAGCTCATTCCTCCTGTAAAGCATTTTTTCCAAAAAAAAGTAATTATAAACCAAAAATACTAAGAAAGACATGACAAACAGTTAAATAATATTGGGAAAAACAGTTCCACAAGAATACCACGAAGCAAAGAAAACAAAGCCATGAGGATCACAAGTTCAACGGTAAAGAAAGCTTTACCTGTCAATAACAGGAACTAAATTGGTCGGATGATACTTGTCTTTTAACCTAAACCACAAAAAGTTAAGGTTAAGAAAAGAAAATTTATAAAATTGCAAATATCAAGTAAGGGGATAGACGTACCACTCCTCATCTTTATGAGCCTCAAAAAACACCCGCTTCTGAGTTGAAACGTACTCAGACCGGTATTCTTGATATCTGCATAATAGAAGATTAGAATTTTCAGATTTCCAAGTCACAAGTTGGAAGCATCATTAGTTGGAGCAGTGAAGAAATATGCATTCAGTACCTGCTCTCAGCTTCAGCTGGTAGTATGTCATCTTCAAGTTCCTGAATGAATTGCTTGTATGACATCAAACCTTCCCTGAAAAAGACTCTAATAATGTCATACTAACTGGCATAAGAGTAGCTACTTCTGATTTAAATATTTACTTATTTAACTAAAGCAGATACAAAAAATAAATATTACAATAAATTTAACAAGTTTCCACTCAACTACTTGCTTTTTGTGATACAATGTTACCAAGTTACTATTGACAATGAACCAAGCATAATTGCGGAAGCAAACTATTAGTGCTGGGAGATAAGAGCTAAATACTAGGCATATATGAACAAGATAAGATAATGACCTTTGAGTAGTCACCGAGTTTGAAGTATCTGCATATCCTCCACGACCAGAATCCCAGTCTGCAGAGGTAGTAAACTCCATAAGTACTAGTTCCAAGTATTCTTTTACAATTAAAGAAAAGAAGACTGCAGAAGTATAAGAGAAATAATTACAAAAAGGTGATAGATTCTCACAAAGGACGAAGACTAGTTTTGTGTATGTGTGTGTGTGTGCAATTTTTATTGAAACTGGCACCGTCATTGACCTCTAGTTGCTGAATGTCACAACTGCAACTGCAGCTTAGATCTGTGACAGGATTAAGGGAATTTTCTTATCATCGCAGGGCCCTTGAATTGAAAGTCCCTTTAACATTTGGCTACTCCTCCATCCATGACCAGAACCGAAAACAAGCAATGATAAAAGAAAACCATAAAATGGCAGCCTAACCCCATTTAACTTCAGGTAGTGAACTCTACGTGCCCTCTACAAATTTGCTTCATGACAAACATAGAATAATCAGACCATCTCAGTGCTAAAGTGGAATTTTCCCTAAAAAATCAGAATCATAGATTCTAGCTGCAAGGAACTGCTCTCCTCTGATGCCCATATAAGGGCTCAGCCACAAACCCTCAGTACTCGCACAAGCTCCACTATGGCCACCAACACAAGGGCCAGCTTACCAGTGGACCATAAAGCAAGAGAAGAAAATAATAGCAAACCTAAAGCTCTTCAGAACACACCGGAATGACTAACTCTGTCTGGGTAGACTGTTTATGTTTTTCTCAAGAAATGAAACAATGCCCTCTTCTCGAAAGCAAACTGCTTGATTATTTTAGTATGAGAATGTGCAACAGCAAAACGAGACTCCAACATGGCAAAATATTTGCAAACATAACGCAAAATTCTTAAATCACAAAATTAGCTACATTGAGAAGGAAAAATCATAACATTGGAGATTAAGAAATTTATAAGCAGTTGGGTACCAGAACCACTTTGATATCCACCACTGCGACCCATGTACCGGCCATGAGGCCTTTCATCAAGATAGCCAGGCCTCCCCCCCAAATCACGGTGATATCCACCACCAGCATAATCATTCCCAAACCTACACCAAAGATCATGTGTCCGGCACTATAAGTGAGAATTCTGTATCAGCAGGATTGCTAAGCCTCTAACAACAATGGATAAAAAAGAGAGCATATTAATGATAATGCATAGAAATGGATACACAAGGAACAACATATAGAGAAAGAGTATCCATTACAGGAGACAATAAACACAATGGCAGCAATATACTCAGGAGACCAAAAACAGTTAAGCCAGTAAGACAAAGTTTCAAAAAGACATGCTGCTGCCGAAACAACTAAACCAATAACAGTCTTGATTAGTCACGACCTAAACCAATAACCAAAGGATTTATACATCAAAGAATCAATAATTATATATGGCTAGTCCAGAGATGAAAAGTAACAAGAAAGGGAGTATATCACAGTGGTCAACTGACTATAAAACCAGACTCTATTCCGTGTTCAATCAACATTCCTGGTTCTTATTCCAAAAGTCTACAAAAATGATACAGTTAGATGGACTTGCAACAAAGAGTAGCAGCTCAACCGAAACAGTGACAATTAATCGAGCTTACCGTCTATCTCCGGGGCCAAATCCACCTCTAGGGCTTCCTCTCCGCCCTTCGAACACTCCATCATCCCTCCTCGACCTCTTGTAGGGCGGAGACCTTCTAGGGGGAGGTGAATGTCTGCGGTCCCGATACGGCAAAGGCGGAGGGCTCATACTGCTCCGCCTCTTGTAATCTCTCTCCCTATCCCGGGGCTGTGCAGGCGGAGAACGGTTCCTATCGTAATAATCGCCGCCAACGCGTCGAATGGGAGGCCTGTCGAAGTCGCCTCCGCTTCGATCGTCCCGCCTCTCTCTGGCGTCTCTGTCGCGGTGTCGAGATGCGGTTTGTTGCGAAGAATGAGGAGGAGGAGGCGGCGGTGGGGGCGGGGAGGACTGGGGTTCGTCGTCGGGATCGGAGGAGTTTTTCTTGCGCTGCTCGCCGCCACCAACTGAATCGACGGGCATGCTGATAACTTCGGCCATGGTAGATTGGGTTCGGGGTTCGTGAAATTGGGTTTGTTAAAAGCAACACCCTAGAAAAAAATAATTTATTCAATGGACCTTAGGAATGAGAGAGAAAGTGTAAAGATAGTGTCCGTCCGTTAGGTGAACGTTCGTTGGGAAAGAAAACGTAGCGGTAATAAGTAGTGGGCTGGAGAAGGGTTTGTTCATGCGCCGGTAGCTTTCTTAATTGATTTAATCAGACGGTGGGGCAAACGGAGGCTAATCAGGCCTTTACGGCCGCGGCGCATCCCAACAACACTATACACACAAGATTGTTGTAGAATGTGGAGGGGTGTGTTCGGAATTCTAACCGATATAAAATCCGATAATCAAATTCTTTTTATTTGGATTCATTTAAAATTTATGTAATTTATCCGGTTTTATAATATCAGACCGAATAAAAATTAATTTCGTTCAGCTATTTAGCTTTATTCAAAATATATTTTAAATATTTTTATTTTATTTTTATAGTCATACTTATTTTATTAAGGTTAGTTCGCATTAGATAGATATAAACTTCTCGCATTTATGTTTCATCTTCGAAGCAAGATGTAATAGGTAAAAAGAGAATGAAAGAAGAAGACTATTCTAATTCTATCTTGACTGGTATATTTCACTGTTCGATAGAGTAAGCGTTGAAATGTATTCATATTTTTATTTTTTTAAAGTAATAGGTATCAACATCAGTAAAAGTTACATATCTTTTTTATTATATTATAAATACCAACCAAGGATGGTTCCAGGTAGTCCAAAAATTTTACGATGTTCAACCTGAAGTCAATGATTGAATCCTTCTTTTTACCCAAAAATTTTACGAATGTTCAACATTGTGATATCAATAATAGAACCTAATGATCACAAATCGAGTCATAGAGGTGGCTGCATCTCTTGGACATAAGTCAAACATAGTACAAGATTTCCAACTAAGAGCATCATCTACAACATTCATTTTTAATGGTAATACACGATGATGAGTTCGCGATCTTTTATCAACTCTAATGTCATGTATAGGAACTCAAAATTTGTACGACAATTGTCATAGATCCACAATAATAAACCTATAAGACTAGCAAAAAATTTAACAATTAAGATAAAATCAACGAATAAGTATTTATAAAACTAACAACAAAAATGAAAGAAGATGCGATGTCATCAAGGAGACATCATGATATGAATATTAGAATTTATTCACACTACCCTTTGTATGATTTACATCTTATTTATCTTTATTTTGGTTTTTTTATTATAATATGACAAGATTATAAACAATGAGGATAAATATCATATACATAGAATACTAAAGCCCACAAAGAAATCATAACCTTGCCTTGTGTTAATTTTCGACTGTCTATCTATAGAGGAAGCATGATCATTCCTAAACCTATCCAAACACAGAACCAAAGATATGATAGAAGCCTGCCAGGTGAGTGGACGGAAAAAAATATATGTAACCAAACACATACAACACACAACTCAATGCTAGACACGCAAGTACACAATAACAACAGTAGGTTATAGTCATCATATAGTGAATCTGTGCAAGTAAGACAGTGACTGAGCTTGCAATAATTCTCAATCCTTTCAGCATCAAGATTAGGACTGGGATCCATCAGTAGTACTTCATACTTATCTTTTTATTGTTATACCATATCGACCAATTGCATTAACGATTCCAGGATGTTAGGTGATGGTAGCTTCACCTAAACGGTCCCCACTCTACAAGATCCTATCTCGCATTCATCAGCTCACTCATATAGTCTATGTCCCTCCCTATAGCCTTAGTTTCTAGAGGCTCCACACCTCACTACTAAATCTGGAGAACTCTCAAGAGTTGCATAAGTTATCCAATGTGGATTTAGTGCTTTACACAACACATCCCGAATACACCTAATACATCACATGCATCTCAATAGTCAACACAACAAGGCACATTCATATGATTCACATCATAGTAATACATATGTATTTTATAGTAAATATAATATTTTAAATTATTATCTTATTATCTTTATTAGCCTGCATGCAATGAGTCATGTCAATATTCAAAATAATAAAAGTTTCATCTACTCACAAATCTTAAAGCCTATTCATTTGCTAATGGTGTTCTGGACCGATTCTTCGAGATCCTGCCACTGTAGGTATCCCACCTATGCAAAAATATAAACTAATTTCTTATCCAATAGTTCTAGAGGGTATAAATATATGAAATAATACTTTTAAATCCTCTACTTGATGAATCACGGCCCTAGACCAAACTCGAAATCAATCCAGGAAATTTTCCTATTTTTATCTATTTTTTTGAAACTTGTATTATTTATTTAGCCCATCAAATCAACTTCAATTTTCACAAATTTAGTATCACTATACTCCATATTAAACCTAGTATTTTTCAGATTTTTTCTTAATTTTTTAACTTTTTTCTTAATTTTATATTATTTCTAACCCGAATTGATCCTAGGTTTGGTCTAGGACCTATCATTGTTGTGTAATTTAGAATTACTACTCACAAGTATATGATTAGAACTTTGAAGTCTAGATGTCGATCCCACATAAAAATATTTAATCCAATCAATTAGCCTAACTCAGTATTCTAGTAAATATTTCAAATATTGCTTTAAGATTCAATCTAAACTAAAGTTTAAGTTAACTAATTAGATGTCAAAGTTAGTATGGTTAGTTTTATGGGAATTAATCCATACTCAAGCTTGATTACGAATTTCCACAATTTGTTCTTGATTAATTTCTAAACCTTTAATTTTTTCGTAGACTATTAAGACCTAATTCAGTTTCCCAAATTAACTATATTCCTATGAAAATTCAGTTACTGAATCGTTTTGCCCCATTCAATATAAATCCTAGGCTTGACAGAAATATTCCTATTCTACCAATTTTGTGTAATTTACCTAGGACCCCTAATCTGTTGTCGTAGCCTAATTATTCTTCCAAATCAATTACAACCCACTAGGACATAAACTGATCAGGTTTATCAATAATTCTAGAATAAGAGTAAATCTTAGAATTCACTAACAAATAGAGTTAGATTAGATACCAGCTTGTGCCAATTAATCAAGATAGCTAAAGATGTAGAGAAAGAATTAATTCAAACAACCTGATATTAATCAAAACTCAAACAAAACATAATATAATCTTGATCACTGACAGATCGAGTACAGGTTCAGAAAGTGTAAGAATTTAAGTGCATAAGTGTTCGATGAAAAATAATAACTAACATTACATTTCTTTAAATAAGAAATATTTTCGACTAGTCGTCTACATGGAGAGTGATCGATTCTACTTAAAACACTGACATTGTTTTCTGTGTGAGTTCGACCAGTCATTGGTATTCATCGTACCTTGCTTTGGTTTGGCTTCTGACTGATTATCCTTGAGGCAATAACCATTCAGTCTTCCTCTTGGTACAATTCCTTTAGAGTTCGACTAGTCGTACCTTGGTAAACTACTGGTTGTTTGGCTTTCAACATTATTTCCTTCAAATCTGATCAGTCGTTGAGATTTTGCGACTAGTTGTTGCTCATCAGGACTCAAATTGATCTTCATACTCTCACATTTCAGGTTTGGTTCGCACGATTCAAGTTATCCTCATATCCTCACACAAATTGCTCCCCTTATAAAGTGTTCAGATCCAAAAACCTATACGATAGCTTGCTAAACAACATCTAACAAACATGATCAAAAGCCTTGTTTTATCAATAAAATGTCCTGTGATTAATAACAAATTAAATAGCCATTATAAACACAGGTCATCAAATCTCCTCAAACGTAAAATTTTGGTAGTCCCTAGCAAAACAGTTCGATAACCAAAAAAACAAAACAAGAATAACCACCATACTTAAATTCATCAAAGATTTTCATTCACTCCTAACCAATACATTTCAAAATGCCATGTCCGACTATCTTGGTAAATCAATTCATTGTTTCAAATGCACTCAATAAACACTCACATAAGGGAATCAAATTTTTTTTAAAATATCTCACACCGATGCACTAGTTCAATAAATCAATTTGAATGTTTATTGGAACTCTGTAGGTGCAGCTCAAAGGCCTATTATGTTAACTAGCAATCCAATTTTCTTGCTTTTTTATTCTTCTTCTTTCTTTTTTCCTAAAAACAAAACTTTTTCCCTTTGTACTATATATATATATATATATATATATATAATGCATGCAAAATACAACTCAACAAACCAACCATAATAGATTAACGAGTACTACCAATCCACATTTGTTTCCTCCTAAACATAAATAAATGGATTCAGTGCTTCGCTGCTCTAAGTATGAGTTATTATCTACCTAATGTCACTATTAATTAGTAAAGTAATCAATCAAATATAATTTAAGCAACAAAACAACCACCATTCTTGCCAAACTAGTATTTTCCATTCATCAAATAGGAGTGAATGACAATCTCCTCAAAACTTAAGTATAAAGGACTCCCACAACATATTAATAAAAATATATAATATCCATAGAACGAAAATAATAATATAAATGACATAATAGACACTGAATATCCATAATAACAAAACAAATGTGATAGTAAAAAATAAAGTGCAATAAATAAATGATAAGAAAAATTATACTCAGTCCAACCTTACTGCATAATATGCATAGTCACATTATAGGGGTGAAGGGAAATCCGGATCCTGATGAATAAAGTAAGAGTGCAACCAACTGTTGTTGTCTTGCTGGAATCGAATAGCCCTCATTTGAGCATTTGCCATTTGTAGTTGAGTCTCTCGCACCTCTCATAGCTCGCCAACTAAAGACTGCAGCTGCAACTCAATAGCAACCAATCGAGATGCCAACTCATCGTCCTCATTAGCTGCGCATGATGAAGAAGCTCGAGATCACTTGGCTGGAGTAGGAAAATGCATAGTTTCTACAGTTGAAAGCGGACCTGCTATCCTTGTAGGTCCATATCAGTATTGCTATCAACTGAAACAAGTTCAATGCTTGATTGGCTCTTCATTCAGCTCTCTGATCTTCCACTTAATGTACGCAGTAGTTAAAGGGGTGAAGGTTGCAACATCGGGAACCATGGCTCTGATAGTAACTATACCCCTTGCTCCGCACACAACCTTGTAATAAGATGGGGAAAAGATAGATGGTTCTTCAACTTCTGCTTCCAAGCAGACAACTTACTATGAATGATCTTCCCCACATCCACCTTAGTGCCTACTACTAACTTGTATAACAGTACTATTGCCTCCTTGCTCACCTCGTGATCCTGAGATAATGGGATCAAATTATGCCTAATGAAAGTACACCAGAATTGTGCATCCCTGGACAAATTAGTCAAAGTAATGGTACCTCCTAATGGCTCCTGTACTCCTCGACCAATAGTCAAAACATTATTTACCATCCCAAAATTTGACTCCTCCTTAATTTTCAACTCCTTTCGATACTCCAACTCATAATAGTCATTAATCACTACAGGAAAAAGCAAAACATACTTATGGTGCACTATAACAATAAACCTAATGATATTAAGTAAATTAGCATAAAACTCAAATACGAAATTACGGCATGCCTTAATAGGAGTTTTTGTAGCAGAATCAGTCTAATATAATTTTTCACACAAATCTTCATAGTGATGAACTGTATCATAATGGCTATGATTCGTGGTTGTTTAAGTGTAAACCTCTGATTTTTTCTATGCCATGTGTAATCATATGCGTAAGGGTAATTTAGTAACTTTTTTTATTTTTCAATCTATGATTCAAATAGAACTTTGGATTTAGAGTGACACAATAACATTTTAGAGTAAGATTTAAAGAATTATTGGATTTGATTTTTATGATTTAAAAATATTATTATTATATTATCAAAAATAGTATTTTATTTTTTATTTAAATATTCATTGGTTAAAAAAATATAATTCTTAGTTCATTGAAAAGATCTCATTTTTTTGAATTTTTGGTGTAAATTTCATAATTTTTAGACTAATATATGATTTATTATAAATTTCTAATGTTTATAAGTATTTTTAGGATTAATTTAATAATTAATTAATTAATAATAATTTAATATATGTATACACTAAACGACGTCATTTTGGGAAGGCACCAAAATGACGCTGTTCTGGTGTCAATTAATTTTTTCTTGAAAAAAAATTAGTGAAACGACGTCTTTTTGAGTTAATGCCAATTATTTTGGCTTAGGGTTTAATAAAAAACCCAACCATTCTTTTTTTTCTTCTTCTTCCTGTCCCCAGCATTTTTCTTCTCTCTCCCCGTGTATTCCTTTCTCTCTCCCATGTGAAGGACGAACTCCCTCCTTCTACCATAGTTTGTCTCGTCGTTGGTCATGTTTTGTTTCCCTTCTTCGTAGCAATTTTTTGGTATAAATTTGGTTGAGATTGGAGCTACAAAATGAACTGTAGAAGCTCAAAAAGGATGTGATTTCATCATCAGAAAATTTATTTTTCCGGCCAACTCCGGTGAGTTATTGAAAATGAATGGCATGGTTGAGTTTTGTGCAGGTCGATTCTTTGGGTTTGCCGCCGCCACCGGCCATTGTCGACAGCCGCCAGACCACCACGCGCCATCCTTTTTCTAAAAAATCCAAAATTTGCCCACTAAGTATTTTTGACATTCTAAATGCGATGGTGTCGTCAATTTCTTGATCTTATACACGATTTATGAATTATAAGCTTATAAATAATTTGATTAAAATATATTTTCTCATAAAATAATAAATTATAATATTTTAAGCAATACTATCAAATTAAACATGTAATTTGGACCCAAGTAATTAACTAATCTTATATTGCGGAAGTTAGTACCTTAGCATACTTAAATAAATTGTTGTGTCAGTTGGATGACAAATATAGTGATTATATTCTTGATATATTTTTGCAGGCTTGCGACTTGTGTATGTGTGATGTGGACATTTTGGTGGATCAACTGAGCTCTGCTTTCTGTGTTGGATTGTATTTTTGTTGTGACTATTTGGAGGTGAGTGGGGATCTCACATTTCACTGTTTGATTTTAAATATGTATATTTGAGATGTGTGATTTTCTTTAAAAGAAAATATTGATAAATCTTGCTTGATATTTGGACTAGTTTATTTTGACAAATCACTATGACTTGGTTGAAAATTCTATTTTGTCTTAATATAATTTTGCACAGGGATGCATGAGGTTTAAGACATATTATTTTATAAATATTTTCTTTCAAGATTTATATTTCAGTATGATGTTTGATTTAATTTTTCTAATTTATTCTTTGTAAAATATGAGTAGACAGTGTACTGTTGAGTGATACCTGATTAGAACCAACGAGTCTTGTATATAACTCTTTGTGTAACGACCCAAATTCCTAACTATTAGTGATTAAGGTCATTACCGCCGAGAAACCCAAATAAGCCTAAATGACACCTACGACCTATTTGAATCTCACCAGGCTAATCATAAATTTCTGATTTTAAGCTTGTAAATCTTATTGCTTATCAACAATTGGAGCATGATAATGGGCATATGTTCTGGTATCATACGGAGTAAATAAAACATCAGCGGAAGTCTTAAATCAAATCATTGGGTTCATAACATACAAGTCCCATAGGGATCTAAATAAACAACAAGAAATCTTCCAACAAGTTTCGGAAATAGCAAGCAAAGAAGGGTGCTTAAAATAAACCAGCAAGTTGCCTAATCATTCATGTTATATGCGTAAATAACAAGTATGCAAATGTGATGCAATATTGTCCATCCATGCAGCCTTGATCTCACACACTGGTACCACGAACAGTGAATGTACCTAAGCCTGAAAAATGGTAAAAACAACGGTTTGAGATTACAAGAATCTCAGTAGGGTCACAACATCATAAGATCTACAGAATCCCTAAACACAAATCTCCCAATTCACATAAGGTCATTCCTAAACAACTAAAAGGGATCACGTAAATCAATAAACCAATCAAAGGGGTTAGTGCCGAATCTATGGCTGTGGGAGGACAACAAACACTTCCGAAAGGTCAGAAGTACACAGGTAGGTGAAACACAACAGATTGCCCTCGGCAATGAAGAAGAAAGGCTATCCCCTTCCACATGTGTTGTCCAAAACTTACTACACAAAGGGTAGATGGTTAACACGCAAACTAATCAGTAAGTCTTTCTTCTTGTCCTCGCAAGGACAAGTCAACTAGTCCCACATGGACAAGTCTTCCCTAGTCACATACCTACTAGGGAATCCTAGGTCACATACCTTCCAGGGCTTCCTGCTACACAAGGACAGGGTTCCGGCCACACATGGACCAGACCTTCAGCGAGCACTTGCTGGGATTTTCCGCCCATACAACTCTCATACCAGTAAGAACCTCTCCTCTCCCTAGGAGCATCAACGCTTACCCCGAATAGCCACCAGAATAGGATCCTGACACACAGACACGTACAAGCACAAAGAGGCAAATACAAAGCATAATACCACAACAGGGTATCCTCAATTATGTCAGAACACTATCAACATATCCAATTCACATAACAATTACATCCCAGGCACTCAATTCCTAACTCAGGGGTTCAATATAGCCTAGGAGATTTATATCCCATTCCGTATTTCATATTCTCACCCTATAATCCAATCACAAACAATACAATAAGAGCAGATAACAACAATATCAGGAAAGAGCAGGGGTCTCTGGAGAAACCGATGAGGCGTAGATCCTACCTCTCTTGTCTCTGAACAAGAAGCTACTCCTTTGCCTTTATTAAGTAAATCTGAACCACTTAAATTATCACCAAGCAAAAACAAAAGCAAACTAAGCATGCATATTCAATAGTCAATTGAATACCCTATTTCCTTACCAATACCACTCACCAAACCTATCAGAAAACCAGTGATCAGACAATGTAGGTGCCTCCCCCTTGGATGTGTGATGTGATAGCCAGGAACTTAACAAGATTCGACCTGAATTTACCATTCCAATTAACTATACAAATCATGTCGCTAAAAGTAGGGCATAGGATGATTTCGTCTTAACCTTAAACAAGGAATATTTACATCCAAGATGCGATTTATATATGGTTGGATAGACAATGAAAAGAGATTTCCAATGAGCTATTATTTGTAAGGATCTGACAAATTATTAGAAAGTTATGTTATTTTGAAGTTCAAGAAGATTTGGCAAAAACCTAATTCCGCCGCCGATTTTCAAGTTAATCTTAGAAAAAAAAATACTAACCTTCTGAAAAAAAAATATGTTGGAAAGAGCATGAAGAGAGCTTTCCAACAAGATATTAACTGCAGAGATATAACAAACAATGAAAGAGTTATGCTATTCTGAATTTCAAGAAGAGTTGGCAGTGCCGCCGAATTTCAACTGGACTTTTGAGAAAGAAATACTAACCTCCTGACAAAAAATAAAAGATGGTTAGAAAGAGCATGAAGAAGCTTTCCAAAAAACTATTATTCGTAGGGATATGATGAATGATGAGCGTGTTATGCTGGTTTGAAGTTTCTGCGAATTAGGGCGACTATAGGGAGGTATAGGGTTTCAGGTCTATACAAAATTTTGTAAATTTTTGTGGGGAATTTTTGTAGGGTTGACTTTCTATTTATAATGAATGAGTATAGCATTATGATTACTAATTTTAATCACTTTATCATAATAAGAAAATTTATCAGATAATTAAACTTTAAATTATCTTTCCTATTTTTAAGGACTTAATCTCTAAGGCAACTATCTATCTTTAAGGATGATTTCTAAGGAAATTACCCATCTATAAGGACCTAGATCTAAAGAAATTTAAAACAAAATTAACTACTAAACAATCTTACCAATTTCGGCCATCAGACATCCTTTCCTTCAGGGGCAAAATTATCTTTTCACCTGCACTGGCTTCTAGACTTCTAAGACTTCATCCTCGAAATTTTTAACATAAGTACCTAATCAAACAAGTAAGGAAATTTTGCATGCATAGACTCCTCAATCTCCCAAAACTGCTCCTCAATTTGGCCATTACACCAAACAACTCGTACCATAGGCACGTTTCGACTGGGAAGCTGTCGAACTGACCGGTCTAGTATGGCAACTGGCTGTATGGGATAGGATAGGTCTTCAACAACTTCAATTGGCGGGTCTTTAAGCACATGAGCAGGATCTCGCATATACTTTCTTAGTATGGAAACGTGAAATACGTAGTGAATTCTTTCCATATTTGGAGGTAGTGCAAGTCGGTATGCAACAGGGCCGATTCTTTCAACAATGTCATATGGACCAATGTAGCGAAGTGTTAGCTTACCTTTCTGCTAAAAACGAAGGAATCCTTTCCATGGGGTGACTTTCACAAACACTTTGTCTCCTACCACAAATTCCAGCTCCCTTCATTGATTGTCGGCGTAGCTTTTCTGCCGATCTTGAGCTGTTTTTAGCCTTTGTCGAATCAAGTTTAATTGTTCTGTTGCTTGGTCAATTAATTCCGGATTGTCTAGACGTCTCTCCCCTACTTCATTCCAGCAAATGGGGGTTCTTCAGCCTCTCCCATATAGTGCTTCATAGGGTGCCATACCAATGCTTACATGAAATCTATTGTTGTACGCAAATTCTGCTAATGACAGACATCGATCCCAGCTGGTTTGCTGGTACATTACACTCGCACGTAGCATATCTTCAAGTGTCTGAATCATCCTTTCTGATTGACCATCGGTTTGGGGATGAAATGCTGTACTGAAATTCAATCTCGAACCCAGTGCATTCTAGAATTTCTCCCAAAATTGTGAACTGAAACGAGGGTCACGATCTGAAACAATAGAAACTGGTACTCCATGCAAACAAACAATCTCATCCAAGTAACGAACTGCCAATTTTTCTGGTGTATCCGTCACACGTATAAGAAGAAATTGTGCAGAATTTGTCAGTCGATCCACAATCACCCAAATGGCATTGTATCCTCGCTGCGATCTAGGTAAACCGGTCACAAAATCCATTGTGATGTGCTCCCACTTCCATTTTGGAATAAAAAGTGACTGAAGTAGACCAGCGGGTCTTTGATGTTCGATCTTTACTTGTTGACATACGAGGCATCAGGAAACGAATTCAGCAATATGACGTTTCATATTTGGCCACCAATACTGTCGCTTCAAATCTCGGTACATCTTAGTGCTTCCAGGATGAATAGCGAACTTCGAACTATACGCCTCTGATAGAATAAGATTACGAATATCAACATTTTGTGGAACACATACCTGGTTTCTAAAGACTAGTACTTCGTCATCTCCTATTATGAAATCACAAACTATGATATCAACACCATCAGCAGGTTGCTTCTGAATTTCAGCAAGTTTTGGATCCTCTAATTGTAACGACCCCAATTCCTAACTATTATTAATTGCTCCGATTAAGGTCATTACCGCCGTGAAACCCAAATAAGCCTCAACAACACCTAAGACCTATTAGAATTCCACAAGGCTACTCATAAGATACCGATTTTAAGCTTGTTTATTTTGTTGCTTATCAATCAATTGGAGCATGATATTGGACACATATTCTGGTAACATACGGAGTAAATATAAACATCAGCGGAAGTCTTAAATTAATCCATTGGGTTCATAACACACAAGTCCCATAGGGATCCAAATAACCAGCAAGAAATTCTTCACAAGTTTCGGAAATAGCAAGCAAAGAAGAGTGCTTAAAATAAACCAGAAAGTTGCCCAATCATTCATGTTATATGCGCAAGTAACAGGTATGCAAATGTGATGCGATATCGTCCCGCCATGCAGCCTGGATCTCACACACCGGTACCACGAACAGAGGGTGTACCTAAGTCTGAAAAATGGTAAAAACAACGGTATGAGATTACAAGAATCTCAGTAGGGTCGCAGCATCATAAGATCTATAGAATCCCTAAACACAAATCTCCCAAATCACATAAGATCATTCCCTAAACAACTAAAGGGATCACGCAATTCAACAATAAACCAAAAGAGGTTATGGCCGAGATTATGGCTGAGGGAGGACCACACTTCCGAAAGTTCAGAAGTACACAGGCAGGTGAAATACAACAAAATCACACTCAATGATGAAGAAAGGCCATCCCTTTCCACCTGTGTTGTCCAAGACTTACTGCACAAAGGGTAGATGGTTAACACACAAACTAATCAGTAAGGCTTTCATCTTATCCTCGCAAGGACAAGTCGACTAGCCCCACATGGACAAGTCTTCCCTTAGTCGCACCCAGGGCATCCCCAAATCTCACAAGATAAGGGCTTCCTGTCTCCCAAGACAGGGATCTGGCCTCGCAAGGACAGATATCCAGCGTGCACTTGCTGGTTCAACACCCATACACCTCCCATAAATCGGTAAGTACCTCTCCTCTCACTAGGAGCATCAGTGCTTACCCTGCGTGGCCACCGGAATAGGATCCTGACACACAAACACGTACAAGAACACACAGGCAAGTACAAAGCATAATACCACAACAGGGTATCCTCAATCATGTCAGGAAACAATCAACACATCCAATTCATATAAAAATAGCATCCCAGGCACTCAATTCCTAACTCAGGGGTTCGATATAGCCTAAGAGATTCATATCTCATTCCGGATTTCATATTCTCACCCTACAATCCAATCACAATCAAATACAACAAGGACAGGTAACAAAAACATCAGATAAGAGCAGGGGTTTCTGGAGAAAACCGATGAGGCATAGATCCTACCTCTCTTGTCTCTGAACAAGAAGCTACTCCTTTTCTTTTATTAAGTAAATCTGAACCACCTAAATCATCACCAGACAAAGACAAAACAAACTAAGCATGCATATCTCAAAAATCAATTGTATACCCTATTCCTTACCAGTACCACTCACCAAACCTATCAGAAAACCAGTGATCAGATGTTGCAGGTGCCTCCCCCTTAGATGTGTGATGTGATAGCCGGGAACTTAACAAGATTCAACCTGAATTTACCATTCCAATTATTTATGCACAACCTGTTGCTAAAAGTAGAGCATAAGACGATTTCATCTTAACCTAAACAACGAAGTATTTACATCCAAGCTGAGATTAATATAGGGTTGGAAAGAGGATGAAAAGATTTTCCCAACGAGATATTATTTGCAAGATTCCAACAAACGAGTAGAAAGTTATACTATTTTGAAGTTCAAGAAGATTTGGCAAAAACCTAATTCGGCCGCCGATTTTCAAAGTAACATTAGACAAAGAAATACTAACCTCCTGAAGAAAAAAAATGATGGTTGGAAAGTGGATGAAGAGAGCTTTCCAACAAGATATTATTCGCAGAGATCCAATGAACGATGAGGGAGTTATACTGGTTTAAAGTTTCAGAAAATTCTGACGGCTAATGGGAGGTATAGGGTTTTAAGCCTATACGACTTTTGTAAGGTTTTAGGGGACAAATTTTGTGGGGTTGGCTTCCTATTTATATTCAATGAGTGTAGAATTATGTCTACTACTTTTAATCAATCTATCAATCCAATATAATTCACTAAATAACCAAAACTCTTAAATTACCTTCCCTATTTTTAGGGACTTAATCTTTAAGGCAACTATCTACCTTAAAGGATGGTTCCTAAAGCTATTACCCATCTACAAGGACCTAAATCAAAAGGAATTAGAAGAAAATTAATTTACTGAACAATCTTACCAATTTCGGCTATCACACATCCTTCTCTTCAGGAGCAAAATCGTCTTTTCACCTGCACTGGTTTCTGGACTTCTAGGACTCAAAATTCGGGGTCTTACACTAATTGTTGATTCCTGATTTCTTCAATTAAGGTAGGTGCGACTTCAATTCGTGCCATCAACGAACCAGAGAAATCGGTGCCAAGATGCACACGATTAGTTTTCAATTCCAACATCATTGGTAGGTAATAGGTGTGCATGTAGGCCAAAACTGATGGAGAAGAAAGATGATACTTTCGGCTCAGGGCATCTGCAACAACATTCAACTTTCCAAGATGATATTCGATGATTAAATCGTAGTCTTTAATCAGCTCCACCCATCTTTGTTGTCTCACATTCAATTCTTTTTGTGTAAGGAGGTACTTTAGGCTTTTGTGATCAGTGAATATTCGACACGTCTCGCCGTATAAATAATGTCGCCATATTTTTAAGGCAAATACCACGGCTTCAAGTTCCAGGTCATGTGTAGGGTAGTTTATCTCGTGCTGTTGCAATTGCCTTGAAGCATGGGCAATGACTTTCCTATTTTGCATCAATACACATCCAAGTCCAGATTTTGACGCGTCGCTGTAAACTACATATTCCTTTCCGCAAATAGGTAAGGTAAGTATAGGTGCAGAAACTAACCGATTCTTTAACTCTTCGAAACTTTGCTGGCATTTCTCATTCCATACGAACAACTCACCCTTTCGTGTTAATTTTGTCAATGGTCCGGCAAGCGATGAAAATTTTTCCACACAACGACGATAGTATCTTGCTAAACCAAGGAAATTACAAACTTCGAACATGCTTCGAGGAGGTTCCCAAGCAATCACGGCTTCAATCTTCTTTGGATCAAAAAACACACCTTGGACGAAAACAATATGGCCAAGGAAACTAACCTCACATAACCAGAATTCGCATTTTGAGTACTTTGCAAACAACTGTCGATCCTTCAGGATTTTAAACACAATCCGCAAGTGCATAGCATGATCCTCTTCCGATATTGAGTAAATCAGAATGTTATCGATGAAGACTATCACAAATTTATCCAGGAATTCGTTGAACACACGATTCATCAAGTCCATAAATGCAGCTGGTGCATTGGTCAAGCCAAATGGCATAACCAGAAATTCATAGTGGCCATATCGCGATCTAAACGCTATTTTGGAATATCAGCATCACGAACTTGCAATTGATGGTATCCAGATCTGAGATCAATCTTGGAGAACACGGCTGCACCTTGGAGTTGATCAAACAAATCGTCGATGCATGGCAAAGAGTATTTATTTTTCACGGTCACACGGTTCAGCTACCGATAATTGATGCACAATCACAGCGAACCGTCTTTCTTTTTCACGAACAGAACAGGTGATCCCCAGGGTGACACACTAGGTCGAATAAAACCACGATCCAGCAAATCTTCCAATTGCGTTTTTAATTCCTTCATTTCTGCAGGAGCCATACGATACAGGAATGGAAATCGGATTCATACCTGACACTAGCTCAATACCGAATTCCACTGCCTGTGATGTTGGTAGTCTGGCTATGTCTTCTGGAAATACTTCTGGAAATTCGCAAACCACTGAAACAGAATCCAAATCTGAGGATTCTTTAGAAGTATCCTGTACGTGCGCGAGGTACGCTGTAAATCCTTTGCTGATTAATCGTTTCTCCTTAAGCCAGGAAATCATGCAAGTTGGTACAACTCGCCTAACGCCTTCAATACAATATTCGGTACCATCAGGAAAAGTGAACCACACCCGCTTGGTAAAACACTCCATACGTGCTTGGTACTTCGCCAAACAATCCATGCCTAAAATCACATCCAGCTGTCTGATATCTAATGGAATTAGATCCACTTCAAGTATAAATAATGTGATCAGTGAAGATTCAACACGTCTCGCCGTATAAATAACATCGCTGTATTTTTAAAGCAAATACCAAGGCTTCAAGTTCCAGGTCATGTGTAGGGTAGTTTATCTCGTGCGGTCGCAATTGCCTCGAAGCATAGGCAATGACTTTCCCATTTTGCATCAATACACATCCAATTCCAGATTTTGACGCGTTGGTGTAAACTATATATTCCTTTCCGCAAATAGGTAAGGTAAGGATAGATGAAGAAACTAATCGATTCTTTAACTCTTCGAAACTTTGCTGGCATTTCTCATTCCATACGAACAACTCACCCTTTCGTGTTAATTTTGTCAATGGTCCGGCAAGCGATGAAAATTTTTCCACACAACGACGATAGTATCTTGCTAAACCAAGGAAATTACGAACTTCGAACATGCTTCGAGGAGGTTCCCAAGCAATCACGGCTTCAATCTTCTTTGGATCAAAAAACACACCTTGGACGAAAACAATATGGCCAAGGAAACTAACCTCACATAACCAGAATTCGCATTTTGAGTACTTTGCAAACAACTGTCGATCCTTCAGGATTTTAAACACAATCCGCAAGTGCATAGCATGATCCTCTTCCGATATTGAGTAAATCAGAATGTTATCGATGAAGACTAATCACAAATTTATCCAGGAATTCGTTGAACACACGATTCATCAAGTCCATAAATGCAGCTGGTGCATTGGTCAAGCCAAATGGCATAACCAGAAATTCATAGTGGCCATATCGCGATCTAAACGCTATTTTGGAATATCAGCATCACGAACTTGCAATTGATGGTATCCAGATCTGAGATCAATCTTGGAGAACACGGCTGCACCTTGGAGTTGATCAAACAAATCGTCGATGCATGGCAAAGAGTATTTATTTTTCACGGTCACACGGTTCAGCTACCGATAATTGATGCACAATCACAGCGAACCGTCTTTCTTTTTCACGAACAGAACAGGTGATCCCCAGGGTGACACACTAGGTCGAATAAAACCACGATCCATCAAATCTTCCAATTGCATTTTTAATTCCTTCATTTCCGCAGGAGCCATACGATACGGAGGAATGGAAATCGGATTCGTACCTGGCACTAGCTCAGTACCGAATTCCACTGCCTGTGATGTTGGTAGTCTGGCTATGTCTTCTGGAAATACTTCTGGAAATTCGCAAACTACTGGAACAGAATCCAAGTCTGAGGATTCTTTAGAAGTATCCTGTACGTGCGCGAGGTACGCTTTACATTCTTTGCAGATTAATCGCTTCGTCTTAAGCCAGGAAATCATGCAAGTTGGTACAACTCGCCTATCGCCTTCAAAACAATATTCGGTACCATCAGGAAAAGTGAACCACACCCGCTTGGTAAAACACTCCATATGTGCTTGGTAATTCGCCAAACAATCCATGCCTAAAATCACATCCAGCTGTCTGATGTCTAATGGAATTAGATCCACTTCAAGTACATTCGAATTCATACGTACAACACAGCAGATGTAGACCAGATCACAAGTCAGTTTCTCTCCCAATGGAGTTAGAACCGCAATAGGAGGAGTCAAGGGAGATAGAGGATGATCCGAGCTAAGTGCTATTCTTGGACTGACAAACAATCTATTTGGTCCTGGATCAAATAATACTTTAGCGTTTCGAGAAAAGACTGAAATAGTACTTGTCACCACATCAGGACTAGCCTCGACATCAGTCAAAGTAAAGAACCTTGTTGGCCTTGGTTGCACCTCACTTATGGATCCGTTGGGTGGTCCTTCTGGTGCGTGTGTTGGTGGTCTGGCGGGGTTGGCATTCCCTCCTCGGCCTGCGTTCGGTACACCTGTGCCTCGTATAAAATTTCTCTTCGAATTCGTACCGGAATTCTTCCCACGTTGGCAAAAGATCACCGAATTGCAAGCTAACAGATGTCCACCATGCGAAGGCTTCTCCTTCAAGTAAGAATGTAGCAATGGCAACCTTGTCATCATTTGAGATACGTAGGAACAAGGATACTCGGCATAAGGTGTCCATCTACGCACGAGTGGCTGCGGCTCCAGCTGATCCACCAAAATCTTTACATCCATGTTGTCGAGCTTCCTTCAGCAACTTTGTAATCATAACGGGAAGTCTCTCTGTCTCCTTATGATGCGCCAGCTTCACAGGTTCAAGTGGAGGAATAGGTTCTGGTACAGGTGCAGGAGTATTCTGAAATTGCGCCTCCATTCGCTGCTGATTTGCAGCAATTCCTTGTAACACGTTTAAGATTTCTGCCATAACAGGGTCAATGCCTGGTGCTGCTGGTGCCTCATGTTGGTTCGCGGGCTCAGCTTGCCCTTCCTGCTCTATTTGTGCATTTGGTTGCTCTTGCTCAACAGGTTGCTGTTCAGGCTGAATCTCAAACCTACCTCGTTGGTCCCTTTGTTGCCTCGAGCGTGCCATACTACATGAATACACCTTTACTACTCAACATATACTAAATACAATACTAGTAAAAAGAGTGGTACCTGGTGGAGAGGCATGCACCGGACGATACGCATATGCTGGAAAACAATATACAAATTTTCGGAAATCATATGCACACATGCAAAGGTATTCTCGGCAATTCCATTAACACTCATAGGAATCATTATCAAACATCAAGCAATCATAGACTCACACATCACCCACATTTGGCAATACACATCATCAATCACATGCATATGCATTTGGTAATGACAAGAAAGACATGAAGGCATATGAAAAATCAGCACAATAGTTTATTATTCCTATCATTTAAATCTTACAACTTAATCCCATTTTAGCCTTAGTTCCCTTTCCGTATTAGCCCCTAAGTGAGTGAGTGTGTGCCCATGTTCTTACCTGAAATCATCAAAATCATCAAAAAAATTAGCATATAACAAATTATACTTCCTAAACCATGCTCCGCTACCAAACTTGTAATGACCCCAATTCCTAACTATTAGTAATTGCTCCGATTAAGGTCATTACCGTCGTGAAACCCAAATAAGCCTAAATGACACTAAGACCTATTTAAATCTCACCAGGCTAATCATAAATTTCTGATTTTAAGCTTGTAAATCTTATTGCTTATAAAAAATTGGAGCATGATAATGGACATATGTTCTGGTATCATACGGAGTAAACAAAGCATCAGCGGAAGTCTTAAATCAAATCATTGGGTTCATATCACACAAATCCCATGGGGATCTAAATAAATAACAAGAAATTTTCCAATAAGTTTTGGAAATAGCAAGCAAAGAAGGGTGCTTAAAATAAACCAGAAAGTTTCCCAATCATTTATGTTATATGCGAAAATAACAAGTATGCAAATGTGATGCGATATCGTCCCGCCATACAGCCTTAATCTCACACACTGGTACCACGAACAGTGAATGTACCTAAGCCTGAAAAATGGTAAAAACAACGGTTTGAGATTACAAGAATCTCAGTAGGGTCACAACATCATAAGATCTACAGAATCCCTAAACACAAATCTCCCAATACACATAAGGTCATTCCTAAACAGCTAAAAGGGATCACACAAATCAATATACCAATCAAAGGGGTTAGCACCGAATCTATGGCTGTGGGAGGACAACAAACACTTTTGAAAGGTCAGAAGTACACAGGTAGATGAAACACAACAGATTGCCTTCAGCAATGAAGAAGAAAGGCCATCCTCTTCCACTTGTGTTGTCCAAAGCTTACTGCACAAAGGGTAGATTCTTAACACACAAACTAATCAGTAAGTCTTTCTTCTTGTCCTCGCAAGGACAAGTCGACTAGTCCCACACGGACAAGTCTTCCCTAGTCACATACCTACTAGGGCATCCCAGGTTACATACCTACCAGAGCTTCTTGTCACATAAGGACAGAGTTCCGGCCACACAAGGACCAGACCTCGAGCAAGCTCTTGCTGGGATTTGCAGCCCATACAACTCCCATATCTGTAAGAACCTCTCCTCTCCCTAGGAGCATCAGTGCTTACCCTGAATGGCCACCAAAACAGGATCCTGACACACAGATACGTACAAGCATACAGAGGCAAGTTCAAAGCATAATACCACAACAGGGTATCCTCAATCATGCCAGAACACAATCAACAGATCCAATTCACATAACAATTGCATCCCAGGCACTCAATTCCTAACTCAGGGGGTTCGATATAGCTGAGGAAATTCATATCTCATTCCGCATTTCATATTCTCACCCTATAATTCAATCACAAACAATACAATAAGGGAAGATAACAACAACATCAGGAAAGAGCAGGGGTCTCTGGAGAAACCGATGAGGTGTAGATCCTACCTCTCTTATCTCTGAATAAGAAGCTACTCCTTTTCCTTTATTAAGTAAACCCGAACCACCTAAATTATCACCAGGCAAAGACAAAGGCAAACTAAACATATGCATATTCAATAGTCAATTGAATACCCTATTTCCTTACCAATACCACTCACCAAACCTATCAAAAAACCAATGATCAGACATTTTAGGTGCCTCGCCCTTGGATGTGTGATGTGATGGCCATGAATTTAACAAGATTCAACCTGAATTTACCATTCCAATTAACTATACAAATCTTGTCGCTAAAAGTAGAGCATATGACGATTTCGTCTTAACCTTAAATAAGCAAATGTTTACATTCAAGCTGCAATATATATATGGTTCGAAAGACGATGAAAAGATCTTTCCAACGAGCTATTATTTGCAAGGATCTGACAAACGATTAGAAAGTTACGCTATTTTGAAGTTCAAGAAGATTTGGCGAAAACCTAATTCCGCCGCCGATTTTCAAATTAACCTTAGAAAAAGAAATACTAACCTTCTAAAAAAAAAAAATATTTTGGAAAGAGAATGAATAGAGCTTTCCAACAAGATATTAATCGCAGAGATATAACAAACAATGAAAGAGTTATGCTATTCTGAATTTCAAGAAGAGTTGGTAGTGCCGCCGAATTTCAACTGGACTTTTGAGAAAGAAATACTAATCTCCTGACAAAAACTAAAAGATGGTTAGAAAGAGGATGAAGAGAGATTTTCAACAAGCTATTATTTGTAGGGTTCCAATGAATGATGAGCGAGTTATACTGGTTTGAAGTTTCTGCGAATTAAGACGACTATATGGAGGTATAAGGTTTCAGGTCTATACGAAATTTTGTAAGTTTTTGTGGGGAATTTTCGTAGCGTTGACTTTCTATTTATAATAAATGAGTATAGCATTATGATTACTACTTTTAATCACTTTATCATAAGAAGATAATCTATCAGAGAATTAAACTCTTAATTATCTTCCCTATTTTTAAGGACTTTTAATCCCTATTTTTAAGGAGTAGAATAGGTACTTTGTTAGCCAACTTTCCAGCCCTATTATTAAAATAAAAACAGACTTTATAATTCTAATTCACCACTGCTTGTGATTAAATATTGGCTTTGAGATAATTTTGAGATTTACCTTATATATGTATGCTCATCTTTGAGATTCCTTTTGAGTTTAAATTTAAATTTCTATTTTACGATATAATATTCTATTTATACTATGATTTTGTTATTTTGGTCCCTAAAACCACTCTCCTGGATATTTAACTAATGTTGTTTAGTGCTGCCCAGACTGTGTTGTATGCTCAGGTTCTCAGTGTCTTCCTCACGTGATTTAGCATCTGGTCCAGCTAGTCACTGATAGGTTTGATTAGACTTTTGATTTGATATGTACACTGGAAAATCGAACATGCTTTTTTTTATTTTTGTCTCTTTTGATTTATATCTTGTTGATATATGGTTTTCTGGTGCTTTAGACCTTGTGGACTGTATAGAATTGTTTTAAAACATTGTGATGGGTTGTATATATGGTTAGTTTTTGTTGCTAGTGAAGGATGATATAGGTTTTTTTTAGATATACTGTGAGATATATAAAACTGTTACAGGTGGAATTTTGTTATATAGGAATTGTGTGATTTCTGGTTTAGTCCTGATTAAGAACTCATATTGTAATTTTTTTTAAAAATTTTATTTATGATTCTGAACTTACCCTATATTTTTCTTTTCACTGCATATTTAATGGTTTTATTTTTATAGCCTTACAGGATTTTGAGGATATCACAGTAATTGTTATTCTCAGGGTCTACTGGTGGGGATGTTTACCCCTGGAATAGGGTATGGGGCGTGACATCTCTAAAATGGTAGCGAAGTACCAGATTTTCTTTAAATTAAAATATCTTTAATGTGAATAGAATTTGATCAAAATATTTTGAGAATTGTTTTCAAACTCTGCCAACTTTTATTATTATTCGGTTGTAGAATCAAATCTATAAATTTTGATCCTTTATGTGTACTGTCTAAAGTATTAATGTATATTTTGTTTTTGGTGGTTATGTTGTAGTTATTATAGTGATTCGATATGCTGCCGCGTGAAGCTAGGAGTAGGAGTGGCAGAGGAGGTCGACGTATTGGTAAGGTAGCAAAGGAGGTGTCTAGTGTGGCTGAGAGATGTGCTGCACCAGTACGTTGGGGTAGAGTTGGTCGACGCCCTAGACCCAGTAGCCAATTGAGCCTAGAGTTGAGGTAGATGTTCTTCCTTCAGAGTTTATTAAAGCGGTGTTCACAGCCTGGCAGGATATGAGAGCTCAAGAAGAGATACCTGTTGAGCCAGTGGTAAAGCCAGCCCATATTGCTACACTAGCACATACAGTCATTGGTAGGGACATGCTAAAGATGCTAAAGAGTATGAGATAGTTGGGTTGTACTGCATTCACAGGTAAGAATTTGATCTAGTGTAGGCTAAGGAGTGGTTGGATTTATTGTCCAACGTTGCAGATGATTTGGATTTTTTTGAAGAGGATAGGATGAGAGTGATTGTCAGACTACTAGAAAGTAATGTTGCCACTTGGTGGGAGACTGTAAAGTCCAGATATGTAGAGACAGTAAAGTGAGAGATTTTTGTGAAAGAATTCATGGCTCAATTCTTCACCAGGGTACATAAGGACAAAAAACACCATGAGTTCTATGATTTGAAGCAAGGGACTAAGTTTGTGGCTGAGTATGAGGCGAGTTCAGAGAGCTTGCAAAGTTTGTGCCGAAGTTGAGTATGAGGGATGAAGAGTTTGCAAAGATTTGAGGATGGTCTCTCAGTTGCTATTCGAGGACGTATGAGCCTCACCACAGATATGGATTTTGCCACTATTCTGCATTTGGCCTAGAGGGCAAAAGATATCTTACAAGCTGAGACTGCAGAAGCTAAGGCTACAGATCAACCTACTTCTTTCCTCAGGAAGAGACCTACACTTTCAGGTGGTTCTCAGAGGAGTAGACCATTCTTTCAGAGGTCTGGAGTATCGAGTTCGAGTAGTACCTCTTTTGTTCATTCTTTTAGAGCTGCTCCTTCCAGATTCACTGGTGGAAAGCTTAAGAGATGCTTTAAGTGTAATAGGATTGATCATATGACTAAGACGTGTAGAGTTGGCAGTGGTACAGTTTCCCAAGCTAGTGTTGGAGGTCATGGAGGACAGGTACATATAGGCTTCCAGTGGCTTCTTCTTTTCAAACTCTGACTAAGACTAGCGATGCGTCTAGAGTTAAATCTATTGTCTCTGCTCCTACACCTTCCACTTATGGTAGACCTGGACGTCCCACTACCAAGAGCCAAGCCAGAATTTTCACCCTCACAGATACAAAGGCAGTTCCTAGTTCTGCAGTAGTGACTGGTATAATTTCTATCTTTTATGTTTCTGCTAGTGTATTGATAGTTCTATGTGCTAGTAGATCTTTTATTGAACCTCGAGTATCTCATTTTGCTGATGTTCCTATATCTTTGTTAGATCCTGTGATTGAAGTTTATACTCCATTAGGAGAGCACTAGTTATGCAAGCATGTGTTGATGGGTTGTGATGTGTTGATTTCAGGAGTTGTGTTTAAGGCTAATTTGATACCTCTTGAATTGCTTGATTTTGATGTAATCTTTGGCATGTATTGGTTGTCGAGATACAAAGCTGCTTTGTTGTGTTTTGAGAAGAAAATGGTTTTGCATACTCCTTCTGGAGAAGAAGTTGTATTTGATGGTGACAGAAATGTGGTAACCTCTCGTTTATTTCGGCACTTGAGGCTAGACATTTGTTGCAGAAAGGATATCTAGCTTTCTTGGAACATGTTGTGGATACATTTATTGATGAAACTGTATTAGATAATATGCCTGTTGTGAGTGAATTTATGGATGTGTTTCCTGAGGATTTGCTATGTTTACCTCCAACTAACGAGGTGGAGTTTCATATTGATTTGCTTCCGGGTACCACACCTATTTCCATTCCACCTTATAGGATGGCTCCAACTGAGATGAAAGAGTTGAAAACTCAGCTGTAAGAATTGGTGGAGAAGGAGTTCATCTAACCCAGTACTTCACCTTGGGGAGCCCCAGTGTTGTTTGTGAAGAAGGAAATACACTCCAATTATGCATTGATTATAGGCAACTGAATAAGGTAACAGTAAAAAATTGTTACCCTTTGTCTAGAATTGATGATCTTTTTGATTAGTTGCATGGAGTTATGATATTTTCAAAGATAGACCTCAGATCTGGATATCACCAAATGAGAGTCAGAGAGGAGGACATATCTGAAACTGTTTTTCGCTCTAGGTATAGGTATTATGAGTTTATTGTGATGCCTTTTGTTGTAACTAATGCTCCAGCCTTCTTTATGGATTTGATAAATAAGGTGTTCAGACCTTACCTAGACAAGTTTGTGAACATGTTTATTGATAATATTCTGGTATATTCTAAGTCCAGGGATGAGTATGTCCAAAACTTGAGGTTTATGTTTCAGAATTTGAGAGATAATAAGTTGTATGCCAAGTTCAGTAAGTGTGAATTTTGGTTATCTGAAGTTTGTTTTCTTAGCCACATAGTCTCTGAGAAAGGAATTTTTGTTGATCCTAAGAAGATAGAGGCTATTACAAAATAGAAGGTGCCTAAGAGTGTGGCCGAGATATGAAGTGTGAGGACCCGAACTCGATAAATGGGCTCCTCACCGCCATGTAGTCCCAATTGGCCCAACTCTTGGCCTAATCAAAATCACACAAGACTTACCCTCAAAACAAATTCAAAATATATATAAAAACACATGTAAATTTGAAACTTTTCATTTTCTTTAAAAAGGAGCATGTATTTAAACAAATATCTCGGCACAACATAATCAACCACGGAGTACAATCACAAACAGCAAAAGTCTTAATCTCACACAAAATAGGCCACACAGCCCCAAACATGTTTTATCAAAATAAGTCCAATCAACTAAAGCTCAAGGATAACAAAATGTTCCTAAGGCATAATACCAATCTCATATATCATAAACTCAAAAGAATACATCAATATCCAATGACATGCATCAGCCCAAGCCCACTAAGAGGCCATAATGTCAATGAGAAAGCATGCAAACAAGATAAACAAGCATAACAAAATCCAAAATACAAAAGAAAGTGTTGAATGTTCAAACGTGTTATATGTAGTAGTCCAGCTCTATGACAAACTAGAAACCTCGACCTCAAAATAAAGTCAGCTACACAGGCTCTCAACCTAGTCCTGAAAAATAGCAACAAGAGGGGGTGAGATCTCGAGGACCTTAGTGAGAGTCACAATGTCATAAACAATTCCGGTGGAATAAAGGCATATATTAAAACCAATATCAACATTTTATAATAAAATTCTCAGTAAGTCTATAATGCTATTCGTGTAAACAATCTCACATTTAAATATGATCAAATGCACATGAGTTTAATAATATAAACATGTATCTCTGGTCCCTACCCAACAAGTATATAAATCTGAAATCTCATTCTCATGGGTTACTATTCCCAAAAACTGTCGAGGTGGACCTCTAAAACGACTTCACTGATAACCTCGGCCAAAGGGAAATCATAAAACTCACTGGTGCTTATTTTAATGCACATTTTCATAATATTAATAAGTGCCCTACCACCAGTGTCGTCCTCGGAAAAAGTGAAGAAATCAACTATCACACGATTCCCAACTCACACACAACTCAAAAAGCCCGAAGGCACATTTAGCCTATCACATCACATACTCCCACAATGCATACATAATCCATCCATACTCCTAGGAAAGTGACTATCCTTCTATCTAAGGATACTCATCCACTTACCTTCTCATTGACCAAGCATAATTCGTCAATTTTAAGTCATACCTAGAAATTATATCTATATGTATTCTTTGCAAACATATAGAATAAATCCCAAATCATGTTATAATTTAAATAAAATATAATGGGCTCAAAATTAACTCAAAGGCTCCCTAGGAGCCCCAACAACTCAAGAATTTAATATATATAAATATTCTCGAACGCATTTTAATCACATCACAAACATGATATAGGTTCAAAATAAATATTTTATGCATCATAAATATGCCTTACACATAAGAACCTAGCATGCCAAGTCATTCATCAATGCTCGTATTGCCTCCATTCAAAAATAAGCATTTACCAATTTTAATTAATAAAACAAAATATTTCTATGCATGTAAATGAAACATAGTCTCCGACCTCTTGACGCACCTACTCAACGGCTAAACCCTTGCCATTATCGGCTGCCGAAGCACTACCTAAACAAACTTGTACACAAAACCACACTAAGAGCAAAGTCGAAAATAATATACTCGAAAATGACCATAATTAAAAACAACCTAAGAGACCCATTAAACACTCACTCTAAGTCTCAATTCACTCAATACAACCTCTAGAAACACAAACCACTCAATCCCTTAAGAAGAGCAACCAACCTCTTCACACACCCAAACCTTCCTAAACTCAAATTCCAATTCCAAGTTCAACCAACATCAAAGTTGGTTTCTTCAATCCACAAATCTTCTCTACAACACACAAAAAACCTAATTCAAGCAATAGAATCAACCAATTTCATCCAATTCATCAAAAACACAAATTTTCCGAGATTACCAAAATACCATCAAATACTGAAAATGATCAATCATGGATTAATTGATATTTTCGTACAATCTAAAGTATCAGACTATAACAATGAACATCTAAGCATGCTAAAGCAACCACAAATCGGAAAGAAAAATAAAGAAATCAAGCATATAGCACCAAAATCTGAATTTCACTAAAATACTCAAATTTAGGTAAAATTACCATAAATAAACATAATACTTGAGAAAATGTGGGGAGAGGGATTGAGTTTAGGTTTTGGAACAAAACCCACACTTTAATTTGATGGAAAAAATAAATTTGGAACATTTTGTGGGTTGGAAATACTCTCGGCTAAGAGAAAAGAAGGGAAAAAAAATAAGGGGTTTCTTTTTTTTCTTTTTCTGCTCACTAACGTGCAAAAAAGAGGGAAAAGGTGAGGACATTTTTGAAAATTTGGCTACATTGACACTTTTGACTATTGACTCTTTTTTTTTTTGAATAAATTCTCAAAATTTGAAATAATTATAAAATGACTAACATATGCCCCAAGTGGACCAAAATAAAATTTAAAAGCTCAAAATATGAAAATTAGTATTTTAAAACGTAATTGGGCTAGAGAAACCGAAATCGGGCCCACCAAGGGTAAGTCGGCCCAAAGACCTCCGGCCACTCAAAACAGGCCTCCAAAACTCATACGCGGGTCAAAAAAGTAGAAATTGGTATATCCACTGGACTCAAGCCTCGAACAACACACCAAAGCTGGATCCTCAAGCTGATCGGCTCGAATCTCATCAATCAATGTCGGTCCCACCACCATCTGTGCAACTAGTGCTCTGGTCTCATCACTATCCAGCTGAACTCCAGACTCCGTCAAACTCATCAACAAAGTCATATACTCAGCTCTCACATAAGCCAAAGAAGAAGAGGTCTTCTTACTCAAAGCATCTGCAACTACGTTGTCTTTCCCCGGATGGTAGTCAATGATCAAGTCATAATCCGTGATCAACTCAAGCCAACACCTCTGTCTCAAGTTCAACTCCTTATGGGTGATTTGACACTCTTGTGATCTGTGTAAACATGACACTACTCACCCTACAAGTAATGACGCCAGATCTTCAAAGAGAAGACCACCGCTGCAAGCTCAAGGTCATGGGTCGGATAGTTGCCCTCATGCGGCCTCAACTGTCTAGAAGCATAGGCAACCACCTTCTCATCCTGCATTAACACACATCCCAATCCAAGTCTCGAGGCATCACTGAAAACAACACAACCTCTGCCACTAACTAGTAAAGTCAACACTAGAGCTGAAACCAATCTGGTCTTCAACTCACTGAAACTCTGCTCACACTTCTCGGTCCTCACAAATGGAACACCTTTGCGAGTCAAACGGGTCAAAGGTGCTGCTAAAACTAAGAAGCCCTCTACAAACCATCTATAGTAGCCTGCCAAGCTCAAAAAGCTACGCACCTCTGTCACATTGCGAGGTAGTTCCCTCAAAACAATAGCCTCTATCTTTTTAGGGTCTACCAATACTCCACTAGTTGACACAACATGCCTCAAGAAGACAACTTCACTCAACCAAAACTCATACTTAGAGAACTTGGCATAAAGATGTCGAGCTTGAAGTGTGTCTAAAACTGTCCTCAAGTGCACCTCGTGCTCTTCTTGGGTCCTCAAATACACCAATATATCATCAATGAAGATGATGACAAATCGTTCTAAAAACTCTTGGAACACCCTGTTCATGTGGTCCATGAACACTGCAGGTGCGTTCGTCAACCTGAACGGCATAACAACAAACTCATAGTGTCCATACCTCGATCTGAATGCTCTCTTCGGGATGTTGGATTCCCAAACTCTTAACTAATGGTATCTCGATCTCAAGTCTATCTTTGCCGAAGCACCCTGCAACTGATCAAACAAGTCATCTATCCTCGGTAATGGATACCGGTTCTTCACAGTGACCTGGTTTAGCTTCCTGTAGTCAATGCAAAACCGAAGGGTACCGTCCTTGTTTTTTACGAAAAGGACAGGCGCACCCCATGAAGAAACACTCGATCGGATGAATCCTTATTCCACAAGATCTTCCAACTGAGTCTTCAGCTCCCTGAACTCAATCGGTGACATCTGATATGGAGGAATAGAAATCGGTGTTGTCCCTAGCAATAACTCAATCTATCGGACTTGAGGTAACCTTATTACATCCTCGGGAAACACATCTGCATACTCTCTGACAACTGGTACACTACTCAACTCTGGAGCCTCAACTGATACATCCCTGACATAAGCAAGAAAATCTATACAACCATTGTGAATCAACTGTCTGGCACTCATCCAAGAGATCATACAAGTTGGTAGTACCTATCTGTCTCCCTCAAAATAATACTTTGTCCCATCTAGAAGGCTAAACCATACCCTCTTCGTGAAACATTCCATGCGGGTTCTGTATCTACATGAACAGTCCATACCAACTATCACATCAAAATCTCTGATATCCAATGGTACCAAATCCGCCTCAGTCTGTACTGTACCCACTGTTATCACACAACCCAAGAAAACACTGCTGCAAGTAATCTTCTCACCAAGAGGGTTCAACACAACTATGGGTGGCTCTAAGGGTGACAACACTCTATCTGCACACCTAGCCACTCTAGGACCAACAAAAAACCTATTCGCCCCAAGGTCTAATAGGACTCTAGCAGAACAAGAAAATATAGAAATAGTACCTATCATGACGTCCAGACTTGCACATGCCTCAGCATCTGCTAGTGTGAACAGGCGTGTCTGTGGCCTCTACTGCTAGTGCTGGTGGGTCTGACCTATAGCCTGGCTGCCAGATGGTTGACCTATCTGTGATCTAGTCTGAGGCCTCAAAGATCCCTGTGAACCCATATGGCTCACACCTGACCTCGGTGTTGCTGGTAATGCTGGAAATTTGGCTTGAGAAGTTGTGAGTCTAGATGTATTGCCCCTTGGGCAATCTCTAGCTAAGTACCCAAACTTATCACATGCATAACACCTAGGCGGCTGTGGACATGGAGGAGGACGATTTTGTCTGCAGTTCCCTCATCTGGGATGTCCTGCTGGCTTGTTGATGCCAGGAGCAGACTGTGTACGGGTCACAAAAGAAGATGTGCCCTGTGAACGAGTCTGTACTACAGAGTATGGGGTGGATATCCTGCTCCTCTATCGACGGTCAAATCTACCACTACACCTCAAAGGACCCTTACTAGGCACAAAGTCTACTTCCAAAGCTGCCCACCCTGTCCCTGAACTATCTCCTCTACTTTGACAACATTCATAACAAGCTCCTCAAAGTCACTACTGGTTTTCGCACACAGAACCGTACGAATGTCCCATTTGAGGCCCTACTCAAACCGACTAGCCATCACTAAACCAGCTCAGTCTATCTCTGGTACAAAATGGGCTAATTCCCTCAGCTCAGTCTCATACTCTGAAACTGACCTATTGCCCTGGCGAAGCAAGTAAAACTCAGACCTTTTGTTATCCTGGAAATGCTGTGGGAAGTACCGCCTGCCAAATTCTCTCTCAAATTCTTCCCAAGTGAGCTGACCCCCATACCTGCCTCTGACCGTACTCCATCATGTGGCTGAATCTCTCTCTAGCAGCCTAGTAGCTAAAGTAACTTTGTCTTTAGTAGATATCCTCAAGTCCTGAGCTATCAAGACAATCTTGTCTTTCCATACCTTGGCCACCATAGCATAACTAGTGCCATAAAAACTCTCTTAACCCAAATGTCTTGCCTCCTTCAATAACTTGGGTACTTAGACAGGTAACCTGGCACCCTGTGCCTCCACCTGCTAAACTCTGGGCTCAAGTTGTACGTCAGGCTCTGCTATAACCTCCGGTTGTACTGGTGCGTGAGCCTATACCTGTGGCTACTGAGCTACTCCACCTTGTAATAACTGCTGTAGTGTGGCCTAAATAGCTGCCAATATCTGAATTAGAACAGGTTCCTGTGCTACCTGGCCTGCTTGTGCCCCCTGTAAAACCTTTGGCTGCTATACCTCAGCTGTCGGACCTACTGGCCCACGAGCATATGGCCTCTCATCTACATCAACTGACTGTGCACAGCCTCTCCGGCCTCTAGCTGCTCAGCGAGGTCTACCACGAGACATCTCTACCAACTGGACATATAGTCACATAATGAGCCCTAAAAACAAAATAAGGCTACTAGACAAAACTCTATATTAGACTACGTATGTGTAATGTGATTGTGAAGCATCTTCAAAATATAATATTTTAAACTATTTTCGAAAGCATTGTACACATAAACAACTATGCTCCGCTACCAACCTTGTGAGGACCCGAACCTGATAAATGGGCTCCTAACCGCCGTGCAGTCCTAATTGGCCCAACTCGTGGCCCAATCAAAACCACACAAGGCATACCCTCAAAATAAATTCAGAAAATATATAAAAACACATGTAAATTTGAAACTTTTCTTTAAAAAGGAGCATGTATTTAAACAAACATCTCCACACAACATAATCAACCACAGAGTACAATCACAAATAGCGGAAGTTTTAATCTCACACACAATAGGCCACATGACCCCAAACATGCTTTATCAAAATAAGTCCAATCAACTAAATCCCAAGGATAACAAAAGGTTCCCAAGGCATCATACTAATCTCATATATCATAAGCTCAAAAGAATACATCAATATCCAATAGCATGCATCAACCTAAGCCCACTAAGGAGTCACAAGGTCAATGAGAAAGTATGTAAACAAAATAGGCAAGCATAACAAAATCCAAAATACAAAAGAAAGTGTCGAGTGTCCAAACGTGTCATATGTAGTAGTCCAACCCTATGAAAAACCAGAAACCTCGACCTCAAAATAAAGTCAGCTACACAAGCTCTCGACCTAGTCCTGAAAAATAGCAACAAGAGGGGGTGAGATCTCGAGGACCTCAGTAAGAGTCACAACGTCATAAACAATTCCGGTGGAATAGAGGCATATACGAAAACCAATATCAATATTTTATAATAAAATTCTCAGTAAGTCTATGATGTTATTCGTATAAACAATCTCACATTTAAATATTATCAAATGCACATACATGAGTTTGATAATATAAATATGTATCTCAGGTCCCTGCCCAATAAGTATATAAATCTGAAATTTCGTTCTCGTGGGCTACTATTCCCAAAAACTATTGGGGTGGACCTCTAAAATCGTTTCACTGATAACCCCGACCATGAGGAAATCAAAAGCCCACTGGTGGTTAATTTAATGCACATTTTCAAACTAATAATAAGTCCCCTATCACCAGTGTTGTCCTCGGAAAAATTAGAGAAATCAACTATCACACGATTCCCAACTCACACACAACTCAAAAAGCCCGAAAGCATATGTAGCCTATCAACATCACATACTCCCACAAGGCATACATAATCCATCCATACTCCTAGGCAAGGGACTATCCTTCTATCTAAGGATACTCATTCACTTACCTTCGCATTGGCCAATCGTAGTTCGTCAATTCCAAGTCATACCTAGAAATTATATGTATACGTATTCTTTGCAAACTTGTAGAATAAATCCCAAATCATGTTATAATTTAAATAAAATGTAATGCACTCAAAATCAACTCAAAGGCTCCCTAGGAACCCCAACAACTCAAGAATTTAGTATATATAAATATTCTTGAATGCATTTTAATCATATCACAAATATGATATAGGTTCAAAATAAACATTTTATGCATCATAAATATGCCTCACACATTAGAACCTAGCATGCCAAGTCATTCATCAATGCACGTATTTCCTCTATTCAAAAACAAGCATTTACCATCAATGCAAGTGCATGTAAACGAAACACAGTCTTCCACCTCTTGATGCGTTGACTACTTAACGACTAAACCCTTGGCCTTATCGGCCATTGACGCACCACCTAAACAACCAGGCACACAAAGCCACACTAAGAACAAAGTCGAAAATAATATACTCGAAAATGACCATAATTAAAAACAACCTAAAAGACCCATTAAACACTCACTCTAAGTCTTAATTCACTCAATACAACCTCTAGAAACACAAACCACTCAATCCCTTAAGAAGAACAACCAACCTCTTCACACACCCAAACCTTTATAAACTCAAATTCCAATTCCAAGTTCAACCAACATCAAAGTTGGTTTCCTCAATCCACAAATCTTCTCTACAATACACAAACAACCTAACTCAAGCAATGGAATCAACCAATTTCATTCAATTCATCAAAAATATAAATTTCCCGAAATTACCAAAATACCATCGAATACTCAAAATGATCAATCATGGATTAATTGATATATTCGTACAATCTAAAGTATCAAACTATAAGAATGAACATCTAAGCATGCTAAAATATTCACAAATCGGAAAGGAAAATGAAAAAATCAAGCATATACCACCAAAATCCGAATTTCACTAAAATACTCAAAGTTAGGTAAAATCACTATAAATAAACATAATATCTGAGAAAATGTGGGGAGAGGGATTGAGTTTAGGTTTTGGAACAAAACCCACACTTTAATTTCAAGAAAAAAGTAAGTTTGGAGCTTTTGAGGGGTTAGAAGTGCTCTCGACCGAGGGAAAAGAAGGAAAAAAATGAGGGGTTTCTTTGTTTTCTTTTTATGTTCACTGACGTGCAAAAAAAGAGGGAAAGATGAGGGTATTTTTGAAAATTTAGCTTCCTTGACTCTTTTGACTTTGACCTTTAACCTTTGACTTTTGACTATTGACTTTTTTTATTTTGAATAAATTCTGAAAATCTGAAATAATTATAAAATAACTCACATATGTCCCAAGTGGGCCAAAATAAAATATAAAAGCTCAAAATATGAAAATCAGGTTTTAAAAATGTAATTGGGCTTGAAAAACTGAAATCGGGCCCATCAAGGGTAAGTCGGCCCAAAGACCTCTAGCCACTCAAAAAGGGCCTCTAAAACTCATATGCGGGTCAAAGGAGTAGAAATTGGTATATCCACTGGACTCAAACCTCAGAGAGCACACTAATCGACTAATTATTCTAATGCACGTTAAAATTCTGAAACGATACGTCGTGCAAATTATCAACACACCTAAGCTCTATGACTATGTCCAGGTCACTCAGTCAAAAGGTCAACTCTGACAGTTAAATGGTCAACTCACTCAAACCCACCAATCCGAAAAATCTGACTGAATCCGAGTGCTGACTAGACTCTCAAAAGGACGGGGTCTCACACGAAGCTTCTTGGGTTTGGTTGATAATTATAGAAGATTTGTGGAGGATTTTTCTTTGATTGCAGGACCTTTGACTCATCTGACAAAGAAAGGTGTGAAGTTTATATGGGATGTTAAATGCAAAGAGAGTTTTCAGAAACTCAAAGACCTCCTCACATCAGCACCTATCTTGATTCTTTCTACATCAGGTATGGATTACACTGTTTATAGTAATGCATCAAAGCAAGGATTGGGTTGCATTCTCATGTAGGGAGATAAGGTTGTTGCCTATGCTTCTCACCAGTTGAGACCATATGAAGGTAAGATCCCACCCATGATCTTGAGTTAGCTGTTATTGTATTTTTTTTGAAGATTTGGCGTCATTATCTATATGAGGAGACTTGCAAGATCTTTACAGATCATAAAAGTCTAAAATATATTTTGACTTTGAAGGAACTGAATCTAAGACAGAGGAGATGGTTGGAGTTTATAAAAGATTAAGACCTCATTATTGACTACCATCTTGGAAAGGAAAATGTTGTTGCGGATGCTCTAATTTGTAAGTCTTCAACTTCTTTTTCTTATATCAGAGAGATGTATCTGCCATTGCTTGTTGGTTTGAGATCCACAGGTACTTCATTGGCAGTTGATCGGAAAGGGATATCGTTGCCTAGTTTATCAGTTCGGCTTATTTTTCTTGATGATATTCGAGATGCTTAGATATGTAATCCGGTATTGGTAAGAGTGAGGGATGGTCTTTCAGAGGACTCGGACTCTGATTACCGAGTTTGAGATGATGATGTATTATTGTTCAAAGATCGGATTTGTGTTCTTATGGATGTTAGGTTGTCAGAGATAATCTTGTCTGAGGCTCACTCTTCTGTGTATGCTTTGCACCCATGAGGTATAAAGATGTACTGAAATCTTAGAGAGGTGTATTAGTGGGCAGGTATGAAGAGGGATGTTGGTCAGTATGTTGCCCGGTGCTTAACTTGCCAGTATGTCAAAGCAGAGAGACAGTAACCCGGTGGACTATTACAACCTCTTCCTATCCCTGAGTGGAAGTGGGAGCATGTGAATGTGGATTTTGTTTGCGGCTTTCCTAGATCTCAGAGAGGGCATGATGTAGTGTGGGTAGTTGTGGATCGACTCACTAAGTTGGCATATTTCCTACCTATTCAGATGGGTTTTTTGTTAGAGCGCCTTACAAAGCTGTATATTCAGGAGATTTTCAGATTGCATGGTGTGCTAGTGTCTATTGTATCTGACAGAGATCCTCGTTTCACGTCAAAATTTTGGGGTCTGCTGCAGGAGGCTTTGGGTATGCAGTTGAATTTCAGCAGCGCCTTTCATCCTCAGACAAAAGGACAGTTTGAGAGGACTATTCAAATACTTAAGAACATGTTGAGAACTTGTGCTTTGGATTTTCAGGGCAGTTGGGATCGATACATGTTGTTGCTTGAGTTTGATTATAATAACAGTTTTCAGGCGACATTGGTATAACACCGTATGAGGCATTGTATGGGAGAGCTTGTTGTACTCCATTGTTGTGGAGCGAGGTTGGAGAGAGGAGATTGATGGAGCAGAGTTGACTGATTTCACTTTGGAGAAGGTGAAACTTAATCGAGACAAGTTAAGAGCGGCCCAGGATCTCCATAAGAGTTATGCGGATAACAAGTATAGACCTTCGGGGGGTTCTCAATCAGAGGCAAAGTCTTTCTGAAGGTAGCACCTTGGAAGGAGGTGATATGATTTAAGAAAAGGGGTAAGCTAGCACCTCCGTATATTGGCCCTTATGAGGTCATTGAGAGGATTAGTCCTTACTATTTAACTTTACCTCCAGAGTTGGAGAGGATACATGATGTATTCCATGTATCGGTGTTGAGGAGGTACATCCCAAACCCTAGTCATATACTGAAGATGCCTCCCTTGGATATAGTTGAGGATTTATCATGTTCTAGCCAGCCAGTGTCTATTCTGGATAGATCTGAGAGAGTCTTATGGAGTAAGACTGTACCTATGGTTTCTGTTCTTTGGAGGAGCTCTCAGATAGAGGAGACAAGGGAGACTAAGGTTGAGATGAAGAGTAGATTCCCTTAGTTGTTTGCCTAATAAGTGTTCTACTCTTCTCTACGTATTTTTTTGGTTCCTCTTAGAGTTGTGATTTATGATATCTTTGTCGTTGATCTTATTTATGCTTGAAGGAAAGTTTCAGGACGAAACTTTTCTTAAAAGGAGTAGGATGCAAACCTCCATTTTTTTTTGTGCCACGTGTAATCGTATGCGTGAGGGTAATTAGTAACTTTTTTTTATAATCTATAATTTAAATTGAATTTTGGATTTGGAGTGACACAATAACATTACAAAGTAAGATTTAAAGAATTATCGAATTTGATTTGATTTTTATGATTTAAAAATATTATCCCAAATAGTATTTTATTCTTTAATTAAATATTTGTTGGTCAAAAAAATATAATTCTTAGTTCATTGGAAAGATCTCAATTTTTTTAATTTTTGGTGTAAATTTCATAATTTTTGGACTAGTATATGATTTATTATGAATTTCTGAAGTTTATAGGTATTTATTATGATTAATTTAAAAAATAATTAATTAATATTAATATATGTATATACTAAACGACATTGTTTTGGGCAGGCGTCAAAACGATGTCATTTTGGTGTCGATTAATTTTTTTTTTTTAAAAAAAAGATATAATGGAACGACGTCTTTTTGGCTTAACGTTTAATGAAAAACCTTACTCTTTTTTTTCTTTTGTTTTTCCTCCTTTCCCCTACATTTTTCTTCTCTCTTCCCGGGCATTCCTTTCTCTCTCCCGCTTAAAAGATGAACTCCATCCTTCGGTCACTATTTGTCTCGCCATTGGTGTCGCCATTGGTCACGTTTTGAGATTGGATCTGCGAAACAAGCTATAGAAGCTCAACAGGGTGCGATTTCGTCATCGAAAAATTGCTTTTTCCGGCCAACTCCAGTGAGCTAATGAAAAATGATTGGCATGGTTGAGTTCCTCTCGTCGAGAGCTTTCTTTTGACATATAGCATGGTAAAAATCATTGAGTTTTGTGTAGCTGGGTTTTCTGGGTTTGTCGCCACCTTCGGCAACCGTCCGCCGCCGTCAGCTATAGTCCGCAGCAACCAGACCACCATGCGCAACCCATTTTCCAAAAAATCTAAACTTTTCCCGATAAGTATTTTTGACGTTTTGAAGGTGATAGTGTCATCCATTTCTTAATCTGACGCACACTTTATGATTTATAAGCTTATAAATAATTTAATTAAAATATATGTTCTCATAAAAATAATAAATTACAATATTCTAAGCAATACTATCAAATTAAGCATGTAATTTGGGACCCAAGTAATTAATTAATCTTATATTGTGGGTGTTATTATCTTAGCATACTTAAATAAACTGTTGTATCAGTTGTATGATAAATATAATGATTGTATGCTTGGCATGTTTATGGGGCTTGTGACTTGTGTATGCGTGATGTGGACGTTTTGGTGGATCCACTAGGCTTTGCTTGTTGTGTTAGATTGTATTTTTGCTGTGACTATTTGGAGGTGAGTTGGGATGTTGGGATCTTACATTTTACTGTTTTATTTTAAATATACGTGTTCGAGATATGTGATTTTCTTTAATAGAAAATATTAATAAATCTTGCTTGATAGTTCGACTAGTTTATTTTGTCAAATCACTATGACTTGGTTAGAAATTCTATTTTGTCTTGATAAGATTTTTCACAAGGATCTTAGTTACGGTCATTGCATAACCTTACAAATTCAGTTCATAGCCTTTGCTTTTGGCTCCAAGGGTGATTTGTTGTCAAATGGCAAACCCTCTTATGTCCTAATGAATTGTTGTATCAGATCCTCTAGCTCACTCTTAATCTCAGCTGGCTATGATAACTGTGGATGCTAGTTCTCTGGGTGATATAATGGGTTGTAGCCTCCCCCTTTATTTGGATTCGGATATAGTTAGGCTTGTTGTTGTTTTTATATGAGAAATTGGGATGATTCCTCCAAATCTCATTATATGTCACTCTATAATGAATCGGTTGTTGCCCTGGATTCCCACATAATTTGCCTCTTATACTATCCTTGGATAATGATAGTTTTGTGATTCCCACTGCAACAGTCACACAAAGCTAGAATTAGCTGATTCGTAACATCTTCACTGACACTAGCCACTGATGCTCTGCTCTGAGCAAATTTATGCATCGTTGCTTCCATTTCCGCGGTCAATTTTGTAATGGCATCCACCTCCAACATCCTTGAAGTCCTGTCAAAATCTATATTGAAGTCCAAATCTTTCCTCCCAATGTTGTTTTTTCTATCAAATCGAAGGCGTCACCAGCTTCGTTGTCTAAAATATTACTAGTATTCAGCATGATCTTATACATCTTTTTCAAAACCTCTGAAGAAGGCATCTAATTGCAGGAAATCTGGAATAGGATGATGTTGACATTTCTTCAACAACCCTTTAAATCTGTCGTAAGCCTCATAAAGGGTTTTCTTAGGCTACTGCTTGAAATTGGTGATTTTATATCTTAGCTGTGAGGTCTTCGTCATTGGAAAAAATCTTCCTAGGAAGGCATTCATTAACTCCTCCTAGGTACTGATTGAGTCAGTGGCTAAATTCTTCAGCTAGTCTATAGCTTTCCTTGCTTGAGAAAATTAGAATAGGTGTAACCTGATTGCTTCGGGAGGCACCCTATTAAATGTAAAGGTGTTTGTCAATTTGATAAACATTTTCACATGCTTCAGTAGATCCTCTTTCTCTAGGCCATAGAATTGGTGATTCTCTATTATTTAGATCATTGCAAGTTTAATCTCAAAATTTTTAGCCTGAATAGGAGGCTTTAGAATACTGGGACAAAGAACTTCAGCTATTGGCATGCCATAATCCATGACCATTCTGCGCCTTGACTGTTGATCATTAGCCCCTACTAGATCCACCTAATCAACTCCGTTTTGAGCATTAGCAGCTCTAGGATTTGGTGGATTCATGGTTTGGTATTATATCTTGAGCTTCTTGAGTCTTTAAATAGTCTTCTCTATTGACAAGTCAATTGGGTTTAATTCATCAAGTTGTACTTGTTCTCTAGTTTTGTACACACCACCAAAAGAAACAAAATTTAATCTAGAAAATGAATTAAGGAATAATTGTTATCTTAGGAACTCTTTCCCCAACAACGTTGCTAAAAACTTGTGTAATTTAGAATTACTAGTCGTAAGTATATGATTGTCACAAGTAATATAGAACTTTGAAGTTCAGATGTCAATCCTACAGGAAAACGTTTAATTTAGTCAATTAGCCTAACTCAGCATTTTAGTTAAATATTTCAAATATTGCTTTAAGATTCAATCTAAACTGAAGTTTAAGTTAACTAAATAGATGTCAAAGTTAGTACGGTTAGATTTATGGGAATTAATCTAGACTCACACTTGATTCCGAACTTCTGCAATCTATTCTTAATTAATTTCTGAACCCTTATTGTCTTCCCAGACTATTAAGAGCTAATCTAGTATCCCAAAATAATTATATTCCTATGAAAATTCTGTTAGTGGATCATTTTATCCAAATCAATATAAACCCTAGGCTTGGTAGATATATTCTTATTTTATCAACTTTGTGTAATTTACCTAAGACCACTAATATGTTGTCGCTGCCTAATTGTTCTTCTGAATCAATTAAAGCCCACCTAAATACAATCTGATCAGGTTTCTCAATGACATCTTATTTTTACAAGGTAATTATCTAACTCAATTTAATAATAATTTCATATTTAATTATTCTAAAACTAGTCAAATAATACTATATATTGTGTTTGTGAGTATATGTGTCAATTAGGTACGAAAATTGGACAAAGATTGATGATTGAAAGAAATCAGCATTTTCAACTTGTCTAATTACAACACATTCGACCGATCGTTCTTGTGGAAGTCGAACCAGAGAAGTCAAGGATCGATCGAATACAAATTGATTCGATTGTTTGCATCAGTAATCGAATTTCGACAGGTTAAAGTGTTTTATTTTCAATCGGCCGAATTTTCATAAAATTTCCCAGAGAGCTTCATGATCGGTCGAACAGGAGAAGAATCAGTCGATCGGAATTCTATGTTGGAGAAATACTAGATCTTCGACTAGTCAAAGTATAATAATTTCAATTGGTTGAAGTAAGAGAAAAAATTCTAGAGAGGTTAGGGATCGGTCAAAATGAAACTTCATCGACTGATCAAAAAATAGTTGATGGTAGTTTTAGGCAGTTACTTACCGTTAAAGAATTCTGATCAGTCGAAGTATTCTGTGTTTGACTGGTTGAAGATGTGAAACTATAAATAAGTGGGGTCCAGAATAGAAGAAGATATATAGATAGAAAGGGAAAGTAGAGAGAAAATTTTACTTCTTGTATTGTACAAAAATCATCTGCTTGTATCTTTGTTGAGTTAGGCATAATAAAATTCAATGGTATGTACTTGCTTTTACAATCAGTAATGAATAATTGCGTTGTTTTGTTTATACTTTTATTGATTGTATATATCTTGCGTGCATTGAATTACAATTTATACACATTGAATAAATATGTGACATCCTTTGTCTATGTTAAGAAATCTTTAGACGAATCTGATCACCTCATTTTAGTCAATTATAAATTTTATGGAACTTTGCTTATAATCTAACAAATTAACTTAGAATTGAGGACAATATGATGAAATGTGATAGGATAGGTGTGAAGACGCCATCTCTGGAGAAACAACTCAATTGGAGCAGCGAATCTCCAACTCACATATAAGATATTGTATAGGGAGATTACACACATATCTCCGGCCCAAGGCCTAGTGGTCGACTCTTGGTGTGAGGACCCATTCCCGGTTAATGGGACCCAATACATATAATCGTCTATTGCCAATGTGATCTGACATTGAGTGGAAAAATCACACTATCGCACTTAATCACAATCCACTATACAACAACATTAGGTAAGTAATATTCCCCTCTATTGGGATTTCGTGCTTACCTAATTCACACATATATAATCCATCTATACAACAACCCTAAGTATACAATATTCCCCTCTGCTAGGATTCCATGTACTTACCTAATCCAAACATAAATAATCCATCCATACAACAATTATAGAAAAGCAATATTCCTCTTTATTGGGATTCTATATACTTACCATGTTTGGCAAACTATTAACTATCAATTTCATGTTGTTCCTAAGAACACACATATATAGTTTTTACTTGAAAATTCAACAATGCATGAAATACAAGCAATCATCAAAGGGCACTCATATGAGATTGGTTAGGGTGTGATTTAATGTTCATTTGGCGTTGGATAGGTTTAGGGTAGGTTTGAGGGTCTCAAAATGAGGTATATGGGTTGCGGGAAGGGTACAGGGATTGCTGGAAGAGGTATGTGGGCGTGTGGAATCGAAACAGGAGAAAACATGGTAGTACACGACCTGAGCACATGGGTGTGTACTCGCTTATGTAAGCCGTGTACATGTACACGGTTGTGTACTCCCATACACAGGCCATGTACTGTTATGTCCAGAATAGTACACGGGCTCCTAGGAAAGTACACGGGTGTGTATTCGTCTCAACAAACAAACATGCACACAAAACACAGCAAACAAACACATATATTTTGGCATACACATAAAGCACACAACACTTAGCAAATCATACATATCAACATGAAATCAATATACTAAAACAAGCTAATCTAATAATCATGCTTTCATATTTGTAAGTCATAATCAATCAAAGTAAATATAGACATATGCATATGCTTCTAAAATTGAGAACACAATATCATGCAAATCACACAATCTACTAAACCATGCTTCGCTACCACACCGGTAAAGACCCAAACCCAACCTATTAGGACCTTTACCGCCGTGAAACCCAAATAAGTCCTCGCAAGGTCCTATTTGAATCCCACAAGGCTCAAGTCATCTAATTGTCAATTTTATTGGTTGATTTATATGCTATTTAAAGGTTGGAGCATATTCATACATTAATGAATTTCTGGCTTATACAGAGTGAAAGAAAACATCAACGAAAAACTTATATTAATACTCAAAACAAGTGAAAACATAACACACAAATCTCATAGGAATCTCAAAACATCAATCAATAGTATCATGCATATTTCGAAAGCAACAAAAAGAGAAAGAGGGATTGGGAAGCCAGAATGCAAATCCACACAAATTCAAAGATATGACATGCGCATTCAATAGAAAAGGGGTGCAAATTCTTCTAGCCGTACAGCCTTGATCTTACACCTTTGGTACTAACAACAAAGTACACACCTACGCCTGCAAAGAGGGAGAAAAGAAGGGATGAGAATACAATAATCTCAATAGGGTCATAGCATCATAAGTCCTAGGGATTCCCAACTAAACATCTCCCAAACAACATCAAATCATCCCTACTCATCTAAGGGTATCACGTAATTCAAGAATCAATCAAAGGGGTTAAGGCCGAAACTAAGGCTAAGAGTGGACTACAAACACTTCTGAAAATCAAAAGTACACAGGCAGGAAAACTCATCTGGTTACTCTCGGCAGTAGGAAAAGAAAAGGTCATCCCTTTCCACCTATGTTGTCCAAGACTTTTCTGCACAAAGGGTAAATGGTTAGACAATCAATATTGCAGCAAGCCTTTTAGTTGTCTCCGACATCCAGACTTGAACTGGCCTAGGAGCACTCTTGCAGCAGCGCATACAAGTCATCCCGTCACTCTCAAACAGTGCAACCTAACGTCCAGACTAGAACTTGTCTATAAGGCATCTTGACGTCCAGACTCAAATTGGCCTACAAGGATTCCTGACGTCCAGACTTGAACCGGCCTACAAGGCATCCAACGAGCTCTTGCTGGGAATAACCACCCATAAACCTCTCGGTTCGGTAAGTATCTTTGCTCTCCCTAGGAGCAACAATACTTACGTCGCATGGCCAGTGACAAAAGGATCCTTCAAACAAAGAACAAATAGGGCACAAACACGTATACACACATAGTACACGCATACACAAATTACAACAAAGGATCCTCAATCAAATCACAATATAAATCAAAGATCAACCCTCAAAGTCATAACTGAATTAGGAAACCTATTTTTCTATTAACTTCCGAGATTCCCTATCATCATAATCACACATTCCGCAAGCATATAACCAAGATAGGCAATCGAATTCACACATATTCAAACAATCAAACAATAGGGTAACCTAAAGAACCAATGAGGCATAGATTCTACCTCTCACATGTCTGAATTAGATGTAATCCTTTGCCTTTCCAATAAGATCAGAATCTCCTAAATAATTACAAGGCAAAGACCACACTAAGTCACAAGACTACTTAATTAAAAACCAAAGGCATTGGGAATCCTTACCAATTAACCTACCCAAATCTAGCGATCCAGATGCAGCAATATCTTTCCCCTGAATGCGTGATGTGATGGTCAATAACTCAGTAAGAATCTACTTGATATTTCACCCTAATTCAATATATAATTTTCGGCAACACCTCAAGGTTTATAGGGAAACTTGCGATTTCAACTTTAGAGAGGTTAGGGGTTGTGATTTCATGAAGTTAAGAAAGGAATAGGTGTTTATAATATGTACAATTAAAAGAAACAAGGTCAGAATTCAATAGGGTAATCAGTTGATCAAGATAGGCATTAATAGGGCAAAGGTAGGGCATGCTGATTTCATGAATAGGAAAGATTCAAAGGATATATTCATGATTTTAAAATCATGAATGGATTCTAAACAATCATACGAAAAAAAAGATTAATAATAGAAATCAATTGAAGGCAGAATCACACAATTTTGAAACCTAATCCCACAGAATTTCGACCTAAATTACGGAAAATAAAAACTAACCTCCCAAAAAAACCAAGCTCTCTGAATAGAGAATGAAAATTTTTTTTCCAACAAGCTATTATTCACAAGAATCTGACAAAGGATGAGAGAGTTATGATACTTTAAAGTTTAAGTAGATTTTGGCAATTCCGCCGAAATACAATTTAACTTTTAATAAAGAAAAAATAACCTTCAGATGAAAACAAACCCCAAGCCGGTTGGAAAGATGATGAAGAGATCTTTCCAACAAACTATTATTCGTAATAATCCGACAAAGGATGAGATAGTTATGCTATTTTGAAGTTCAAGCAGATTTTGACAACTCCATCGAAATACAATTTAACTTTTAACAAAGAAAAACTAACCTCCAGATGAAAACCCCAAGATAGTTGGAAAGAGGATGAAGAGAGCTTTCCAACAAGCTATTATTCCCAAGAATCTGATAAAGGATGAGAGAGTTATGCTAAGATGAAGATCAAGGAGTTTCGGCTAGGGTTTAGGCAAAAATCAGAAATTGAGAAGAATGGGATAAATTACAAAATTTCTATATGGGTTTTGGTATGTTTAGGTGGGATAGGCTAGCCACTCTTTTATAGGTATCTAAGGAGGTTTAGGTAAGAGATAAATCCCTATTTTTAAGCTTAAAAAGATAATTAAAGGATAATTCTATTAGATTGATAATTCTATTTAAAAGGATAAATCTATTAAAAGAGATATTCTATTTAAAAGGAAGAATTATCTAATACCTTAGGTATTAAAGGATAAAACTAAGGATAATTAATATAAAAATACCAGAATTAAAATAGGAATATCTGGCAGCAACCATTTTAGGCCATCACGCATCCATTTCTTCAGGGGCAAAATAATCATTTCAGCTGCATAGACTCCTGGGCTTGCTAGACTTCCTGAACATCTAAACTAGGAAAGATCGGGGTCTCACACCATGCCTTACCTTAATATATTCAGCCCTACATATGTCTATGTGTTTGTTTGTTGATTATTTGATTTTATTGCTAGCATATACGATCTATCTATTCATATTTGGGAGATGTTTGATTAGGTTTCTGCATATCTAATGATATTGTGACCCTACTATGATTCTTGTAATTTCATTCTATTGTTTTTCTCATTTTTCAGGCTCAGGTACATGTTCTGCTTACGATACTGGGGTGTGAGAACAAGGATGCATAGCGGAACGATTTGCATCACATTCGCATTGCACTTCCTTGGTGATTTGTTTTTGATTGCGCAATTCCTATAGATGCGTACATATTTCCGAATATTGCTATGAACAAATGCTAGGGTTTGAGACTCCTTCAAGACTTATGTGTTATGATTCCACTGATTTTCTGTATTTATGAAAGCCTTTCCATTGATATTTTTATTCACTCTATAATATTCCAGAATGTTGACTAATGAATTACTTGATCCAATCTTTAAAGGATCTTAATTGATTAATGAAATTGATGATTAGTAAGACTTGAGCCTTGTCAGATTCAGATGAGTCCTTGGGAGGGCTTGTTCGGGTTTCTTGGCAGTAAGGGTTCTTATTGGTTGGGTTTGGGTCCTTACAAACAATTTGATTCTAACCTCTCAATCCAAAACTAATAGTGGAAATCTATCATGAAATGTTATAAAAGTGTTTAGGGACAAAGCCTAGTGTTTTTTGTCGAAAGAAAATTGGTTATTTTAAAAGCCTGGGCGGGTTATTTAAAAAGTCCGGTATGCCCCGAGCGTATATAGTGGGCCTACAATGGGTGTCGTGTCAAAATAAATAAATTTGGAATCCGGGCCAAGACAACCTAAAATAGTAACAGAGCATTGTTACTATTATTTCTTGAAACACCAAGCTATTTCTCATTTATTAATTTTGAGCCATCATTTAATTAACACCTTTGTGTGCAAATTTTTTAGTGATAGCAACACATATATTATTTATTGCCTTGATGAAATTAAATCATCTTCTTTTTCTTGCTTGAATACTATCGCTTAATGATAGTGAAGTGTGTCTCTTAGATTGTGTACCTATTTATGTCTCGAAATCTATGTTGTTGACTACAAGTTGTGGTTTTTATCTTATTGTTGTTCAGCGAGAGACATCAAATTGAATTAACCTAAAATCATGAACCTATCAAATATTTTTGGTCCAGTTTGCTTGATATATCATGGGACATTTTTTATATAAGATATTTGTTGGGGGTTAAACATTATCTTGTTTCTTTTTGTGTTGAGCATACCAAGCTATAGGTCCTCTTGATTATACTATAAAAATAAGATAAACCAACCAAATGAAGCATTCCAACCATTAACAGCAAGAAGGAATGTATTGTCTTTGATTATAATCACTATTGACTAAGTGGAAGAAAAGTTTGAGTCGAAATATTCATTGCATGTCATTTTAGACAGGGGAATCATGTACACAATATACTAATGACTAATTGTAGGTAAGACTATTTGGATGGAGCTACTAGTGTGGGAGAAGTTTTAATTTGGATTTGCAGAAGTAATGACATAATTTTCATAGTAGTGATACATACATCATCAGTTAGATTTTATGGATCAGATAAGAGGAAAGCCTACTTCTAATATAAGAAATGAAGTGTGGTATGCAATGTACGAAGCTATAAAAAGGTGTGGAGACTCCTACTGTATTATGATGGTTATTTTGGAATGATTTTATTGCCGTCTCAGGTAGGTTGTTTTGGACACAATCAAGTTATCGAGAATGAGGGTTGGACACTTATTTATGTTCTTATACCCTTTATACTAGATGAACCAGAAGATGTGATAGGATTATTCATTTAATACCGAGGCAGAGGATTGAAATGTGGTTGGAGATTTGGTGAAGTCCGACTCTGTATTAAAGGTAATTAACTTAACTCCTTTCTCTTTTTCTCTAGCCAGATATTGAAACTCCTTTGTTCGGCCTCAGATGGACGCATCGCCGACATGAAATGGAAGATCTCGTCGGAAGGAATCTATCCCCGTTTGTCCCTTCAGATTTCATTGCCTAAAACCACCGAACTCTGCTCTCAAATGTGTAGGTTTTTTGCTGGAAAAATCTCCAATTTCTGGCCTATTCTGGTGAGTTCGGATTTCCGACTTCATTTCTAGTTTCCGGCCACCAGCTACCACCATCCGGACACCAGCCGCCTGGAACCCCTTAATCTTTTGTTTCGACCCCGTTACCTAATTTCGACATTTCATATGTGATGGTATTATCGGTTTTTCAATTTGACTTGTCATTTGTGAGATATGGGCCTTTGAAGATTTTTTTGAAAAATATTTTTTAATTTTAAATGATAAAATATGTTTTTATAAGTAATACTATGTTGATAAAAATGTAATTTGAAGGTTTATTAATCAATTTTCGGCATTCTATGTATTTTAGAAAAATATGATTTTTGCCTTGTTTTGTGTGTTGCTTGAATAATTAGTGATTATATGGTTGTATTTTATGTAGACATGTGACTTGTATTGATTGTTGTGGATTGTGGATTGGATCTCTGTTGTGTTATCTGATTTGCTATGTTGTGGCTATATACTGGTGAGTGGGGATCTTACATTTTATTTGGTTTTCATTTAAAAATGTATGATTGAGATTTATGTTTTCAGAAAATTAAATGGTGAATCGTATTGGTACTTGGAATTACATATTTTGTGTTTGGAAATATAAATAGTTTTACAACTATGGGATTTGACACGTACACTAGTTTTATAATGGTTTCGTATTGAGAGGCATATTGTGATATGGTACATGTGGTTGCATAGACTGTTGAGACATGTGATTGTCTATGAGATTATGTGCCTATTTTTAACACTGTGATTTCAGGATGAGTTTGAGTTTTTTTAATTGGTTTTATATCCCACTTGTTATTTGTGAGTATTAAGTGCATTGACGACTATTGACCGAGATTTGTGGATAACGGGTCACGTACTCCCTTTGGCACCTCTTGTCGCAGAGGAGATTTAATGTTAAAGGGAGATGGTCAACATGGGTTAACCTTAGCCTTCAGCAACACTAGTGTGGGCTATATTTTTATAAAATGAATAAAAGAACCACTAGTGGGCCTCGTCTTCTCCACTGCCTGGGTGTAGACAAGTGTTTTGTTAGCCAACTTTCTAGCTATTTTAAAATAAAGAATTTATGCGTGAGTGTGTGATTCACCATTTCTATGTTCCTGTTTTATGTGGATTTGAAATTAAGTTCTGTTGAGAGTTTTACGGATTTTGTCATTTCAGTTTTAGTTTCCGACTATGTTTCTTATTATGCATTTTATGGTCCCCATTTCTCCTCACTTGGATATTTAACTACTTATTTTAGTGCTGTCCAGATTGTGCTATAGGTACTGATTGCCAGCCATCCACTTCGCGTGGCTGATTTTAAAGTGATCTTCTCATTTTAGGTTTGGCCTTGGTTTGGCCAGTATTTTGATTTTATTTGTACATATGGACCGGATTGTATTTTTAATTTTATACAATTGATTATGATTTTGATTTTATATATATTATCTGGTGCTTTTATTCTACGGATGATATTTTGACATATGATATATAATGATTGTGGTTGGGTTTTGGATTGTTCATTTTAGATGTGAATGAGATATTGTTTTACCCTACCATCTTATTTTAATCCGCTATGATTTTATACTGTTTTGTTTTACTAATCTTATGGGATTTTGAGGGTAGTATCGTAATTGCTGTTCTTAGGGTTCCGAGACGAAGGTGTTCACTTCTGGAATAGGGTATGGGGTGTGACTTCAGCAATCACTATAAACCACCACTATATCTAAAAAATTATAAAAAATCTTCATAATTCAAATTATTTTCTAAAAAATTCTCAAAAAATTCAGTAATCACTATAAACCACCACTATATTTTTAGAGGTCTTAAAATACTAAAATCCTTGATAAAACTCATCATATAATTTTCTATTCATAAAATATATAAATAAGAATAATATTTTATTAATTATGATCATCTTCAAAAATTATAATTAACCATTAATATAATTTCATAATATCAATGATATTTCCTCGAGACTGAAAAATACATATTCAAGATGCACACATGTCATAAGACTCATATTTTAGAGCTTGATGGGTACCAAGTGGTGAAATAATGAGAAATCTCCCCCAGTCCAGACTTCCAAGAAACATAACTCAATGCTCCTCCTACAGAGTCAAAGCTAATGTATGAAACCTGGAAGTCTAGTTGACTCATTAGAAGGGGATAATATTATCGGGAATATAACTGAATAACTTATGAGCTCTAAGATTGCAAAGTGGCCCAAATCAACAAAATAACCTTACAAAACCCGATAATCCTTTATAAATAATCACAACATCATCCATTAGACTCGTAATAATCCGATTTATAATTCAAAGTCCACCAATTCTCATCAGGACCTCAATTGGGCTTTCAAGCCTAAGCAATTCAAAGGGTCAGGATCTCACATCTAATCACTTACTGATCTCATGATCAACTATTCATTAGAGGAACAATATTTCAAATTCATATGATTTGTGAGAATATTGTTCGTATTATCATAAAGATAATGCTGCCTCATCTTCAAATACCTACTCTAGAAATTTTCTCATTATAAAGATAATGATGTCATATCTTCATCTAGATTTTCTGAACCTAATGGATTTTTATTCCTAATGTATAAATATCAAAGTCTTTGAGGTTTAGAAATTTATTTCGAAGTTCCAAAATCAATTTAGCTCTTCTCTCCTCAAGAGTGCATGCCCGTCTTCTCCACCTTGCTCATTTTTTATTTTTATGTGAAAATTCCTTTTGGGATTTATTGTTAGGCATTAAATAACATTTAAAGGACAAATTATATCATTATAAGTCAAATTTGAGGAAGAATAAAAAAAATTAAAGAGTGGTTTAAGTTATTTTGGGATTTATTTAAGGTATTATTGATGTTTTTTATTACTTCGAAAACGAATTTGATATGTTTTTGATGAATTGGTGCTTAATGGTATTTAGTGTTTGCTTAATTCAACATGTGTGGTTGATTTGGATGCTTAAGATCTATTTTTTGGAGGCTCTTGATTTGTTCTAAGGATTGGTTGCATCCTTTGGTTGTTCTATTGCGGTTAGTGTGTGTGAGGAGGAGAAGTCAATGAATTCCCACTCATATTGTTGTTCTTTATTTTTTTTTTCCGAGTTTGATTCAAATTGTGGAAGGTTAGTGGTCATGTTAGCATTGTTGTTGGGAGTTGTGGCTTTATTTAGAGTTTTACCGATTTTAATATATTTGATCTAAGTGTGATTTTTGCAATTTTTATTTGTTTAGGTGATGCAGTTCTGTTCAACAGAGACTTTCGTGTTGTTTTGATGCCGTCAAAGTTACAATAGATAAGAGTTTACTCTTCAATAAAAATATTATAATTTTATTAAATTAAAATATATAAACTAATTTTAATTTGATTATGAAATAAATATATATATTATATTTGAATGACATGCTTAGGATATTTGATATGTTTGACATTTCTTGGAAGTACATGTGAGATCCAGCCTGTAGGGGGGTCAGGTTACTCAATCCCACATCAAAAAGGAGCGAGGGAGGTCTTGGGCTTATATGTGTTGTGTGATAGTATCATTTGCAACAAGATGCATCTTTTGGGCCACGTAGTTAAAAACTCAATTGAGCGTTGCAGTTGTGATCCATCACGCGCACATATATGTCCTGGCCCACTGGGTCGAGGGTCTGGGGCCCGGGTCGTGACAATACACCTATTGAGTTTTGAATATTTAAAGTATGCATTATTCATGTATATGCATTGTTGATGTGCATATATATTAATGCGAGGATTTTAATTGACCTTAATGGTTGAGGTTTGAATGAAAATTATATGTTGAAAGTATTGTGGGAATCATTTTGATCTTCTATGAGTGTGTAAGAGAGACTTAAAATCACCTAAAGAACTGGTATCTTTGGATGATAAATTACCAAATCAACTGGAATGAATAATCCAATCCCACTAAAAAATATGAAGCAAATGTGTAGTAAGTTGTCACATCCGGAAATCTTTCAAGATATGACAACTGTTGTATAGTACTGTATAAGCTTAGTTGGTCATCCTAAGAATATACAATAACTATACAAGGTGAGAATGAAGTTTTAAAAATTTTATTCATCTTTTAATGCATGATAAACCTCGATAACAAATCCCAATACCAAGAAAACATGCTGAAACAACTTGACGCATATAATTTTTTTTAAGCAATTTTCCTAATGTAGAGTTTTGAATTATAATACTCGGCTGATTATACAATAGTATGAGGGATCTTAATTTTTCATCACATACATAGAAAATATTATATGCAACTAGTCCACAAATACAAACCTTAATCCTCAATCATTCCTTGTAATTCGTACACACTCAGAGAGTCTGCAGTTAGAGTGAAATTAATCATTCTCCACAATACTCGGGAGACATATCAAAAACTGACATGACCAGGTGAGTGGACGTTTTTCCAAATAAAATCTTATAATTTTTTAATAATATTATATATTACTTTAATCACACAATTTAGCTAGCAAGATAACCAAAAGTGTAACGACCCCAATTCACATACTATTGTTAATTGCTCCGATTAAGGTCATTACCGTCGTGAAACCCAAATAAACCTCAATGACACCTAAGACCTATTAGAATTCCACAAGGCTACTCATAAGATACCGAATTTAAGCTGGTTCATTTTGTTGTTTATCAATCAATTGGAGCATGATATTGGACACATGTTCTAGTAATATACGGAGTAAATAAAAACATCAGCGGAAGTCTTAAATTAATCCATTGGGTTCATAACACACAAGTCCCATAGGGATCCAAATAACCAGCAAGAAATCCATCAGCAAATTTCAGAAATAGCAAGCAAAAAGAATGCTTAAAATAAACCAAAACGTTTCCCAATCATTCATGTTATTTGCGCAAATATCAAGTAAACATTTGTGATGCGATATCGCCCCGCCGTGCAGCCTTGATCTCACACACTGGTACCACGAACAGAGGATGTACCTAAGCCTGAAAAATGGTAAAAACAACGGTATGAGATTACAAGAATCTCAGTAGGGTCGCAGCATCATAAGATCTACAGAATCCCTAAACACAAATCTCCCAATTCACATAAGATCAGTCCCTAAACAACTAAAGGGATCACGTAATTCAACAATAAACCAAAAGAGGTTAAGGCCGAGATTATGGCTAAGGGAGGACCACACTTCCGAAAGTTCAGAAGTACACAAGCAGGTGAAATACAACAAAATCGCTCTCAATGAAGAAGAAAGGCCATCCTCTTCCACCTGTGTTGTCCAAAGCTTAATACACAAAGGGTAGATGGTTAACACGCAAGCTAATCAGTAAGCTTTTCACCTTATCCTCGCAAGGACAAGCCGACTAGCCCCACACGGACAAGTCTTCCCTAGTCACATACCTACTAGAGCATCCCAAATCTCGCAAGATAAGGGCTTCCTGGCTCGCAAGACAGGGATCCAGCCTCGCAAGGACAGATATCCAGCGTGCACTTGATGGTTCAACACCCATACACCTCCCATAAATCGGTAAGAACCTCTCCTCTCGCTAGGACCATCAGTACTTACCTTGCGTGGCCACCGAAACAGGATCCTGACACACAAACATGTACAAGCACACACAGACAAGTACAAAGCATAATACCACAACAGGGTATTCTCAATCACGTCAGGAAACAGTCAACACATCCAATTCATATAACAATAGCATCCCAGGCACTCAATTCCTAACTCAGGGGTTCGATATAGCCTAGGGGATTCATATCTCATTCCGAATTTCATATTCACACCCTACAATCCAATCACAAATAATACAACAACGGCAGGTAACAAAAACATCAGATAAGAGCAGGGGTTTCTGGAGAAACCGATGAGGCGTAGATCTTACCTCCCTTGTCTCTAAACAAAAAGCTACTCCTTTGCCTTTATTAAGTAAATCCAAACCACCTAAATCATCACCAGGCAAAGACAAAACAAACTAAGCATGCATATTCAATAATCAATTGAATACCCTATTCCTTACCAATACCACTCACCAAACCTATCAGAAAACCAGTGATCAGATGTTGCAGGTGCCTTCCCCTTGGATGTTTGATGTGATATCCAGGAACTTAACAAGAATCAACCTGAATTTACCATTCCAATTAACTATGCAAATCTTGTTGCTAAAAGTAGGGCATAGGATGATTTCGTCTCAACCTAAAACAACGAAGTATTTACTGTAAGACCCCGAATTTTGAGTCCTAGAAGTCCAGAAACCAGTGCAGGTGAAAAGACGATTTTGCCCCTGAAGAGAAGGATGTGTGATAGCCGAAATTGGTTGAATCTTGTTTAATTTCCGGCTATCACATCACACATCCAAGGGGGAGGCACCTGCAACGTCTGATCACTGGTTTTCTGATAGGTTTGGTGAGTGGTACTGGTAAGGAATAGCGTATGCATTTGATTTTTGGATATGCATGCTTAGTTGGTTTTATCTTTGTGTGGTGATGATTTAGGTGGTTCAGATTTACTTAATAAAGGCAAAGGAGTAGCTTCTTGTTCAGAGACAAGAGAGGTAGGATCTATGCCTCATCGGTTTCTCCAGAAACCCCTGCTCTTATCTGTTGTTTTGTTACTTGCCCTTATTGTATTGTTTGTGATTGGATTGTAGGGTGTGAATATGCAATCCGGAATGAGATATGAATCTCCTAGGCTGTATAGAACCCCTGAGTTAGGGATTGAGTGCCTGGGATGCTATTGTTATATGAATTGAATGTGTTGATTATTTCCTGACGTGATTGAGAATACCCTATTGTGGTATTATGCTTTGTACTTGCCTGTGTGTGCTTGTACGTGTTTGTGTGTCAGGATCCTGTTCCGGTGGCCACGCAGGGTAAGAACTGATGCTCCTAGGGAGAGGAGAGGTTCTTATCAATTTATGGGAGGTGTATGGGTGCTGAACCAGCAAGTGCACGCTGGATATCTGTCCTTGGTGGCCGGATCCCTGTCTTGCGAGATAGGAAGCCCACTTCTGTGTGATTTGGGGATGCCCTGGTTGCGACTAAGGGAAGACTTGTCCATGTGGGGCTAGTCGACTAATCCTTGCGAGGATAAGGTGAAAGGCTTACTGATTAGTTTGTGTGTTAACCATCTACCCTTTGTGCAGTAAGTCTTGGACAACACAGGTGGAAGGGGATGGCCTTTCTTATTCATTGCCGAGGGCAATACTGATGTGTTTCACCTGCCTGTGTACTTCTGACCTTTCGGAAGTGTTTGTAGTCCTCCCTCAGCCATTGAATCGGCCTTAACCTTTTTTGAATGATTTATGAATTGTGTGATCCCCTTTAGTTGTTTAGGGATAATCTTATGTGAATTGGGAGATTTGTGTTTAGGGATTCTGTAGATCTTATGATGCTGTGACCCTACTGAGATTCTTGTAATCTCAAACCGTTGTTTTTACCATTTTTCAGGCTTAGGTACATTCATTGTTCGTGGTACCAGTGTGTGAGATCAAGGCTGCACGGCGGGGCGATATCGCATTACATTTTCAAACTTGTTACTTGCGCATATAACATATGATTGAGAAACTTTCTGGTTTAATTTAAGCATCCTCTTTTGCTTGCTATTTCCGAAACTTGTTTGAAGATTTCTTGTTGTTTATTTGGATCCCTATGGGACTTGTGTGTTATGAACCCAATGGATTAATTTAAGACTTCCGCTGATGTTTTATTTACTCCGTATGATACCAGAACATATGTCCAATATCATGCTCCAATTGTTGATAAGCAATAAGATTAACAAGCTTAAAATCGGAAATCTTAAGATTAGCCTTGTGGAATTCAAATAGGTCTTAGGTGTTATTTAGGTTTATTTGGGTTTCACGGCGGTAATGACCTTAATGGGAGCAATTATTAATAGATAGGAATTAGGGTCGTTACATTTACATCCAAGCTGCTATTTATATATGGTTGGAAAGAGAATGAAAAAAACTTTCCAACGACATATTATTTGCAAAATTCCAACAAACGAGTAGAAAGTTATGCTATTTTGAAGTTCAAGAAGATTTGGCGAAAACCTAATTCCGCCGCTGATTTTCCAAGTAACTTTAGACAAAGAACTGCTAACCTCCCGAAGCAAATCCAAAGATGGTTGGAAAGAGAATGAAGAGAGATTTCCAACAAGCTATTATTCGCGAGATCCAATGAACGATGAGGGAGTTATGCTAGTTTAAAGTTTCTGCAAATCCTGACAGCTAAGGGGAGGTATAGGGTTTTAAGCCTATACGAGTTTTGTAAGGTTCTAGGGGAAATTTTTGTGGGGTTGGCTTCCTATTTATATTCAATGAGTGTAGAATTATGTCTATTAATTTTAATTAATCTATCAATCCAATATAATTTACCAGATAACTAAACTCTTAAATTTTCTTCCCTATTTTTAGGGACTTTAATCTCTAAGGCAACTATCTACCTTAAGGATGATTCCTAAAGCAATTACCCATTTACAAGAACCTAGATCTAAAGGAATTAGAAACAAAATAATTTACTAAACAATCTTACCAATTTCGGCCATCACACACCCTTCTCTTCAGGGGCAAAATCGTCTTTTCACCTGCACTGGCTTCTGGACTTCTAGGACTCAAAATTTGGGGTCTTACAAAAAGCATGGTTGCCAACCATTCAAATCAAGTTATAGTAATGCATCATAACATAATCAAGGCAAAATAATGCCACACATGCGCAATACATAACCCCATCATCAGGGTTTCACCCAAGTAATGTCTGTAAGGACCCCGAATCCTAATATATTCTTATTTGCTTCTAATAGGACCCTTACCGTCGTGAAACCCAAACAAACCCAAAACCAGGACTTATTTGAATCCTACAAAGCTTACTCATCTAAATTTCTGATTTTAGCATGTTCAGTCTTTGTACTTATAACAATTGGAGCATGATATTGGACAAGCATTCTGGTATCATACGGAATAAATAAAACATCAGGGGAAATCTTTAAATTGAATTATTGGAACCACAACACACAAGTCCCATAGGGATCTAAAAATCCAACAAGTAACCCTCCAATATAATCTGGAAACAAACAAGCAAAGAAAGGACTCGAAGAATCAAAAAAATAGTCCAATCAAAGTTTATGTTATATGAGCAAGCAACCAAGGAAAAAGGAATGCGAATGTGATGCAATATCCCCCCGCCGTGTAGCCTTGATCTCACACACTGGTACCACGAACAACGAATGTACCTAAGCCTGAAAAATAATAAAAACAACAAGATGAGATTACAAGAATCTCATTAGGGTCACTACATCATAAGATCCACAAAAATCTTAAACAAAAATCTCCCAAACAACATCAGATTAGCCTATACAAACTAAAGGATATCATGCAATTCAAGGATTAAACAATAAGGTTAGGGCCGAAAGCTAAGGCTATGGGTGGACTACAAACACTTCCAAAATCAGAAGTACACAGGTAGGAAAACCATCAATCAAACTTATCAATAGGAAAGGTCAAGGTAAAAAGGTAAAAAGGACAAGGCATCCAAGCCACACAAGGATAAGGGCATCCAAACCACACAAGGATAAAGGTATCTAAACCACACAAGGATAAAGTCATCCAAATAACACAAGGATAAAGACATCCAAACTACACAAGGATAAGGACATCTTGCCACACAAGGACAAGGGCATCCAAGCCACACAAGGACAAGGGCATCCAAACCACACAAGGATAAAAGCATCCAAACCACACAAGGATAAAGGCATCCAAACCACAAAAGGATAAGGGCTTCTTGCCACACAAGGACTAGGGCATCTTTCCACATAAGGACAAGGTGTCTAGCCACACAAAGAATAGGTATCCAGTGTGCATATGCTGGGGATTGCCACCCATACGACTCTCATATCAATAAAAATCTCTTCTCTCTCCAGGAACATCAGTGCTTACCCCGAATGGCCACCAGAAAAGGATATTGATACACAGACATGTACAAGCACACACAGGCAAGTACCAAGCACAATACCATAACAGGGTATCCTCAATCATGTCAGAACACAATCAACATATTCAATGCACACAACACATAATAATTAGGTACATATAACCTATCTTAAGGGTTCGACAATTCCTAAGTAAGCCTCAAATGAATCCACAACTCATGCATACACTATCTCACATATGCGTATACAACAATTCAAAGACATATATCGAAATTAACAACCAACAACAAGGATTTCTGGAGAAACCGATAAGGCATAGATCCTACCTCTCTTGTCTCTGTATAGAAAGCTATTCCTTTGCCTTTATTTAAGGGATCCAAACCACCTATAACATCATAAGACAAAGACAAAACCAAACTAAGCATGCATACTCAATAACTTACCAATTTTATTCACCAAATCTATCAAAAACCAGTGATCAGATGCCGTAGGTGCCTCCCCCTTAGATGTGTGATGTGATAGCCAAGAATTTAACAAGATTCAACCTGAATTAAAATCCTCCTGATGGTCGGACTAATGTATCTAGATAGATAATGGAAAAATATTTCCAACAAGCTATTATTTGCAAAATTCCGACAAAGGATGAGAGAGTTATACTAGTTTGAAGTTGAAGAAATTTCGGCAGCAATAAGGAAGTGTAGGGTTTGATGTTTGATGAATTTTGTGTATTTTTTGGTATAAGATCTAAGTGTGGCTGGCTATCTCTTTATATAAGGTGATTATGGGATTAATTGCTTTATTTTAAAGGCTATATTAAAGTAAGATAACTATCAGAATTAAATTCTAGAATTATCCTCTCTTAATTTTAAAGATTTTATCTCTTAAGGTAATTTTGAACCAATAAGGAACCAAATCAAAAGGAAATAAAACTAGAAATGATTACTAGATATTCCATACTATTTTCGGCCATCACACGTCTATTTCTTCAGGGGCACAACGGTCATTTCACCTGCACTAGTTTATGGACTTCTAGGACTCAAAGTCGGGGTCTCACAATGTCATCCAACAATACAGAGATATCATCCTATTACATACACATTTCAATAGTTAGAGATCTTATAGATTTTGATACACATTTTGTAGCTATTATAATAGATGGCTAATATAACCAAACCATTAGCGTCAGTTAGTATTATAACCACTCCCTCTATTATTAGTCATTATACTCACACACAGTGATCTAAGAATACGTAGTAATATCTATATGTAGTAATCTAGGAATACATAGTAATTTGATGATATTTATATATCTAACACATAGTAATCTGATTTGCTGAGGTAACTAACCTCACAATAGACTTATATCTTCATATCTCTCAGAGATTAGTATATCGACAGCTAACTCATCTTATAACCTTTATTCCTTTCATTCTGCTAGGGTTAGTATATTGTTAACTAACTTATCTTATAGCGTTTATACCTTTCTGTTATAGTTCCGCTTAACTAATTTTAAGTCGTTCTTTACTTTCTTTATATATATACATCTATATATATATGTTTCTTAATCTGTTCATACTCTTGAAGTCTCTTCATTATTTCTTCTCAAATCTTACTTAATGGTTTGCCAACTGATTTTCTTTAACTTTCCTATATTGGTCGACTCTCTAATTATTTTTTTCTTTTATTATCTTGGATTTTGGTTTGTTATACGGTATAAAAACAAATATAATGAAAGATATATACAAGAATTCTATAAAAATATATAAGAAAGAGATATAAACATAATGAAATATATATTCATGTTTCTTAATTTGTTCATACTCTTGAAGTCTCTTCATTATTTCTTCTCAAATCCTACTTAATGGTTTGTCAACTGATTTTCTTTAGTTTTTCTATATTGGTCGACCCTCTAATTATTTTTTTCTCTTATTATCTTGGATTTTGGTTTGTTATACGGTATAAAAGAAAATATAATGAAAGATATATACAAGAATTCTATAAAAATATATAAGAAAAAGATATAAATATAATGAAAGAATTATGAATTAAAAAGGAAGTTTTACTAATAAATAAGAAAAAATATTTACATTCACTAACTAATAAAGTAAATTATAAGAAAATAAAAAATAATTTACAAGATATAGAGATTAAAAAAGAAGTAGAAAAAAATAAAAGAACAATTTGAAAATAAAATATATGCAACTTTACCTAATACTTTTTGGAATAGAAAAAGATATATTGTAAGATTACCATATGAAAAAAGATTTTAGTTAAAAAAATACCAACAAAAGTTAGGCCAATTCAGATGAATACAAAATTGTCAGAATACTATAAAAAAGAAATAAAAAAATTATTAAATAAAAAAATTTATAAAAGTTAGTAAGTCAACATAGTCATGTGCAATATTTTATGTTCAAAATCAAGCAAAAATAGAAAAATGAGCACCCATGTTAATAATTAACTACAAACCTATCAATAAAAGCCTATAATGGATTAGGTATCTCATACCAAATAAAAGACATTTGATAAAAAGATTATCCGTAGCAACTATAGTCTCTAAATTTGATATGAAATTAGGATTTTGGCAAATACAAATACATGAAGAAGATAAATATAAAACAACGTTACTAGTACCCTTTGCATATTATAAATAGAATGTAATGCCCTATAGATTAAACAATACACTGTCAAAATTTTGAAATATAATGAATGAAATATTTAATCTATACTACAAATTTCACCATAATATATATAGATGATGTGTTAGTATATGCCAAGTCAATAATTGAACACTTTAGACATCTAAAGAAATTCCTAAATATAATAAAAGAAAATAGATTAGTAGTATCTGTTCCTAAGATGAAATTATTTCAGACAAAGATAAGATTTTTAGGATATGATATAGTACATTGGACTTTTATTCCTATAAATAGAAGTATTGAATTTGTTTATAAGTTCTCTAATGAGATAAAAGATAAACAACAATTACAGAGATTTTTAGGATATTTAAACTATATAGCTGAATTCATTCCTAACATTAGAATCTTGTGCAAACTATTATATAAAATATTAAGAAAGAATGTTCCGGCTTGGGATGATAAAATAACTAAAGTAGTAAAAAAATTAAAAAAAATGATAAAACAATTATCATGTCTAGATATCCCTCAAGAAAATACATATTTAATAGTTGAGACTGATGCAAAAATAACTATGGAGGCATATTAAAGTAAAAGATAGATAATAAAGAACAGTTTGTGAGATATCACTCAAAATTTTGGAATAAAGCTCAATAATTATTTTATTATTAAAAAAAGTTCTAGCGATAGTTTTTTGTATTAATGTTTTTCAAAATAATTTTTTTAATTAAAAATTTTTAGTAAGAGTTGATTATTAGTCGGTAAAGTTTATTTAGAAAAAGATATAAAAAACTTTAGTTTTAAAATAGATATTTATGAGATGACAAGCATTATTATCTAATTTTGATTTTAATATTAATTTTATTAAAAAAAATTAAATAATTTATCAGATTTCTTATTCTGAGAGTTTTTGCAGGGAACAAAAGATTAAAAAATGGGAGAAGATGAATAAAAATTAAAAAGCATCCATCGGAACAGAAGACACAGAGGTATCTATTGCTAACCTTGTTGTTTATGCACAAGTAAGGACCACAAAAAAATATGTGGAAAAGATAATGGAAATAGATTTTTAAGAATTAATGAAGTAGAAATAGTGAGAACTAAATTAATACAAAGAATAAATCAAAGCATTGATGATTATTAGACTATTGCGACTGTAAAGAATATGAATAAAAAGAGAAATTTGGAAGAAAATTACTAAGAATAAAGAAAACTTGAAAATGAAAGAACAAATAATTGAATTAAATAAAATAAAAATAAAAATTGATAAATAAGTAGATGAAAATTGGAAAAAAAATACAAAGAAACAAAAAATAGAAAATATTTACAAAGATTAAATACAAATATCAAAATATTATGTGAGTTAGATGATGATATAAGTAATTTGTTAGTAGGTAAAGAAAAATAAGGAACCAGAGGTTTATAATCAACATAGTAGATTTTAAAGAAGAAGAATATCCTAGAAGCTTTGGACTAGATAAATATTGGGTAACAGAGAAACTGACGAAAGTTAAAAAATAGACTATTCAGACGTTTTTTTTACCAAAGAGTATTCAATATCAAAAAGCAAACTAAGAAAGTTGAAGAAAAAAAAAGTCTAAAAAATGACCTAGAAGTTGTTCAAAGAGGAATAAAAAGGAGAATGAAAGAAAACAAGGGTATTATAGTATTTTTACAACTTAGAGTATATTGTCACGGGACTAGAGTTTTGCGGAATAGAAACTCTTCGTGCGGCTTTAGACTATCGCACTCGCAATAGACTAAGTCAGCCTTCCTCACATAGCTAGCTAGAATGCTAAGCTTAGAACACAACCGAAAAGAGAGAGACACACAAGAGAATGGAGAGACAGTTCTAAACTCTCAATATTGCAAGAATTGCTGGATTTGGTGGATGTTTACAAATGAGGGGAGGCATCCCTTATATAGCCTTTACAACTCCCCAATGAATAGTGGAGATCAAGTCGTATGATCTAACGGTTTATATATAAAAGTATAAAAGCACAAACACGGATCCCAATTGAGTTCCCTCATTCCCTCTCTCAATGGGGAACAAGTTCCATGATTCCCTCCATGATTAGCTCCATGATTAGCTCCTTGATTTGCTCCTTGATTCTCTCCTTGGTTCCCTCCTTGATTTCCTCTAAAGGTGGGGAACGTGTTCCTTGATTTGGGGGACGTGTTCCATGTTTTGTGGAACGGGTCCTGCACGAAGCCGAATGACGCGTAGTCTGAGTTTCGGTCGTGACATTCTCCCCCATCAGACTCGACAACGCCCTCGTTGTGTGCTGCCTCAACAACTTATTGATTTCGTCTTAGTAGTGCCAAAGATCGAAATCTTTTGCCCAGCTTGTCTAGCTAGGAGGGTCGTCTTTCCATCGAACCAAGTACTCCACATGGTTCTTGTGCTTCCCACTTTTTTACACCACCCGCTTTGATAAGATCTCCTCTAGCTTCTTATCATGGGCATTGGTCACAGCTGTGGGAGCTCTCTTGGACTTTCCCCTCTCCGGATCTTCCTTGTCTTCTTGGAATGGCTTCAACAAGCTCACATGGAAGACGGGATGAAACTCCAATCTCGGTGGTAACTCCAGCTTGTATGACACCTTGTTGATCCTCTTCAATACCTTGAAAGGACCCTCGTATCGTCGCACTAGCCCCTTGTGCAACTTGGCAAAAACTCGGCTTTGGTGAGGCATCAGCTTCACCAACACAAGATCCCCTTCATCAAACTCCAAGGGACGTCTCTTTTTGTCTGCCCACTTTTTCATCCTCTTTCCCGCCTTGGATAGTTGCACTCTTGCAAGGTCCTTTTGCTCGTCCCACTCCTTGGCAAAGCGATAGGAGGATGGATTTGGCCTTTGATAACCTGTGACAATCTTGCTAGGAGTGTAAGGTTGTTGTCCATTAGCAATCTCGAAAGGACTCATACCTGTCGATTCACTCCTTTGTAAGTTGTATGAGAATTGAGCCACATCAAGTAACCTTGCCTAATTCTTCTGGTTGGCACTCACATAGTGCCTAAGGTAGAGCTCCAATAAGGCATTAACTCTCTCGGTCTGCCCATCGGTTTGAGGATGAAAGCTGGTGGAGAAATTGAATTCAGACCCTAACAGCTTGAACAACTCAGTCTAAAATCTCCCCGTGAATCGAGTGTCTCGATCACTCACAATGGACCTCGGAATGCCTTAATATTTCACCACATTTTTGAAGAAAAGGTGGCTTGTCTCCTCTGCCGTGCATGCTTTGGTGGCTGGAATGAATACTGCATACTTGGAAAATCTATCTACCACCACAAGTATGGTTTGGAAGTCATCAGACTTTGGGAGGGATGTGATGTAATCCATGGAAATGCTCTCCCAAGGTCTCTCCGGTATAGGTAATGGCTCTAACAATCCATGAGGTTTTTGTTGCTCGACCTTGTCTTATTGAAAAACTAGACAAATTTTCACATACCACTCCACATCGTCTCGCATGTTAGGCCAATAATAACCATCTTCCAAAAGTGCAAGAGTTCGAACAATACCTGGGTGTCCAGCCCATCCTGAATCGTGGCATTCCTTCATATCTTCCTTCCGAAGTTTGTCATGTCGAGGGACATAGATGCGGTTGCCTTTGGTGAAGAGCAACCCATCCTCTAGCCAAAATCTGCGGGTCTTGCCTTGCTTCACTTGTTCTGCCAAGGCTTGAACTTGGGGGTCATGCTCCATACCCCCTCGGATCCTTTCCACTAAAGAACTCTCCGGTCGACTGATGACTGCAAGTTCGGCCCTTCTACTGGGAGCATCTGCCACCAAGTTCGCCTTCCCTGGCTTATACTCAAGTATGTAATCAAATTCTGCCAAGAAATCTTGCCACCTCGCTTGCTTCGGCGATAGCTTCTTCTGCGAAAGGAAGTAGCTTGTGGCAATGTTGTCAGCCTTGACAACAAACTTGCTCCCCAGCAAGTAATGTCTCCAAACTCACAAGCAATGCACCACGACTGTCCTTTCCTTCTCTTGCACCGTGTACCGCCTCTTGGTATCATTCAGCTTGCGGCTCTCATAAGCAATTGGGTGGCCTTCTTGCATCAAGACACCGCCAATTGCAAAATCTGAAGCATCTGTCTGAACCTCGTATGGAAGTAGGTGGTTAGGCAAGGCTAACACTGGTTCCTTCACAATGGCTGCCTTCAGAGCGTCGAATGCCTCTTGGCATCCACTCGACCAATCCCACGTCTTGTTCTTCTTGAATAACTCGGTCAAGGGTGTGGCAATGGAAGAGTACCCTTGTATGAACCGCCGATAGTAATTGGCCAACCCCAAGAAGGAATGAAGATCTGTGACCTTCTTTGGTGGTTGCCAATTCTTGATAGCTTCGATCTTGGCACCATCCATCTTGATCTTTCCTCCGCCCACTATATGTCCAAGAAATGCCACCTCTTGTTTTGAAAATGCACACTTCTCCCGCTTGACATACAACTCATTATCCCTCAAAGCTTGAAACACCATCCTTATATATTGGATGTGTTCCTCAAGTGTGCGGCTGTATATTACTATATCATCCAAATACACAACAACAAAGCGGTTCAAGAACTTGCGAAGCACTTTGTTCATTAGTGTGCAAAAAGTAGCAGGTGTATTTGTTAAACCAAATGGCATGACCAAGAATTCATAAAATCCATACCGTGTGACACATGCGGTCTTGGCTTCATCTCCCTTTGCTATGCGGACTTGATAGTAGCCCGACCTCAGATCAAACTTGGTAAACCATCTCGCATCCCCAAGTTGATCGAACAAGTCAGCAATAAGAGGAATTGGGTACTTGTTCTTCACAGTTACCTTATTCAAGGCTCGGTAGTCGATGCACAATCTCAGCGACCCAACTTGCTTCTTTTGGAAAAGCACCGGTGCTCCGTAAGGTGCTTTCGATGGTTGGATGAAGCCCGCATCCAATAACTCCTTCAGTTGCCTCCATAATTTAGCTAACTCCGGAGGTGCCATTCGATAAGGGGCTCTTGCAGTTGGTTTGGCCCCGACTTCTAACTCGATGGCATGGTCTACCTCCCGTATGGGTGGTAACTTCTTTGGGAGTTCCTTGGACATCACATCGGAAAACTCCTCAAGAACTTCCATAACTTGGATGGGCACTTCGTCATCAGCAGATGTGCCCTCATCCATCACCAAGGTAGCTAGAAATGTGGGTTCTAGCTTCCTTACTCCTTTCTTCAGCTGCATGGCTGAAAGTGTCTTGGCCTTTAGCTCCTTCTCGCGAGCAACTGGCACCACACAATACTGGCTCCCATCCGAAAATATGAGGATGTTGGTGCAAGATACTGGGACTGCTCTTGTCTGGTCCAGGAATTGCATCCCTAACACAATCGGAAAATCATCCATAGGAACAATGGAGAAGTCAAGTTTACCTTTCCATTCTCCAATTTGTAGCTCGACCCCTCGGGCTACTCCAAATATTGGCTGGGCTTGAGTGTTCACCGTCTTTAGCCAGCCTTTCTCCTCTTTGAACTTGATGCCAAGTCGTTGTGCTTCCTCCTTCTTCATGAAGTTGTGAGTAGCACCGGTATCGATCAATGCACGGGACTCCCTCCCTTGCACGATGGGTCTAGCAAACATTCTCCCAGCTTGCTGCACCTTGGCATCTTTGGTTGAGGCTTTAACAGCACTCAACAGTTGCATGGAACTCATCCTTGGTGCTTCCATTTCTTTGGCCTCCCTGGCCATGGCTGCCAGTTTGTTCCTCTTCGGGCAATCCACAGCTCTATGTGGCCCCTCACATAGAAAATATAAGAGCTTGGGTCTCTCACTCTTGCCCCAATTTTCACCTCTCCCATTTGTGGGTTTGGCTAGACGGAAGGACTTGAAGGACTTGAAGGACTTGAAAGGCTTGTCCTTCCACTCCTTGGTTTCGTGGGTTACTCCCCCACCTTTAGCCTTGTAGTCACGAAAACTCTTAGGCTTAGGTGGGTTTGAACCCTCGGCCTTCCTCTCGAATTCCGCCAAGGATTCAGCTTCGGTGATTGCATCGCTGAGTTCCTTGACGTTGCGTCGGTGAAGCTCCAGCTTGGCCCAACTTTGTAGGCCTCCCAGAAACACGTACATGGGCTCCGTCTTGGGCATGTCTAGGATCTCCAACAAGACTTCTATGAACTCCCTCACGTAGTCTCGAATGTCGCCCTTGTGAGACAACTCGTGGAGCTTCTCTCTCGCTTCTAGCTCCCCATTTCTCGGTGAGAATTGTACTTTCAAAAGCTTTTTGAATTCTGCCCACGTATCTAACTTCAACGTCCCACACTCGATTTGAGCATGTTTCATCCTCCACCAGGTTGTGGCACTGTCGGTTAGATACAGTGGGGCTTGGGAAAGTCGATCTTCATCGCTCTCTATGTCCACCCCTTGAAAGTATTATTCAAGATTGAAAAGGAAGTTGTCCACTTCCTTGGCATTCCTCGTCCCACCAAATGACTTTGGCCTCGGGACATCCAGCTTCAGCTTGAGCTTGGCAACCCCTTGCACAATGCCCTTCTTGTAATCTTTCCTGATTTCAACCAAGTCATCATTAATTAAAGAGATCTCAGCAAGAAGATTTACCTTGAAATCATCTAACTCTTCCCTCCAAGAGTTGATAGCAATGAGGGCGCCTTGCATCTCCTCACGAAGCTCATTTACATCCCCTGACTCGAGTTCGCTTATGCGTTGGCCATATTCCTCAAGCATATCTTTGTCATCGGCAACCTTCATCTCCACACGAGTGATCCTTGCCTCCAATGATGACAGATGATCAACAGTCTTCATTCTCTTCTTATTTGGTTCAGGAGCACGTTGGGGTAGTCTCCCCACACGGACCTCCTCTACCTCCTCTTCGATATGGATGTTGGCATTAGAAGTAGTAGGCATCTCCATTTCTCTCTCAAAAGATTTGAGCCTTAGCTCCGCTACCAACTGTCACGGGACTAGAGTTTTGCTGAATAGAAACTCTCCGTGCGGCCTTAGACTATCGCACTCGCAATAGACTAAGTCAGCCTTCCTCACAAAGCTAGCTAGAATGCTAAGCTTAGAACACAACCTAAAAGAGAGAGAGACACAAGAGAATGGAGAGAAAGTTCTAAACTCTCAATATTGCAAGAATTGCTGGATTTGGTGGATGTTTACAAATGAGGGCAGGCACCCCTTATATAGCCTTTACAACTCCCCAATGAATGGTGTAGATCAAGCCGTATGATCTAACGGTTTATATACAAAAGTATAAAAGCACAAACACAGATCCCAATTGAGTTCCCTCATTCCCTCTCTCAATGGGGAACAGGTTCCATGATTAGCTCCTTCATTAGCTCCTTGATTTGCTCCTTGATTCTCTCCTTAGTTCCCTCCTTAATTTCCTCCTTGATTTCTTCTAAAGGTGGGGATCGTGTTCCTTGATTTGGGGGACGTGTTCCTTGTTTTGGGGAACGGGTCCCGCATGAAGCCGAAAGACGCGTGGTCTGAGTTTCGGTCGTGACAATATGTACAAGAAAATTATGATTGGTTACCAATCTTAACAACTTAAGATAGACAAGAAAGAGGAGAAGAAGTCTCTAGCAGCAATGCTGGTTAGCAGAGCATCATCCTCTGAATTAAAGAGTTCAATATGTCCCAGGTATTCAAATTCTCCTTCCACTTTTCCAATAAACTAATACTCAACTTTAGGCACAAATCCAATCACTCCAAAATAGATAGTCAAAAAGAAATCTTTAATACCTTTACCATTATATCCTTTAAAATCACTCATTATTATAAACACAAGAGTATCCACCTTCAACCTTAAGAGAAGAGCCAATGAGAGAAGAAAAAAGAGATCTCTACACCCAAAGATTTGAAACCGAAATAATACTATTGGTTATAAAAGATGAGAAAAAATACATAAAAGAGTTGATACTTTAAAATTTTCCAAAAGAAAACTATTACTTGATGGATCACCCATATAAAACCAGAGAGTTTTATAAGCGAATATTGCTTGAAACTCAATATGTTCTCATTACTACCTCTAATAAAAAATTCCCTGATCAAATTTCATTTTCGCAGATAAAATTTTTAAGAGTGATTATCTGACCAAAGACGAATGAAGACATCATCCTTTCACTATCAGGATGTTTTCCGAAAAAGTACCTTGACAACAATTATCTGCATACAACTATTACGATTATTAGAAGGCATGCATAATAATTCTTTGCTATAAACCAATGCACCATACTTGGTTCATATACTTTGTTAAAACTTGCCAAAGGACTTTTCCTCAATGGTGGATAAATTGGTTCAAAGACATTAGCCCTCGAAACGACCTTTTTCAACAGGAGATAGAAGAAGCCATCATAGTATTCACACATTATGCAAAATTAGATGGAATGACTCCAAATTCATTACTGCAGTACTTAATTACCTTTGCAGTTCCTTGGATAATATGTTGGGAATTCGGCAAGACAATGAAACAAGAAAATCAAACCACAAACCTGGTAAGAAGGATCAAACAGAATAATCGACTCAAATATGAGGTAAAAAGAGCATGTGTAAAGGCAGTAAAAAGATATATTAAAATTAATAGAACTGGATGTTATAAAGGTCCTCCTATCTTCAAAAGAAAAAGAAAAAATTCCTAAGATAACATTATTTGAACACGAGTAAAATCTATGGGAAAGAGACAAAAGACCATAGATGGAGATCAAGATGATGATGATCCATTAGGAAAACCATGATCTAAACCGAGATCTCTTACTCAATTATCATTGATGAATAAGTGGCCCAATACCAGTGGATTTGCTAAGAACTGCCAAAATAAAACGACAAAGAAGATATAACAGAAGATAAGATGAGAAAACAAAGAGAATCTTCAAAGTAGTGGACCATAATAAAAGAAGAAAACTTTCCCAATAAGGGTATAAATTATTATTCAAAAGTAAGGATAAAAATATAAAATAATATAGCTTGATTTGGCTATAAAAGAGGCCATTTGCCACAATTGTAGACACATTTGAAATTGATTAAAGCTTTCTCTTTGAAATGTGTCTTTGGTTCTCTATTGCCTTGATTTTAAATTCCTTATTAGAAATAAAATATTTTCTAGCTAAAATATCTCTCATATTCTTAAAACGTCGATTCTGTTTAAGAATTTCCCATCGATCATGCATTTATGTATGGAAACAAGTCGTAGATATCACATATCATATAGAATCAATCTAGATTCATTTAAAAAGATGGAAAGTATTTTAAAACCGTCTACTCACAGTTTTGTAATCCCGATTTTGTCTATTTGTTTGATCCGTATTCTCTCCAGATTCCTGATCTACTTAATACACACCTATACATATAACTGTAATCCAATACTTAATATCATCATACAAGTCTTAATAACATTATAGTACATATTTATAGGCCCTTAAACTTATCCTAGAATTCCACGTTTACCCTCGGATTCAATCCATATAATTTTTGTATTTTTTCTTAATTTTCCAAAATTTTCTCAAATTTTTGTACCTAGCAAAACACATCAAAACTATCCAAAATTTATATCATTAGACCCCTCATATTTTTCTCTATTTTCTAGATTTTTTCCATATTTTTTTCTATTTTTTTCTATTGTTTCCGATTTTTAAATAACTTCTGCCATTTTCTGATTTTCTAGTCAAAATCGATGTGATACGAGTCGACCCATGACACGGCTACGTGTTGACCTGATTTGACCCAAAATTAACACAAAACTAATCAACCAAACCAAACCAGACGACATGTCGCTCATGTTGTACCTATACAATATGTTATTCATCCTCCTTTTGGATGACATGTCATACGGAAGACTTGCGAACGACGTGTCATCCACAGTGGTCTTCAACCTCTGGTTCACGAGAACCAGAGGAAACCCTAAATGGTGATCTGCCGATTTTCACTCTGATTCACAATAAAAACTACATAGAATTATTCTACACCAAACACACAACCAATCCACACTTAAATCAAGCTAAATCATACCAAAAAATTGGAGGCATTCAAGATCAAAATCCCAACCAGAAAAAGAGATAAATTCACTCAAGAAGTGCACACATGCGTTTGGAGAGATGAGGCAAATGACTTTTAGGGAAGAAATGGCACACTTTGGGGCCAGGTACAAAATGCCCAAATCCCGATTTGAAATTGGGGTTTATCCCCTTTGAGTTGGTGGATCATTGGATAAGACAAACTGACGACCTTCCCAAAGGTAAATGACGTTGTTTCACCATTCCGGTGAAATGACATCATTCTGAGATTGAACGATCTAACTCGACAAGGCATCCTGCCATTTTGACCATGTTGGTTAAAATGACAGGATGACCCTCGTTTTGACATTTTCTTTTTTTAAATTTTTTTTTCATCTAAATTATGAAGCCTCACATAAGTTTACTAAATAATCTTTTTATGTATTTTTTATCTAAAAGCTTAAATATTTTATTGTAAAAACTGTTAAATCTCTGAAAATTACATTGAAGCTAAAAAATATTTAAATATAAAAAATTTATTAATTTTTAATGTTAGTGTAATATGTAATATTATTTTTATACTTTTATTATCTTAATTTTAAATAATATAATTTTATAGAAACAAATATTGTAAAAGATGGTAGTTTTATAAATTTACAAACTCTAACGAATCAAACTTAGTTAGTTGTTCTATATATTTTGATATTTATCTAAATTTCTTAATAAATCTATATAATCAATACTTAAGTAAAACTTTCACATTGAATATAAAAATTCCTAAAAGAATAGTTTATAGGATATTGCTTTGAATTTTAATATATTTAGGCCTATCATATGGAATTAAAAAAAGATTTTGTTAAGTATAAAAAGATTAAGCTGTGTTTGTTGGTTATAAATCTAGGGGTCATTACTTTCTTTCCAGAAAATGCATCTAATGACATATGTAGTATTCACGCTTATAAACTCAACTACCACCCAACTTTTATCCGATATAGGATTAGTCATCCTGAATAAGTCTGTTAGGAACTGACATTGAGTGTGAGAAATTGGAAAAGGAGATTACTCCTCATCCGGCACAAGCTTATAATCACCCCGCATCCAAACAGTACCGCGGCACTTGAAAACCTAATTCCTTCTCTATAAATACACCCGTAAACCTTTTCACAAGAGTTTGTTGTGGTGGTGTATTGGAAAGCCATTTGTCCGTGCAGGAAACCCTATTGAAGCAATGGTTGCCGCAAAGAAGACCGTGAGTCTCTTCTTTGTCTCGCATCTTTTGCTTTTGCTGCTTTCTTTTCAGTTTTTGTTTCAGTTTTTGTTCCTTGGCAAATAATGAAAGTATCCTTAACGATTGCTCATCCCAATTAATGAGCAGAAGAAGACCCATGAAAGCATCAACAACAGGCTGGCTCTTGTGATGAAGAGTGGCAAGTACACTCTGGGGTACAAGACAGTCCTCAAATCTCTTAGGAACTCTAAAGGTGTGCCCGCGATTGTCGATTTGTTTTGTGGATTTCGCTTGTTTATGTCTTTTTAGCTTAACAAGTCAATTGCGCACTTGAATCTTGCGTTTTTTTACTAACGCTTGCATCCCTTGATGCGAAGTATTGATTACATTTGATGTACTACGCTATGGTTTACCATGTTTTGAAGAAAAATTTATGCTGCAAACATTTTTTTCTTTAAAAAATTTATGAGTTTTGTAACTGGAGTAGTTGACTAGGATTAGAGCTTCTGGAATTTCATCTTCGGATTTCAAGGTGATATGTCGGCGTACAGAGAATTTGAGCTAGTTTCTTAACATCTTCCATCATGCGATTTGATTTTTGTTTTATAGGACTTTGAACTAATTCATGTTTTTATCATGTGCCAATTCATTCGTTTAATTTTAATGCCTCATTTTTTGTCTTTTTCTTTTGAATAATCAATATATGATTTGCTTTGACATGTTGTCTTGATTTATTAAGGTATTTGTTTGCTCTTTGCAGGGAAGTTGATCATCATCTCAAACAATTGTCCCCCCTTAAGAAAGTCTGAAATTGAGTACTATGCCATGTTGGCAAAGGTTGGAGTTCACCACTACAATGGAAGTAAGTTTCTTCTGGTTTCCTGATACTTGATTTACTGAAATACTTTGCCCTTTGATTATGTTTTTGAGTTCATTAAAGTTCAGTGATATGCAGGCTTCCATGCTTAACTATGTCATTATTTGTCCACTACCTCCTTATTGTTTGTTGAATCCATGAGTCTTATCAATATGGTGCAATTCTTACGCTTGGAAGCTGTTGATTGTGAGACCATGGGGATGCGTCTGTCATCAGTGCATGACAGACGTGTTGATCTTGGGATGTTATGGATGCAATATTAATTCATCATAGGTCTTAAATGTTATGAGATGATATTAACTTTTTTGTTCTGTCTGGGAAATATCATATGGCATTTTACATTGAATAGCATGTTCTTTCTGGTATATAAATTACTATTTCATTCGGGTTCTCTGCAAACATTCACACTGGTAACACCTGCTTCATCCTAACGCAGACAACGTTGACTTGGGAACTGCTTGTGGCAAATATTTCAGAGTGTGCTGCCTCAGCATTATTGACCCAGGTATTTCAAAAGCAGGTTTTGGTCTCGAATAATAATCGGTGGCAGTTTTTTTGGTTTTGTTTCTGACCATATGTTTATACTCGCTTTTCAGGTGATTCTGACATCATCAAGAGCATGCCCGATCACTGATCAAGTTTCAAGCAATAGCAAGTATTCTAGGTTTGTTCTTGCAGGGGCTAGTGTGGAGGTTTTTTGTTTTGTTGGATGTTTGTTATAAGAATTTTCATGAGTCTTTTTTCTATGTATTAGGGATGTTTGTGGATTTTATTACAAAATTCTGTTGACGAGCCTGCCTTACCTTGCATTTGGTTGCATTCCAATTGTTTCCCATTCACTAATGAGATGATTTCCGATATCTTTATTGTCTGTGTGATGTGGGTGCCTCCTTAATGAAGAGTGATGCTTATTTATGATCTCAGTTTCTGGAAATCCTCTGATGGTGAGAAACCTGATCGGCAAACCATGCTCCATTAAAATGACTGGAACGGTCTCCGGCTTCAACAATAAAAAAATGTGCTTAGCGCTGGTCATTTTGACATAGAAAATACCCGAGCCGAATGCCCGAATGCCCGAATCCCCGAATGGCATGGGAAATGCAAATACAAGCACCGATAGAATAATAGAAATGAAGATTTGACGAAAAAATAAAAAATAATTAAATTCATCATAAATTAGGGGAGCAGTAATATAAATAACTGGACAGTTTGGTGAAAGGAATAATTACAGCGCAAAACGAAACGCACCGATGCTCTGCCTTACAATATCCTAATTTACTTTCATCCTCCAATAAATGGTTGGTGGTCTACCAATCCGATTCCTATTTTCGGTACTCTGTCACTAATCGGAGAACAACCGCCAACGCGAACATCATCTGCATCCGAAGCCCAAAGCTTAATGTAGAAGAGGAAGAGGAAGAAATCCACCTGGCCGGTCCGGAAATTCACTTTACATAGGTTTTATTAGTACGTTTGTTCAGAAGGAAGCTAAACAATTCAGAATAATTAGAAGATTATGGAGGGCTTCAAGGCGGAGGATCTGTCAACAATCGGAGGCATCGCTACAGTTTCTCTACTGCATTCATTCATACCCACACATTGGCTTCCTTTCTCTATTGTTGGCCGCGCTCAGAAGTGGACTCTTTCCCGTACACTCTTCGTCAGTATGTAGCTTCGCTAATCTCTGTATTATTTTGGGTAATTTACCATCGGAATGGATCTGTGGTGCCAACCTAGTCTAGATCTGGGTGTTTCGTTTCCTGATTTGTTCTCTTTCTCTGATATAAGAAGAAAGAATCTTGTAAGTTTTACCTGGATTTGTTCGAACATAAGTTTAATTTATTTGGGGTTATGATGTGCAAATTCTCAAAAGTTTGATGTTTCTAAACACACAGAATAGTTTGTGCCAGATTAATGTGGTTGCAGTTTGTTTAGGTCTAACAGTAGCAGTTTTTTTTTGTGTTTTTTTTATCGATTGTTTTTTTGCCTGTTGTTCAGCGGCATTTGGGGCGGTTTTGCATGTACTTTCTACTTCCCTTCTAGGAATAACAGCGATCACCATGGCGAACACTATTGCTGGCGAAGAAACAGTGCACAAGCTTGCTTCCCTTCTGCTCATTGTTCTTGGTGGTGGTTATGTATTGCTGTTTCTGTCTGGAAAGGGTGGACACAACCATTCTCATAACCAGCCGATGGAGAAAATGGCTGTAGCTGGACTTGTCCTTGTTCCTGCCTTGTCCCCCTGTGCAACAACGCTTCCAGTTTTTCTTGCTGTTGGATATTCCTCTTCCATGATGGTGCTTGCTATCATAGTGTTGCTATTCAGGTACTGATAAAGGAATGACTATAACAGGTAGCCTGTTTGATTATTCTATTTATGGTTGAAAATTTTACATTTGAACCAAGCCTCTGCGTGAATAATTGAGCAAAACCTCGCACAAGCTTTCAAACCCATTTTGTCTAGTTGTTTCGGAACGTTCTAATTATGTGGTGTATTTCGTTGTAAATACTGTGCAAGAAATCACTAGTCCTTTCTTCTGTTTTTACCTTCGCTTTTGCATTTTGAGAGATAAAGAAACAATTAGCTCATACGAGCCTTTCCACTATTTTTCTTCGAAATTTTTTGTTAATCAGCTGCAGATAGGCATTGGCTATATGTCGAGGTAACCAATTGAGCTCTGGTTTGCTGTTTTACTGTTAATTCTTTTAATGTTACCAGATATAGTGGTTTAGTAAAAAAGGCTCGGAAAATTAAAGGATGACAGGGGTATTGATTTGCTCCGTGTCTGATAGATTGGTTAAAGAAACTGCCAGGAACATCCCATCTTCCTTCTTGTTTCGCCCCGTTAATGCTGTTCATATCTTTTGTTGCAGCGTTCGTAGCTGATAATGGAACCATGCGGCTGCTATTATTTCATGCTATACTATAGTTCTGACGCTATTCTTTGTTTGATATGCAGCACTATAACTGTGATGACATCGCTGGTGGCTCTATCATTCTACGGTGCCAGCCAGCTCAAGTTTCACTGGGTGGAGCGCTATGACAAACTTATAGTTGGTTCAGTTCTATGTTTGGTAGGAATCTTAACACTTGTTTTTCATGATCACGATCATGATCACCACGGAGATGGAGGTCTCTCTGGAGAACATTTTAATAGGAAAATTATTACACTCTGAATGTTCATATAATTATGTATCACCTATAAGGTCAGATCTTGAACAGTTTCCAGTGTCATGTTTTGTTTCAATGTAGCATTATTGCAGTGCATGTAAAGTAGTGTAAAAAATGGCCACTTGATTCACTGAGTGGTTGTGCTTGAGTGCGGGGGTTGCTGAAACAAATACACCTGCATTCAATTTGTTTTACTGACATATTTGTCGATTTACGGACTACAACTTTTGCTTTTTGCTTTTTTCCCCATGGTGTGCATACTATTTGTTCCTATTCCATCTGGATTCCCGGTCGGTCTAGTTGGATTTCTAACTACATAGTCCAAAAGATGTATCTTGTTACAAATAATATTATCATAACTGTTTTTTTTCATGGCCCGGTCCCCGGATTCTTGGTCGGTCTAGTTGGATTTCTAACTACATAGTCCAAAAGATATATATTGTTACAAATGATATCATCACACAATACATATTTCACGACTTGGTCTTTAGATTTTTGGTTGGTCTAGTTGCGGTCGGTCTAGTTGGATTTTTAATCACATAGTTCCCATTTTTATAAACCTTGTGTCCTCAAGGGAAGTCTAAATGTAAACTCAACATACAATACAGTCCTCTATTTTTATAACCTTGTGTCCTCAAGGGGAGCTTAAATGTAAACTCAACACACAACAGCTTAAATCCATTCGGAAGAGTGAGTGATTTAATATGATCCGACTCTCAGACCGGAAGAGAGTAATTTATCATGATTTGGCCCTTAGACCCTAGTTGGACTGGATGTGTATGTGTGCGTGATGGACCACAACTGCAACGCTGATTTAAGTTTCTAATCATATGGCCCAAAAGATATATCTTGTTACAAATGATACCATCACACATCACATATAAGCCAAAGATCTCTCCAACTCTTTTCTGATGTGGGATTGGTAACTTGACCCTTTAAGTAGGTTGAGCCTTATGATTTTCCTCTATTATCTCGGAAAGCAGTCCTATGAGTTCTGAATCTCTTCATTGTACAGTATCATAAACTTCACTAAGACAAAATCTAATTTTGCAAAAACTATGGTCTTCTTATGCTAGGTAGATCATACCTTTCTTACTCTGTGTCTACATGCTACTCAAGTGAAGTAGAAGCATTCGAGACGCAATAATGCATTTAATGATTTTTCTCTGGCGCTAAAATTCTCATGTATTGGTCAGTATACTACTCATGATTTGTGCTTCTCAATCTCCTTGCTTTAATTTACTTGGCTCTTAATGGTGAATGCTTGTTCAATCTATCAGTCTTCTTATCTGCCAAAAAGGAGATAAAAGAAATTTAATCTTCAATTATGCAGAGAATTTTTGTATAACTTTTGCTGACTGAGAGTTAATCCCAGTGCGGCCAAACCACCCATAGTGGCCAAACCGAAGCGTAGGCTCTGATTGGTTGGTAGAGGAGTTGTGTTTAAAATTGTAGTTGATGATAAATTACTAAATTAATTTATAATAATAAATTTTGATATGATTTGATATTAAAAGATAATATTTTATTCATATTGTAAGACCCTGATCCTCCATAGGGTAGATGTCCTAGAAGTCCACAGGTAAAAAATGGAACTTAGATACCGGTGCAGCTGAAATAATTATTTTTCCCTTGAAGAAATAGATGCGTGATGATTTAAAATGGTTGCTGTCAGATATTTCTTATTTTAATTCTGGTATTTTTATATTAATTATCCTTAGTTTTACTCCTTATTATCTAAGGTATTAGATAATTCTTCCTTTTAAATAGAATCTATTTTAATAAAATTATCCTTTTAGATAGAATTATCTCTCTAATAGAACTATCCTTTAATTATCCTTTTAAGCTTAAAAATAGGGAATTATCTTTTAGCTAATTCTCCTTAGACACCTATAAAAGAGTGGCCAGCCTATCCCACCTAAACATACCAAAACCACTTAGAAATTTCGAAATTTATCCCCTTCCTCTCAAATTCCGATTTTTGTCTAAACCCTAGCCGAAATTCCTTGATCTTCATCTTGGCATAACTCTCTCATCCTTTATCGGATTTCTGAAATAATAGGTTGTTGGAAAGCTCTTTCTATCCTCTTTCCAACCATATTGAGATTTTTGTCTAAAGGTTAGTTTTTCTTTGTCCAAAGTTAAGTTGTAATTCGGTGGAATTGCCAAAATCTTCTTGAATTTCAAAATAGCATAACTCTTTTATCGTTTGTCGGATTCTTGCAAATAATAGCTTGTTGGAAAGATATTTCCATTCTCTATCTAGAAATATTGGGTTTTTTTTATCTAGAGGTTAGTTTTTCGTTATTGTAAGTTAGGTCGTAATTCGGCGGGATTAGATTTCAAAATTATGTGATTCTGTCTTCGATTGATTTCTGTCATTGTTCCTCTTGTTCTAATGATTGTTTAGCATCCATTCATGATGTAAAATCATGAATTCATCCTTTGAAACTTCCCTATTCATGAAATCAGTATGCTCTACCTTTGCCTTATTGATGCCTATCTTAATCAATTGATTAACTTTTTGGATTCTGATCTCGTTTCTTTTGATTATACATGTTATAAACACCTATTCCTTTCTCAATTTCATGAAATCACAACCCTTAACCTCTCTAATGTTGAAATCGCAAGTTACCCTATAAACCTTAAGGTGTTGCCGAAATTTGTATATTGAATTAGGGTGAATAATCAAGTTGATTCTTACTGAGTTTTTGTCATCACATCACACATTCAGGAGAAATATATTGCTGCATCTTGATCGCTGGATTTTGGTAGGTTAATTGGTAAGGATTCCCAATGCCTTTGGTTTTTAATTAAGTAGTCTTGTGGCTTAGTATTATGTGGTCTTTGCCTTGTGATTGTTTAGGAGATTCTGATCTTATTGGAAAGGCAAAGGATTGCATCTGATTCAGACACATGAGAGGTAGGATCTATGCCTTATCGGTTTCTTAGATTACCCTTGATTATATGCTTGATTTGTTGTTGATTTCGGTTTGGTTATCTTTGGGATACTCTCGGAAATTAGAAGAGTATACATATGGCTATGAAATGCTTACTGATTTGTGATTGCATTGAGATTTGATTGAGGATCTTTTGTTATAATTTGTGTATGCTTGTACTGTGTGTGTATGCGTGTATATGTCTTGTTTGTGCTTTGTTTGAAGGATCCTTTTGTCGCTGGCCATGCGAGGTAAGTATTGTTGCTTTTAGGAAGAGGGGAGATGCTTACCAAATCAGGAGGTTTATGGGTGGTTATTCCCAGCAAGAGCTCGCTGGATGCCTTGTAGGCCGGTTCAAGTTCGGACGTCAGGAAGCCTTGTAGGCCAGTTCGAGTCTGGACGTCAAGATGCCCTATAGGCCAGTTCGAATTTGGACATTAGGATGCTCTGTTTGAGAGTGACAGGATGACTTGTATGCGTTGCTACAAGAGTGCTCTTAGGCCAGTTCAAGTTTGGATGTCGAAGACAACTAAAAGGCTTGCTGTAATACTAATTGTCTAACTATTTTACCCTTTTTTCAGTATGGCCTTCGACAACATGGGCAGATGGGGACAAACCTTGGTTTTGAAAATCAGATTATGTATAGGCTGCCTATATGTTTCTGAATAAGAAATATTTTCAGTTTTTCCCCTTGTTTTCTACCAAATTTGGCCTACCCTCATATTGTGCGTGCCTATGATGATTTCAGACCCTAATATGTGTGTTTGATGCTTGCGATTTTAATTAGATATCTTAGCTAGTTTTAGGTGTTGATCCTTTGGTTATTGGGAGATGTTTGATTGGGAATCCCTAGAACTTATGATGTTGTGACCCTACTGAGATTCTTGTAATCTTATCCCTTCTTTTCTCCCCCTTTGTAGGCTTAGGTGTGTGCTTTGTTGCTGGTACCAAAGGTGTGAGATCAAGGCTGCACGGTTAAACGAATTTGCACCACTTTCGTATTGAATGCGCATGCCATGTCTTTGCACGTGTGTGGATTTGCATTATGGCTTTTCAATCCCTCTTCCCCTTTCTTGTTATGTTTTCACTTGTTTTCAGTGTTGATATAATTCTTCTGCTAATGTTTTCTTTCACTCCGTATAAGCCAGAAATTCATTAATCTATAAACATGCTCCAAATTTTAAATAACATATAAAAAAACCAATAAAATTAACATTTAGGTGACTTGAGCCTTGTGGGATTCAAATAGGACATTGCGTGGGCTTATTTGGGTTTCACGGCTGTAAGGGTCCTAATAGGTTGGGTTTGGGTCCTATGACACATATTTTCATAAAAAAATTCCTGCACCTACTTTTATATTTACTAGCAACATGTTGGATTTACTCCAACATAGGGTAGCGATTTAAAATGTCATAGGTGTGTCTGTTTAGATTGAAAAAAGAGAAAAATGGGGTTGGGTTTCGGGAGGGGTAATCTAGGTTTTTTTGCCCCTTCTCGCCTAACCCTAAGAAAGAGATCTAGCTAAATTTGAAATGGGTAGTTTGCTCCCACTGATATTTGAATAGTTTACAGAATGCTCTCTCATGATTTTCCTGTAGCCAAAAATCCTCTCCGCCTCTTTTGATTTGAGAAGGGCATCATAAATCTGTAACTAAAAATTTTGTCTACTATCTAATTCTCTCTATTTAATTTTTTTATTATTTATAATTCCTCCCACATTGCTAAGAAGATGATTTTTGTAGTTGAAAATTGTTTGAACTGATTTTATAGAGTTTGTTGCTTTACAATTATTTTTGTTTTTTGTCATTATATATTGCACTATAAACATAGATCTTTTGCTTTATCAGTTATGTTGTTATAACGACATTGAATTTTTGGGAAAGATTTCTGCTGTGTGTTGAAATATCTGATATGACTGACTATCACTATAAATGTTTGTGTTTTGTAACATTGGAATGTAATACAAAACATGTATACACAATTCTATTTGATTTCTGCGGGTATGTTAATATGTATTCTCTTTGAAAGAATGGGTGGTATGTAGAAATTTCATGTATGTTGTACATTTCATAGAGAAAGTGATGTTTTAGTGTTCACATTATTTGTCGTTGTTTATTTAAAACACTTCACTATCGACGAAATATTTTTTATTGACATATTTATTGTTAACTTGAATACAATATATAATTTGTGACATTGAAAATGTTTAATACATTATGTGCGTAGTAATCTATTTATTTTGTTCTAAGAAGTTAGTCAACAACCAACAAATTTACGTTATAAAAATAAATGTTCTAAAGATTATGGGGAGTGGACGGTAATAAAGATTTGGTAGTTAGAGCCAAACATGGGGAAGTTGATATTTTGGTGTGAAGAACACCAGTTTAGGTCATGGTTGTGAGACTCCATCCTTCAGAGAGTCCAGTTAGTAGTCGACTACAGTGGGATTAATCGGATTGGACCATTTGAGTGGGTTTGACCAGTTAACTAGCCAGTTTGACCATTTGACCAGCTAGTTTGACCAATAGACCAATTGCCAGTTAGGAATCCCGAGTGACATGGCCACACTCATAGAGCTTAAGTGTCAAGTCTAGATTGCTTAGAATGTCATTTCGTTGAGTAAGTGTCAATAGTTTTGCATGACGCGTCGTTTGGAGACTTAGTGTGCATTAGTGTGATTTGCATGTTTTCAAGGCCTGATTCTAGTGGAATATCCATTTTGGCCTATTTGGATCTATGTGAGGATTTTCTAGGTTCGTTTTGAGTGGCTGTATGCCTTTGGACCGGATTTACGATTTACCAGGCCCAATTTTTTTTAAAAATCTCAATTCATTGTTTTTAAACTCTAAATACTGATGGCCATTTCCCTTCGATTCGAGTTATGTTTTAGTGATCCCTTGAGGTTGGTTTTGGATTGAGTGAGCATTATTTGAATGGTAGAGTGTTGGAGAGTATATCGGAAGGAGTCTTAATTTTTATCTTTGGTTTTGTGTTGGTAGCTTTTGAATTTGGTTGTTTGACGTTTGTGATTGATTGTTTGTGTTTAGACGACATTGCGGGAGTTCCTTGAGATTATTATTGCTGCAGTGGTATTCTGCACTTCATGAGGTGGGAGTCTATCCTTCATACTTATGAAAAAAAATTGTTTTGATTTTGATGCATTAAAATGAGAAACTAAGCTTTGGTTTTGATTGTGAGGCATCATTTAGTATGAATGTATTTAAATACCATGTTTAGAACATGTAACGTGTGTGACAAGTTTTAGTGTGAAAATTATGTACCTTGAACACTTAAAAATGCATTGATGTGCTTGTGTATGCATGCTGGTGGTTTGAGTGATCCTTATGTGATATTGTGGATATCCTCATGCAATAAGTTAGTGTAATCACATGTTTAATGTGTAATATTTAAGGTTTGGTAATTTTTATTAATGTTTAACTGCATGTAAACCTGTGGGGATTGTGTCCGTTATGTGTAGCTTTCGGTTAGGTGTTGAATCTGTGAGAAAAATGCAGAAAAACCAGGGTGTCGATATTTAGATTGGTCGAAACTAAACCTTTTAGATTGGTCGAAACTAAACCTTTTAAACCGGTCAAAATCCTAGTGATACACCTTAGACTAGTTGAAACCAGACTTTCAGATCAATTGAAAACCTGAAAGCCACTTCATAAAACCCTATGATTGGTCAAGACCAAATTTTAGACCCATCAAACTTTTTTTGAGTGAACTTATACCAGTTAACCGAGAATTTTTTCAGAGAGTTTCAAGAACGGTCGAACTGAAATCTTTAGAGCAGTTGAAATTTTTTGAGAATTTAGACCTTTTGAAACCCAAATTCTAGACCAATTGAAAATTCGTAAAATTTTCTAAAAAGCCTTCAAATCGGTTGAAGCCAAACTTTTAGACCGGTCGAAATTCTATGACTTGTCCTTTTTCACCTGTTCTTGTCACAGTTAAGCTAGTCCAACCCCCTACTTGGCAAACACCCTTTATCAACACCGTCCTATACTTTCCTTAACCCTAGATGAGTCCCTATAAGCATCCTTCATGTGTCGTACCATTAGAATCCTTAGGCTTCGTGGCTTGGGTTTGGAGGAATGAGGTAGAGTTGAGTGTTAATGTTTCAGATGTAAAATTTGTTCCCTTTTTGTGAGGCACGAGTAGTCCATGTTCATATGTCCCTTGATAACCGATCTAGAGAGTGTGTACATTTCTTTTGACACCTTCCCTGGTTGATTTTATTACTTAGATTTGCTTGTGGTACCTAGTGATATGGATTGAGCTATGTTGTGTAGATTGTTACAATGAGAGAAGAGTATATTTTTCTTGCATTCAAGCTTATATGGTTCGAATAATGGTGAGTGAGATAATGGTATTATCCTTTGTGTGGGCATGTTTGAGTGGATTGATTGTTAGAGGATAAGCACATCTTTATACTTGTGATCATACTGAGTTTTATCTTCATAAATTAATTTTGTGATTAATGTGAAAAACTTAGATGGTGAGTATACCAATGTGTGTATGTATTGGTTTTACCTATGCAATTGACGATTCTTTACGCTTGGCCAATGCGAGGTAAGTATATGGGATCTTAACAGAGGAGATAGTTGCTTCCCTAAAAGTGGTATGGATGGTATATGTTATTTTTGCTAAGTAATGTATGAGGGCTCGAGTGGAGCTAGTCACTTGCTTGGAGTAGTGTGAATGGTATATGATTATGAGCATTATATTATTAAGTATATTATGAGATGTATCATATATGATACTATAAGGTCGAGTGTGATGTATATTTTTATGCGATTTTATCTCTACTCGGTTTGAAAAATATTGGTGGATGGGATTGCGAGTATAAGATTTATATAATATCTTAAAAGTAAATACATGAAAAACCCACCAATGGGATTTGGACCTTCCATACGTAGGGAAGAGTCTCCTTAGCTTCTTTCATGTCCACCCTGACAGATTTTAGGCTGATTGCCCAGTATGTGTGTATTGTGAATAATTATGAGATCTGTGATTTCTACACCTACTAGGATGCGTGAGAAACATAATTGCTTATTGTGCATAATGACATGCTTATGCATATGTGTGGTTGCTTGCACTATTAAATGCATGGACATACATTAAAGTGTCGTTAGTACTAAGGTATGGTTTATGTTTGTTTTATGGATTGCCTCTTTTCTCCCTTGATTATATATAATGTTTCGACTCCCATGGAGGTCCTTGTGATCTCACTCCTTGTTGTTGTCTATTTTTCAGGACTAGTTTAGAGTGCCGCTGCGATTTTTCAGGTTATTGTGGAGCTTCCTTAGGAGCTAGACTATTGCAGTCACATTTTTGAGTACTCAGCATGTTTTGTATATTTTGAAAGTGATGAATATTGATTTTATATGCTTATGTTTGTGTTGAGTTGTATACTATGATTTGGATAGTATGTGTACTTTGTTATGATTGTGTGTTGCGCGTTTGAGCTTTGTACTTGAGACATTAAGTATTTTAGATGGCGGATGTGCCTATTAAGCATTAAAGAGATTTTTTAGCATACTTGGGCCTTATGTCTATTACTTTTGTTTGGACTTGAGCTATATGGCTATTTGTGCTTACACCATGTATGTGGCTATTGGGCCTTATGTTGATAATGAGATTTAGTTTTGGCCTTTTGGTTTATTATTGTCAAGTCTTCCACTATATTTATATTTTATGATTTCGCTATATATGATTACTTCGTATAATGTATGTTATTGCCGAGTCAATTTCAACAAAGTAGAACTTTGCTCTTATCTAAAGAAAAATTTTAAATTGTATGTATTTTTGGAAAGAAGTTTTGAAATATTTTAATAATAAGCCTTGTGTGGTTTCAATTAGTTCAAAAGTCAGGACCATTGAGCCTGCATGACAGTGAAGGCTTGAATTTCGGGATTAGGTCCTCACAGTGGTGTTGCCCCACAAATGAGAACGTTACGGCTGGGATTATAGAAATGACCATGGTTGATTTGCGTGTTTCAATTGAAAATATCGTTGTTACTAATGTTAATAACTTAAGAGATAATATTATATTCAAACTTTAGTTATTAATTATGATTATTGTTGTATCCATATTTTTTAAGATATTCTTTTGAAATACCAATTTAAGTTATCATTGTAAAATTTCAAGCATGACTTGCTTTATGAAATGTATAGATCGGTTTCCTATAACATTGTGTTGTTTGTTATGGCTGTGTTATGTGAAACAAACAACATATTACACGTACATATTCATATTGCACACAATATATGAGTTGTGTGACGCAATTAATGTGACTTTTACAAAGATTAGATGTTACATTACACACATCACATCGGGTGTGGTGCATTGAATATGACTTTTACAAAGACCAGAAGTCATATTGCATACATCACACCAGGTGTGTGGTGCATCCTATGTAACTTCTAAAAAGACTAAAAGTCACAGTACATCCATTACACCGAGTGTGTGGTGCATCTAATGCGACTTATACAAAGACCAAAAGTCACATTACGTATGTCACACCAGATGTATGGCGCATCCAATGTGACTTTATAAAGATCATAAGTCACATTAAGTATACTACATTGGGTGTGTGGTGCATCCAATGTGACTTCCACAAAGATCAAAAGTCACATTATATACATCACATAGGATGTGTGCTGCATCCTATGTGACTTCTACAAAGACCATAAGTCACATTACATACATCACATCTGGTGTGTGACACATCAAATGTGATTTCTACAAAAACCAGAAATCACATTACATATATCACATCGGGTGTGTGGTGCATCCAATATGAAATTTGTAAATGCCAAAAGCCACATTACATATACTATATGCATAACCTTGCACCTCACAGAAGCAAACCAATTTGAAAAAAAAAAGAAAAGTAAATAACCCCAATATAATTCGGTCATTAACAAAACAACAAAGCTGTAAAACATTAACCAAAATAAATTTTAGGTACAACTTAATTCAGCCAACAAACCAAACAAGGTACCTAACACTAGAAAATTTCTTATATGACACTAGCCTCTAAGAAAAGAAAAACATACAAATTAAAACAACTATTACAAGATACCAACCCATTGGGACCCAACATGTCTTTATGTTCGATAAGAGTTGTGGTGGGGGAAGACTTGGCGTGTGGCCTACTCTGATGAAGAACTCACACAAACTCTGTTGTGTCTAGTGATGTCGATCTTGACAATCAATTATCTTTTCGGTACATCATCTTCATAAATGGTTTCATTGGAATTTTTGAGGGTCGTGGTGGGGGACACTCAGTACTAGTCTCGGCTCTGGGGGCAAAACTGGTCCCCTCTCCAGTAGTAGGCTCCACTTTCGGTTGTCTAATTAGGGGTTCATTTAGTTCATCTAGTTCATTGAGATCTGTTGTAATATTTGGATTCTTTATAGTAAAAAATTGGTCTGATGATATGACTTTATACTTGTTCCAATTGAGTCCCTTTTTTTTTGTTTCCCTTCGAACAATGCTCATCTTTTCTACACTATCAATACTAGTTTTATCCATCCAAAAAAAGCCTGGCATGACATAACTTCCTTTACCCAGATTCTTCGCAGAACGCGTGATGAATAAATCCCCATGAATTGCACCTCCACAATCTGCCATCTTCATCAGATACAAGTGTGTTGCAAACATACGTCTAAAATCAACTCGGACGTTGTTTTTTGACATAGTACAAGACGAAAAAGTCCTGCCTAGAAACAACATTGGTGCTCCCTTTCCTTGCATGGAGCGATTTCATCAACCACTAGTATATTATTCTCAGTGATGGGTTGAGTATAGCTGATGCTCTAGCCACGACAGGGTTATATTTTGAAGCCATTGTCTGCAAACCACCCACTGCCTCATCACACGTAATCTTCGCCCAGGTTTTCTAGATTTCACTATCATCACAAAAATCATGCTCAACATGATCTTAATCCTCACTTTGAATGAATTCAGGGTCCAAAAACCACACTTCAATAAAAAATCAGCAAACAACATATCATATCATTCTCCTCCCACACTCATTATTCCCTCCAACTTCCCTCCCCTTTCTCTCTCTCTCTAACTTTTCTCCCCTTCTTCTTTCTTCTTTAGCCCCACTTTCTTCTCTCTTCCTTACCTTCTTTCATCCTCCAGCTCCTTTTCTCTTTCTTTGTTCCTTCCAAAAAGGCTATTACTTTCCTGATTGGGGTCTTTAGATTGGATCTGAATTACTTCTGTACTGTGATTACCTGCTTCAAAGACCAGGTAGTTCTCGTCACAAGTTTCGAATTTCCTAACAGTGGTGGCACAAAAATGGATTCTCTCACATCACAAAACCTCCCACCTCTCACTAAACCACTACCTCACACTACTCCCCTTCACCCATCTCCTGCATCCCAGCATCCATCACACACTCGACTCCCTCCCCCACCTCCCCACCCCCGCCCTACGTCCAGCACCCAACCCCACTGCCCTCCCCATATCATGCGGAATGACGGTACATCCCCAGTCCATAGTAAGGTCCAACTGGAACTCAAGGTTCCACCACGTCGGTTGGCCACTCCATGGGACCATGGGACCCTGTGAAGATCTTCAGTCCAGACAGATACATTTCCTATTTTGTTGAAGCTATCCCAGAGGGTTGGACTGTCAACAAACTCTTTAAGGAGATAGCTATCATCGAACCTGTGGCTGATGTTTTCATTTCCAACCGTAAGTCCCGCAAAGATTTACGTTTTGGTTTCATCAAGTTTGTCCGATGTGGCACGCAGGAGAATCACAGATTGCGGAGGCTTACAGAGGCTTTCAGTGGGTACACGAGTATGCGTTTCAATGAAGCTCACTACGACGCCAAGTCAGGGCGACGCTCATCAAACCAGGGTCATCATGGCCATGATCCTGTCACTGGTATAATGAAAGTACCCCCTGTGGGGGTTCCACGACCACCTCCTCCAGAACGTGATGCTAGAACCTATGCAGAGGTCATCACTGGGTCGTGTCATCCTGCACCATCCCTAACGCCTATACAGGTCTCGGCCAACCGAGGCAACCTGGAACGGTTACGTCGCAGTGCAGTGGGGTTCCTCCGAGTAAGGAATATGGATGGTTTGAATCTCCCTTCTGGTGTTGAGTGTCTATCAATGGGAGGGACGAAATGCCTACTTGTGTTTGCCAGTGTTGAAGCACTGCATCAAGAGATCACTTCTAACATCCGTTTTTGGACTGAGCGATCCTTGCTTTTCACCCTTGGGTCCCAACTGATATAGGATGCCGACGGACCTGTTGGATAGAGGTGCTTGGCGTACCACTTCATGCATGGACGGAAGATGTCTTCCATACGTTGGCTTCTCAGTTTGGAGCCCTGGTACAGATACATCCTAGTTCAGTGACTTGGCAGAACCTTGCATCAGTGAAATTGCAGGTGGCGATTACCAGTTTGAAGCGCATACAAAAGCAGGTGCAACTGTGTGTGGACGGGAAACTCTTTCTGGTCGACATTGAAGAAACAACAGAGCCGGTGACGACGAGCGATGGGGTGGGTGATAAGCCTACTGTGCCTGGAGAATATAGTAGCCGTTCTGCACAGATGCAACATTCCCCATCACGGGACAGTCGGGACAGGACCCATAAGGGTAAGGGGCTTTTGTCTTCCCTGGACAAGAAGGAGGCTTGTCAGGAGAATTTAATGCGGCATAGTGTTGAAGAGAGCATTGCGGTGGAAGGTTTCAAACCTGATGCCATGAGACAACCTGAGAGAGTTCAACCCCAGATACTGGAACAGGAACCGCACGTGGGTCGACAACAACACTTATCTCCAACTAAGGAAGGACAATTTTGTCATTCCCTGTCCAGTGAGGAAGGCAATAGCACGTGCTCTGCTCCTGCCTTACTTCTGGTTCGTAATGAACCACGCACGGGAGGCCAGTTACTGCCCTTGCAAATGTTTTCGCCCACGAGACAGCTTACGCCCTCCACTGAAAGGCATTCAGCTCTTGTTCCCTGTCCTACAGTTTCTGAGTTCCCTCCCCTGTGGAAGGCGGGTCACAAAGAGCAGAGGAGAAGGAAATCGTGCAGACCACAAGTTTACAGAGTGAGGCGGCAGAAGAAACTTCGGCACTTAAAACCTACCGGTAGTCTCTCCTCAGGCCGATTGAGTATCATGGCGCAGGAAGGTGCGCCCCACCTAGTAGAGGATCCATCGTTCCTGGAAGATCACGGTGACAACACGGCCAGTATAATGGAGACTCAAGTGCCCCAAGGACATGACTCGGGTCTAGGATCTATCGAGGTAGAAACTCAACGTTCTATGGACATTGCTGAGATCCTGGGTCTTAACTGTAAGCTGACAAAGGAAGCAATTCGACAAAAACTGTTGGGGAGAATTGCTGAGGACGGTCAGGATTGGAGGAATCATTGTGCCAAGTAATGCCTATCAGGTATTGAGCCGTGCCATGGGTTTTGATCATGTTGATGATTAATTTTGCATTTTGGAATATACGTGGTTGTCATAGGCGATTGAAGGAATCCCAGATTAAACAACTTATTGTTAGAGAAAGTCTTAGTTTGCTGTTTCTTTGTGAAACTAAGGAGGAACATTTTTCAAATCGAATGGCCTGTAAACTGTGGTCCGGTAGTACCATACAATGGACAACCATTGATGCACTAGGATGGGCTGGTGGACTGGTATGTCTGTGGGATGATGCGCAACTTCAGATTGTTGGGACTGAGAAATTTGAATGTTGGGTGTTACTGGCGATGAAGGTTTGCGCCACTGGATTTCAATTCGTCTGTGTTGGTCTTCATGCACCAAACTTAGCATCTGAGCGCAGAGCTCTATGGCTTGAGATGCGGCATAGGAAGGCCTCGGACTCGACTCCTTGGATGATCATGGGTGATTTCAACGAAATCACTACTGCGGAGGAGAGGACAGGTAGAACTTTCAATCTGAGTGCAGCACGTCGCTTCTCTAATTTCATCAACCGGACTGGATTAATTGACATGCCGCTTCACGGGAAGAAATATACATGGTTCAATTCTTACAGTGCATCTCGGATTGATAGGGCACTGGTTTCTCCTGATTGGATTGTACACTTTAGTTGGCATCAGCTGCACGCTGGCGATAAAGGTTTTTCCGATCACACACCCATCATTCTGCGCGCGGACTCATCCTTTTGGGGCACAAAACCATTCCGCTCATGGGATATCTGGTGGGAGGACAGAAGTTTTTTGCAGCAGGTGGAGGAGAGCTGGCAGGAGGCAGGACGGATATTCCCTGGTGATTTTTGTGTTGTGCGCAAAATGGCAGCTCTGAAACGAAGCTACAGGTCTGGCATAGAGTATCTTTTGGCTCATTATCGCAACAATTACAAACGATCCTTACATAATTAGAAGAGCTTGATCAGCGCAGAAGTAACCTGCGGCTTTTTCCAGTGGCGCGCTATGAAGAACTTTAGACACAAAAATGGGATCTCAAAAGGAAGATAGAAGCAATGTGGCGACAGAAATCCCGGCAACAGTGGCTACGTCTTGGGGACAAAAACAGCAGATTTTTTCACTCTTGCGCCAGCATAAGACGATGTAGGAATTTCATAGGGTCTATCCGATTCAACGGTGTACTTCTGACCATGCCTAACGCAATCAAGGTGGCAGCGGTCCAGTATTTTCAGCAGTTCTTTGCGGACCCGGGTTTACAGGGATATGGATTGGGAACTTTGTCCCTGCCTCGCCTGCCTTCTGCCTTAGTCCATGGCCTGGAACAACCGTTCCTTGAAGATGAAATCAAGCGCGCTGTATGGGAATGTGGCAGCCACAAAGCTCCCGGACCGGACGACTTTAACTTTTATTTTATCAAAAAGGCGTGGACAGTCATTGGCGCTGATATTGTTCGGATGGTACAGGACTTCCATTCCAGTGGGACATTCCCTAGAGGAGTTAACACCAGTTTTCTGACTCTCATCCCCAAACTGCAGGGTGCTGTTGAATTTTCGGACTACAGACCGATTAGCCTGATCAATGGCTTCTACAAAATCATTACCAAGCTCCAGGACAGATTAATATCTCCATGGCAGACTGGATTCATGCAGGGCCGCTCCATTGCGGATACAGTCATGGTGGCGAACGAAGTACTTCACTCCTTGAAAAAGTCCAACCGGCGTGGCTGGTGCCTGAAGCTGGATTTTCAGAAGGCCTACGATTTAGTCAACTGGACTTTCTTATTGGAGGTACTAGAGCAGATGGGATTTGGGGATAAATGGCGCAGCTGGATACAGGCATGCTTCACCAATGCGCGCTGTGCAATATTGATCAATGGAGTACCCACAGAGGAATTCACCTTAGGGCGAGGATTGCGCCAGGGAGACCCTCTGTCGCCTCTCCTCTTTAACCTTGCAGCCGAGGTGTTGTCCTGTATGTTGAATCGGGCTGCTGATTGTCAACTCTTCCAAGGAATGAATATCGGCAACTTACAGCTAACGCACCTTCAGTATGCTGATGACATTATTCTCTTCAGCACTGGCGATCATCAGGACCTCCACAATCTTCAGGGCATCTTACGCTGCTATGAACTACTGTCCGGGCTCAAAGTAAATTTCTTCAAGTCGGGACTCGTGGAGATCAATGTACCGTCCGCAGAGGCTGAGTGCATGGCATCCATGCTTCACTGCAGATTACAGAATTTGCCCTTTCAATATCTCGGAATACCATTCGGGGCCAATCCGCGGCGTCGTAGTACATGGGAAACGGTGCTGGCTCGCTTCAAGACCAAGCTAGATTCGTGGAAAGGCTCACTGTTATCGTTGGGTGGGCGCCTAACGCTTGTGAAAACGGTACTAAATAGTCTGCCTATCTACTACTTGACTTTTTTCCAGATACCGGTGGGTGTAAGGAATGATTTAGAAAAATGGACAAAGCGCTTTCTATGGGCAGGAACAGCAGAGAAACGATGCATGTGCAAAGTGCGATGGTCAACGGTAATCCGTGCCACTGATCGTGGAGGTGCAGGTGTGGGTTGTCTGAAATTAAGGAATACCGCATTGCTTTTGAAATGGAGCTATCGCCTTGTGAGTGAGCCTGATTCTTTATGGAGCAAGGTTGTATTACAGAAATATCAACCCATCTTAACTACTGATGGTCTTGAGAGTGCTGTACGAAATGTGTCCAACATATGGAATGGTATTGTGATGACTAGTAGGACGTCATTGCTAGACGGCAGTTGCATATCTTCATTATTCCGCTGGAAATTAGGTAATGGTGGATCAATTGATTTCTGGCATGATGCATGGTGTGGCCCTCATCCATTACGTTTGGTATTCCCACGATTATTTGCTTTAGCTGTAGTAAAGAATGGTGTAGTGCTACAGTTTGGGGAGATGATTGGAACTGTATGGCAGTGGCATTTTATTTGGCGAAGGGAGCTATTTTCTTGGGAGGAAGAGGAATCTCGCCGTTTGCTCGAGCTACTGGCTGGTGTTAGCTTTCATCCTGAGGAGGATGATTGTTTGCTGTGGGGAGCGCAACTCGAGTTTTTTTCCGCCAGAGCCTGCTACCAGTCATTGGAGGCGCTTGCTGTAATGGCCAGTGAACGGGTGATTCCAAATGTTTGGAGTCAAAAGGGTGCTCCCAAATGGCAAACATTTATGTGGCTGGCCTGTAGGGAGAAGTTGTCAACCAAAGGCCATCTAGTCAGGATAGGCATCCTCTCAGCATCTGAGCAATACTGCGATGCTTGCGGAGACGTGGAAGGGGATTCCAATCACATCCTCCTGAACTGCAAGAAGGCGTGGAATTGCTGGTCTTTGCTGTTCCGGAATTGGGGTCTTCGCTGGGTTCAGCCGCAGACTATGGCAGAACTATTTGTCCAGTGGCAAGGCTTCCCAATCCCTCATCGTTGGAAAGGTTTATGGTATGTATTACTGTTCTCTTGCACTTGGAGTATCTGGTTGGGTAGAAATGCTATACTTTTTCGTGGTGAAGAAAGTAGTGCAGCCGATTTGTATTATAATGGTTTGCGCCATGGCTTTTATTGGGCAAAGACCAATCTATCGGATGTTGGATTAGATAGTCTGGATGTTTTGCCTACAGGAGATTGTTTGTCATTACTAGCTACTTAGATCCCAGGACTGATGTAAGCACCAGATACCGAAATACACTTCTGGCATCTGGGATTTGCATCCTGTAGCCGGGCGGGCACAATGATCATTATCCTGCACTTGTACTAATTTCAATTTTAATAACACTCGATATTTCTCAAAAAAAAAATATCATTCTCCTCCCAATCTGACGTGCAACACTTGATAAGATCTATTGGCAAAAGAAATTCTATCAAGAGAAAATGTACTAACAAACTCATAATACTGATACCTATTACTTATTTCCTTTATTTTGGCCGTTTCAAGCAGTCCACCATTTCGTTAAAAAGTTTTACCTTCATCTAAAAGACTGCATTTTTCAATATCCACCCACTCAATGTTCTTATCATTTAAAGTTTTTTTCATACCTAACTTCAGCTTGTTATAGTATGACCATTCATCATTGTCCTTGAATTATCGAATTTTGAGTATCTCTACCATTGTAACCTCCCTAGCTGCATCTCTTTCACCGTCAAGTGCATCCTCCCTCGGTGTTGCAAGCTCCTCGTTGCCTGATTGCAGATGTTGGTTGTTAACATCATCTGAAATCTCAAACAACTCAGTAGGTGTTTGAGGGTATCCGTCGGTAGTGGGGCTTGTGCATAAGTAGGTTTAGATTGTGATGATGAATCATAGGTTTTCCGTAACCTCTTCTATTGGTGGGAATTTGAAGATTCATGAGGCATGATAATATGCTGTAGTGCAAGAATCTATTAAAGTAACTATAAAAAAAATGGTGGAGTTCTCTTGTGGTTTTAAAAGAAGTGGTATGGTTTTAAAAATGGGTAATGGCATAGTAGTTAGAGGAGTCATGACTAGGGTAGGAAAATTACCTACACCATCCGAATTTCAGGCGTCATTAATGCATGTCAAATCTGTCAAATCATCATCAAATGCCACATCCACCTCATAGATCAACCAATGAATGTAATTTTCACAAAAGGTAATTCTTCTCCATGAATGTCTTTAAACGTCACTATATTAAAATTTCAAACATTGACAATTACACTAGTACATTACTATTCCCTATGTTAGTAAGTGATGTATACGTTTGTACGTGACATTACATATAAGGACCCAAACCCAACCTATACGGACCCTTACCGTCATGAAACCCAAACAAGCCCAACCTAGGACCTATCTCAATCCCACAAGGCTTATTCACACTAATTCCAATTTTATTAAGTTTCTTTATTATGCTTTTTAAAGGTTAGAGCATGATAATAATGGACAAACATTTTGGTAACATATAGAGAAAATAAACACATCAGCGGAAGTTTTTATAATTAACCAAAGGAACCACAACACACAAGTCCCATAGGGATCTCAAAATCCAGCAAGTGGCCCTTAAATAAATTTCGGAAACAAAAAAAGAAAGAGGGATTCAATAAACCAGAAAGCAGTCCAATCAAACTTCATGTTTAATGGTATGTACGCAAGCAATCAACAAGGAAGGAGGTATGAGAATGTGATGCAATATCGTCTTGCCGTGCAGCTTTGATCTCACACACCAGTACTACTAACAGATGATGTACCTAAGCCTGAAAAATGAAAAAAACAACAAGGTGAGATTACAAGAATCTCAGTAGGGTCACAACATCATAAAATCTGCAGGAATCTAAACAAACATCTCCCAAACATTATCAGATTTGCTTACACAACTAAAAGGATATCAAACAATCATCCATCAATCACAACAGGGATAGGGTTGAAAGTAAAAAACTGTGGGTGGACTAAGAACACTTCTGAAACAGAAGTTCACAGGTAAATAATTCATCATTCGATCTCATCAATAGAAAGGCTATTCCCTTCCACCTGTGTTGTCCAAGGCTTCGCTGCATAAAGGGTAAATGGTTAGCAAACAATCTAATCAGCAAGACTATTCATCTTGCCACGCAAGGACAAGGCATCCAAGCTACACAAGGACGAGGGAATCCACACCACACAAGGGTAAGGGCATCCAACCACAAAAGAATAAGGGCATCAAAACCATATAAGGATAAGGGCATCTTGCTACCAGAAAAGACAAGGCATTTAGCCATACAAGGACTAGAGATCCAGCATACACATGCTGAGGATTGCCACCCATAGGACTCCCATACCAGTAAGAACCTCTTCTCTCCCTAGGAGCATTAGCGTTTACCTCGAATGGCCACCGAAAAAAGGATCCTAACACACAATTATGTATAAGCACACAAAAGAAAGTACAAAGCGTAACACCACAACTTGGCATCCTCAATCACATCACAACACAATCAGCAAGTCCAATGCATATAACACATCCGAATTAGGTACACACAATCTATCATAAGGGTCTGAAATTGCCTAAGGAATTATAGCTCAATCCATAACTCATGCATACACTATACAAAGCATGCACATACAATTGACAACAAGGACATGTACCGAAAACATCAATCAAACAACAAGGATCTTTGGAGAAACTGATGAGGTATAAATCCTACCTCTCTTGTCTCTGAACAAGTAGTTAATCTTTTGTCTTTATTAAGAGGATCCGAACCACCTATAATACCATAAGGCAAAGATAAAACCACACTAAGCATAAACATTCAGAAACCAAATAAACATTCTAATTTTTTACCAATTCTACCCTCCAAACCTATCAGAAATCAATGATCAGATGTTGTAGGAACCACCCCCTTGGATGTGTGATGTGATAGCCAAGAACACAACAAGAATCAACCTAATTTTCCAACCCAATTCACCATGAAAATTTCAACACTAAGTTAGGGAAATAAGATAAATTACGATTTCATGCATGCAAGGTTTAGAGGTTGCAATTTCATGATAATATAGAAGGATTGGGTGCCAAATACATATACAACTAAAAGAAACAAGATCAAAAACCAACAAACAAGTCAATTGGTAAAAATCGGCAACAATAGGACAAAGGAGTAAGACATGCCAAATTCACATGTAGCGAAGATTCAATGAATGAATTCATGATATTACAACTTAAATAGGTGCCAAAAAATTATTCGAATAAAAGGAACAACAACTGAAACCAATTGATGGATTGATCAAAGAATTTCAGCACCAACACCAAGAAAATTGCGATAACTAATAACATAGGGAAGAACTGACCTTTTGATGATGAAATCAAGATAGCAAGATAGAGGATGAAAAGAGTTTTCTAACAAACTATTATTTGCAGAAATCTGATGAAGGACGAAGGAATTCGACTATGATATGTGTTAGGGAATTTTTGGCAGCAAGGGTAAGGAAGAAGGGTATAATGCGTGATGATTTTGTGTATTTTTTGGTGTGTAGACATGTGTGTGGCCGACTAGATAGCTTATAGGATTAATGGGAATAATTTTCCCTACTTTTAAGGCTAGATATAAGGAGATAATCTTTAGGATTTAATTTTTGAATTATCCTTTAATTTTAAGAGATATACCATTTATGATAGAAATGAATCAAGAAGGAAATGAAATCAACCAAAAGAGGAAAGAACCTTCAATTCCATTTCTGGCTACCACACATCCATTTCTTCAAGGACAAATTGGTCATTTCATCTGTATTGGCTTCCGGACTTTTAGGACTAAGTATCGGGGTCTCACATCCTCCCCTTCTTACAAAATTTCATCCTCGAAATTTCATCATAAGTACCTAAGAAAATAGGTAAGGAAATCTTTCACACATTGTTCCCTTAGTTTCCCAAGACTACTCCTTTACTTAGCCATTACACCAAACAACTCGAACCATAGGCATGCTTTTACTGCAAAACTGGCGAACTGACAAATCTAGTATGGCAACTGGATGTACAGGGTAGGATAGGTCTTCTGTAACCTCAACTGGTGTTTCTTCAAGCACATGAGTAGGGTCTTGAGCATACTTTCTCAATATCGAAATGTGAAACAAGTTGTGGATTCTCTCTATATTCAGGGGCAATGCAAGTCAGTATGCAACTGGTTTGATCCTTTCAATGATATCATACAAACCAATGTAACAAGGTGCTAGATTGTCTCATTTCTGAAAGAAAAGGACACCCGCCCACGGGACGACTTTCAAAAACAATTTGTCACCTACAGAAAATTCCAGCTCCTTTTGTCGATTATCGGCATAGTTTTCCATTGATCTTGCGCTGTCTTCAGCCTTTGTCAAACTAGATTCAAATGCTCCATTGCTGCATCAATCTATTCTGGATTATCTAGGCATCTCTTGCATACTTCATTCTAGTAAATAGGACGTCTCCCATATAATGCCTCATAAGGAGCCATTCTGATGCTTACATGAAAACTATTGTTGTAAGCAAACTCCATCAAAGGTAGACATCGATCCCAACTAAAATTTTGATCTATTACGCATGCATGCAACATGTCTTCAAGCATCTGAATCCTCCTTTCAGATTGAACATCAGTTTGGGGTTGAAACTTTATACTGAAATTCAATCTCGAACCCAACACATTTTGAAATTTCTCCCAAAATCACGAAGTGAAACGGGGTCACTATCTGAAACAATGGAAACTGACACTCTATGTAAACGAACAATCTCGTTCAAGTAACAAATAACCATTCTCTCGGGGGTGTTTGTCACATGAACTTGAAGGAAGTGTGAAGATTTCATCAATCGATCCACAATCACCCTAATGGCATCGAATCCTCGTTGAGATCTAGAGAACTGGTCACAAAGTCCATCGTGACATGCTCCAACTTCCATTCTAGAATCGGAAGTGACTGAAGCAAACCAGCGGGTCTTTGATGCTTGATCTTTACTTGTTGACCTACAAGACATTGGGCAACAAACTCAGCAATGTGGCATTTCATGTTCTGCCACCAATATTGTTCCTTCAAATCTCTGTACATCTTGGTGCTACTAAGTTGAATACCAAACTTTGAATTATGCGCTTCAGACAAAATCAAATTGCAAACATCAGCATCTTGGGGTACACATACTCAGTTTCTGAAGACGAGAACTCCATCATCTCGTACTCTGAAGTCACAAACTATGGCATCAACACCATCAGCTAATTGTTGCCGAATTTCAGCCAATCTTGGATCTTCGGATTGCTGATTTCAGATCTCTTCCAGCAAGGTAGGCTTGACTTCAATTCAAGCTAACAACGAACCAGAGAAATCATTGCCATGATGTACACACGTAGCTCTCAAATCTAGCAACATTGGTACATAATACGCACACATATAGGCTAGAACCGACAGAGAAGAAGAATGGGTCCTTCGGCTTAAGGCATCAGAATTATTTGCTTTTTTGGGATGATACTCGATGGTCAAATCATAGTCTTTAATTAGCTCCTCCCATTTTTGTTGTCTCATATTCAACTCTTTTTGCGTAAGGAGATACTTCAAGCTTTTGTGGTTGATGAAGATTTTGCATGCCTCGTTGTATAGGTAGTGGCGCCATATCTTCAATACAAATACCACGGCTGCAAGCTCCAAATCGTGTGTAGGATAGTTACTCTCATGCAGATGAAACTGTCATGAAGCATAGGCAATGACTTTCCCATCTTGCATTAACACATATCCAAGTTCAGATTTTGATGGATCGTTGTACACTATGTATTCTTTTCCGCCCACCAGAAAAGTAAGGATAGATGCAGTCACCAATCTGGTTTTTAGTTCTTCAAAACTTCGATGACATTTCTCATTCCACATGAATGGCTCTCCATTGCGCATTGGTTTCGTCAAAGGTCCAGCAAGTGATGAGAAATTCTCCACGAATCGACGTAGTATCTAGCTAAGCCAAGAAAAATGCGAACTTCAAATACAGTCCGCGGGGGTTCCTAAGTAACTATCAGTTCAATCTTGTTTGGATCAACAGGAACACCATGGACAGAAACAATGTGGTCAAGGAAACTGACTTTGCGTAACAAGAATTCACATTTGGAGTACTTTGCGAACAACTATCGATCCCTCAAAATTTTCAACACGATCTGCAAGTTGTCAGTATGCTCCTCTTCCGATTTTGAATAAATCAGAATGTTATCGATGAAGACTATCACAAACCTATCTAGGAACTCTCGGAACACTCGATTCATCAGGTCCATGAACACTGTTGGAGCATCGATCAAACCGAATGGCATAACTAGAAATTTGTAGTGGCCGTATTGTGATCTGAATGCAATCTTTGAAATATCAGCTTCACAAACACGCAACTGGTGGTATCCCGATCTGTCACGCCCCATACCTTACTTCAGGGATAAACATCCCCGCCACGAGACCCTGAGAATAACAATTACTGTACTATCCTCAAAATCTCGTAAGGCTTTGAAAATAAAATTATTAAATACACAGCGTAAACAAGAATGTAGGGTAAATTTAGAATCATAAATAAGATTTAATAGAAAATTTTGCAATATGGGTTCTTAATCAGGACTAAACCTGAAATCACACTATTCTTGTATAACAAAATTTCACCTGTAACAGTTTTATATATCTCATAGACCTATATCATCCTTCACAAGCAACAAAAATTGTATCATCCTTCACAAGCAACAAAAACTAACCATATATACTATCCATCACAATGTTTCAAAACAATTCTATGCAGTCTACAAGGGCTAAAGCACCAAAAAAACCATATATCAACAAGATATAAATCAAAAGGGACAAAAATAAAAAAATACATATTTAGTTTTTCGGTGTACATATCAAATCAAAAGTTTGATCAAACCTATTAGTTATTGGCTGGACCGGATGCTTCGTCACATGAAGAAGACGGTTAAGAACTTGAGCTTGCAACACAGTCTGGACAGTACTAAACAACATTAGTTAAATATCCAGGTGAGTGATTTTAGGGACCAAAATAACGAGATCATAATATAAATATAATATTATATCATAAAATAGAAATTTAAATGTAAACTTAGAAAGAATCTCAAAGACAAGCATACATATATAATGTAAATCTCAAAATTAACTCAAAGCCAATATTTAATCACAATCAATGGTAAATTAAAATTATAAAGTCCCTTTTTTAAACAATAGGGCTGGAAAGTCGGCTAATAAAGTACTTAATCTACTCGTGATCAGGGGGTAGTCTAGGCCCACTAATGTATATTTATTGTTATTTTTTAAAAAATATAGCCCACATTAGTGTTGCCGAAGGCTAAATCAACACACTCCTATTCAATGCTGCTCAACATGTCAACTTTTGCTGACCCAGCTCAATAACATTATCTCCCCTTTCTCAGGGTGCCAAAGAGTCATATACAAGACATGTCGGTCTTAATCAGGTATCACTCAATAATGCACTGTCTACTCATATCTCACAAGAAATAATTTAGAAAAATTAAATCAAACATCATGCTGGAACATAAATCTTGAAAGAAAATACTTATAAAATATTGTGTCTTAAACCTCATGCATCCCTATGCAAAAAGAGGTATGCATCTTTGTGCATATTAGAAACTTGCATCCCTGTGCAAAATCATATCAAGACAAAATAGAATGTCCAACCAAGTCATAATGATTTGTTAAAATAAACTAGTCGAATTATTAAGCAAGATTTATTAATATTTTCATTTTTTTTTAAAAATCACACATTTTGAACACGTATATTAAATTAAGAAGTGAAATGTGAGGTCCCCACTCACCTCCAAATATTCACGACAAAAATACGATCCAACACAGTAAACAAAACTCAGTGGATCCACCAAAATGTCCACATAAACATGCCAATCATACAATAACTATATTTGTCAACCAACTGACACAATAGTTTATTTAAGTATGATAAGGTATTAACACCCATAATATAAGAATAGTTAATTACTTGGGTCCTAAATTACATGTTTAATTTGATAGAATTGCTTAGAATATTATAATTTATTATTTTTATGAGAAAATATATTTTAATCAAATTATTTATAAGCTTATGATTCATAAACTATGCTTCAGATCAATAAACGGACGACACTATTGTGTTCAGAACATAAAAAATACTTAACGGGAAAATTTTAGATTTTTCAGAAAATTGACGGTGTATGGTGGTCCGGTGGCTGCAAATGGTGGCCGACGATGGCAGATAGTGACCGGCGGCGACAAAAAACCCAGAAAACCCACCTTCACAAAACACAACGATTTTAAACACACTATATGTCAAAAGAAAGCTCTAAGCGAGAGGAACTTAACCATGCCATTTGTTTTTCAATAACTCATCGTAGTTGGTTGGAAAAACCAAGTTTCCGATGATGAAATCGCACCCAACCAAACTTATACCAAGAGATTGCTACAAAAGGGGAACAAAATGTGACCAATGACGAGACAAATGGTGGCTGGAGAAGGGAGTTCATCCTCACGAGGGAGAGAGAAGAGAATGCGCGGGGAGAGAAATGAAAATGTAAGGGAAAGGAGGAAGAAGAAGAAAAAGAAGGGTAGTGTTTTTTTTTTAAACCCTAGCTAAAATGATAAATCTATTTTTTTTTTAAAAAATTAACTGATACCAAAACGACATCATTTTGGCACATGCCCAAAACGACGTCGTTTAGTGTATACATATATTAAATTTTTATTAATTAATTAACTATTAAATTAATCACAAAAATACTTATAAACTTCAGAAATTCATAATAAATCATATACTTGTCCAAAAATTATGAAATTTACACCAAAAATTCAAAAAAATGAGATCTTTCCAATGAACTGAGAATTAATTTTTTTAACCAATGAATATTTAATTAAAAATTAAATAATATTTCAGATAATATAAAAATAATATTTTTACATCATAAAAATCAAATCAAATCTAATAATTCTTTAAATCTTACTTTGAAATGTTATTGTGTCGTTCTAAATCCAAAAATAAATTTGAATCATAAATTATAAAATAAAGAAATTACTAATCTATAGTCACGTATATGATTACACATGTTACAAAAAAATTAGAGGTTTACACGATCTAAGATCAATCTTGGAAAACATGGTTGCACCTTGGAGCTGATCGAACAAGTCATCAATTCGCGGCAGAGGATACTTGTTCTTCACGGTCACATGATTCAGCTGCCGATAGTCGATGCACAGTCGCAGGGACCCATCTTTCTTGTTCACTAACAAGACAGGTGCTCCCCAAGGTGACACACTGGGTTGGATGAAACCACGATCTAACAAATTTTTCAATTGCATCTTCAATTCCTTCAATTCCGCAAGGGCCCTACGATAAGAAGGAATGGAAATCGGATTCGTACCCGCACTAATTCAATGCCGAATTCAACTTCTCTTACTAGTGGCAAACCGGCTACGTCTTCTAGAAACACATCCAGGAATTCACGAACCACTGGAATAGAATCCAGATCTGAAGACTCTTTGGAAATATCATGCACATGCACAAGATATGCAGTATATCCTTTTCTGATCAACTGCTTTGCACCGAGCCAGGAAATTATGCAAGTTGGAACAACTTGCTTGCCACCTTCAAAATAAAACTCAGAACCATCTCGAAAACTGAACCACACACGTTTGGTGAAACACTCCGTTTGGGCTTGATATTTGGCTAGAGAATTCATGCCTAATATCACATCCAGCTCTTAGATGTCCAATGGGATCAGGTCCACTTTAAGTACAATCGAACTCATACATATAGCACAACTGATGTAGACTAGATAAGAAGTCAGTTTCTCTCCCAAATGAGTCAGAATCGTAATAAAAAGAGACAAAGGCTGATCTGTGCTAAGTGCTATCCTTGGACTCACAAATGTTATATTCGCTCTGAGATATATTAACAATTTAGCATTTTGAGAAAAGATTGAAATAGTATTTGTCACCACATATGGGCTTGCTTCGATATTAGTTAAAGTGAACAACCTCGTGGGTCTGGGCTGTCCCTCAATTATAGATCCACTACGTGGTCCTCCAGGTGTACGCGCTGGTGGTTTAGTGGGATTGGCATACCCACCTCGGCTTGAATTCGGTGAGCCTGTAATACGCCTTGGCTTAGGACATTCCCTCTGAATATAGCCCACTTCACCACAGCTGTAGCATCGTCATGACTGTGAACTCCACGTGGATCTATTCGGATTAGGACCAGAAAAATTCTTCCTGTAGTTACCTCAATTTCCATTATTCTTTGGAGGATAGAAGCTCAAAGGATAAGGTCTTGTATGTCGGCTGAATCTGGAACCTTGTCAGAATGATCCGCCATTGTTTACTGTGGGAGGCTTCTTGCTTTGCATGATCTTTTCAGGTTTGTTGGCAGCAACAATCAACTCTTGAAAATTCTGTACAGGTGTCGTGGCCACAATTTTTTTGAGCTCGATACTCAGCCCATCCTTGAATTGTCTCGCAAGCTGGTAAGGCGAGCGATCTTCTTTAGGTGCAAAACAGGACAACTCCCTTAATTCCTTCTCGTATTCGAGCACCTAACGGGTGCTTGAGTAGAAAGCTCGTCATTGTTCACTCTTGTGGAATCTAATGTAAAATATTTCATCAAACTCATGCCGGAATTCTTCCTAAGAAGGCAAACAATCCCTGAACCGCAAACTCATGGCTGTCCACCATGCGAGGGCTCCTCCCTCAAGTAGGAAAGTGGTGAGGGTAACCTTGTCATCATAAGAGATATACAAGAATAGGGACACTCAACATAGGGTATCAATCCATTCACGAGCTACAGAGGCACCTGCTGAACCTCTAAAATCATTTGCATCCAAGCTGATGGGCTTCCTTCAGCAGCTTAGAAGCTTCTTTAGGGTAAACTAGCTGGACAGGTTCAAGTGGAGGTACAGGATCTTCCATAGGTGGTGTGAATGTAGGAGCATTCTGGAATTGCCATTTGCAGCAATCCCTTGCAATAGGTTCAATATTTGCGCCATTACGGGATCAATGGCTGGTGCATTTGGTGCTTCAGGTTCAAGTTGGTTTTCGGGCTCAGTTTGCCCTCCCCGCTCATTCCGTGCATTCGGCTCCTCATGTTTATTGGGTTACTGTTTGGTTTGGGCCTCATACCTACTCCGACGATCCCTATGTACATTCTATCTTGCCATACTATACAAACACACAATGTCACTCAATATATAACCCAAATATGTAACTAAGGAAAAAAATGGTACCTGGTGGAGAAGCGTACACCGGACGATATGCATATTCTGAAAAATAAAACACAAATATGCATACAAGTACACACATGTCTCGCCAATGTACCCATACACATAGAAACACACTCGGCAATCACACTAATCATACATATGCACTCGACACACATAGGAAAATTTGGCAGCACATATCAATAGATCACAATCAACATGCAGTAACTCACACACACATTCGGCAATCACAAGGAAAGACAACAAAACAATAATCAAAACACACCAGAACATATCAGGTCAAACAACATGTAAGAACACATAACAAAACACACGATCAGTTACAACAATTAAACATCTTAAACCAATTTTTTTTTTAACATTATGACACTCTCGAATTTGACCTTTAAGGTGTGGGTGTGTATACATGCACTTCCTATAAACAAAAAAACCAGAAAAAATGTTAGTATATAACAAGTTATATTTCCTACAACCATGCTCCACTACCAAACCTGTAAGGACTCAAACCCAACCTATATGGACCCTTACCGCCGTGAAACCCAAACAAGCCCAACCCAGGATCTATCTGAATCCCACAAGGCTTAATCACACCAATTCCGATTTTATTAAATTCTTTTCTTATGCTTTTTAAAGGTTGAAGCATAATAATAATGGACAAACATTCTGGTAACATACAGAGTGAATAAAAACATTAGTGGAAGTCTTTATAATTAACCAAAGGAGTCACAACACACGAGTCCCATAGGGATCTCAAAATATAGCAAGTAGCCCTCCAATAAATTCCGGAAATAAACAAGAAAAAGAGGGATTCAATAAACTAGAAAGCATTCTAGTCAAACTTCATGTTTAATGCTATATGCACAAGAAATCAACAAGGAAGGAGGTATACGAATGTGATGACATATCTTTCTGCCGTGTAGCCTTGATCTCACACACCAATACCACTGGTAGATGATGTACCTAAACCTGAAAAATAGGGAAAATAATAGGGTGAGATTACATGAATCTCAGTAAGGTCACAATATCATAAGATCTGCAGGAATTTAAGAAAACATCTCCCAAACAACATCAGGTTTGCCTACACAACTAAAAGGATATCAAACAATCACCCATCAATCACAATAGGGATAGGGCTGAAAGTAACAAGCTATGGGTAAACTAAGAACACTTCTGAAAAAAAAAGTACACAGGTAAGTAATTCATCATTCGATCTTATCAATAGAAAGTATATCCCCTTCCGCCTATGTTGTCCAAGGGTTCATTGCACAAACGGTAAATGGTTAGCAAACAATCTAATCAGCAAGACTATTAATCTTGCCACGCAAGGACAACCCAAGCCACACAAGGATAATTCCAAACCACACAAGGATAAGGGCATCCAAACCACACAAGGATAAGGGCATCCAAACCACTCAAGGATAAGAGCATCCAAACCGCTCAAGGATAAGAGCATCTTTCCATTACAAAGGATAAGGCATCTAGCCACACAAGGACTAAGCATCTAGCATGCACATGCTGGGGATTGTCACCCATGAGACTCCCATACCAGTAAAAACCTCTTCTCTCCCTAGAAGCATCAGTGCTTACCCCGAATGGCCACCAGAAAAAGGATCCTAACACACAACCACGTACAAGCACATATAAACAAGTACAAAACATAACACCACAACTTGGTATCCTGAATCATATTACAACACAATCAGCGAGTCCAATTCACATAACACATCCGAATTAGGCACACACAACCTATCATAAGGGTCCAAAATTGCCTAAGGAATCATAGCTCAATTTGCAACACATGCATACACTATACAAAGCATGCGCATACAAGGATATGTACCAAAAACATCAATCAAACAACAAGGATCTTTGGAGAAACCGATGAGGTATAGATCGTACCTCTCTTGTCTCTGAATAAGTAGCTAATCCTTTGCATTTATTAAGAGAATCCAAACCACCTATAATACCATAAAGCAAAAACAAAACCACACTAAGCATAAATATTCAGAAACCAAATAAACATCCTATTTTCTTACAATTTTCACTCACCAAACCTATCAGAAATCAATGATTATATGTTGCAGGAACCACTCCCTTGGATATGGGATGTGATAACCAAAAATACAACAAAAATCAACCTGATTTCCCTACCTAGTTCACCATACAAATTTCGGCACTAAGTTAGACCAATAGGACAAATTGCGATTTCATGCATACAAGGTTTAGAGGTTACAATTTCATGATAATATAGAGGGAATGGGTTCCAAATACTCATAAAACTAAAAGAGACAAGATCATAAACCAACAGATAAGGCAATTGTAAAAATCGAAAACAATAGAGCAAAGGAATAGGGCATGCTGATTTCACATATAGTGAAGATTCAAGGGATGAAATCATGATATTATAACATGAGTAGGTGCCAAAAAATCATACAAACAAGAGGAACAAGAGGAAAAACAACTGAAATCAGTTGATGGATTGATAAAGGAATTTTGGCACCATCACTATGCAGATTCTGATGAAAAATAATATAGGGAAGAACTGAATTTCTAATGATGAAACTAAGATAGCAAGATAGAGGATTAAAATAGGTTTCCAACAAGCTATTATTTGCAGAAATTTGATGAAGGATGAAGGAATTCGGCTATGGTAGCTGTTAGGGAATTTTCTGCAACAAGGGTAAGGAAGGGTATATTATGTGATGATTTTGTGTATTTTTGGTGTGTGGACATGTGTGTGGCTTGCTGGATAGTTTATAGGATTAATGGGATTACTTTCTCCTACTTTTAGGCTAGATATAAGGAGATAATCTTTAGGATTTAATTATGGAGTTATCCCTTAATTTTAAGAGATATGCCATTTATGCTAGAAATGAATCAAGAAGGAAATGAAATAGGAAGGAAATGAAATAAACCCAAAGAGGAAAGAACCATCAATACCATTTCTGGCTACCACATATCCATTTCTTCAGGGGAAAATTGGTCATTTCACCTATACTAGCTTTTGAATTTCTAGGACTAAGGATTAGGGTCTCACATTACAAGGCAGACATTCGATATATGAAACAGGTGATGTACATATTTAATATAATATATTGACATTAGAAGAGTATATCCGATATGTAACACATGTGATGTATGTTCGTATTATTATAATGGTCATATTAAAAGAGAGACATCCGATATGTAACACATGTGATCTACATTTGTAATGTAATACTGGTTATATTAGAAGGAAAATATCTGATATGTAACAAAATTTATGTGCATCTATAGTGTAATACTTGTTATATTAGAAGACAAACATCTGATATTACATCTGTAATGTAATACTAGTAACATTAGAAGAAAAACATCTGCTATATAACAAAAGTGATGTATTTCTATAATGTAATAGTGGTTACATTAGAAGACAAACATCCGATATAAAAAAAAGTGATGTACTTCTCCATTGACTGGGGTAGAACATCGTAATGTGAGTTAGATTTGAATATAAAGGAGGACCTGTCATGTTGTGTGTGCCTGACCCCTATAGTATACCTGATCCCTGTAATACATTGAACATGAAAATTTATTGATCTTCACATTTCAGAATATTTTATTATAACAATTACGAACTACTAATATCTTCAAATGGTACCTGAGCATGGGGCATGATTGAGTAAGGTGAAAATTGGTGACTGATTTGCACTTTTTTTTTCCAATAACACATGGGAATGCCAGTGTGAAGGCCTGTTCAGAACCCAAAATTATCCTACATATTGGTACCTATTAACACATATTGCGTAAGCGGATTAACCAAGACCATTTTGGTGCAAACATAATATACAATTATATGAACAAAATTAAATTACTCTTGGATAATGTACTTGGATACACATATTTTCCTTTCTATAGGAGGAGTGATTTCTGGATAATACATGGGTTGAGTCGATGTAGTGGGACACCTTTTTTTCTGCTTTGAAGATTTTTTATTTCTTGCAAATAAGAGCTTTAGTCATTTGTTCTTCTAGCCACTTGGCCATTTGCTAACCAGATAATATACATGGATTACTTTATATACAACAGATTTAGCACCCAGGGATTGTGGAGGTACATCAAGCATGACAGCATCAACGTCTTCAAGCTGATTATCTTCTTTCAATTTCTTGGACCTCTTTTTCAATTCAGAAAGCACGACATATGTTGTTGCAGTCCACTAATCTTTGGTTCCTACCATGCTCATCATAGCATGTTCTCTCTTCATGAGACCATTCACTCTAGTGACTATTGGTGTGTGAATTATACCAATACTTTGGTTTGTGTAAAAATGAAAATCAAGTCCATCTTTGGCATCTTTTGTCCATCTTTGGCATCTTTTGTCCATCTTTTCATAAAATATTAATTTGGAACATAATCAATGTTATACACTGAATACATCACTCTCAGTGCATGTTTGTATAATAAGCCCATTGTTATGAACTTCTTACATTAACAGCTGTAAGTATTCTTCTCCTCATTTACCACGACCTCATCATCCCCTTCAATCTAAAACATGTAAAATCTCCATACTTGACACTACCCAAAATTTTGAGAGAAATAGAACCAAAGAACTCCACTTGGAATTTGGTTAAACTTTCACGTGTAAATGTTACTCGCATGCACCAACATCCCATTATTGAGCATCTTTTTTGGTTTTCCTCTATCTCTAAAATCATTTGACAACTCCTCATCCCTCATTATTGTCTGATGACCTGTTTCTAGCACTGGTCATCCGTTATGATTTTGGTTTAATTTAAGGAGAATTGTGATCTAATTATGTTAATTTAGTGAATGTTTTGATGAGAAGACGTACGATAGATTTTAGCGAAAAAAGACAGTGTTTTCCTATGAAAAACACACTGAAATACTTGCAGAGACATTGGTTATTGAAAATGGCTACCGACAGGTCGGTTGATATTAATCGATAGGTCAGTGTAAATTAGAAGAAATGTCGAAGCTTAACTGACCGATCGGTTCATCAAAATGGAAATCCAGACATCTGTGCCAAAGCTCAACCAACTGGTTGGTTTGAGGAGACCGACTGATCGGTTCACCCAGACAAGAATAAAAGACATACATTCTGAAGAACAACAGACCGGTCGGTTCACTTACATTAACTGGATGGTTGTAAGAGATCAAACCCAGAAATACGCAGATAAGGATAGTCACTTACAAATGAAGACTAATTATGTAGGGTTTAGTATAAATATACACCATAGGTCATTCTATGTCAGCAAGTTCTTTTTTTACAATCAAAAGCACTAGCTCTTATTGTTGGATTCATCATCTTTAGGAGATTAATATACGGTATGTTATTTTGATTTTAAGTTTGATAGTTAATTTTGTTTCACTTGTTTTCCTTTTTTTCCGTTGTTTTAGTCTATAATCGCCCAAATAGGATTCAAGCCAAAATTTGTTAACCTATTAAGTGACAAAAATTATTCTACCTTGCTCTTTATTATGAAATTGATTACTTCATTCTAGGTAAACCTAATTCGATAGGAATATTGGTTTAGGTTCCGACATAGGGGTAGAATACCTAGGTCATTTGATTGATATAATAGAAATATATCTGTCAAATCTAGAGTTCTTATTGATTGGTGAAAAACAACCTTTTAACCAAATTAGTATAGGAATATAGCCAATTAGGATTCTAGGTTAGCCAGTAGTAGCCTGAGAAGGTATTATTGCAATCAAAGAAATCAGGGACATCTTCTAGATTATTTAACAAAACAAATTCTATGTGTGAATTTTGAATACAAACGATGGATTTATTTTATTCTATAATTTCATTACAAGTATTTACTTTCAGTACTTTCTTAATTTACAATCTACACACTATTCAATTGATTTAACTATAGTGAAAGAATTTGGCGAATTGATCAGTTTTAGATAGAATTTCCCTGTGGATTGATACTCGTTCTTTAGAACTATATTACTTGTTGACATCATAGACCTAGGAAGAAGGTAAATTCAATTTATGTTAACAAGTTCTTGGCTTCGTTGCCTAAGAAATTGGTTTTAAGAAAGGCAATTCATCCCTTATTCTTTTCCTAGATTAAATTTTTGTTTGTTGTTTTTAAATGCGCAGTGCTGAAAAACAGGTATAACCTAATGAGTAAGAAGCTTGATCTTGCGCCAGTTGACCTTGACATTGAGAGGACTATTCAGAAGCTGAGAAGCCTCAGCATTTCAGACTGAGTGATGAATAATCAATGAGGAGGCACGAATGGAGGGGATAACATGGATCCAGGTCTAGCAGTGGCCAACCCACAACCCAGAATTAGAATGGTGAAGGACTACAACACTCCAATAGCTGAGCTGTTAGTTGATGGGATTCGTTTGTTAGCAATTCTAGCCAATAGTTTCGAAATCAAGCCTGCAATGATTCAGATGATGGAGAACCATCAATTCTTTGGGTATGAAAGGGAGAACCCGATGAAGCATATAAAGATGCTCGTACAGTTGACAGACATATTCAAGTTCAATGGGATTCTTACTAAAGCAATCAGCTCAATCTTTTTCCTTTCTCTTTTGCTGGGAAAGCTACAGACTGGTTGCAAAGCTTACGTAATGGTTCCATATCTACTTCGGATGAGCTGATGAATGCTTTCTTTTCCAAATTTTTCCCACCCACGAAGACTTTCCAATTGAGGCATGAAATCAGTAATTTCAAGCAATTACCAAAGGAAACACTCTATGAAGCTTATGAGTTGCTGTCAGGGTTAAAAATCAATTTTCATAAATCAGGTCTCGTTGGTATTAATTCTTCTGTGGCTGAAGCAGTGAATTTGGCATCTATGTTGCACTGTCGGCAGCAGGTGTTCCCCTTCATGTATCTAGGTGTTCCCCTTGGAGCGAACCCCAAGCGTATTAGTACGTGGAAAACGATGCTGGATAGATTCAAGGGAAAACTTTCCTCGTGGAAAGGATCATTACTATCATTGGGTGGCCGGATTACATTAATCAAAACTGTGATGAACAACCTTCCAGTTTACTATATGACCTTCTTTCAAATGCCGATTGCTGTTAAGAAGGCATTAGAAAAATGGATGAGACGATTCCTATGGACGGGGAAAACTGATTCACGTTGCTTGTGCAAAGTCAGTTGGTCCACGGTGGTGTGTGCAAAAGATCGAGGAGGAGTCGGCCTGGGTTGCTTGCGGCTTAGAAATCAGGCCTTTCTTACTAAGTGGTGTGTCCGACTCGCCACTGATACGTGTTCTTTATGGAAGCAGGTGATTATGCAGAAATATAGCCCTCATCTCACCTCGGCGGGCATCGAGTGTGCTGTTAGCGATGTCTCTTCTCTCTGGCGTGGGATTGTGCAGACCAGTAAGATTACTTTCCCCAGCGGCCAGTGCCTCTTAGAATTTCATCGTTGGAGATTGGGCCAAGGTAACTCTATAGCTTTTTGGCGTGATTGGTGGTGTGGCAGTCGTCCTTTAATGTTGCTGTTCCCCCGTTTGTATGATCTTTCGCTAGACAAAGAAGGAGCAATCCTTCAATTCGGGGGTTTCATTGGACAGACTTGGGAGTGGAGATTGATATGGAGGAGGAGGTTATTCGTCTGGGAGGAGGGGGAAGTTCATCGACTAGAGGCTTTGTTGAGTGCTTTTGTTCCGTCCCTCTTTCAGGATGATGAGTTAGTATGGGGCGAACAGATGCAGCCATTCTCTGTCAGCCATTGTTACCGTACTTTGGAAGGTCTTACGGTTACGTCTAGTGCACCAACGATTCCAAATGTTTGGCGAAGACCGGGTGCTCCTAAATGGTAAGCATTCATGTGGCTTGCATGTTGGGAGAAAATCAATGCTAAGGGGCGGCTCATTCGACTAGGCTTATTACCTGATTCTGATGGTGATTGTGAGGCATGTGGCCTGCCAGAAGGGGACTCAAACCACATCCTCCTCGACTGTAGACTGGCATGGCGGTGTTGGTCACTTCTTTTCCACATGTGGGGCTTATGTTGGGTCCAGCCAAAATGTATGACCGATCTCTTCCTACAGTGGGGAGGTTTCTCCATTCCAGCTAGGTGGATGGGGCTTTGGCATGTGTTACTTTTTGCATTGACTTGGAGTATATGGTTAGGACGCAATGCACGGATTTTTCAACAACTGTCTAGCCCGGTGGATGCTCTGTTCTACAATGCCATTCGTCATGGCTTTTATTGGGCTAAGCATAACCTGAAGGGAGGTTGCCCTGACTGCTTGTTCTTTTTACCTTCGGGAGACTTTCTTGCTCTTCGGTTTCTGTAGATGACAGGTTGAAGAAACGGTAAGCTGCCTTTTTGTTGTGTTTTGTTTGCTGTGGTTGTTTATGGTATCGGTACAGCTATGGTATTAGTTGGTTTCTTAGTAGCTTTACAGCTGATTGAGGTGCGCACTGGTTCCTTCTGGGAATGATGTTTTTTTACCGCTTGGTTTGCCGATTTGGAGGTTTTTCTTTGCTCTCCTAACGGATATGCAGTGCAATGGTGTTTTGAAAGTTCTGGATCCTGTAATTCAGTCATAGGATCTGTTTGTTTTCATTCTGGCCATTGTTTCTGAATATTGGGAATTAAGAGTTTTGAAGCTGCTCCTTGGAATTAAGAGGTGGAATTGCGTCTGGGATTTTTTGTCAGCTACTCTCGTTTCCTTCAGACCAATGGGACGCTGTGGGTTTGTGCATGGGTAGTGGGACGGATAGGGTGGTTGCTTGTTGCGCACTTCACAGGCATCGGTGGGTTTCATGTTCCCTCATCTTGTTGCTTGTGGCGCTTCCTGGGTTTGCCTGGGACTGACATCTCTTCCTGTAACTCTGCATAGTCGGTGTTAATGTTTTTGAAGGGGCTGGATATACAGCCACGGGGTGTTTTTTCCATGTGATGGCTCCTGTAACCTTGTCATAGGATATGTTGGTTTCATTCTAGCCATTATGCTGTTCCTGGGTTCCTTTGTACAGATTCTATGTTTTTTCATACTTCTTTTTTTTTTTGAATAATTATCGATATATATATTAAGAGGTAAAATACCAAAGAACTATACAATGATACAGCTCAATGATACATCAGAAAATGTGATATCCCACAGTAAAAGTCCAAACATTATTAACCAAATGCCAGTTGCCAGGTTTTATATGAACACCTAACCATCCACCTCCTTCACTAGCATAATACTGCAAAGTAAGCTGCTCCACTCCACTCTGCTGCCCATCTTCTCCATAAAACCTGCTTTTTGAACCACTTTCACAGTTCAATGATCTCCCTTGAAAGTGAACCTCTCGGATTCTCTTCTTGATGAACCCTGAGAGAGTAGGAGCTTTCCAGCGCTTTGGTGGCTTTGCTAAGCGAAGAACTCGCCTCTGCAGTGCCACTCTGGGGCCAGCACGTACCCAAGGATCCAGTAACCCATTGTCTGATTGCACCAGCGGTTTTTGAAGTCTGTGAACTTACTACCGAATGAAAGCTTCTTCTTCTCCGTGTTCGTGAGCAGAGCAGGAAATGCGAGATTGGAAACATCGCTTAAGAAATAGGACTTGCGTCCCACCTGATAAGCCACTACATTAGTAGCGGTGACATGCATGGCTAGTGCAATGGAGGTCCCCGGTTCATTTGAGAGTTTCACCAAGAGAAATCTTTCTGCATCAGCAACTGTATATGGTTCACGAAGCACTGGTATGCCATGCCTCTTGTAGTCACTTGCCAATTCCCATCGCAGAGCTTCCACAAACAACAAATCGTCATCCACAGGTGAGGGACTGCAGCTAGCCAGCCAGGACAGGAGGCGCCCAACTGCTACATCCTCCCATACAAAGTTGATGAAGCTACCGGTAGCCTCGCAAATCCAAATGATATTCCTTTAATGAACTCGTCTCTACTGAAACTCGAATCACAAGAAATAGCAAACTCTTCCAACACATAATGCACAGCATCATCTTCACTGAATCCAAGCTCGTCAATCTAGACTCCAACGATCAGTGGCCTCAGTTCATACTTCTTAATATACATATATCGATACTCTTTCAAAAAAAAATGAAGCTTATGAGAGATTCAAGGGACTACTGAAGAGTTGTCCGCATTATGGCATTCTGGATTTCTTAGTTGTGGATGCATTCTATAAGAGAAAGTCTGATATGTATAAATTTATGCTCAACGCTACTACTGACAGAAATTTTCTGGACAAAGAAGTCAATGAAACTTTCAAATTGGTAGAAAGAGTAACTACTTGAGGAAAAATTTGGTAGGACATTGACTTTGACAAAATTTTAGGAAGGCTTGAGGTTGATGCTATTATTAAACTGATAGCAGAGATGGCAGCGGTGAGATATGAATTTTCACGAAGTAGGATAAGTGTAGCAGCAGTCCATTAGAATCCAGCGAACCCACCTATTCTGGCCCTATATGATCAATGCAGAGGTAATCACAACAATTACCAGTGTTCGCAGAATGTGGAAGAAGCCAATTATGTAGGCAATCTAGGGAAGCAGCTCCACTATTTTGATAACACTATAATGAGAATTGGAAATAATATCCCAATTTCTCTTATAAGAACAAAAATCCAATTCCTACATCTCATCCAAATCATAACAAGGGAGGAGGTTACAATCTAAGATTCCAGCTAGGCAATCTAAATTTCCAAAATCCACCACTAGCTAAGAAGAACAACCTGGAGGGTTTTATGCTACAGTTCATAATGTCTTCTGATTCCAGAATTAAAAATTTGGAGACACAAATGAGTTAGCTATCCCAGTTGCTACAGAATGGACCACTAGGGGCTTTACCATCAGACACAAAGCCTCCCTCTGAATTGAAGGCTATAACTTTGAGATCAGGCACAGTTTTACCAGAGCCTGTAGTAGCCAAAGAATACAGTGGAACCAAGAAGAGTGAGTAGGATCCTAAGTTTGAGGAGGCCTAGGAAAATTCACAGTGGAAGTTTCAAAAGCAACGAAGCCAACAAAGGAAAATCCGGTAAAATAGGAAAATAAAAAGCAGCTTCCGACCCATCTTTCTCTAGGAGGCTGAAGAAGGAGTAGCTAGACCAATAGTTTGCAAAGTTTTTAGAAACTTTCAAGAAATTTCAGATTAATATTTCCTCTGCTGAAGCCTTGGATTAGATGCCAACCTATACAAAATTTGTAAAAGATGTCCTTGCAAAGACAAGGAAGATAGTAGATTAGGAGACAATAGCTTTGACAGAAGAGCCAAGTGCCATTATTCAAAGGAAGTTGTCTTCGAAACTTAAAAATCCTGGGAGTTTTGCTATTCTTGTTGAGATTGGGGCTAATTAGTTTTATAAAGCACTATGTGATTTAAAAGCTAGTGTCAATCTTATGCCTCTTTGTATGATAGAAAGGTTGGGTCTGAAAGATATGCCTCCTTTGCACCCTACAAATGAATCACTTTCCTTCCCTAAAGGTATTGTGGAAGATGTCTTTATTAAAGTTGAGAAATTCATTTTTCTATTGGATTTCATTATTTTAGACATGGAAGAAGACAAAGTAGTTCCACTTATGCTTGGGAGACATTTCTTGCTGACTGGAAGGGATTTAATTGATATGCATGCTAGCCGGTTGACTTTGAGAGTGGGTGATCAGCACGTTACTCTTGACATCTATTCATCCATGAAGCATCATGATAATAAGAGTGTGAATGCTATTAATGCGTGGAAAACAGATGTTGGAGATAATTCAGGAGAGCAGTTTGAGTGCTAAGATCCTTTAGAAACTGTTTAAATGGGAATCAAAGATAGTGATGATGAAGAGGTGGCTGCCTTGATTAGAAGCATGGATTATATGCACAACTGGAGATAAAGACAGTTTGAAACACTTAATGTGTCTTTGGGGAAAATAAATAAAATAAAGCCTTAAGTTCAAAAGCTAGCAGTTCTTGAATTAAAACAGTTACAAGCTCATCTAAAGTATTAAGTTTTTGGGGAGAATGATATTTTTCTAGTTATTATCTCTGCTTCTTTCACAAAGTTACAAGAAGAAAAGCTGATGCGAGTACTGAGTGAGAATATGAATGCAATTAGGTGGACATTGGCAGACATCAGAGGGATTAACCCTTCATTTTTCATACATTGAATCGGACTAGAAGAGGGCTACAAACCTTCAATTGAGAACTAGAGGTGACTGAATCCGAATATTAAAAAAAGTAGTGCCGAAAGAATTGATAAAATAGCTTGATGATGGAATCATCTATCCCATTCTAGACAACAACTGGGTGAGTCCAGTCTAGTGTGTTATGAAGAAAGAAGGTACTACGATAGTGAAAAATGAAAAGGAGAGTTTGTGCCAACCAGACCAGTTACAGGATGGAAGGTATACAACAGGAAGCTGAATAAAGCAACCTGTACGGATCATTTTTCACTTCCTTTTATTGAACAGATACTGGACAAGCTTGCTACCAGGGAGTTCTACTGTTTTCTTGATAGGAATTCAGGGTACAATGAGATTGCCATTGCTTTAAAAGATTAAAGTAAGACCACCTTCACTTGTCCTTATAGAACCTTTGCTTTCAGCCAAATGCCTTTTGGGTTATGTAATGCACCTACTACTCTTTAGAGGTGTATGATGGCTATATTCATAGACCTGATTGAGAGATGCATGGAGGTTTTCATGGATGATTTTTTTTGTCTTTGGGGATAATTTTGACCAGTGCCTCAATCACTTAGTGCCGAGAGACAAATCTGGTGCTTAATTCTGAAAAATACCATTTTATGGTTACTGAAGGCATAATCTTGGGAGACTTGATTTTAGAAAGGGGGTAGCAGTTGATAAAGCAAAAATTTAAGCAATTGAGAAGCTGTCAATTCCAATAATAGTGAAAACTATCAGGAATTTTTTGGGACATGCTGGGTTCTACAGAAGATGTATCAAAGATTTTTCAAAAAACACCAAGCTGTTATGCCAGTTGCTGATGACAAATCAGAAGTTTGATTTTGATCAAAGATGTATGGAGGCATTTGAAGAAATCAAAATGAGATTGGTGAGTTGTCCTATCTTTATTACACCAAATTGGGGAGAACTTATATGTGATGCTAGTGATTATGCTATTGGGACTGTACTTAGGCAAATAAAGAATAAAATTTTTCACCCCATTTATTATGCCAGCAAGACCCTCAATGAAGCCCAGGTGAATTATACTGTAATAGAAAAAGAGCTGCTGGTGATTGTGTATGCCTATGACAGATTTCGGTCCTACCTATTGAGCCAAAAGTAATTTTTTATTCTAATCATACTACTATCAGACACTTGATGGAGAATAAAGATGCCAAGTCATGCATGATTCGATGAGTACTACTTCTCTAGGAATTTGATTTAGAGATCAAAGATAAGAAGGGAGCTGAAAACCTGGTTCTGATCATTTATCCAAGTTGGAGAGCGACTTCAAAAGCCGCAGAGATTGGGTAATCCTTCCTTAATGAGCAGGTATTAGCAGCCAAAAATATTGATCCGTGGTATGCTGACATAGCCAATTACCTAGTTTGCAAAATAGTCCCTTCTATTTTTTCCAGCCAACAAAAGAATTCATCCACAATACTTAATTCTACTACTACTAGGAGGAGCCTTTCCTGTATCACTAAGACAATGATCACATTATCAGGTGGTGTGCACTAGAGGAAGAGTTTGAGGACATCATGAGGCAGTGCCATTCATCCCGATATGGTGGCCATTTTGGTGCTGACAACACTGCAGCAAAGGTATTACAATCTAGTTTCTTTTGGACAAAATTTTTTTGTGATGCACACTATTTTGTTACGTAGTGTGATAGATGCTAGAGAACTGAAAATATAGGCAGAAGAAATACGATATATGCCACAATCTAGTTTTTGGATTTTTCTTTTTTCGTTTTCTTCTCTTTCAAAAGAATTCTTGAATTATAGAATTCAAATTAAGAAGTTTCTATTACACATATCCGTTTCAACTAGTATTTGGGGTTTTCTGTTTGAGCTGTACGAGATGAAATTTTCATATACGGTTCTCAGAGGGGGAGTTTTCTTGGTTTACCTATCTCAATAAAGTCTATGATTGGTTCGAAGAGCGTCTCGAGATTCAAGCGATTGCGTGCTAGAAGTGGAATTATTTAATGTTTGGGGATTGATTTTATAGGTCCCTTTCCATCATCCTACGGAAAGAAGTGCATTTTCCTAGCAATGGAATATGTGTCCAAATGGATTGAAGCTGAGACTTATGAAACAAATGATGCTAGAGTGGTTTTGAAGTTTCTGAAGAAAAGTATTTTAACCAGATTTGGGACTCCGCAGGCTATTATTAGTGATGAGGGGAGCAATTTTCGCAACAACCAATTCAGGGCCCTATTGAAACAATATAGGGTGAGACACAAAGTGGCTTTACTTGACCACCTTCAGACCAATGGGCAGGCAGAAGTCTCCAATAGAGAAATTAAGAGAATTATGGAGAAAACTGTTGGCCCTATGAGGAAGGATTGGTTTAGCAAATTAGAAGATGCATTGTGGGCATACCGGACAGCCTACAAAGCACCATTGGGAATGACACCATTCTTACTGATGTATGTCAAGGCATGTCATCTGCATGTGGAGATTTAACACACGACTTATTGAGCAATCAAGAAGCTAAATTATGATTTGTTATCAGCTGGAAAAAAATGGATGTTACAGCTAAATGAGTTAGAGGAGTTGTGCCAGTTAACCTATGAAAATGCCAGGATTTACAAGGAAAAAAAAGAAGAGATGACATGATAAAAATATCAAAGACCAAAAGTTCAATCCAGGGATGCATGTATTTCTGTTTATTTCCAGGCTTAGACTATTTCCAAGAAAGCTAAAATCAAGCTGGTATGGATCCTTCACAATAGTAGCTATATTTTCTTATGGCTCGGTGGAGGTGCAAAATCTTAAATCTAAAAATTCATTCAAAGTAAATGGGCAAAGATTGAAGTTTTACTGTGGTGGGGAGGTATTTTGAGCCTCCATCATCATCTTGAAATCTGGCAATTGAATTGTATCAGATCATGCCAAGACCAAAACTAAGGCTCTTAATGAGAGGTAACCTACTAAAAAAACAAAAGAAATAAAAAAATAAATAAATTGAAGAAATGAAATAGTGAGACAAGATAAGAAAAAATTGTTTATATCTAATGAGTTTATTTTTATGAAGGAAATTAAGTTTGAGGAGGAATAAGCGAAAAAAAACATGTCGGTGAGGTGTTCGCTTGTCAACCGACAGTTCCTTGCAAGATAACAGATTCAATCGGTTCAACAACGGGAGCATTCGAGTTAACACCGATCGGCCGGTGCCTTCAAACCGACTGATCAGTTAGTGCCTTCAAACCGACTGATCGGTTAGTGCCTTCAAACCGACTGATCGGTTATAAGAAGTGTAAAAGACCTCCAGAATGTGACTGATAACTGACCTGTCAATCACATTAAAGATAAACCAGAGTGTCTTGTGCGAATAATAACCAACCGGTTAGTTTCCATTGACTGACAGATCGGTTGAGTTGGGAGGGGTTTATATAAAATCCATCTTCCCTTTCTTTCCCTTCACTTTTCAAACCCTAACCATTTTGCAACACATCCTCTCTCTCTCAACCCCAAAACACTCTCCCGTCTCTCCAAAAACTAAGCTGAAAACACCCATCCTTACCAAAAAACCACCTTCCCCAACAACATATCCACCATCATTACCTTTCCCTATCATTTAATTTCCATATCCCTAGCATTTTTCTTCCATCTTTTACCTCAAACCCAGCAACATTATGGGTAGAACAAAAGGAATTACCACCCAGCCAGCAAGTTCTCCTCCTTGCCATTTGTTTAAATGTCGTTGTAGCTCTACATTCAGGGCTTCAATGTTAAGAGTACCAGAGTTTGATACCTTCCATTTCACATCAACTACTACAAAAAAGAGGTACAATACATTAAAGGGACGATAATTGTGGCAGGAGAAGGTACTCAGTTTCGAGTACTGAGCAAAGTATGCAAGACATGGTATGCTTCGTCCCCCTCACTTCCAAGAATTATGTGTTAAACTTGGTTGGGAAAAGTTTACTGCTCAAACTCCTGTGGATGCTTATTCAGAATTTGTGTATGAGCTTATGTGAACATGCCTGATGCTGAGGATGGTTTTTTTTATGGTTAGACAATGTTTTGTTAGAATTTCTACTAACGTGATTAATAGTTATTATTATTTGAAGTATGAGAATGAGGGAGAAGATGAGAAGGAAGAACTGGATTTGATGCTTGTGTATGATGTGTTAACATTTAGAGAGGGTGTGGAGGAGCCACTTGGTGGCATTGTTACGACCACCATTTTTTGAAAGGAAGCAAAATTTTAGAGGATGTTCGTGGGGCTCAATCTGATTCCATCCTCCCAAGACTATGAAATTAACAAGGAAAATTTTTTGTTGTACAAAATTATGCTGGGTGTACAATTTAATGTGGAGAAAGTAGTTGCTGGAAAAATTCTTTCATGGAAGCAGAAAGTAATTGTACTCTTTTTCTGTATACGATATCAGCTTTGTGTTTAGCAGCCAGGATAGTTCCACTAGAAGAACCTTACTTCCTAAATTTCAAGCCACTATTAATTTTCACTTATTCGTATATTGTGATAAAGATTAAGGTGACTGAAGTAATGAAGGCCAAGATAGAACACTCTTGTTTTAATTATTACAGGAGACAATATATGGGAAATGATGCTGAACCACATCTAGTGGCACCACCACAACCTATTAGGCCAATGGAGCAGGGTTCTTCTTCACGTTTAGCTATGGATGCTGATCTGGTGGCACACCTTGAATAGATATCTATCTAGTAGCGCACATTGGTGGGATAGTAACAGGTTATCACAGAAACATTGTGGGAGGTGAGAGCTGATCTTAATAGGCAGATGGAGCTATTCCAGCAAATGCAAGAACAGAAAATGCGATCCATGAAATATCAGTGGGATGCAACTCAATAGATGTTCGAGCACTTCCAGCATTTGAATCCAGATGGTCCATCTCTACCACAATGGGATGATGGTGGTCACGCACTAAGAAGGAGCTAAGTTATTGTCTCACTTAATATTATTTTTTTATTTCTATTTGCATTATTTGAATTTCTGTTCGTATATATTGTGAATCGTTACATTATGTTATGTGTTTAGCTCGAGTCATGTTATGTGAGATCCCAAATTTTAAGTTCTAGAAGTCCAGAAGCCAGTGCAGGTGAAAAGATGATTTTTCCCTTGAAGGAAAGGATGTGTGATGGCCAAAATTGATAAGAGTGGTATGGTAGTTAATTCTGGTATAAATTCCCTTTAATCTAAGTCCTTATAGATAGATAATTGCCTTAGAGATTAAAATCTCTAAGAATAGGGAAAGATAATTAAAGAATTTAATTATCTGGTAATTATTTTATTTTGTAATCATAATTCTACACCCATTCATTATAAATAGGAAGCCAATCTCACAAAAATCATTAAGAAAAAACATACAAAATTCGTATAAGCTTAAAACCCTACACCTCCCTATAGCCGCCAAAATTCGCTAAAACTTTAAACCACCATAACTCTCTTATCGCTCATTGAATTCCTGAAAATAATAGCTTGTTGGAAAGTTCTCTTCATCCTCTTTCCAACCATTTTTTTTTTATCAGGAGGTTAGTATTTCTTTCTATAAAGATAAGTTGAAAATCGGCAGCGAAATTAGGTTTTCGCCAAATCTTCTAAAAATTAGCATAACTCTCTCATTGTTTATTGGATCCCTAAAAATAATAGCTTTTTGGAAATCTAATTTCATCCTCTTTCCAACCATGTATGTTTAGTTGTTTGGAAATAAATATTTCCTTATCTAAGGTTAAGTTGAAAATCGGCGACAAAATTAGTTTTTTTTTAGATTTCTACAGTTTTTATCTTCGGTTGGTTTCTGTTGTTGTTTTGCGTGTTCTTATGATTACTTAGCATATATTCATGATGTATGGTCATGAATCTCCTTCTTTTAAACTTCTTTATGCTTAAAGTCGAAATTGTCCTATGCTCTACTTTTCGCGATGAAATTTGCATAGTTAATTGGAATGGAAATTTAAATTGAATCTTGTTAAGTTCCTGGCTATCGCATCACACATCCAAGGGGGAGGCACATGCAGCATCTGATCACTGGTTTCTGATAGGTTTGGTGAGTGGAATTGGTAAGGAAATAGGGTATTCAATTGATTATTGAATATGCATGCTTAGTTTGTTTTCGTCTTTGCTTGGTGATAACATAGGTGGTCCAGAATTACCTAATAAAGGCAAGGGAGTAACTTCTTGTTCAGAGATAAGAAAGGTAGGATCTACGCCTCATCGGTTTCTCCAGAGTCCCTTGTTATTTTCTTGATATTTTTGATACCTGCCTTTGTTGTATTGCATGCGAATTGATTATAGGGTGAGAGTATGAATTTTGGTTTGAGATGTGAATCTCATAGGTTATATCGAACCCCTGAGTTAGGTTTTGAATTCCTGAGTTGCATATATTATGTGAATTGAATATGCAAATTGTGTTCTGACATGATTGAGGATACCCTGCTATGGCATTATGCTTTGTACTTGCCTGTGTGTGCTTATACGTGGTTGTGTGTCAGGATCCTTTTCTGGTGGCCATTCGGGGTAAGCGCTGATGCTCTTAGGGAGAGGAGAGGTTATTACTGGTATGGGAGTTGTATGGGTGGCGAAACCCCAGCAAGAGCTCGCTAGATGTCTGGTCTTTGTATGGCCGGAACCCTGTCCTTGTGTGGCAGGAAGCCCTTATCCTTGTGTGGTTTGGGATGCCCAAGTCCGTATGTGACTTGGGAAGACTTGTCCGTGTGTGACAAGATAACTTACTAGGCTTACTAAATAACTTGTGTGTTAACCGTTTATCCTTTGTGCAGTAAGCCTTGGACAACACATGTGGAAGGGGATGACCTTTCTTCTTCATTGTCGAGAGCAATCTGATGAGTTCCACCTACCTGTGTACTTCTGATACTTTCGAAACTGTTTGTAGTTCTCCCTCAACCATAGATTCGTCCCTAACCCCTTTCTGATTGATTCTTAAATTGCGTGATCCCTTTTAGATGTCTAGGAATGATCTAATACGAATTGGGAGATTTGTGTTTAGAGTTTCTGCAGATCTTATGATGCTGCGACCCTACTGAGATTCTTGTAATCTCATACTGTTATTTTTACTATTTTTCAGGCTTAGGTACATCCACTGTCCGTGGTACCAGTGTGTGAGATCAAGGCTGCACGGCAGGACGATATCGCATCACATTTGCATACTTAATCTTTGTTTACTTGCGCATATAACATAAATGATTGGGCTACTTTCTGGTTTATTTTCAGATCCTTCCTTTTCTTGCTATTTCTGAAATATATTTGGAGGATTTCTTTCTGGATGTTTGGATCCCTATGGGACTTGTGTGTTATAAACCCAATGATTTAATCCAAGGACTTCTGCTGATGTTTTATTCACTCCGTATGTTACTAGAATAATTTTCCAATATCATGCTCCAATCGTTGTTAAAAAAAAATTAGAAATAAACATGCTAAAAATCGAAAGTTAATCGTAAGCCTGCTGAGATTCAGATAGTTCCTAGATGACATTTGGGCTATTTGGGTTTCACAGCGGTGATGACCTTAATCGGAGCAAATAGTAATAGTTAGGAATTGGGGTCGTCACATGTTATGTCATATGCAATTTGGTAATTATTTCTAGGGCGTCCATTTATGTTAAGTTTGAGGAGATTTATTCATTTTTAAAAAATTGACAAGGAATGCTGAATTTTGTTTAGTATGGTAGATTAAATTTAAGCCTTGGATGTGTTGAAGTTGGTTTCACAAATTAAAAGTGGTATTAGGTTCAAATATTAACAAATATTTAGAGCAGCAGAGCATCAAATTGATTAGTTTATGTTGAGGAAAAATTAGGAAGGTTGGTTAGTACTGGTTAAGCTATAGGTTGACTCACCAATGTTATGTTTGCTAAAGTAAAAGAATAAAATTTTTATATGCTGGGAGTTATGAAGAAAAAAAATAAAAGAAAGAAAAATTTTTATAGCACAAAAATAAAAGCACTTATGGTAGGTTTAAATTAATAGGACCTTTGAGCTACATTTTTAAAATTTCAATAAGCATTCTGATTGATTTGATGAACTAGTACATAGATATTGGGTGTTTTAAAATATTAATTCCTTTATTTGAAACTAAATTGATGCAATTAGGTAAGAATTGAAAGACCAGAACTTTAGAATTGAATGTTTATTATTAGTTATGAAGGAAGTGAACTAAATTTTCTTGATTGAAATTATCTGGTTATGGGTGTTTGTTTTTCTTTATCAAGCTATTTTTGCTAGGGACTAGCAAAGTTCTAAGTTTGAAGAGATTTGGTGATCTGTTTCTAACATTGGTCATCCGTTATGATTTTGGTCGATTTAAGAACAATTGTGATCTAATTGTGTTAATTAGTGAAGTTTTGATCTTTTGTTGAGTGTTGTGGTTGAGTAGGCATACAACGAATTTCGCGACAAAAGACAGTGTTTTCAGTTGAAAAATACACCAAAATACTCGTAGAGACGTTGGTCATTACGAATGGCCACCGATTGGTCGGTTGATATCAACGAACCGATTGATGAAAATTAGAAGAAATGTCGAAACTTAACTGACCGGTTGATTCATCAAAACAAAAATCCAGATGTCTATGCCGAAGCTCAATGGACCGGTTGGTTCACCCGGACGAGAAAAAAAATAACATTCCTAAGAGCAATGGACCGGTCAGTTCAGTTACACCAACCGGTCGTTTGTACAAGATCAAACCTAGAAATAAGCGGATAAGGACGATCACTATGGATGAAGGCTAATTACATAGGGTTTAGTATAAATAGATGTCAGGGAGTCATTGTATGTCATCAAGTTCTTAGTTTACAAACAAAAACACTAATTCATATTGTTGGATTCATAAGCTTTCAGAGATTAATCTGCAATGTATTATTTAGATTTTGAGTATGACAATTGATTTTGTTTTACTTGTTTTCCTTTTCTTTCGTCATTTTAGTTTCTATGCTCCCAAATAGGATTCAAACCAGAGAAAATTATTCTAACTTTATCTTCATTATGAAATTGATCACTTCATTCTAGGAAAGCCTAATATGATAGGAATATTGGTTTAGGTTCCGGTATAGGAGTAGAATAACTAGGTCACTTAATTGAGAAAATTAAAGTATATATACCAAACCTATGATTCATACTGAATGGGAGAAAACAACCCTTTAGCTAAATTAGCATAGGAATATAGCTAATTAGGGTTATGGGTTAGCCAGTAGTAGCCTGGGAAGGTATTATTGGAATAAAAGAAATCAGGGACATCTTCTTGGTTAGTTAACAAAACATATTCTATGTGTGAATTCTGAATACAAACCATTGATTTATTTTATTCTACAATTTCATTAGAGCTATTTACTTTTAATGCTTTCTTAATTTACAATCTACACATTTTTTGATTGATTTAACTAGAGTGAAAGAATTTTGTGAGTTGATCAGTTTTAGACAGAACTTCCTTATGGATCGATACTGATTCTTTAGAACTATATTACTTGTTGACTTCGTGCACTTGCAAGGAAGGTAAATTGAATTTATGTTAACATTGTCATTCTTTGTTCATAAGCACACACAAATTCTATCAACAACATGGACTTGGTGGATATTTTGGTGAATACATTATTTGCACTCTCACTTTGTTGGGTTGACTTAATATCCATGGAGAAATGTTCCAAGTTAATATTGGTGATCATTTCTCTCTCAAATTGTACAATCTCTTCAACCATGATTAATCCTGAATATCAAATTGAGTGATCATAGTTGTCCACTTCTCATCAAATGTCTCCACATTTTGAATTTTTCACAGTATCTTATGGAACATGAGCTTGAATAATCTATCTCCCAACATATGTGCTATCTTTTTCGTGGCATTCCGTTCAATATGCCATTGAAATAACCGATGTCTAGATTGAGAAAATACTATCTTGCAAGCTGCTGCAATTGCTGGTGCTTGATCAGTGAATATAGTAACTGGTTGTTTCCCTCCCATCATTGTCCAAAAGGTACAAAAGAACCACGTATAGAAAACTTGGGTCTCATCACTAAAAAATGCACAAAAAATAAAGACATTATGTCAATGACTATTAATGCAAATGAATTGGACATAAATTATATTATACTTCTTGATCCTATAGGTAGTATAAAAAATCACCATATCACCAAAAATATCATAATGTAATTTCGACATACCATCACACCATAAAAAATTCATCACCTAGCCATTATCATCTAGTTGCATGGCATACACAAAATTACTGTCTTCCGACTAAATATTCAAAAAATGATTCATAATAGCAATGATGTCTCCATGGCTGATTAAACTTTACCTATGATGTTGTAGTGAGCATCCTTCTCAATGAAACCCACATTTTGACTTCCTCCAGCTTCACTTGCAACAAATCTATATGCCTTTGATGGTCCCACACCCACAACAACTAGTGACCTAATTAATTTATTGGTTTCCACACCCAATTTTCATGCATACATCATAAAATACCTTTGCTTATAATCGACCATAGGATGATTATGATAATCTTTAAATTGTGTGACTTCATATATGTCATTGGTAACTTTGAAGACAATTCTAGCTGGACATCAACATCTAAATCCGTGCATATCTTTTTTGGTGGTTTGTCAACTTCAATAGCATTGGATGAACCTTCGTACGAACAGCACATCTCCCTCCTAGTTAGTGCACTATTTTTATTATGATACTTTTTGTTTTTTCTTACTTCAAATCCTCTTGACAACCCATATGCATTGTATGTTTTATATACTTCCTCATCAGTGTTAAAAATACAACCAATTTTTCAGTTTTACACATCTGCAACATGTATTATACATTCACAAATCTGACATCACTTGTATGTCATGTTCTAAATTTCATTAACATAAAGATAACAAGTCCTATGAACATGCTATGTCACATTAAGTCATGAAAAAATGCACGATGTTGATATGAAACCAATAATGCAATAAACTTTCATATGCAAATCAAAGTGGCCTCAAATTTTAAATATATTTTAAACAATATATTTAAGTTTCAGACAAAATATTTAAGTTACAATAAAATATTTGGGGAATTAGAAACCCGATAAACAGATATCTGTTTCACCTTGTGAGATTTTTGTTAGTGAAGACCCATGTGGGTAGTTGTTCTCATGCTCAATATCTATGTACAATTAACAATTATTGATCATAAGTCATTAGATTATGTAACGCTAGGAAATAATATTATTAGAATGCATTAATAACAATTTATATCTGTTACCATTACTTATAGGCAGCTAAATAAAAACACATTTAACACAATACAATAAAATAACAGAACACAATAGACATTACATTAGTTACACACCTAATGTTCTAAACCACATAGCCAATGCATTTCACCCAGATGTTAACTCAAATAGATACATCACCCAAGACCAACCCAAAAAAGAGATTATAATAATGTCCATCACCAACATGTTTCTCCCATTGTTTAAAAACCAAGCCAAACAATATATCGATATAGCCCACAACTTTTTTCATTCAGTACCATCTTACTCGGGCCACCCAGAATTTTAGTATCTTCCACAACGCTGTGAGGCCTCGTCCCTCCAAGTGCCTAGTCAAGGTGAACAGATAGTGAGAGTTGACTGTTTGACTCGAGAATTGAACGTTGACCCGAGAGTTGACCGTTGACCCAATAGTTGACCAGAAGGATGGACAAAGTCATAGGAAGCCTAATTGTGCGTCTAGGTGTCTTAGCAAATTATCTATGTCGAGTCTCAATATTTGAGTTAGTAAAAATAAATCTGGGTTGATTTTGGGTCTATTTTGAGTGACCGTGGACCTTTAGGCCAAATATTTTGTTTTGGACCCGTTTGTTATTTTTTGAGCCCTTTTACACATTCTTAAGCTCAATTAATTCTTTTAACCCTTTTTGACCACTTGTGGCATATCACAGTCTTAAGAAACTCTGTTTGGGTTCTTTTGAGATTTTATACGAGACCCCGATCCTTTCCCTGATAGATGTTCTAGAAGTTCAGATATCAATGCAACTGAAATGACCATTTTTCCCCTGAAGAAATGGATGTGTGGTAGCCATAAATGGTATTGAAGGTTCTTTCCTCTTTTAGTTCATTTCATTTCCTTCCTATTTCATTTCTTCCTTCATTCATTTCCATCATAAATGGTATATCTCCTAATCCTAAGGGATAATTTCAGAATTAAATCCTAGGCATTATCTCATATTTTCTAGCTTTAAAAGTGGGAAAAATTAATCCCAATAATCCTATAAACATACCAGCCCACCACATACTTGTCCTCACACCAAAAACACCCAAAATTATGACGTGACAACCTTTCTTCTTTACCTTTGCTGCCGAAAATTACCTTACACCTACCATGGTCGAATTTTTTATCTTTTATCAGATTTCTGAAAATAATATCTCGTCGGAAACCTTTTTTCAATGTTCATCTTACTATTTTGGTTTCATCATTAGAAGGTTAGTTCTTCCCTATATTAATTGCTATCACAATTCCCCAGGTATTGATGCCAAAATTTCTTGATTCTTCCTTCAATCGGTTTTAATTTTTGATCTTTTTTTTTCTTATGATTGTTTGGCATCTATTCTTGTTATAATATCATGAATTCATCCTTTATATCCTTTCTATATGTGAAATTGGCATACCTCACTCCTTTGCCTTATTGTTGTGAAAATTTGTTAATTGGCTTGTTTGTTGGTTTCTGATCTTGTCCCTTTTAATCATTTGTGTAACTGATGCCTAATCCTTCCTTGTTATAATAAAATCACAATCTATAACCTATTTGTGTATGAATTCACAATTTTCCAATAAGCCTTAAAGTAGTTCCGAAATTTGCATGGTGAATAGGGTTGAAAAATCAGGTTGATTCTTGTTGTGTTCTTGGTTATCACATCACACATCCAAGGGGGTGATTCCAGCAGCATCTAATAACTGGTTTCTAATAGGTTTGGTGAGTGGAATTGGTAAGGAACTAGGATGTTTATTTAGTTTATGAATATGCATGTTTAGTATGGTATTGTCTTTGCTTTAAGTGTGTTTAGGTGGTTCAGATACTCTTGTTAAAGGCAAAGGATTAGCTACTTGTTCAGCAAAAAAAGAGGTAGGATCTATACCTCATTGGTTTCTCTAGAGATCCTTTTTGTTTTATTGATGTTTCGGTTCATGTCCTTGTGTATGTGTATGCTTGAATTTGTTGTACCTGATTGTGGATTGGTTGAGAACCCCCAAGGCAATTTTGAATCCATAAGATAGGATACGTGTGCCTATTTTAGTTGTGTTATATGCATTGGACATGCTGATTGTGTTGTGATATGATTGAGGATGCCCTGTTGTGGTGTTATGCCTTATACTTGCTTGTGTGTGTTTGTACATAATTATATGTCAGGATCCTTTTCCGATGGCCATTCAAGGTAAGCCCTGATGCTCTTAGGGAGAGGAGAGGTACTTACTGGTATGGGTGTGGTATAGGTGGCAATCCCCAGCAAGGGCTTGCTGGATGCCTAGTCCTTGTGTGGCTATAAACCTAATACTTGTGTGGTTAGATGCCTTCCCCTTGTGTGGCAAGATGTCCTTATCCTTGTGTGGTTCGGATGCCCTTGTCCTTGTGTAGCTTGGATGGCTTGTCCTTGTGTGGCAAGATGAGTCGGCTTGCTGATTAGATTGTATGCAAACTATTTACCATTTATGCAGCTAAACCTTGTACAACATAGGTAGAAGGGGATATATCACCTTTCAATTATTCGGATCAGATGATGAATTACCTGCCAATGTACTTTTATTTCCAGAAGTTTTCTTAGTCCACCTAAAGCTTGTTACTTTCGGCCCTATCCCTATTGTGATTGTTTGATGATTGTTTGATGATTGTTTGATACCCCTATTAGTAGTATAGGTGAATCTGATATTGATTGGGAGATGTTTGTTTAGATTTCTGGAGATTATATGATGTTATGACCCTACTGAGATTCTTGTAATCTCAATTTTCTATTTTTTACCATTTTTCAGGCTTAGGTACATCTTTTGTCAGTGGTACTGGAGTGTGAGATCAAGGCTACACGGAAGGAAGATAGTGCATCACCTTCGCATACATCTTTCCTTGCTGATTGCTTGTGCATATACCATTGTTCATGAAGTTTGATTAGACTACTTTCTGGTTTATGATATCCCTCTTATTCTTGTTAGTTTCAGAAGTATACTTGAGTGCATCTTGCTAGGTTATGAGACTCCTTTTTGACTTGTGTGCTATGGTTCCTTTGCTTAGTTATAAAGAATTTCGCTGATATTTTTATTCACTCCGTATATTGCCAGAATGTATAATATCATGCTCTAACATTTAAAAAGCATAAAAATAAACTTAAAAATTTGTAATTAGTCCACTTGAGGCTTGTGGGATTCAGATAGGTCTTAGGTTGGGCTTGTTTGGGTTTCACGGCGATAAGGGTCCATATATCTTGTGTTTGGGTCCTTACAGGTTTGGTAGCGGGGCATGTTTTAGGAAATATAAATGGTTATATGCTAACATGTTTTCTTGTTTTGTGTTTGTGAGAGAGTACAACGCACACACCCACAACTTTAGGGGTCAGTATCAAGGGTGTCTTCATGTTAAAATGTTTGGTTTGTAATGTTTAATTGCCATCATTGGTTGTGCAAGTATGAGAAAGAATTGAGGGAGCTTTCCCCATTTTCACCAGAAGAGGATCGCACACCTTGCCAGCTCGTCAGGCGATACCAAGATGGGCTGAGTACCGAGCTCAAAATGATTATGAGCACAACAACTGTGCAGAATTTACAATAGTAGATCGTTCCTGCCATCAAAGTTGAGAAGATTGTGCAAAGCAAGAAACCTCCTGCAGAAAATAATGGTGGTTCATTCCGACATGGTTTCAGATTCAACTGTCGTACAAGGCCCTATCCTCCAAAGAATAATAGCAATGGAGGTAATTTCATGAAGAATTTCTTCGGTCCTACTCCTAATGGATCCACCTAGAGTTCACAGCCATGAAGATGTTACAGTTGTGGAGAAACAGGCTATATTAAGAGAGAGTGTCCTAAACTAAGATGTATTACTAGTGCACCCAGTGAGATGATGAGATTGTTCACTTTGACTGATGCCAAAGTAAGCCCAAATATGGTGACAGGTACTATTTCAGTCATTTTCCAAAATTTTAAAGTGTTATTAGATCCCGGAGCAAATAAATCATTTGTGAGTCCAAGGATAACACTCAGTTCAAATCGGCCTCTGTCTCCTCCTATTGTGGTTCTGACCCCTTTGGGAGAGCAATTGACTTGTGATCTAGTCTATATCGGCTGTGCTATACGTATGGGTTCTATTGTGCTTGAAGTGGACCTGATCCCATTGGACATCCGAGAGCTGAATGTGATCTTACCCATGGATTATTTGGTGAAGTATCAAGCACGGATGTAGTGTTTCACCAAGCATGTGTGGTTCAGCTTTTTAAATGGTTCCAAGTTCTGTTTTGAAGGTGACAAGCGAGTTGTTCCAACTTGCATGATTTCCTGGCTCGATGCGAACCGATTGATCAGAAAAGGATGTACTGCGTATTTCTCATATATGCATGATATGTCCTTAGAATCTTCAGATTTGGATTCTATTTTAATTGTTCATGATTTTTCGGATCTGTCTCTAGAAGTGTCATCTGCAAGGGAAGTTGAATATGGCATTGAGTTAGTGTCAGTTATGAATCTGATTTCCATTCCTCCGTATCATATGGCTCCTGCAGAAATTAAGGAATTGAAGACGCAATTGGAAGATTTGCTAGATCGTGGTTTCATCTGACCCAGTGTGTTACCTTGGGGAGCACCTATCTTGTTTGTAAAGAAGAAAATCTGGTTTGCTACGATTGTGCATCGACTACCAGCAACTGAATCATGTGACCATGAAGAAAAAGTATCTTCTACCATGAATTGATGACTTATTTGACCAGCTCCAAGGTTCAGCCATGTTTTCCAAGATTGTGTGTTTGTGAAGCTGATGTTCCGAAGACTCCATTCAGGTCGTGATATGGGTACTATGAATTTCTGGTTATGCCTTTTGGTTTGACCAATGCACCAGCTGTATTTATGGACTTGATGTTCCGAGAGTTCTTAGACAAATTCATGATAGTCTTCATCGATGATATTCTGATTTACTCAAAATCAAAAGAGGAGTATGCTGAACACTTGCGGATTGTGCTGAAAATTTTGAGGGATCGACACCTATTTGTAAAGTACTCCAAATGCAAATTCTGGTTCTGTGAAGTTGGTTTACTTGGCCATGTTGTTTCTTCCTTTGGTGTTCTTATTGATCCAAAGAAAATTGAAGCCGTTGTTGCTTGGGAACCCTCGCGAACTGTATTTGAAATTTGTAGTATTCTTGGCTTAGCTGGATACTATCGTCGCTTTGTGGAGAATTTCTCATTGCTTGCCAGAACTTTGATGAAATTGATATGCAAGGGAGAGTCGTTCATGTGGAACAAGAAATGCCAGCGAAGTTTTGAAAAACTAAAGACTAGATTGGTGATTGCATTTATTCTTACTTTACCGGTTAGAGGAAGAGAATATGTGGTTTACAATGATACGTCGAAATCTGGACTTGGTTGTGTGTTGATGCAAGATGAGAAAGTCATTGTCTATGAATCCCGACAGTTGCATCTGCATGAGAGAAACTATTCTATGCATGATTTGACGCTTGCAGCCGTAGTATTTGCAAAATCTTCAACGATCACAAAAGTTTGAAGTATCTCCTTACACACAAGGAGTTGAATATGAGACAATGAAGATGGGTGAAGCTGATTAAAGATTATGATTTGATCATTGAGTACCATCCCGGAAAAGCAAATGTTGTTGCTAATGCCTTAAATCGTAAGACCCGTTCCGTTCTCCTTCTCCATCTGTTTTAGCCTATATGCGTGCACACTATATGCCTTTATTGCTGGATTTGAGAGCTATGCGTGTGCAACTTGGTTGTGATTTTTCTGGTTTGTTGTTGGCTCGAGTTGAAGTCAAGCCTAATTTGATGGGAGAGAACCGAAATCAGCAATCTGAAGATTTGAGTTCAGAAGCAATTAGCTAAGGGTATTGATGTCACAGTTCGTGATTTCAGAATTCGAGATGATGGAGTTCTTGTCTTCAGAAACTAAGTATGTGTGCCACAAGATGTCGATGTTTGCAATCTGATTTTTTCCAAAGCGCACAATTCAAAGTTTTCTATTCATCCTGGTAGTACCAAGATTTGAAAGTGCAATTCTGGTGGCCAAATATGAAGCGTCACATTACTGAGTTCATTGCACGGTGCATTGTATGACAACAAGTGAAGATCGAGCATAAAAGACCCACTGGTTTACTTCAGTCACTTCTGATTTCAGAATGAAAGTGGGAGCATGTCACGATGGACTTTGTGACTAGTTTGCCAAGATCTTAGTGAGGATTCAATGCCATTTGGGTGATTGTGGACCGACTGATGAAATCTGCACATTTCCTTCCTGGTCATGTTATTAACATCCTTGAAAAGTTGGTTGTTCGTTATTTGGACAAGATTGTTTGATTGCATGGAGTGCCAGTTTCTATTGTTTTAGATTGTGATCCCCGTTTCACTTCGCGATTTTGGAAAAGTTTCAAAATGCGTTGGGTTCGAGACTAAATTTCAGTATAATATTTCATCCCCAAACCGATGGTCAATCTGATAGAACGATTTAGATACTTGAAGATATGTTGCGTGCATATGTGATGGATTGAAATACCAATTGGGATCGATGTTTACCTTTGGCGGAATTTGCTTACAACAACAGCTTTCACGTAAGCATAAGAATGGCTCCTTATGAAGCATTATACAAGAGATGTTGCAGAAATTCAATTTGCTAGAATGAAGTAGGCGAGAGATGCCTAGATAATCTAGAATTGATTGATCAAGCAACAAAATAATTGAATCTGATTCAACAAAGGCTGAAGAAGGCACAAAATTGGCAAAAAAACTATGTTGATAATCGATGAAAGGGAGCTGGAGTTTGTGGTAGGTGACAAAGTGTTTCTGAAAAGTCACCTTGTGGAAAGTTGTCCTTCGTTTTCAACAATGAGGTAAGCTAGCACCTCGTTATATTAGTTCGTATGATATTGTTGAGAGGATCGGCCCAACATTGCCCCTGAATATGGAGAGAATTCACGTGTTTCACATTTCGATGCTAAGGAAGTATGTTTGAGATCCTACTCATGTATTTGAAGAACCACCAGTTGAGGTTACTGAAGACCTATCCTACCTGTACAGTCAGTTTCTATACTAGATCGGTCAGTTTGCAAGCTTTGAAGTCAAAGAGTGCCTATGGTTCGAGTTGTTTTGCATAATAGCCAAGTGGAGTAGCAGTCTTGGGAGATTGAGGATACGATGCATGCAAGATTTCCTTGCTTGTTTTCTTAGGTACTTGTGCTGAAATTTTGAGGATGAAAAATTTTAAAAGGAGAGGAGGATGTGACTCCCCAATCCTTTCCCGTATAAATGTCCTAGAAGTCCAGATAACAGTGAAGCTGAAATGATCATTTTTTCCCTGAAGAAATGGATGTATGGTAGCCAGAAATGGTATTGAAAGTTCTTTCCTCTTTTAGTTCATTTCACTTCTTTACTATTTCATTTCTTCCTTGATTCATTTCTATCATAAATGCTATATCTCCTAATCTTAAGGGATAATTCCAGAATTAAATCCTAGGAATTATCTCATATTATCTAGCCATAAAAGTAGGGAAAATTAATCTCAATAATCCTATAAACATACCAGTCAGCCACAAACTTGTCCTCACACTAAAAAACCTAAAATTATGACGTGATAACTTTTCTTCTTTACCCTTGTTGCCGAAAATTACCTTACACCTACCATTGCCAAATTTTTTCATCTTTCCTAAGATTGCTGCAAATAATAGTTTTTTCAAAACCTATTTCCATCCTTCATTTTGCTATCTTGGTTTCATCATCAGAAAGTTAGTTCTTCCCTATATTAATTGCTATTGCAATCCTTAGATATTGGTGTCGAAATTTCTTGATTCTTCCTTCAATTGGTTTTAGTTTTTGATCCTCTTTTTCATATAATTGTTTGGCACCTCTCCTCGGCATAATTTCATGAATTCATCCTTTGTATCCTCTCTATATGTGAAATTGGCATACCTTACTCCATTGCCCTATGATTGCCAAAATTTTTCCTTTGGCTTGTCTGTTGTTTTTCGATATTGTTCCTTTTAATCGTTTGTGTAATTGATACTTAATTCTTTCTTGTTATCATGAAATCGCAACCTAAAACCAATTTCTATATGAAATCGCAATTTACCCTTTTGCCTTAACTTAGTGCCGAAATTTGCGTGGTGAATTAGGTTAAAAAATCAGGTTAATTCTTATTGTGTTCCTAGCTATCATATCACACATCCAAGGGGTGGTTCTAGTAGCATCAGATTACTAGTTTCTGATAGGTTTGGAGAGTGGAATTGATGAGGAACTAGGATGTTTATCTGGTTTCTAAATGTTCATGCTTAGTATGGTATTGTCTTTGCCTTAAGTGTGTTTAGGTGGTTCACATCCTCATGTTAAAGGCAAATAATTAACTACTTATTTAGAGATAAGAGAGGTACAATCTATTCCTCATCAGTTTCTTTTGAGATTTTTTTTGTTTTATTGATGTTTCGGTTCATGTTCTTGTGTATGCACATGCTTGAATTTGTTGTGCATGATTGCGGACTGGTTGAGAACCCCATAGGCAATTTCGAATCCTTAAGATAGGATATGTGTGCTTATTTCGGTTATATTATGTGCATTAGACTGCTGATTGTGTTGTGATATGATTGAGAATACCCTGTTGTGGTGTTATGCTTTATACTTGCTTGTGTGTGCTTGTACAAGATTATGTGTTAGGATCCTTTTCTAGTGGCCATTCAAGGTAAGCATTGATGCTCCTAGGGAGAGGAGAGGTACTTACTAGTATGGGAGTTACATGCGTGGCAATCCCCAGCAAGAGCTCGCTGGATGCATTATCCATTTGTGGCTAGATGCCTTGTCCTTGCGTTGCAAGAGGCCCTTATCCTTGCGTTGCAAGATGCCCTTATCCTTATGTGGTTTGGATGCCCTTGTCCTTGTATGGCTTGTATGCCTTGTCCTTGTGTCGCAAGTTGAGTAGGCTTGCTGATTAGATTGTATGCTAACCATTTATCCTTTGTGTAACTAAGCCTTGGACAACACAGGTGGAAGGGAGTAGCCTTTCAATTGTCGATATCAGATGATTGCCTATGTACTTCTATTTTCAGAAGTGTTCTTAGTCCACCCAGAACTTGTTACTTTCGGCTCTATCCCTATTGTAATTGTTTGATGATTGTTGGACATCCTTATTAGTAGTATAGGTGAATCTAATATTGATTGGGAGATGTTTGTTTAGATTTATGCAGATCTTATGATGTTGTGACCCTACTGAGATTCTTGTAATCTCACCCCGTTGTTTTTTACCATTTTCAGGCTTAGGTACATTTTATGTCAGTGGTACTGGAGTGTGAGATGAAGGCTATAAGGTGGGATAATAGTGCATCACATTCACATACATCTTTCCTTGTTGATTGCTTGCGCATATACCATTGATCATGAAATTTGAATGGAGTACTGTTTGGTTTATTAGATCCCTCTTATTTTTAGTAATTTCGGAAGTATACTTGAGGGCATCTTGCTTGATTATAAGACTTATTTGGGACTTGTGTGTTATGGTTTCTCTGCTTAGTTATAAAGATTTCCGTTGATGTTTTTACTCACTCCGTATGTTGCCAGAATGTATGTCTAATAATATCATGCTCCAACCTTTGAAAAACATAAGAGTGAAATTAAAAAATTATAATTAGTGCCACTTGAGCATTGTGGGTTGGATCATTCAAAAACATCTCCTAATCCGTGGTTGAGCGATCTTGGTTGTAGTTGCTTTTTTAGTAATTTTAGACGTTTTGATAGTTTGATCGAATTTTCAAATTTGGTTGTTCTAGTTGCTTGGGATTGTTGATTTGTGAGTTTCAGAGTGTGCTTGTGGGCAGAGAAAACCAATCACATGATCTGGTGAGCTTGGGTGTCGATTGGAGTCGTGAGCGGCTTACTTGCAGTGTGGGCATTTTGCCACTGGTTGGATTTCTGGATTTGTGAGCTGAGAATGTATTGTTAGGGTGAGATGTGAGTTAGTGTGAATGTCAATGGGGTCTACTAGGGTTCATTTTCAGTTTTGAGTTCTTATGTGCATTTTGGTTTGATTTGTGTGTTTAAAAGATATTGGAGTGGTCGATAAGGGAAAAAGTATTGCCATTGATTTTTATGGATGACAAGAAGTGGGAGTTTACGTTTCTTTTGTTTACACAAAAATATCTTATGTTATTGAATTCAAATATGGTAAATGTTGGTTTTGAATGAAGGCCATACGTCCATTGTGTAAGACATTCATTTTAGCTTCATGAAATTGCTTGCCATGTTTTGGGTGCATGAACTATATGTTTGGACTGCCAAGCATGTTGGTTACGTGTTTATGTTTGTTGAGAGGGCATATGACGTGATGTTTGTACCTGTGCTATTGATCTTGTGAGTGACTAATTGTATTGGACCTCTTTGACTTGTGTGTGATGTGGCTTGTGAGAGAAAAACCTTGGTAAGAGTTCCTGAGGAATTGAACGAGTTTATGGAGCGTTCTGGGTCATTTTCGGGATGCGTAACTCATCAAGGATGAGTTCACGCCCGTGTACCGTCCCAAGAGCCCATGTATTGCTCTAGACAGAGCAGTACACGGCTTGTGTAGTGAAGTACATGATCGTGTACTTGTACACTACCTGCTCCAAAGAGTACACGATTGTGTACTGGAGGCCGTGAATTGCCCCCACACTCCCTGTTTCAATTCCATATGCCTATGTACATGTTCCAGCAGCCTCTGTACCTTTCCTGCAACATATGTACCTCATTTTGAAACCCCCAAACCTAACCTAAACCTACCCAACACCAAATAAATATCAAATCACCACTTAATCAACCTCAAATAAGTGCCCTTTGATGATTGCTTGTATTTCTTGCACTATGGGTTTCCAATGTAAAAACTATATATGTGTTCTTAGGAATGACTTGAAATTAATGATTAATTATTGGCTAAGCAAGGTAAGTACATGGAATCCTAGTGGATGGAAATATTGCTTACCTAATATTGTTGCATGGTTGAATATTATATGAGTGCCTAAATTTGCTATGACTTAGTAGGCTGCCTGAATTTGCTATGACATAACAAACTACCTGAATTTGTTATGACTTAGCAGGCTATGAGTTTATATATATATGGATCATCATTGAGTGCAATATTGTGTTTTCTTCACTCAATCCAGAATAACATTGGTAGTAAGGGACATATATGTATTTTGTAAGTGAAAAATTAACTGCCAGTGCACTTTCGGTTTCCAATAAGTTGAGTTTACTGCAAAATGCTTTTGTGATCCACCCTGATAAGTTTTTAGGACATAGTAGCCCATGTGACGATATGTGTATTGTGGATTTAGGAAACCTATTGGGCTGTCCTTTATTGCATTGTGTTTTACAAATCATGCATGATGCATACTTGTTTGTGAAATATATCGAGTGCATGCTTAGTATGCATGGATGATAAAGCAACTATTTTCTAAAAGATTTTCTGTATGCCTTTATTCCATAACTGATCGTCTTTGAGGTTGTGCCTTCCCAATGTTTGTCTTAAGGCTGAACTATTGCATTTTGTTGGCATAAATTAAATTTAGTTTTAATCACAAGCGCATGACTATCAGCAAGTAATATAGTTTGAAAGAATGATTATCGATCCCATAGGGAAAACCATTTAAAATAAATTAATTTTCCTAATTCAATATTCTAGTTAAATGAGTCAAATAAGAATTGTAATTAAACTAAACTTAAGACCTAAGTTAACTAGTTAGATGTTAGAGTTAGGGTTATTTGTTAATTTGGGAATCAATCTAACTATTATTCCATTCCAACATTGTGTACATGTTCTTGATAATATTTTAATTTCCTAATATCCTTCCAGATTATTATCAGTTAATTCAGACTCTCAATGAACTATATTCTTATGATAACTAAGCTTCTGAATCATTTTGCCCAATCAATATGAACCCTAGGTTTGATAGATATATTCCTATTCTTCCAAGTTTCAGCTATGCCCTAAGACTTCTTATCTGTTGCCAAAGTTCAATTGTTCTTCTGAATCAAACAAGACTTACCTATGGACAAACTGGCAAGGTTTTTTAATTAATCAATATTAGAAATAGGGTTAAGAACTTGTAATCAAAACATAGTGAATTTGAATCCCAATTTTACGTCAAGAAATTAAGATTGCAAAAGATGAAGAGAAAGAATTAATCCAAAAAGTCTTTGCATTAATTAAAACTCAAACGAACATACCAACTTCTTGATCTCTGACAGATCGATAGCCATTTAAAAATAATAAAGAAAATGCATATAGTCTTTGATGATAAATAATATAGCCCTTATGACTATTTTATAGTTAAAAATAAAAGAGTAGTCTTTATTCATATCTAACTGTCCTTATCTATATATTTTTAGGTTTGACCTCGTACAACCGACTGGTCGGTATAAGTGAACCAACCGGTCCGTTGATGTTCGGCATGAACGTCTGATCTCTCGTCTGGGTGAACCGACCGGTTGGTGTCCTTCAACCAACCGGCCTATTAATCTTCGACAAGTAAGTCTAATTTCCATTTTCGGTGAATCGACCGGTCGGTGATGCTTCGGCATTTCTTGTAATATGCACCAACAGGTCAGTGGCCATTCGCAATCACCACCGTTTCTGCGAGTATTTTGGCACATTTTCATCCGAAAACACTGTCTTTTGTCGCTAAAATCCATTGTAAGTCTGCTCTACCACAACAGTCAACAAATGATCAAAACGTTCACAAAATTAACACAATTAGATCATAATTGTTCTTAAATTGAACCAAAATCATAACAGATGACCAATGTTAGAAACAGGTCATCAAATCTTCACAAACTTAGAACTTTGCTAGTCCATAGAAAAAATAGTTTGATAAAGAAAAATATCCATACCTCAATATTTTCGATCTAGAAAAGTTAGTTCACTTCATTTATAACCAACAATAAACACTCAATTGTGAAATTCTGTTCTTTCAATTCTTACCTAGTTGCATTAATTTCAGTTCCATATAAAGGAATTAGGATTTGGAAAACACCCAATATTCATGCACTAGTTCATCAAATCAATCAGCATGCATATTGGAATTTCAGAAGTGTAGCTCGCAGATCCTAATAAGCAAAACCCACATAAGTTCTCTTATATTTGTGCTGCAAAAATTTATTTCTTTTGTTTTCTTAGCTTCCAGCGAATAAACATTTCATTCTGTTACTTTAGCAAACACAACATTGGTGAGTCAACCAATAACTTAACTTGTACTAACCAACCCTCTTATTCATTTCCTTAGCATAAACTAATCAATTTGATGCTTCGCTGCTCTAAATATTGGTTAATGTTTGAATCTAAATACTACCTTTAATTTGTAAAACCAAGTTCAATATATTCAAGGTTTAAATTTAATCAACCATACTAAATAAAATCTAGCCTTCATTGTCAATTTTTTAAAAGTGAATCAATCTCCTCAAACTTAACATAAATGAACCTCCCGGACATAATAATCAAATCTCATATACTATAACATAAGACAACTAAATAAATAACAGAACATAACATAACAAGTCATGATATAAAACGAACTGTAAGGACTCAAACTCAACCTATAAGGACCCTTATTGTCTTGAAATCTGAATAAGCCCTTGAAAGGTCCAATTCAAATCCCACAAGGGTCAAATCCTACTAACTAAAAATTTTATTGGTTGATTCATACGTTTTTAAAAGGTTGGAGTATGTTATTCATTAAATAAAATTTTGGCTTATACGGAGTGAATGAAAACATCAGCGGAAGACTTTTATATATGCCAAAAACTAGTGGAAACATAACACACATGTCCCTAGGAACCTCAAAACATCAACCAATAACACATAGGAAATTTTGGAAGCAATAAGAGTAAGAAGAGGAGTTGAAAAGCCAGAAAGAAAGTCCCAAAATAGATGTATGCGCAAGCAACAAAACCAGTAAGGATGTTCAACTTAAATGTGTTGCAATCGTCCTACTATGCAGCCTTGATCTCACACCTTTGGTACCATCAACAAAACACACACCTAAGCCTGCAAAGGGAAAGAAATAAGAAGGGGTGAGATTACAAGAATCTTAGTAGGGTCATAACATCATAAAATCTGCAAAAACCCAATCAGCCATCTCCCAACAATATAAAATCAATGCTTAATCTAACAAAGAATTTAAATAACTTACAGGCACACAAATAGAAGGTGTGGCTGAAACCCACAAAACCAGCAAACAATCATGTAAACTGAAAATCAACAAATCACAAACACAAACAATAAGCCTTCACTCTTCCCAACGTCTAGACTCGAACTGGCATAGGGGGAATCCTGACATCCAAACTCGAATTGGCATATAGGGAAACTAGACTTCCAGACTCAAACTGGCACACAAAGCATCTTACCACACATAGGACAATGCATCTTTACGTCCAGACTCGAACTAGCATAAAGGGCATCCTGATGTCCATACTCTAACTAGCATACAATGCATCTTGACATCCAAATTCAAACTGGCATACAAGGCATCTAGCTAGCTCGTGCTCAGAATACCATAAACCTCTGAGTTTGATAAGCACCTCTCCTCTCCCTAGGAGCAACAATACTTACCTTGCATGGCCAGCGACGAAAAGATCCTTCAAATAAAGCACAAACAAGGCACATACACGCATATACACACAATAGACATATACACAAATCACAACAAAGGATCCTCAATCAAATCACAATACAAATCAAAGATCAATGCTCAAAATCATCACCGAATATGACAACATATTGCCTTATAAATTTCTGAGATTCCTTATAGACATATCAACCAATTGCGCAAGCAATTTCAAGGATAATCAAACCAAAACCAATAACAAATTAAGCATACAATCAACGGGTAACCAAAGGAACCAATGAGGCATAGATCCTACAACCAACACTCAATCCGCAAGCATGCATAGACATGGGTACACAAACCGAAATAAGTAAGCAACCAAAAGGAAATATGGAGAAACTGATGAGGTATAGATCCTACCTCTCACGTGTCTAAATTAGATGCTATCCCTTTATCTTTACCAATAGGATCAGAAACTCCTAAAAAATCGTAAAGCGAAGACAACATAATACTAGGTTATATGATACAAAATCAGAAACCAAATACATCCTAAGATTCTTACCCAAAACCAGCAACCCGGATGTAGCAATATCTTCCCCTTGAATGTGTGATGTGATGGATAAGAACTTAGCAATAATTAACCTGATTATTCATCCCCAAACAAGGTCCAAATTTTGGCACACTAAACTGTCAAGTGAATGCCTCAGTGACATGTTTTCCTTCGCATATTCCTCGTCAAACTTAATTTCTTGCCCATAAACAAACTTATTAGCATTAAAACAATCTTTTCTTTTCTCGTCTCACTTTTCATCCTTTCTTTTCTTTTTTAAATGATGAGTTGCCTCCTATTAAGCATCTTAGTTTTGGTCATGGCATGATCCTTTTAGCATTAGTTTGTTGCCTGCGTTGGCAACTTTGCATTAAATGGTAATGCCGCTAGCTGTCTATTCTGTAAAACCTATGAGAACTACCCCATCTGTGTCTCCAAGTTCGTGATTCTGGAATCCATTAACATAATAAACTACTGCATTAGATCCTTAATCCCACTCTTCTTTTTCACTGGCTATGCTCGTTGGTTTCCCTAATGGTACCTTGGGTTATAGCCTCCTTTATTTTGATTGGGATTCGGACCATAATTAGGATTATTATTCTTATAAGAAAAATTGGGATGATATTTCTAATTTTCATTATAAGTGGTCCCGAAGTAAGGTTGCTTCTCTGGATTGCCAACATAGTTGGCCTCTTCAATATTCATAGGGAACTAGTAATTATTGTGATTCCTACAACAAAGTGACCCAAAATAGACTGGTTTTCAGGATTCTTATAGACTACTGCTTCCCTTCCTTTGCTTAGTTTAAATTCATGTCTCATAGCAGCCATCTCTATTGTCAGTTTGGTAATAGCATCCACCTCTAGCTTCCTTGAAGTTCTATCAAAAACTACATCAGAATGCCAAGTTTGTCCTCCCACAACTGCTTTCTCTATCAGTCTAAAAGCTTTATTAGCTTCCTTTTCCAAGATGTTCCCATCAGCAATTGCATTCAGCATGAACTTGTCCATCTCTGACATGCCTCTGTAAAAATAATCTAGGAGTAGAATGTCTGGAATGCCATGATGTGGGCACTTCTTAAACAACCCCTTGAATCATTCATAAGCCTTATACAGTGTCTCCTTTAGGTATTTTTTAAAGTTACTAATCTCATGCCTTAACTGGAAAGTCTTCGCCCCCGGAAAGAATCAGGCCAAAAAGGCATTTGTCAGCTCCTCCTATGTTGTAATAAAACTAGCGAGCAGATTTTCTAACCAATCTGTAGCTTTCCCAGATAAAGAGAAAGGGAATAGGTGCAGTTTGATTGCCTCAGAAGATACTCCATTAAATCTAAATGTGTCAATCGACGTCATAAACATCTTCACATGCTTCATTAGGTCCTCTTTTTCCAGCCCAAAAAATTGGTGATTCTTTATCATCTGAAGCATTGCAGGCTTGATTTCAAATTTATTGGCCTGAATGGCAGGCCTGCGGATGTTGTCTCCTAATGCTTTTTCTATTGGAATGTTGTAGTCCATGACAGTCCTATGTCTTGGCTGCAGATTGTCTAGTGCTGAAGGTGGCTCAATGTCGTTAGCACCATTGACAACATCTAGGTTTTGGTGGTTCATCAGTTGGTCTGAAAACTTAAGCCGCCTGAGCTTTTTAATAGTCTTCTCAATCTCTTCTTAAGTTATACTTTTTCTCTAATTCTACACACCAAAAATAAAAACAAGAAATTTAATCTAGAAAAAGAATTAGGGATAAATTGTTAGTTTTAAAACCATTCCCTGGTAACTGCACCAAAAACTTGTTGGCATAAATTGAAGTTACATTTAATCGCAAGCCAATGATTGTCAACAAGTAATATAGTTCAAAAGAATGAGTATCGATCCCACAGGGAAAGCCATTTAAAACTAATCAATTCGTCTAATTCACTATTCTAGTTAAATAAGTTAAATAAGGAATTATAGTTAAACTAAACTTAAAATCTAAGTTATCTAGTTAGATGTTAGAGTTAGGGTTACTAGCTAATTTGGGAACCAATCCAACTACTGTTCAATTCCAATATTCTATACCGTTCTTGATGATCTTTTAATCTCCTAATATCCTTCTAGATTATTAGGAGCTAATTCAGACTCCCAATTAACTGTATTCCTATGATAAATAAGCTTCTGAATCATTTTGTCCAATCAATATGAACCCTAGGTTTGACAGGCATATTCCTATTCCACCATGTTTCAGCTATACCTTAGGAATTTTAATATGTTGTCGAAATTTAATTGTTCATCCAAATCAATCAAGACTTACTTATGGAAAAACTAGCTAGGTTTGTTAATTAATCAAGAATAGAAATAGGGTTAATAACTTGTAATCAGAACACAGTGAATTTGAATCCCAATTTTACATCAAGAAATCAAGATTGCTAAAGATAAAGAGAAAGAATTAGTCCAAAAAAATTTTGCATTGATTCAAACTCAAACAAATATACCAATATCTTGATTTCTCACGGATCAAGAGCCATTCTAAAATTAATAAAGAAAGTGAGTACAATCTTCGGTGTTAAATAATACAGCTCTAACGTCTATTTTATAGCTAAAAATAAATGGGTAGTCTTTATCTGTATTTGATCATCCTTATCCACATATTTCTGGGATTGATTTTGTATAATTGACCGATTGGTCTAAGTGAACCGACCTATTCGTTAATGTTTGGCACAAAAATTTGATCTCTCATCTAGGTGAACCAACCGTTCAGTGTCCTTCAATCGACCGGTTGGTGGAGTTTCGGCAAGTCTGTCTGATTTCCATTTTGGTGAACCAACCAATCGGTGCCCCTTAACTGACTGGTCGATTGGTATCAACCGAACAGTCAGTGGCCATTCACAATCACCACTGTTTCTGTCAGGATTTTGCCACGTTTTTCATCCGAAAACACTGTCTTTTGTCACTAAAATCCATTGTAAACCTGGTCAATAACAACACTCAACAAATGATCAAAATTTTCACTAAATTAACACAATTAGATCACAATTTTCCTTAAATCGAACCAAAATCATAACAGATGACCAATGTTAGAAACATGTCATCACACTGGCACATCTTGGAATCTTAGTATGTTTTGTGTTTTGACATTTTCATACTCTACTGACATACATGCTTGATTTGGATTATGTTCCTCACTATGGACCTATTGTGGGATTGTTTTCTGGATTGGATATTTTATTCGCATATGTGACTCAGATTTCTGTTTATGTGATGAGATGCGTGCCTTGGACATTTTTGGTGGATCCATCTGGGCTTGTGTCTATGGTTTCAGTGTGTTGCATGTTAAAGGCCATGTGACCTGTTGTATGTGATTTAAAACTTCTGCTATACTCTATATAGTGTGACGTGTCGTGCTCCTTTCAAAATGAAAATTCCAATTTATATGCATTTTTGGGATTTCAGTTTTGAAAAGTTAATGTGAGCCTTGTGTGCGTTTGATTGATCCACGTGTTGAGTCGATCGGGGACTACACAGCGGTAAGGATTTTATTTACCAAGAGCAAGTCCTCACTAGATTAGTATCGGAGCATGGTTGTTTATGAGTCTTTTGAGTGTAAAATTATTTCAAAATAGCATGTTTTACAAGTGCATCACACTCACTGCACATGCATAGTCTAGTACAGAGTTTGTCTAGAGGTCTTGTTGTTTTTATGCTTATACCTTCGACTATGTGTCCAGATAGTAGAGATGGCCCATGGTAGAGGTCGCAGTGCTTCCATAGGTCCTGATAGCCAAGGAGGCTGGGTACATATTAGAAAGCTAGATGAGAGTTCAGATACCCGAGAGCCACCAATAGGTGTGGGTCAGCTATAGAGTCCGCCAGAGGCACAACCAGCTCAGACAACACTAGTCGTTCAAGACCAGTCATTCGAGGTGTTAGCTACAATACAAACCATGTTGGGTCAGATGTAGGCTGTAGTAGTTCAGCAGCCACAAATACTTGAACCATGGGCACCAGTTCAGCCACAGGTTGCAGTAGAGCCAGAAGTATAGGTAGAGCCAAAGGTTTAGTAGGCTAAGGTTCAGGGTGGTAGACTACTAGTGTAACTATCCAAGTTACTAAAGGAAGAAAAACACTTAGGGTGCGAGAGCTTCTATAGAACCAATGATATGATTGCAGCTAAGAATTGGAAGGAAAAAGTTGTCTTGACTGCACAGGCCTTGAAATTGTCTGCTGAAGACAAGGTGACTTTGGCTATCCGTCTGTTGGAAAACGATGCAGCCAGTTACTAAAGTTTTGTGACGGATAGGTATGTAGGACAACCCACTTGGGAAGACTTCGAGAAGGAGTTTGACGGAAGGTACTACACCCAGTACTTTCAAAATTAGAAGAGGACCGAGTTCTATCACCAACAGTAGAGAAACAAAACGATATCTGACTACGAAATTGAGTTGCAGGCACTAGCACACTTTGTGCTCAAGGTGGACATGACGAGTGCTATGATGGACAATAGATTTGAGCATAGGCTCAACTGGGATGTTCATGGTATCTTGGGCTCGAAGACGGGCAATGAATTCAAAGACCTATTGGTGGATGCAATGAAGGCAGAGGAGATTTTTCTGGGATAGCAAGGTCAAAATCAGAAGCACAAGGACAGTTCAGCTAGCAAAGGTCCGATCAGGCACAGTTCCAGATTTGGGTAGAAGTTCAAGGGTAGGAGGTCTCAGGGATCATTTCAGTTACTACATCTAGGTGCGGGAATTATAGACAGTTGTACTCACCTCTTTGCTTGCAGCCACCCACATGCTATCAATGTAATCATTTTGGGCACATGGCCAGAGAGTGTCCTAGAGTTAGAGTAGCCAAGACAAGTACTTCCTAGTTGAGACTTCCAGCACTTCTAGTGGCTCAGAGATCAGTGGTTAGTCATATAGGTTCTTAAGATTCTACTAAAGTACCACACAGGACACAAACTGGTAGGCTTTCTAGTAGTTAGACTATAAGCTAGTAGCAGTAGCAGTCATAGTAGTGGAGGTAGTAGACATGTCTCTTCACCTTGGCTAATGTAGAGGCTGCTGCCAGTCCGGATGTCACGACAGGTACTATTACTGTTTTCTCTTCTAGTGCTAGAGTCCTATTAGACCTCGGAACGAATAGATCTTTTGTTGGTCCTAGGGTAGCTAAGAGTGTCGATAGAGAGTTGTCACCCCTAGATCCACCCATTGAGATTTTGAGGATGGGTGGATCTTTTGCAGTTGGCTTGCAGAAGAGTTTATTTGGGTTGTGTTCTGAGGATGGCTTTACTAGAGATTGAAACAGATTTGATTCCATTAGATATCAGAGAGTTGGACTTCATTCTGGATATGAACTCTTTGGCCAAATACAAAGCGCAAATAGATTGCTTCACGAAGAGGGTATGCTTTAGCTTAACTGATGGCATAGAGTTTTGTTTCGAGGTGACAGACGAGTGACATCGACATTCGTGATCTCTAGGTTAAGGGCTAGACGGATGATCAACAAAGATTGTATAGCCTTTTTGGCATATGTTAAAGATGTAACGGTTGAGTCCTTAAAGTTGAGAAGTGTACCAGTGGTGAAAGAGTACCAGGATGTTTTCCTAGATGATGTGACGGGTTTGCCATCAGAGCAAGAGGTTAAGTTTGGGATCGAGCTATTCCTGGACACATTTCCTATCTCCATTCCACCATACTAGATGGTACCACAAGAGTTAAAAGAGTTGAAGACTTAGCTCAAGGATTTGGTAGACAGAGGATTTATTAGACCCACTGTCTCACCTTAGGGAGCACCAGTGTTGTTCATGAAGAATAAGGATAGCACCTTCCATTTGTACATCGATTACAAGTAGCTGAACTGAGCCATAGTGAAGAACCGGTATCCCTGCCTTGGATCAACGATTTGTTTGATCAACTTCAGGGTGCATCAGTATTATTGAAGATTAATTTGAGATCAAGATACCATCAGTTGAGGGTTTGGGAGTCAAATATTCTGAAGACAACTACCATAGGCCATTATGTGTCTTGTCCCGTACCCCAAAACTTTCTTGCGACAACTGCCATAGGCCCAGTTTATACATTGCCATGTTACACAAAAATATATCTAATAGACCTACAAGGCTAGTAGTATGATAGTAAAGTGGAGATAATAATAAAAGAATTTATTGATATACCATATAGTGGAATTAAAAAGAAGATACGATGCTGTCCGAGTGGCATCACTGAATAATTAATTTAGCAATTAGTACCAAGGAATCGACTGATTATATTGGCTCTAGCATATTCAGAAAATCTAGAGGAAATACTATGAACACATTACTCCTTAGAATTACCTCGAATACGGTTATTCAACCGTCGATCGTTTTTGCTATATCTGGGAGTGAGCTCCTAATCATCATTAATTATCCCTGCATTCTTATGTAATCTGGCAGAAGCCTACCAGGTGAGCAGAGGGGAAAATATGCATAGCAAAACACATGCAATCATTTAACAATAATCAGGTAGGCTGGCACACAACAAAGACTTTTATACTCATCATAGCAATTCAGCACGATTACAGTCATAGCACAATACAACACGTAGAAACTTAAACAATCACAACCATGGCTTGGATGAAAATGTTTCTCAGTCCTTCCGGCATCAGGAATAGGACTAAGATCTATCAGTGGTACTTCTATCTGCATTTCCTTACATCTTTTGTTATCTCGTATGTTAAACTTGATCCGTCCCGGTGGGACTTACACTCCTCTTGGCTTAGTTCCACTGATAATGCCAGGAAGTTAGGTGATAGTAGCTCAACCTACTCGATCCCCATTTTAGGATATCTTGTTTATTCGTATTATTTTCATCAAATTATATACCCCATCCCTCCTTATGCCTCCCTTGGCAAATCCATGTCGTAATACCATAGCCGAAGAGCTCTCGGGAGTCGTATAGGTCACTCTATACTATTGCAATACTTGGTTCTATCTCATGCTTCCAAATGCATGCAAACACTTCTTATACACTTTGATAATCATAGCATACATAGCACACTTGACTAATTCATGATGTTTACGTTAAATGCTTATAAAAAAAATCACTGACAGACTTTCACAATCCCACGATGGTGGGTTTAACGGAGATGATTTCTTGCCAACAACATAATCCACCACTAATATGTTATATGAAATCCCATTAAACATGAAAATAACTATTGAATACTTCATGTAATGAATCATAAAAGTCTTGTTGCAGTTGATTGAATAAACAGGATTCCCTATTTTTATGTATTGTCATATTTCTTGTTTATTTGGTACTTCTAGACGTGAAATACTTGATTTGACCATGTTCTGAATTCTGAATCGTAGAATCATGGTATCGATCGGTGTATTCATTCCACGTGTCCATATTGTAGACATTTGCGGGAAAATAAACTTTTTCATTTCATGAGGTTGCTAAAAGTTATGAAAAAACAATGGTATAGTCAAGATTTTCGAAAGTGAAGCTTACAATAGCTGATAAGTTGTACTTAGGCAGCACCAACTTTACTTTACGAACGAATAATGGAGATGGACCTAAACAGTAAATAAAATTGCTAATTGGACTTCTTTTTTTTTTTTGAAGAAATATCGATATATATATTATAGAAAAGCTGGACAATGAAACTGTGTCCTAGCTCAATGAACAAAGTGAAACATGCAGATTCTGTGAATAACTAATAGGATCTGTATCTTTCAGCACTCCAAGCAACTATATAACCAGTATAACAACAATAACCCCACAGGCAAGACAACCAAAATATTAATTCTAACATCTGAGAGATTAATCGGCCCCCAATAAACCATACCGCTTGCCAGTGAATTGCATGGCTGCTGCAATGCGACCTGCTCCTCTGAAAAATCTGGCAAACAGTCTTCATAACAGATAAAAAGTGGCATTATTAACTGAGCCTTAAGCCACTGACAATGTCGAAGGTTCACCCACTGAAGTCCTAGTTTCTTCAGCTCCAGCAACCATCGCTCAACATCAACTGCATCATGTGATAAGGAAGACCATCTACTGTGTTCTATCCAAAACTACGGTTTCGCTTCTGCTATGTCAGGTTTCAGTTCATGATCCTTGGCTCTTCTCCAGAAATATGCAAGCCAAGCCTGCTTAAAACGCACGTCCTGAGACTCATCTTGGCTCAATTCAAAAGCTGGCAGGTATCCTTCTCCAGCTCCAAACTGGCAGTACAATCTGCAGCAGTATACAGCAGCCCCAGGAGAAACCAGTGAGCATCACCAGCAGCTGGAGAACTAAGCAAAAACCCACCAATGGCACCACTACCAGCAGACCTGTACCTTTGCTAAAGTAGACATCCGAAATTGCCACCAACCATACCAATCAGTGAAGCCAGAAGAAACAAAATCCCCTCCAAACTGGCAAATCAATCTGCAGCAGAATACAGCAGCCCCTGGAGAAACCAGTGAGCTCACCAGCAGCTGGAGAACTAAGCAAAAACCCACAGAAACCCACCAATGGCATCACTACCAGCAGACCTGTACCTGCACTAAAGTAGACATCCGAAATTGCCACCAACCATACCACTCAGTGAAGCCGAAAGAAGCAAAATCCCCTCCGAACTATCTGCATCTGCACCAGAGTAAGCAGCTTAAATTGTCACCATCCATTCCATCTAATGAAATCGGAAAAAAGAAAAATCCCCTGCAGGCAATACAGACAGACAATCGGGACATCCCCTTGGCAAGTTATACTTAGCCCAACCAAAACCATGCCGAAGAGCGTTGTAAAACATATCATCCACGGTACAAGTTGCTTGGCGGAAGATTCTGGCATTCCTGCCCAACCAGATGCTCCATGTGAGCGCAAAAAGTAGCACGTACCAGAGATTTTTCCATTTAGCTGGAATAGAAAATCCTCCCCACTGGGTGAACATGTCGGACATGCATCTAGGCAGTACCCAAGTTAGGCCCCATTTGTGGAAGAGGAGAGACCAGCACCTCCATGCCATTGGACAGTGAAGTAAAATATGGTTTGAGTCGCATTCCTCCTGGCCACATGCTCCGCATTCCTTATCGGAATCTGATAGGATACCAAGGCGAACAAGCTGGCATTTGGCTGTGATCTTTTCCTTACAAGCCAACCACATAAAAGCTTGCCATTTGGGAGGACCCGACACTCTCCACACATTGGGGATCAATGGTTCACTGGCCGGAAAAGTGAGATCTTCCATTGTGTTGTAACATTCACGCACGGAGAATGGTCTCAGCTGTTCACCCCAATGTAGTTCATCTGCCTGTACAGAGTTGGGGACTATCCCTCTCAGTAAATCTAACAAGCGATCAACTTCCTCTTCTTCCCACACGAATAACCGTCTCCTCCATAATGGCCTCCAGTCCCACACCTGTCCAACCATCACCCCAAATTGAGAAATGGAACCCTCTTTATCCAGCGAAATATCATACAAGCGAGGGAACAAACACATTAAGGGGCAACTACTGCACCAGCAATCCCTCCAGAAATCAATAGCAGTACCTTGGCCTAACCGCCAACGATGGAATTCAGAAATGCACTGTCCGTTAGGTAAAGACATTCTGCTGGCCAGCACTATCCCGCGCCAAATTGCTGAGCCGCTGCTCACCGGACTCACTATGCCCGCTGGACGCAAACGAGGTCGGTATTTTTGTTCAATCACTGTCTTCCACAGCGAACACGTATCATTGGCCAATCTTGCACACCATTTATTAAGTAGTGCCTGATTCCTGAGTTGCAAGCACCCCAATCCCACCCCACCTTTGTCTAGCACTCGTACCACTTCAGACCATTTAACTTTATAGAAACAGCGAGAATCAATTTTCCCAGTCCATAAAAACCTCCTCATCCACTTTTCCAATTCCTTTCGTACAGTCGCTGGCATTTGAAAGAAGGTCATATAATATACCGGGAGGCTGTTCAACACTGCTTTGATTAAGGTGATTCGCCCTCCCAACGACAATAAGGATCCCTTCCACAAACTCAGCTTACCTTTGAAGCGATCGAGCACCGTTTGCCAAGTGCTTCTGCGGTGTGGATTCGCACCTAGGGGAACACCGAGGTAGATAAACGGCAACTCCTGCTGTCTACAATGAATCCTGGATGCCAGTTCAGCAATCTCCACACCTGGAACGTTTACTCCGACTAAACCAGACTTGAAGAAATTAATCTTCAGACCAGATAACAATTCATAACATCGCAGTATCCGCTGGATTCGAATAATCTCCTGCTGATCACCCTGACTAAAGAGGATAATATCATCCGCATACTGCAAATGGGTGAGGCGTAAGCCGCCCATAGTAATCCCTTGGATGACTTGGCCATCAGCTGCTGTAATCAATAAGCGTGATAACACCTCAGCTGCAATATTGAACAACAAAGGGGATAGCGGATCACCTTGACGCAAACCGCGTTCTACCAAGAATTCCTCCGTGGGCGCCCCATTGATGAGAATGGCACAACGAACCGACGAGATACAACTCTGAATCCATTTCCTCCACCTTCCACCGAATCCCATATGTTCCATCGCCTCAAGAAGAAACATCCAATTCACTGAATCGTAAGCCTTTTGGAAGTCTAGCTTGAGACACCACCCTTTCAGTCTTGATTGCTTCATACTATGAAGGATCTCATTAGCAACCATTATAGAGTCACTGATGTGTCTACCTTCCAAGAAACCAGTTTGGAAAGGAGAGATTAACTGAGGCATCACCCTCCTAAGTCGAGTAGACAGCATCTTGGCAATAATTTTATACAGACTATTCAGGAGACTAATAGGTCTATACGCTCCAAACTCAGCTGCACCAGAAATCTTGGGTATAAGCGTAATGAAGCCGTTATTAATCCCTCGAGGGAGATCACCACTAGAATAAAATTCAGCGACCGTTGTCACTACATCCTTGCCAATCACAGACCAGGCTTTCTTTAGAAAGTAAAAATTAAACCCATCCGGTCCTGGTGCTTTATGGCTTCCACAAGCCCAAACTGCACTTCTGATCTCATCTTCTAGGAACGGTGCATGTAACTGATCCGCTGCAGATGCTGATAAGCGGGGCAATGCTAAATTTCCCAGGCCCAACCAGCGAGTTCGTTCTGCCGCAAAGAACCCTTTAAAATGCTCCACTGCAGCTCCTTGTATCTCGGAAGGGGTGGTGCAAACCCTCCCCTGAAACCGAATGGAACCAATAAAATTGTATGCACGCCTCATCGTAGCACACGCATGGAAGAACTTACTATTCTTATCCCCCGACTTAAGCCACTGCTGTCGGGATTTTTGTCTCCACATCGCTTCAAGTTTCTGTTTGTATTCCCATTTTTGCAACTGTAACTCTTGATATCTAGCATCCCGTACATCCCCAGCAGCACCTCGAATCCTGTCTAGAGAATCAATCTCAGTCAGGATACGTTGGAGTTTACCTTCCAAGGCCCCGAAGTGGGTTGTGTGCCACTCCAGCAGACGATTCTTTAAAAACGCAAACTTCTTTACCACACAGAAATCACCCGGAAACACTTGTCCAGCCTCCCTCCACAAACCGTCCACCATCTGAAGAAACTGCGGTTCCTCCCACCAAATATCCCAGGAACGAAAAGGCTTACAGCCCCACCTAAATGAGTCGGCCTTCACCAATAAGGGGACATGATCGGAAAACCCTTTATCGCCGGCATACAATCTATGACTGCTGAAATGAGCGCACCATTGGGGAGAAGCTAATACTCTGTCTATACGAGATGCACTAGTCGAATTAAACCAAGTGAAAGCTTTCCCTAACAGAGGCAGATCAACTAAGCCAGCTCGACTGATAAAATGTAATAAACATGAAGCTGCTGTAACGTTAAACGAAGAACCTAACCGTTCATCCGCTGAAAGTGACTCGTTGAAGTCACCTAAAATGAGCCATGGGGCATTGACGACTGCCTTCCTTCTTTCCATCTCGTCCCAAAGCCCTCGCCGCTCCACCACCACATTAGGGGCATGGAGACCAACACAAATAAAAGTAAAGCCTGTATCGCGCACCCGTATCTCCAATAACATCCAGCGCTCATATTTCTGAACATCCAAGACCTGCACACGTAAGTCATTCCACATACACAGAATTCCTCCTGCACTCCCTTGGGCATCAATAGTTGTCCATTGGATGTGTTTACCAGGCCAGAAACGAGCTACCAGTTGATCAGAAAAACACTCCCTCTTTGTCTCACATAAAAACATAAGCCCCAACTGCTCCCTTAGGATAATGGTACTAATCTGACTCTCCTTCATCTTCCCTCGACAACCACGTATGTTCCAAAAGGCTAAATTAATCATTGAATGACAGCACCCTTAACTCCTGTCGCTGCAACTCCACTAAGGAGTGCAGTGTGCCAGCCACTCCTTCTCTTCCTCAACAATCTGAGCCTTCAACTTCCTTCGGATAGCAGCTTTCGTGTTCTTGCGGCTTAAACCCAAATGAACCCCAATGTCGAGAGTCTGCTGTGCCTCAATGTCGCCTGGACAGGCTTCCCCACCTGATTGAGCAAGACAACCACTGGTAGAGGAACCATCTCCCTTATCCGGTCTCTCCACAAAAAAGGAAGGCTCCTCTGCCTACACAGAGACTTCACCTCCTTTGATTGGGTTGTGGTTCTCCGAAGACAAGCTTCCATTAGGCTTGATGTGTTTGAGCTTTTTCTGCCTACTAAGCCTGCGCTCCCCAGCCCTTCCATGTACACCGACCCTGGAGGCTTTCTCACCTTCTTTCCTCATCTTGGTGAAAGCCATAACCTCAGAGGAGGATGGCAAGGTTGAAGTAATCGTTGTATGGTTCACTGGGTTGCTCCCAGAAAAAGCCTGTCGTGAAACACACCTTTGCTCCACAATAATAGAACTAGGCAACCTGCAATGACCGTGCAGTCCTTCAAAAACCTGTGAAGGACCAACACGCCCCTCTCCCTGCTGCTTCACTAAGTTGCTGGCAGCCACCTGTGCAGTTGGACTAGGGATACTAAGCTGAACTGGAGGACACTGTGGCCTAATATCCGGATTGGTTAGGACATGATCTGTGTCCATTCCTTTTGTCTGTACTGCTTGCCTACTAACCTGATCCGTAGCCTTGCTGCTGTGTCTATCAACCGCTGTATTGTGTGTAGGTGGGACAAAAAGGCTATTGCTACTTCCTGATGCAGACCCTTGTTCCCCCTCCTCGGGCCCCATAACTCCTTTAACTTTAACTTCTGAAAGCTTCACTGAATACTGTTTTCCATCTAAACTCAACTGCACTGTTCGTTGGAGTTCCTGGGGAATTGGCGTGGCAATTTGTAGAACTGCACTGGACAGGTTACTCCAATTTGCCGTGGAGGGATGAATCTGGACCACCACCCCCACCTGGCTCATAATCTTCCGGAAAGATTCCTCCACCCAGGCACTAAGGGGAAGACCGGTTATTTCCACCCAACATAATCTACTCACCCCAGCATCTTCGACCCTCCATGGATGCAGCTCGCAAAACTTGCTATTCCAAAAAACACGGTTAGAGTTCAGTTCATACTTTAGCTGCTCGGGAGTTTCAAAGACAATGAGCTTCTGGAAAGGACCCATAGCAATACAGTTAATCCCCATCGGAAGGTCTATTTGGACATGAGAAACCTCATGTAGCAGACCAACAGCACATCGTTGTAATCTATGCATGAGCTCGCGATCTGAGACTAGCTCCACAGGAAAATCCGCAAGCTCCTTCATTCCTTGAGCAGCAGTGACAGCAGCATACGTGCATCCATCCCTCTCCTTCAAAGACGGATCGCGAAGGCCTGTCACCCGTGGGTGTCCTTCGTCTAGTGCATGATCTCGAACTCTAGCTGGTGGACCTGTCTGAACCCTTCGTTCCCCCCTTTCTACCTCAAACCGGGCTACATTAATGCGGGTCCATGCATACCCTCCAAATTTCGAGTTCAACCTGTTGTGTCTCGCTGCTTCCTGTACTCCACATTTAACAAACTTAAGGAAGCCGAATCTCAAGCCCTTTTGGGAAAGACGACCAGGGATGAAAACATCTACCACCGGTTCCACCTCAGCTATCACGCGAAATAACTTAGAGGAAGTTTAATCTGCAGGGATGCCATCGATATAGTAGGAAATGTAGCGATCCTTGCCTAACACCTGTGCTGGTGACCAGCTAAGGGTAGCCTGTTCAGGAGCTGCCACGGGCTGGGAACTGTGGTGGGTAGGAACAGGAGGGAAGACTCGGGACTTACCATTTGCGTGAAGGATGGGTGAAGAGTGTTGGGAGGCTGGGATTTGAACGTGGGGGGAAATAGGTTTAGAGAGAGGCGGGAGAACGGGGGTGGTGAGAGAAACCATTCTTGGGAAGCTCCGCTAATTGGACTTCTTAACAGGCCAGATCCATCACAACCTACAGTTCCAAATAAAAACGCACAAACCTTAAGATTAAACTATAGTAAGAGGTTCTAGGAAGGATAAGTGATAAGGCTGAGCGACTGGTTGAGAAAGAATTCAGGCAAAAATTAAGATTAAAGTAATATAATTAAAACAATAAATTTTATTAAGGAAGAATGCCTAAATTAGATGGTAATGAGTCTCTTTTAATTTAATCAATATCTGAGCCTAAAAAAACTCATTGTATACCCATTGTATTATTTATGATTGGGTCGGATCATATCGATATCTATATCCATTGTATTATTTCGAATTTTAATTTAAATCCAACCTAAATCTAATGAACTCATACGCGGATGCCGATTGGGTTGGTATGTTTAGGTGAAACTGATATCCCTACATATTATACTCAACATGGTGTTCATCTGATGGAGAATTCCTCCGGAAAGTTAGACTTAAATTAATACAAATGATTCCTGCCGGGACAATAGAGAGCACTCGATGGATTGCGGATATTTTGGAGATGAACTTCAAACAAAGTTGGCTTGAAAGTGAAAGTAGCGTTGTTATTTTATTGCTGTACTTTCTTATAATTTGCCCTTTGCCAAGCCAAAATTGGATAATAAATTACTAGCAAAAATTATGTTATTTTCCAAATATTACACGAGAAGTTTCAATTGAATATTTGATGTTTGTCTCTTTTTTTCAAATGTCAAGGTCATCTCTGCATCAAGCAATCAACTGACATATTTAATGCGTCTTGTAAGTATATAGTATGAACACCAGAAGAAAAAGGCAGCAATTTTGATACTAGAGTTGGTTTATTAGATGCGAGTCAAATCGGACGCTAGTACATTAATTAGCGAGAAATTGGAAGTCAATGACTTTTTCGGTCTTTGATTTTTTCTTTCTGTTCACATAGTAATCGGTGCAATGAAGTCACCTATTTAATGTGTATTGTATGTATGCAATAATATAACGTGAACACGAAAAAGTCAACAAATTTAAGAGTAGGCTTTATTAGATGTGATCAAAATCGGACTTTCAGACTGTATTCAGACATGCAAAAGTAGGTAGCAGTTAAGACCGAATCTTCAAGGACACTTTCACCTCCGCCTGCACTCTCCGAACCTAAAATTGATAAATGACGAGTACAAAATATTTATCTACATAACCACAGATAGAACAATACACATACTAAATTTCTCGCATAACCAAGAATAATACAGAAAATACGTAATTCTAGACACACATATATATAAAGAAAAAATTAGGTTTCTCTTTAGAATTCAAGATTTTATCCTTATCGTCTACTTCAGATCTCTCATAAAAAATTCTAGTTAAAGTACTCTTATGAAAGCTAATTTTAAGACTCCCTAGTATCTCAACGATCCTTAAAGCACATTGCAAGTTTTGCAATACTTATTTTCCATCTTCACATGGCATTATAACATCATATGTGTCACGCCTCGAAACTCAATATGTGATAATCGTCATAGGCACACTATATATATTGTTATATCATACAATAATGCATACAGTAAACCTACAAGGCTAGTGGTATAATAATAAATAAAAGAGTCAACACTAGAATATGAGTTTAATTGGGTGGCACAACAGATAGAACAGAAGTAATGATGTCTCCGGGTGATATCACAACCCCATGAATACATATATCAAGATGAGCATAACATGCTCGAAATCGATATTGATGGCATATCAATAACTCAATACAATAAAACTGACACAAGGAAAATAATTAGGAATATAATTCTTAATGTCATACCTCGAATGCTCTTAAATCCAACATACTCTTAACGTCATGCCTGGGATCGAGCTCCTACGTTATCATTCCTTAATCCTGCAATCATGCCAAATTCTGGTAGAAACCTGCCAGGTGAGCGGACAGGAAAAATATATTCATAGAACATAGATAATCATGCACTTATTAAATACACATGTTGGCACGCAGTTAAAGACTTAGTGAGTCAAAGAATATGCAGCACAATCACAGTCAAAACATGACATACTCACACAACTTTCGAAACAATATGACCATTATTGGGCTGGCAATGTCTCTTAGTCCATTGAGGTCCCGAGATTTGGGATTGAGATACGTCAATGATAGTTTCGACTTACCTTTTCCTTAATTAACACATTGCTCAGTCCACTGATGTTGCTGGGGTGTTAGATAATGGCAGCTCCACCTAAGCAATCTCCACTCTGTAGGTATCCATCTTGTGTTCATTGTCTTGCTCGTGTCGTCTCTATCCTACCTTTTAGGTTTTATTTGATTCGCATCTCCACACCACACTACCATACTCGTAGAGCACTCAAGAGTCGCATAGGTTACCCTATGTTATACCTGTGCATTCACATCTCATGTATTTGATGCACTCAATGCATTACATGCATAGTAGTTATCATAGCATACTAAGTGCATCACTCATATCATATCATAGCACATCAGACCACCTATATCGCATGACAGTCAATCACAGTGCATGCAAAGTGTTTTATGTAAACGATTATTTAATTATCTCTTCAATAGTCATAACTAATTAATCATGCCAACAATAAAGTATTTAAGTCAATTCATCCACTCATGGTTTGGGAGTTCGATTGGCCCACAAGTCTTCCTTGGTTGTTGGACCGATTCCTCGAGACCCATCACTTGTAGGTATCCACCTGCATATGCAATTATAATCGAATTCTTAATATCATAAGCTACATAACATAAGCATACATTAATTCACGTATCAATGACCTTAATGAGACACATTTCTACTCGATAACCAACTCAGAACCGATTCAGATATTTTTTCTATTTTTCTTTATTTTTCAAAATATTGTTCTAATTATTTGACACATTAAATAAACTTTGATTTCAGAAATTTTGGTGTCACTTGACTCCTTATTGATTCTAATATTTTTTGAAATTTTTTTGAAACTTTCTCATATTTTTACTATCTTACCGTTTTTTTCTTTATTTTTGTCGATTTTCTTATTTTTTATAATTATTTAATTTCCTACCAATCATAGTGCACCATTTGGCAACTCCAGACAATATCAGGAAATCTTTCGAACCTCCAGGATCATGACATGTGGTTCATGCTCTATGTGCCACGTGTCTCCCAAGCCTCGGGCTCGAGTCCAAACCTGGCCATACCAATGGACAACGTCGCCTGCACATGCAAGCGACATGTCGTCTGAGCCTCCAATCGAACAATCTGTCATTCGTCAACTGGGGCAGATTATGCGTCGTTCGAATGGGTCATCTTCAACCTCCAACAGAACCCAGCGACCTGCAACCCTAATTTCTAGTAATCCCCAATCCTCCATACATGCATTAAAGCTTTGATTTAACCTATACTAACTCAAATAACACACCAATCCGATCACAACCATGTATAAGCCATCATGTTTCATACCTTAAATCACACACTCAAAGAAGAATAAGATACAGACTATTCCGGTTAAACGTTCACCTGAATCCGGCCATATGTGACTGAAATTAGCTGGGATAGGCTTGGGAGAGAGGAACAAAGTTTAAGGGAGTGTTTTTGAGCTTGGATATCAAATGAAACAGGATAAGGAAGAACAGGATTTTATCCCGTTGTAGTGACCGGAAAAGGGTGAGAACTAGGACGGTCTCAGGAGGCACCCGGTAATAGGACCAAAACAACGTCGTATAAGGGGGTAAATGAAATGACATCGTATGAACAAAACAGCCTCAGGTTCAAACATTTGATCTTAACAACATCTCTTGGTGCATTTTGATTCGCGATGGTCAAAATGAAATTGATCTCTTTCGTTTTGACCTCCAAATAAAATATAATTAAAATAATAATATATTAATTAATAATATTTATATTTATTAATTATATATAATTTTCTAAAATTAATAAAAATTACTATATTATCCCAAAAAATACACGGAAAATTTCGGTAGAATCTTTATGAACAGTAATATCTATCAATACTATAAAATTTCTTTTTCATAAATATATAATTTACTTAAAAATAAATATCTTTATATTTTCTTTAAAAAAATCATGATAATTTTAAATTCTCTTCTGAAAATTTTTAAAAAATTCGTACACCCTTAAATATCATAAATAGAACAATTTAAGGTCTTAGAATTCTAAAACCACCAATACTAGTTCCTTAATGATTTTCCAATAATTAAATAAATCATTATAATAAGTTCCAATAATGAGTAATATCCCCAAAAATTTACAAACCGTACCATAAATTCTTAAATAATTCTAAATTATTGTCTAAATCCCATTAACATCGATGGTCCTCCCTTAGGCTTCTCGGCCCAAGCAGCTCGAAAATATTGGATCCTTACATCCTACCCACCTCCACCTTATAAAAAGTTTCGTCTTCGAAACTTGTTTACGCTGAGGTTACTCTTACCATAAAAATTTTTATATTCACAAAATCGCAATCAGAATTGCATCATCCAACAACATTCTTTTTAATTCTAACATTAATTGCACACATGTGACCAGGGGTACTAATGATGTCCAGGGTGGGTTAACTTCAGATAAGGTTAATGAAGAGAAGTCACGGTATACTTATGGTATCACAAAACCTAAGAAATGGATTGGTAGGATTTCGGAGCATGATATGTATACTCACACTATAGGAAAACTTATGCAACTAATGTGAGTGATAGGATGGAAATAGTAGTATAAGGAAATTTTAGGTTTTCCTCCTAAATAAATTAATCATGCTCCTCTCCTACGAGAGTTGTTACCCATATGGGTGAGAAAGGAGTGGTAGCAGAGTAGTAAGGAATAAGAAACGTATGTGTTTTTAAGAGTAATGATTAAACAACACTTTGTTACCATTGTAGTTGTCACGCTCCGAACCTCAAAATTCATGATGTTACAACAGTCGTAGGCCCACTATATACACAGATATCACACCCAGCAATGCATACAGTAAGCCTACAAGGCTGGAAAGAAATAATAAATAACGGAGTAGTAAAAATATGAACAATCAATCATACAACTGGGGATTTATTTATAGATGGTGAGGTCCAGATACACTGGATAATATTATAACTTTATATGCTGCAATTCTACAATAAATTATGGCTTTCTAGTTTACATAAATCGTTTAAGATGTAATAATGCAACCTAGAGGAATACAATGTCATGTACATATAATACTGGAGTCCATAATAGGAATCCTAACCTGACAATATGCTATCCTCAATGAGTTGACTATCTGACTAGGATGAAGACCACAATCATACCTACTTTTCCATTCCTGGTCAAACACGAGATCTACAGAAACCTGCCAAGTGAGTGGACGAGAAAACAAGCATAGTAGTTCACATGCAATCACACACTAGCATAGTGATATGCTGGAACATATTCAAAGCATTGACAAGTCAAATAAACACAGTCAAAATCAATAGATGCAACAATCACGAAACACCACAAACATTCACGACTGTGATTGGGCCAACAATAACTCTCACCCTGTATAGATTCCGAAAGTAGGCTGAGATTTTTCAGTGGCACTTTATGTGACTCCTCGCCTCTTCCCTCTTGTTATCTCGTAAGATAATTTGGTATGTCTCGATGGGACATGTATAATACTTGAAGACCACTGACGATGCAAGGGGAAATAAGTGATGCTAGCTCCACCTATATGATCCCCACAATAGGAATTCCTGTTATATATTTAGTTAGTGCAATTATATGTAAACCTTGTCCTCCTTATGACTCGTTCGACTATTCCATGCTTCACTACTATACTCGGAGAGTTCACAAAAGTTGCACGGGTCACCCCATGCTGTTTTAATGTGTGATTCATCTCAAAATTTTGGATGTGACTCGATGCATCATTTACACTTCGATAATGCACTTCATATTAAGCATAAAAATCCTAGGCACACAATGCGTTCCTTCGTTTAACTATTGACATTTTTCTGAATTAAACACGCATATGCTTTCATGCAATTATTTCAAGATATTATCACTCTTAGCACAATAATATGACCATACCAGTGACTCAAGCAATTAATTAAAAGAATCTATCCACTCACGGGTTTTCCGACATTCGATGTGCCCTCACTTAATTCCTAGATCAATTCCATAAGATCTTGCATTCATAGATATCCAACTACACATACCGACATTCAATTTTTTTAATCTGCAACCTTAGAGGACTATAAATAATAAATTAATACTTTTGAACCCTATACTCAATCGATTACAATCCTAAATCAAACCCGAGGTAAAATCGGGAATTTTTCCAATTTTTTCCTAATTAATCCTAAATTTCCAATATTTTTTATCAACCAAATCAACTCCAAATTAAATAAATTTGGTACCATTAGACTCAATTTGCAAAAAAATTCCAGAATTTTTCTCCTTCTTCTCCTATTTTTCTACTATTTTATCCATTTTTTTGTTTTCTGGAATTTTATTAAATCTGACCAACCATTTCAAGCCACTTGGCAGCACCAAGTGCGCTCAAACCTCCATCCCAACCTGCCTGAGGTGGACACGTGTCCCAATCGAGACGTGCCATGCCTCGTCTGAGTCTCAAGCTCAAACCGGGGCTTGCCTTCACCCGCTTACTACATGTCATCTAATCCTCCTTCGAACTATATGTCGTCTATAGCCAAAGCCAACTACCTGTCTTCTAGAGGGACCTCATGCAACATGTCGACCGAAGTTGACTTCAGCTTCAAGACTACCTGCAAGTTACCCCGAAAACTCTAATTTTCGAAGCCCTAATTCCACCAACACACAACAACACATCATCGAAAATATACTAAACGAGTAATTTCATCAACGAAAATGAGTAAATTGAAGCTTAAGTCACCCGAATTCCGGGCAAAAAACCTCACCTAATTCCGGCAGTGCAAAGGCCAAAATCGTCTTAGAGATATCCAAGTTATATTCGCACACATGAGAGGAAACTTTTGGAACAATTTTGTGAAATAATCGGGGCTGGAAAGGCTAGAGTTCACGCGTGGCCTTTTTCCGGCTTGCTCCGGTCACATGTGGGGTGGCCATAAAAACAACTGGTTACTTTGGCCATATGTGGACTAGAGGACCCCTACGGGTGTGACTCACCTGAGTAAAATATAACATTATTTTTTTACATTCTAGGGTTATACACGAGAAATCAAAACGAGGGCATGTGAGGTTTTTTTTACCCTGGTCAAAATAACACACATGCTTGTCATTTTGAGCTTAACCTATTTAATATTATAATATTTAAATATTAATAAAATAATAATATATTATTTAAAAATTCCTAATAAAAATTTTAAAATTCATTAAAAATCAATCAATACTTCGAAAATATACCTAAAATTTTTATGGAATCCTTATGAATAGTAATATTCATTGGTATCATAAAATTAAAATTTTCATTACTCCATAATTTTCTAAAAATTCAACTATCTCATCCAAAAATATAGAAAAATCACGATAAATCGAATTTCAATTCTGAAAATTCCGGGAAAATTTATCAATCATCTAATACCATTAATAAGCCTACTTAGGGTCCTAATTGCTGATATCTTTCAATTGATCATCATTTCACTTTTTGATCATCAATCGAATAAAAATGATAATTCCTTGGTTATTATAAAATTTCTTCCATAAATTAAAATTATCAACTAAATTGCCAAAACCAACATATGAATTTATCATCGATCTCTAAATATGGACTAAAGCTCACCAATCTCATAAATTTCCAATTGGGCTTTCGGGCCCAAGTACCTTGAAATTTTAGAGTCTCACAAACTCACTAAATGACTATGAAATGATATGAATGATTTATCCACTAGCGTTCTCTCAAGAAATGAAAACACATAATTTAAAGGGGTTATTAGATAATAGAAACAATTTCGAAAGAAAGGAAACATGCTCCTCTACCAAGTTAATTGTCACGCCCGAAACCCAAACATTTCGCGTGACAATCGCTATAGGCCCACTATATACTGCTACGTCACACAACAATGCATATAATAAACCTACAAAGTTAATGGTATAATAATAAATAATAGAGTCGACATTATAATGTAAGTCCAATTAGGTGGCATAGCAGATATAACAGAAGTAATGATGTCTCCGGATGACATCGGAAACCCAAAGAATACATATATCAAGATGAGCATAACATAAAGTTTACATGCTCGAAATCCATATCGATGGCATATCAATAACTCAATTCAATCAAACTGGCACAAAGGGAAACAACTATGAATATAATTCTTAATACGATTGCTTGAATGCCCTTAAATCCAATATACTCTTTATGTTATGCATGGGATCAAGCTCCTATCTTATCATTCTTTAATCTTGTAATCATGCCAAAGTCTAACAAAAACCTGCTAGGTGAGCGGACAGGAAAAACGTATTCAAAGACAATCATGCACTTATTAAACATACTCGATTAAAGACTCGGGGAGTTAAAGAATATGCAACACAGTCACAGTCAAAACATGGCATACTCACATAACTTTTGAAACAATACGACCATGACCGGGCTAGCAATGTCTCTCAGTCCGTTGAGGTCCCGAGATTTGGGATTGAGATATGTCAATAGTAGTTCCGACTTACCTTTTCCTTAATTACCACATTTCCCATTCCATTGAAGTTGTCGGGATGTTAGGTGATGGCACCTAATCAATCCCCACCCTGCAAATACCCATCTTGTGTTCATCGGCTTGCTCATGTTGTCCCTGTCCCACCTTATAGCTTTGATTTGATTGGCGTCTCCATGCCACGCTACCATACTTGGAGAGCTCTTAAGAGTCGCATAGGTTTCCCTATGCTATGCCTTTGCACTCACATCTCGTGTATTTGATGCAATTAATGCATTATATACACAACAATTAACATGGCATAATAAATCCATCACTCATATCATATCATGGCAAATCAGACTAAGCATATCACATGACAGTCAATCACAATGCATGCATAACATTTTATGTTAACGATTATTTAATTATTATTTTGATAATCATAAGTGATTAAGCATGCAACAATAAAGCATTTAAATAAATCCACCCACTCATGAGTTTGGAGTTCGATTAGCCTAAAAGTCTTGCTTGGTTGTTGGACTAATTCCTCGAGGTCCATCACCTATAGGTATCCACCTACATATGTAATTATAATCAATTTCTCATTATCACAAGCTAGATAACATAAGCACACATTAATTCACACGTCTACAACCTTAATTCGATATGTTTCTACCAGATAAACAACTCGGAACCAATTAAGATATTTTTTCTATTTTCTTTTATTTTCCAAATATTGTTCAAATTATTTGACCAAAGCCAATAAACTTTAATTTCAGAAATTTTGGTATCATCAGACTCCTTATTAACTACAGTAATTTTCATATTTTTTCAGGAAATTTTCAATTTTTCTGCTTTTTCTGATTTATAATTAACTTCTACCGATTTTCTTATTTTCTCTAATTTATTTAATTTCTGACCAATCATAGTGCACCACCTGGCAGCTCTAGGTGCTGCCAGGCTATCCTCTGAACCTCTAGGATCATGACATGTGGTTCATCCTCTGCATACCACGCATCTATCGAGCTTCAAACTTGGGTCCTAATCCGGCTTTACAAATGGACAACGTGTCACCTGCGCATGCTGGCAACACATCATCCAATCCCTCAATCGAACAAATTGTCATTCGTCAGCTAGGGAAGATGATCCGTCTTTCAACTAGGTTATAGTCAACCTCCAGCTGAACCCAACCACCTGCAGCCCTAATTTCTAGTAGTCCCCAATCCTCTATACATGCATTAAAGCTTGATTTAACCTATACTAACTCAAAGAACACATCAATCCGATCACAACTATGTATAAACCATCATGTTTCATATCCTAAATCGTACACACGAAGAAGAATAAGATCCAGATTATTCTGGTCAAACGCTCACCTGAAACTGGCCGTATGAGACTGAAATAAGCACAAAACTAGCTAGGATAGGCTAGTGAGAGGGGAATGAAGCTTAAGAGAGTGTTTTCGGGTTTGGATATCAAATGAAATGGGATAAGGAAGAAAATGATTTTATCCCGTTGAAGTGACTGAAAAAAAGTAAGAACCGGGAAGGTTTTAGGTAGCCCCCGATGGTTGGACCAAAACAACGTCATATAAGGAGGTATACGAAACAACAACGAAGGAACGAAACGGCCTCAAGTTCGAATATTTGAGCAAAAAGGCCTCAAGTTCGAATATTTGAGCAAAACGACCTCAAGTTCGAACATTTGATCAAAATGACACATCTTGGTGCGTTTTGATTCCCAACAGTCAAAACGACATTGACCTTTGTCGTTTTGATCTCCAAATAAAATATTATTAAAATAATAATATTTATATTTATCAATTACATAAAATTATCTAAAATTCATAAAAAATTACTATACTATCCCGAAAAATACATGGGAATTTTTTACAAAATTAGTATAAATAGTACTATCCATCAATACCATAAAATTACTTTTCTCATAAATAAATAATTTACTAAAAATCAAATATCTTTATATTTTTCTTAAAAAAATTACGATAACTTTAAATTCCGTTCTAAAACTTCTTGGAAAACTCGTACACCCTTAAGTACCATCAATAGACCAATTTAAGGTCTTAGAATTCTAAAACAACCAGTACTACTTCCTTAATGATTTTTCAATCATTAAATAAATTATTATACCAATAATGTGTAATATCCCCAAAAATGTATGAACTGTACCATGAGTTCATAAGCGATTCTAAATTACAGCCTAAGGGCCGTGAACATTGATAATCCTCCCTCGAGCTTCTTGGCCCAAATAGCTCGAAAATTTTGGATCCCTTACAATATGTATATTGCAATTGTGTCTGCACTATTTTTCTTAGCTGAAAACCTTTGAACAAGCCTTTCATAACAACCTTTTCCCCATCCTGGATAGTATCTCATCCAAAATATCAAATAGAAGTGGTGATAAAGGATCACCTTATCTCAATTGTCTATTGATTAAAAACTCCTTAGTGGGTGAACACTATTATAACAACTATGATATTGAAGATGCACTCATCAATCTATTTCCTCCGTCTTTTCCCAAACCCCATTGTTTTCAACACTTCTAACAACAAGAATCAACTTACTATATCTTACAATTTAAAAAAATCAAGTTTAACGATCCACCCCTATTTCTTAGTCTTCTTTTGTAACACCTTGTCATTGTATGTGGACGATTTTGGCCTGAGTCAGTTGAGTTGACCAATGATAATGTCTTAAAAAAATTTGAGAGTTGGTATATTCCTAATATTAAGAGAAAATTGATTTTTCTTTTTATATTGGATGATTAGAGATACAACTATTATTCATGTCATGACCTAGCCTCCGAACCTCAGGCCCACTGGGCCCAGATGTGTATGTGTGCTTGATGGATCACAACTGTAACGTTAAGTTAGGCTACTAATCATATGGCCCAAAAGGTACATCTTGTTACAAATGATATCATCACATAACATATATAAGCTCAAGACTTCTCCCACTCCTTTTCGATCTGGGATTGGATAAAACAGACCCCCTACGCATGCTGGGCCTTATAATCTCCCCTCTTTATAGACCTTGTGTCCTCATGAGGGGAGTCCAAACATAACTGACTTGGTCATAAACATAATTTGAACACACAGCCTAAGCCTATATGGAAGAGGGAGCGAGAATAGCTCCACTACTATTTGTTATGACTTGGCCCTCGGATCCTAGCTCAATGGGCCTGGAAGTGTATGTGTGAGTGACAAATCACATCTTCAATGCTAGGTTGGGCTTCTTGTCATGCCTTGGAATACACCAAGACACAACAACTACCATGTAGCTATTGTACAAACTTAGATGTCCATCATAAGAATATACAATAACTATGCAAGGCGAGAATGAAATCTATTTATGTGAGCACCCCCTCCCTGGAGGAACAAACACATAAACAATCATATATTAGGCATTGTCTGGCAGTGGAACATTTTTAATTCGCTGTTACGCTGCCACTGGGATTCAAACCACCATCCACTACCTTTTGTTCCTTTACGAAGGATGCCTCTTACCAATTCAGCTATGTGAGGACCCCCTCCCTGGAGAAACAAACACACACTCACATATCAAGTATTTTCTGGTAGTGGAACACTTTTAATCCCTCAGCATGTTACTATTGAGATTCGAACCAACATCCATTTCCTTTTGTTCCTTCAAGGAGGACGCCTCTTACCAATTCAGTTGACACCTGAATTGGTAAGAGATGTCCTCCTTGAAGGAACAAAAGGAAATGGATGTTGGTTCGAATCCCAATAGCAACATGTTGAGGGATTAAAAGTGTTCCACTGCCAAATAGTACCTAATATCTGAGTGTTTGTTTGTTCGTCCAGGGAGGGGGTCCTCATAGGTGGCATCTCCAAAATATGAGAGGGATCCCTAATGTATTTCCTCAACATTGACACGTGGAACAAATTATGGATCCTCTGCAAAGACGGTGGCAAATCGAGTCTATATGCCACTAGCCCAATCATTTTGGTCATGGTGTATGGACCGATGTACCTTGGTGCTAACTTGCCATGCTGCTGAAAATGAATCACACCTTTCCAAGGTGTGACCTTCAGAAGCACCATGTCCCCAACCTCAAACTCAAGGTCTTGTCAGTGGTTATCAACATAATTCTTCTGTTTGTCTTGAGTTATCCTCAATCTCTGTCTGATCAATGCCAACTACTCTATCGTCTGATCAATCATCTCAAGACTGTCAAGTTTCCTCTCACGAACCTCATCTCAACACAAACGCGTATGACACTGCCTACTATACAAAGCCTCGTATAGTGCCATACCGATGGAAACTTGAAAATTGTTATTGTATGAGAACTTGGCTAATGGTAGGCAATGATCCCAAGTAGTTTGACAGTTCAACTGTTAACATAAAATTAAATTTACCTTTAATCGCAAGCGCATGACTGTTAATAAGTAATATAATTCAAAAGAACAAGTATCGGTCTCATAGGGAAAGTCTTTTAAAACCAATCAATTTTCCTAATCAACTATTCTAGTTAAATGAATCGAATAATGAGAGATAATTGAACTAAACTTAAAACCTAAGTTAACTAGTTATATGTTAGAATTAGGGTTGTTAGTTAATTTCAAAACCAATCCAGCTATTGTTCAATTCCAATATTTTGTACATGTTCTTGATGATCTTTAAATATCTTAATACCCTTCTAGACTATAAGGAGCTAATTCAGACTCCCAACTAACTATATTCCTATAATAATTGAACTTCTGAATTGTTTTATCCAATCAATATGAACCCTCAAATTTGACAGATATATTTCTACTCTACCAAGTTTCAGCGAAATCCTAGGACTTCTAATCTGCTGTCAAAGTTTAATTATTCTTCTGAATCAACTAAGACTTACCTATGGACAAATTGGCCAGGTCTATTAATTAATCAAGATTAGAAATAGAGTTAAGAACTTACAATAAGAACACAGTGAATTTGAATCCTAGTTTTACATCAAGAAATAAAGATTGCAAAAGATGAAGAGAAAGAATTAATCCAAAAAGTCTTTTCACTAATTAAACTCAAATAAATATACCAATGTCTTGTTCTTTGACGGATCAAGGACACATTCTGAAGAAAAAACTTGAATGCATAAACTGTTTGATGAAAAATAATGCAGCTTTGTCGTCTATTTTATAGTTAAAAACAACTGGATAGTCTTTATCTGTATCTGATCGTCTTTATCTGCATATTTCTGGGCTTGATCTTGTACAACCGACCGGTCGGTGTAAGTGAACCTACCAGTCTGTTGTTCAACATGATCGTTTGAGTGAACCGATCGGTCAGTTAAGGGAAACCGACCGGTTAGTTGAGCTTTGGTATCTCTGTCTTTTCTCTTAATTTTATCAACCGACCGGTCGGTTGAACTTCGACAAAATTCATTATTATCACCGGTCGATTTGCTCTCATAATCACCAACATCGATTTCGTTGTTTTGGTGTATCTTTCATAAGAAAATGCTTCCTTTTGCCACTAAAATCCTTTGCATACCTAAGCAACAACAACAGTCAACAAACAATCAAAACTTTCACTAAACTAACACAATTAGAACATAATTATCCTTAAATTGAAACAAAATCATAATGGATGACCAGTACTAAAAACAGGTCATCACCAACACACAAGCACAGAGCATAACCTTCAAGATCTGAATTGTCCTCTCTGATTATACATCTGTATGAGGGTGGAAAACTGTGCTAAAATTCAGTCTGGTATCCAAAGCACTGTGAAGCTTCCCCCAAAATGTTGATGTGAATCTCGGATCTCAGTTTGAGATAATAGACACCCGAACTACATATAATCTCACAATCTCGTCCATATATCTCAATACCAATATCTCTGGTGTGTCTGTCACTCTGATGGGGGGAAAGTGTGCAAACCTGGTCATTCTGTCCACTATCACCCATACAGCGTCATAACCTCGCTGATATCTTGGCAATCCAACCATGAAGTCCATCATTATATGTTCCCATTTCAATCCAGAATGGGTAATGACTGGCATACCAAACACTTGGCCACGAACTCAGCAATATGCCTCTTTATCCCTAACCACCAATACTTCTCTCGCAAGTCTCAGTACGTCTTGGTACTGTCCGGGTGAATCGAAAATGCTGAGCTGTGTGCCTCTGTCAAAATCAGCTGTCTCAACTCCTCATCACCAGGAATGCACATTTGGCCTTGGAAGGTCAAAACAACGTCATCTCTAACTCAGTACTCAATAACTGTACCAGAACCACTGCCATCACCCTCTAACTACTGTCTCACATAAACCAATATTGAATCCTCAAACTGCTTGGCCTGAATCTTGTCTAGTCAAGAGGGTCTAACAATAAGTAGTGTAATAAAGGCTCAAGACTCATCACTATCAAGCTGCACTCTGGATGCTCTCAAACACATCATCATCGTCATGTACTCTACTCGGACATAAGCTAAGGAAGATGATATATTCCTACTAAATGCATCAGCAACTACATTCGCCTTGCCCGGATTGTAGTCGATCAACAAATCATAGTCCTTTATCAGTTCTAGCCATCTCTTTTATACCAAATTTAACTCCTTCTAGGTGAGGAGATATTTGAGACTCTTGTGGTTGGTGTAGACTCTACATATCTCACAATATAAGTAATGCCGCAAAATCTTCAATGAAAATACCACTACTGCCAACTCTAGATTGTAAGTTTGTAAGTTGCTCTCATGTGGCCTCAACTGCCTGGATGCATATGCCACTACCTTCCCTTCTTGCCTCAACACACATCCCACTCCCATCTTCAAAGCATTGCTAAACACCACATACCCCTTGCCACTGACTAGCAACGTAAGGACTGAAGCTGACACCAATTTAGACTTTAGCTCCTGGAAACTCTGCTCACACTAATTGGTCCACAAGAACGGAACACCTTTACATGTCAAATACATCAAAGGGGCTTGCCAACATCGAGAAGTTTTCTACAAACTGCCTGTAGTAGCCTGCCAAACAAAGGAAGCTATGGATCTCTGTAACATAGTGGGGCTACTCCCAAGACACTACTGCCTCTATCTTCTTGGGTCCACTAGCACTCCTCTAGCTGATACCATATTCCATAAGAAACTAACCTCTCTGACTCAAAACTCATACTTAGAAAACTTGGCATACAACTACCTTGTTCTAAGTATGTCCAACACTGTCCTTAGATGCACTGTATGCTCCTCCTCAAATCTTGAATAGATCAAAATGTCATGAATGAAGATGATAACAAACTGGTCCAAGTACTCTTGAAATACCTTGTTCATGAGATCCATGAACAATGCTGGGGCATTAGTTAGCCTGAATGGTATGACCAAAAAACTCATAATGGTCATATCGCAACTGGAATGCTGTCTTCGGAATGTCTGACTCCCAAACTCTCAATTGATCGTATCCCAACCTCAAATCAATCTTCAAGAATACCGATGTACCCTGAAGCTAATAAAACAATCATTGATCAGTGGCAATGGATACCGGTTTTTCACCGTAGCCCATTTCAGCTGCTTGTAGTCGATTCACAAAATGGAAGGTGTCATCTTTCTTCTTCACGAACAACACTGGTGTGCCCTATGGAGATACGCTAGATCTGATGAATCCTTTATCCACCAAGTCCTCAAGTTAAGTCCTTAATTTTGTTGGTGACATCCGGTATGGTGGGATGGAAATAGGAGTTGTGCTCGACAATAGCTCAATCTCTCACTCTGGTGGCAAACCCATCACATCATCTAGGAAAAAATCCGAATTCTCTCTCACCATTGGTACACTGCTCAACTCTAAGGACTCAACTATCACATCTCTGACATGTGACAAGAAGGTTGTGTAACCCCTACTGATCATATGTCTGGCACTCAACCAAGAGATCACGCATGTCGGTCTCAGTATTTTATAATCGTCCAACTATAGGATGTTGATTATGCACTCGGAGGGACAAGGTTTCCATAGTAAAAGGATGGATACCTCGACCACAGGTGGTCTCAGTATTTTATAAGCATCCAACCATAGGATCATGCAGGTCCTCCCAATCAAAATCTTAAAATGGTTTGTTAACAAAAATGAAAATGCAATAAAGGTAGAGGCCTTGAGAGAATCCCGAGGCGTGATAACAAGAAATCTTGAATGCTTTACAATCCATACATAGAGGCCATTTGGATCCCATCAAAGCACGAGATATCTGGAATTGGAACTTGAAATATTCGGAGTCCCTATCTATCCATGATCCGAGTCTTTTTAAGCAATAAACCTATAAACATCTTGTATCTGTGGGATTAGGATAGATTTTTACATAAAATTAATAAATTAACATATAAAATCCGAATCATATCTAATAAAACCAATAAAATCAGCATAAACTATGTGATGTCATCAACGTATAAACTCAAAATAAAATTCAAATAATTAAAATTCCAAATAAACCTAAACTGTTCATGATAATAAAAAATAAAAAAGAAAGAAGCAAACTCAACCACTAAAAATCCTATTATCACTCATTTTCATCTAGCTAACGTAACATGTCTAAGAGGTAAATAGTAGCTAGACGCATAATATCATCATCATTATCCTCTAACAACATAAATAATTGCCAAATAGTTTAAAATCAAGATACTCAAAATCCAAATCCATAATGATAAGAGATATGAAAATTTCCTAGCAGTTAAGTCCAAACCTTTGTGAAAAATTTAACCTCCACATGTGCTCTTCGAACATGTGTGAATGGTGAATACAAAATCCATGTACCAAGTGAAATGATAAAAAAATTTAGTTTAGGTGGCCCGAAAGCCAATGACATCGCTAAACTACATTGGTCAACCTAGTAAACATACCTGCATAAGCATAAATCTAGCAACACATATCCTAGGTTTCTCACATACCCAAGAACAATACAGAAAATACATCAAGAAAAATCCAGGTTTCTCTCCATAGTTCAAGATTCTAGCCATATTATCTATTTTAAATATCTTATAATAAATCTCAATTAAAGTACTGTTATGAAAGTTAATTTTAAGACCCGCCAACATCTCAAAGATTCTTAGAACACATTGCAAATTTTACAGCTCTTCCTTTCCATCTTCACAAAACATTATAACATCATCTATATATTACAGATGTGTATGCAGTATTGTTCCTAGCTGAAAGCCTTTGGACAAGCCTTTCGCAGCAGCCTTTTCTATCATCCAAGATAGCACCTTACCCATAATATCAAATAGAAGTGGTGATAAAGGATCACATTGTCTCAATCCTCTATCCATTAAAATCTCCTTAATAGGTGAAACATTCACTCATACTACCAATATTACATTAGAGATGCATTGATCAATTCATTTTCTCCATCCATCTTTGCTCAAACCCCATTGTTTGCAATACTTATAATAGCAACAATCACCTTACTATATCATATGCGTTATAAATCAAGTTTAACCACCCATCACTATTTCTTAACCTTCTTCTGTAACACCTCGTCATTTTGTGACTCTAATTTTGGCCATATTGATATTGAGTTAGCCGGGTTGACCAGTTATAACATCGTAAAAAAACTTTAATGCTGACCTGTTCTTAATATTAAGAGAAACTATCGTTTTCTTTTTATATTGGATGATTAGATATACAACTATCATTCAAGTGGAGATATTCTAAAAGTGTATAAAGATTTTATTATGCTAATGAAGGGAAAGTTGCAGTCTAGATTGTACTATGTTTAAGGCAATTGAAGGGGAAGCAAAAATTATTTATGAAAATAGTAATATGAACAACAAAGGGTTAATTTTGCAAGGCAAACAAACTCTACTATATGGATATAGGAATATATCATTAGATTTCTATAAGTAAAGAGTGTTCGTAAAGCAAACATTGGTTAAGTTTATAACAAGAAAATAAATGAGGTAGGTTAGTTATATTATGGCTTTAATGTAACGGTTTGAATTACGCTGAGACAAGAGATCTAAAATATGTATTATCTCTAATCCTATTAGGCTTTTATATAAATATATAATAATGGCTTGTAGTCGATTTACTCTTTTTGTATCCTTTTAATAATGAAATATGTTTATCTCGCATGAGGATTTACGCTTTGAGGCTGAACCTCATTAAATCCTGTGTTCCTAATTAGGTGTTACCAAAAAAATTCTCTGTATTGTTTCTTTTTTATTTTTTTAGATCATTGGTGTGAATAGAAATATCCTAATAGTTAGGTTGTTCAAATATTTTGCTAATGTAGTTAAATATAGCATAATGGGTATTTCTAATCTTGTGGTATGTACAAAATCTGTTAATAAGATTCTTAATATTATGATAAAGACACTTCTTGGAAAAAAGTTTATGAGTTGGCTAAACTTGATTGGAGACTATACAATCTGGTAATATATTAAGGAGTTGTGTCGAGAAAGAAAATTAATTTATTCACAAAGATAATTAAGACTAAAATAAAGATTTTGTATATTGTGGTTTTAATCCAATAGTTGAGATTGAGCAAATTAGGAAATCTAAAAGGTTAAAAATATTAAATCTAAAATATGGTTAAATTCTAACCTAGTATGTTTGCTTATAAGTATCTAGTGATGGCTTCCATCCAGCACTTTCTTTGTGTTCTCTCACAATATTGATTTTTTTTCTTTCTTAAAAATGTAGAGAATAAAGCTAAACTTTGTATTCTTAAAAATAAAAATAAAAATCTATCTACAAAAGTAAAATTATATTTAGACTGAAAACATGAAGAAAATAATCCAAAAAATCTATTTAAAAAAATCAAACCTCAACACAATAAGGAAATCTAAATTTGTTACTAATACTATTGAGTTTATTACAATATCAGTTTAAGATCAAAGGCAACACGAGTCTACACCTTCCTACTATCAACACAATAACTGAAGGAAAACTAGATCCGCTTCTATTACCATTAAATTCATTACAATATCAATTTGAGATAAGGCAACATAGTCCACAACTTCCTACTATAATGGTAGGAAGAGACACTGTGAGACCTCATCCCTCCGAGTGCCTAGTCAACAAGACCATTCAGGGAGAGTGTCTGATTTTCACCAGTTTGATCGAGGTTGACCAGTTTGACCCGAAAGTTGAACGTTGCCTGTTAACCCAAGAGTTGACCATTGACCCGAGAGTTTACCGTTGACCCGAGAGTGAACGTTAGGGTTGACATAGTCATGGAAAGCCTAGTTCTGTGTCTAGCTACCTTAGAGAGCATCCTAGGTCAAGTGTCGAGGGTTGTGTCAGTGGAAATCGATATTGGCCGATTCTAGGTCCGTTTTGAGTGACTAAGGACTTTGGGTTGAAAAAACCATTTTGGGCCTGTTAGATATTTTCCTGGCCTGATTATTTATTTTTTAGCCCAATTAATTATTTTAACCCATTTTATACGTTTATAGTTTTAAAACCCGTTTTGACTCATTCGGGACGTATCGGGCTTTTAAAATATTTCGATCAGGTCCATTATGAGATTTTGGGCCCAGGGTATAAATACCCAGCCAGACTCGACACTTAAATTTTCTAAATGGTGGAATTAGTACCAACAGCCTATTTTCTCTCCCTTCTCTTTCCCGTTTCCCTCCTGATAACACCGTTCGAAATCCGTCGATTTTTTCCGACGAAAACTACTAGGCATCATCCCTAAACAGTTTCCTAACATTCCTTGGCTTATTTCTACTGTTAGTTGTCGATCAAGGAGTCACAATCTGATTGTTCATCATTTTAGGGTACTTTTGGGAATTTTGTGGTAAGTGCACTAAATCTCCATTCTTGTTATTGATTTTCAGTTATGATAGTTGGCTCTGGATTTTTCTAAGTCGGTTTGGTGGTTTTGATATTTTTAAAATGCCTCCTAATCTATAGGTGTGCGTTTTTATGTTTAGTGGTATTTTCAGTAATTTTAGGTTTTGAGATTTTGATTAAATTGTCAATTACGTGTGTTTCTGACACTGGGTTAGTTCATTTATGTATTGTGGATTGTGTTTGTCGTCTGAAAAACCCAATCGTGTGATCGGGTATGCTTGGGTATCAATTTGGGGTCGTGAGTGGCTTGTTCGAGGTTTGAGTATTTCGCCCGTTGGTTGGATTTCTGGAATCCTGAGTTGTGAGCATGTTGTTAGTGTGAGCATTGTTGGGGTCTCTAGGGTTTGTTTTTTAGTTTCGATTCATTTAGTCGATGCTTATGTGCTTGTGGTTCGGTTTGTGTGTTTAGGCAACGCTGTAGCAATTGATAAGGGAAAACGTATTGCCACTGAGTTTTCTGGGGGACAAGAGGTGGGAGTTTATGTTTCATTTGTGTATACGAAATTATTTTGTGTTTTTGATTTAAAATATGGTAATTGCATGGTTTTGAATGCATGAACTATGTAATTGACCTCCTAAGCATGTTTGTTGTGCGTATATGCATGATAATTGGGCATGTGACCCATTGTTGGAATCCATTTATATGACTCGTGTTTATATTATATGTTGTTTATGTTGAGCTCTTTGATTTGAGTATTTGGAGTGTTGTGAGTTATTTTTTGTTGCTAAAAAATCATAGTAAGGTTTGCTGAAGGTTCCATAAAGTTTTAGGAATGTTCCAGGTATGTTTCGGGGTGCATACTTTGTCTAGAATGGGTACACGCCTGTGTATCAGTACCTAGAGACCGTGTACTAGTCTTTAGAGCCCATGTACTGTTCTGGATAGAACAATACATGACCTATGTGGGAAGTTACATGATCGTATACCCAGGCTATGTACCTGTACACAATCTGTCCCAGCAACTCATGTACATCATTTTAGGACCCTCAAACCTACCCTAAACCTATTCCACACTAATCAAACACCAATCATACCCAAACGAACCCCATATTAGTGCTCTTTATGGTGTTTACTTGCATTACATGCATTGTTGGGTTTTCATATAAACTATATATATATTCTTTGGAACAACGTGGAATTGACGAATGATATTTGGCCAACATGGTAAGTATATGGAATCTCAGACTGAGGGAAATTTTGTTTACCGATAGGTGTTGTATGGATGGACTAAATGTGTATGTCTGATGGGGGTTGTGACCTAGCAAGCTATGTGTTATATATACGGATTGTGATTGAGTATAATAATGTGATTTCTCCACACAGTTGCGGATAACATTGGTAGTAGAGGACTTATATGTACTTTGTAACCAAAAATTAACTGTTAGTGGGATTTCGGTTTCCTATAGCGCAAGGGATTCCGAATGTGCTTTGTAATCCACCCTATTAGGTTTTGTGGCTTAGTAGCCCATATGATTATATGATGTAATGTAAGGTTATGAATACTTGCTTGTCAAACACTTGAGTGCCTGTTTAGTACACATAGATGAAATCAAAGTTTAAAAATAACTATTTTAATGCTTGATTTTCTGTATGCCTCTATTCCACTGGATGTGCTTATGATGCTATAACTTCCACTGAGGTCTTTGATCTCAACCCCCTCTTGTTGATTTTTTCAAGGCTTGTCTATTTGTTGTAGCCGATCGTCCTTGAGGTCGAGTATTCCCGGTGTTTGTCTTAGATCTGGACTATTGCACTTGCATGTCTTGAAAACTTGACATGTATATGTTTTTATTAATTTCATACTTGATGATATGCATGATTGTTTTGTATTTCTATGGTTGTTGTAGACCCATTATGGGCTTGATTTCCCGATTTGACACTTATTATGCATGTATGACTAGCTTTTTCGCTATGTTATAAGATGCATGCCAAGGGAACTTTTTGTGTGGATCCATATAGGACTTGTGTGTATGGACTCATTATGTAGCATTTTTGGGGCTATGTGGCCTGTTGTATGCAATTCAAAGACTTCCGCTGAATGTGTGTGCATACTCTGTTACTTGTTTTATGTCAGGTGCATTTTGTGACATGCGATGCTCCTTATAAAAGGAAAAATTCAAATTTGTATGCAATTTTGGGAATTCAGTTTTGAAAAGTTAGTGTTAGCCTTGTGTGGTTTCGATTGATCCACGTTTGGGTCGATCGGGACAACACGACGGTGAAGGCCCCATTCACCTGAAGCAGGTCCTCACAGGGTTGGTAGTGAAGCATGGTTGTTTTGATGTGCATTGAGTACAAAATTGTTTTATAGGAACATGTTTTATAAGTGCATCACACTCACTACACATACATAGTCTAGTATAGAGTTGTCTAGAGGTCTTGTTTGTCTTTAGGCCTATATCTATGACTATGTGTACAGTTAGTAGAGATAGCATGTGGAAGAGGTCTCAGTGCTTCCAGAGGTTGAGGTGGCCGAGTTCAGATAAGAGAGCTCATATACCTGAGGGCCAGCGGTAGGTGTAGGTCAGCCACAGGGTGCACCAGAGGCAAAACTAGCTTAGGCAGCACCAGCAGTTCAAGATCAGGTTTTGTTATAGGTGTTGGCCACTATTCAGACTACCTTGGGTCAGATGCAGTAGATAATAATGTAGTCTACAGCAATTCAGCAGCCACAGGTGCAGGCACCGCAGTCAATAGCTCAACAACAGGTTGCAATAGAGCCAGAGGTTCAGGGTGGTAGATTGCCAATGCAACTATCCAAGTTGCCGAACGAGGCTAGATATTTTGGGTTCAAAATTTTCTATGGCACCAGTGATGTCATCGCAGCAAAGAATTGGAAGGACAAGGTGGTTTTGACTACACAGGACTTGAGGTTGTCAGCTGAGGAAAAGGTGACACTAGCTCTCTATCTATTGGAGAGGGATGCAGACAGCTAGTAGAATTTGGTGAGAGACTGCTATGCAGGCCAGCCTACTTGGGAGGATTTTCAAAAGGAGTTTGATTAGACTGTTTCAAAGTATGAGTCTGAGTTACGGACACTAGCTCATTTTGTGCCCGAGGCGGACAGTGTGAGGACCCGGTCCCGGTAAATGGGAACCTCACCGCCGCGTAGCCTCGATTGACCCAACACGTGAATCAATCGAAGTCACGCAAGGCTTAATTTAATCTTACAAATCACAAACCCAAAATTACGTATCAATTTGAATTTTTATAAAATAAATTGGAGCATAGCACGTTTCAATTTAAACTCGGCTTAAACATTCAATGGAGTCATATAAAAATCAGCGGAAGTCTTTAATCTGCGAAACCATAACTCACAAGCCCAAATGGACTAACACATGCCCATGGCACTCAAACCAACTCATAAATCAGTCATGTGAATCATACATGCATAATCATGAACATAACCGAAAATAAATCCACAACGAGTGCAATTCAGAGAATGAAATCCAACACAAGCATGTATGCTCATAATACAATAATTACAAAGCATGCCGAGTCTCCAAAACGTGTGAATGCATAGTCCAGCCCTATAGAAAGACACCGGGACTAAACCTCTGCGACAACGTCTAGACGATCACGTACTAGCCCTGAAAAGGGGAAAAGAGGGGGGTGAGATAATAAAATCTCAGTGGAAGTTACAGCGTCATACACGTAGCCGTGGGAATAGAGGCATAACCAAATCAATTTATTAAACATACGTGATCAGAAAATTCATTTAATCATCCATGCTCGCTATAATGCATATAACCACAATAAATTCCAGAAATGCATAAATGACCATACAGAAAAAATCTTATGCATTTTAAAATCCACATTCATCAAAATCAGTCGGGCTAATACGTCCAAAACTAACGGGGCAGACATTGGTTGCTTTCGGACTACCCCCGCTAAAAGGTAGCGCAAAGCCCATTGATGGTTTTAATTCCATTTCGTCAAAACATAATAATATTCAGAAATACCCCTTACCATCAATGTTATCTGTAATTAAATGGAGCAAATCATCTATCACATTCAATTACTCAGCATGCATGCATAGAACATTTCATCGGTACCAGTAAATGACCCTTCGGGTCCAACGTGTCCTGCTAGTCGTCACTCAGCTAGGCACACAATCAATTTCCTCCGTAACCCTCCAAAACAGTAAGTAACCATTCCCCTTTACCTGGGAATCCTTCCAATTACTTACCCTGATTGATCAATTAGCTGCGTCCGTCAATTCCACAATTTTCCTAGAAAATACGTATATAGTTCGTATGTAGGAAAATTACAATCGTATACTAAATCAATCAGTCCCAACAAGGGACGTTCTTACATGTAAACACACTTGAAAAGCATAAATTTCAAATCACAGATGCATCATACGAAAATTACACGACATTGGGCATCAATCGAAACTAATTTGGAGTGTTTCCAGCTTACGGCAAAATACCAAATATTTTTCCAGAAATATACGAGACTGATCAAAAACTGAATTTTTTTCCAGAATATTTTTCCAGAATCTTTCCTTTGTGTTTGACACTCCCCTAATACCAAATTCTCCTCAGAAAGAATCCTCAACCAACACACAATTGAATGGATTACATATCCAATTTAAAGACTGAACAAAACTGAGTTTTTCCAGAATATTTTTCCAGAATATTTTTCCAGAACCTTTCCTTTGTGTTTGACACTCCCCTAATACCAAATTCTCCTCAGAAAGAATCCTCAACCAACACACAATTGAATGGATTACATATCCAATTTAAAGACTGAACAAAACTGAGTTTTTCCAGAATATTTTTCCAGAAAATCCTCTTGTGTTTGACACAAACAAAACACCATAGTCCACTCAGAATAAAGCCTCAACCAACATAAGAAGGAATGGATTACATATCAAATGCAAAGTCTGTACAAAACACTCTCACTTGGGATGAAAATCCAGCAACAAACACATCACCAATTGCCCAACATCCAATGCATTGACAAGCATACATGCATAGCATTTTAGGTAACGTTTCATGCATAAATCATGGCACACAAGCGTATGATTCTAGCATGATTTCAGAACGTATTTTCCAGTCAAGCCTCTATTCAAAACAAATCATGTAAGTCACATTTTAGCTTATCGAAATCAAACATTTCGTATACACGTATGAAACGTAAACTCCCACCTCTTGACGCGTAGACTCTCCGGCGATACCTTTGCCTTTGTCGAGAGTCAAACCACCACCTATCAGACATTAAATCACAGACATAAACTAAGGGAAAAACAGGGAACAAAAATTAACAAAATACAACCTAAGGACCCTTAGCACACACTCACCTAGAAGGCACACTAACAACACTCTAAAACAACCTTAGGCATCATCAATGCCTCTTAATCTCAATCCCAAAACAAACCAGAATTCTAACCTCTAAAACAAAACCTTCTGAAAACAGAGGTGTACCACCCCATCATTGCTGCAAGAAACTCACATTCCAAGCCACCCAAACTCAACAACAATCCTCAAGCACAATAATCAGTCAACAACAACCAATTCATCAAATCCCTAAAAGGATCACACACATACCAATTTCCAGAATCTCAAACCAAACTTTACAAAGCATTAAACCAGAACAGAACATCAGGTTAGGCTAAGAACAACACCAGAAACATCAAACAACCAAGAATTTAACTTGAAAGACTAGAAATCACAACTTACCTCCAAAAGCACCAAACTCGACCTTAAGTAAAACCTGCACAGAAAACACCCTTCTAGGACTCCTAACAAGTGGAGAACCAAGGGAAAAGAAGGGGAAGTGATAGGGTAACAATAACCTATCAAATTCTGGTGAAACTTTTGGTGAAGGAAAGATTTGTGTAGGTTTGTAGAGAGAAAGGAGAGGAAAATCGGGAATGAGCAACAAAAGAGAGAAAGGGGAAGGAGGAAATGAGGTTCCAGACTTAAACTTGGGTATTTATAGGCTAAGGTTTGGGCTGAAAAATTAAACCAAAGGATTGGGCTAAGTTGCAGGCCCAAACCTGCAAAGAAATAGCCCAACAATCAAACGGAAACTCGATAAAATACGTGTGAAGCTCGGAAATATTTTTAAAACGTCAAATGGCTTAATTGGGCTTGTGTTTGATTAAATGGGCTCACAATTAGCTAGTTGGGCTCGATGAATAGTAACGGGCTCAAAGAAATCAGAATCGGCCCAAAAGGCCCACGGTCACTCAACACGGACCAGAAATCAGCTCGACGGTTTTCCACCGACTCTACCCTAAACCAACGCACTAAACCACTCACACGACATATCTAAACACACTATGGGCTTTAATACATCCTCGATCGACACTCAGGTCCCACCAACACGCTGACTCGGCACTTGAAAAGGGCGGGGTCTCACATCCTCCCCTCCATAAAAAGAATTTCGTCCTCGAAATTCACTTACCATGTGCCTCAAACAGCTGTGGATACTGTTCTCGCATCGACTGCTCGGTCTCCCATGTGAACTCTTCGATTCTATCACTGCGCCACAAAACTTTGACCATTGGAACACTGCGTCGACGAAGCTGTTTTACCATGCTATCCACAACAGCAACTGGCTGAGTCGTGTAGGACAAATCACTCTCTATCTCCACTGGCGGCTCCTCCAAAATATGTGACGGGTCTCTGACATATTTCCTCAAAACTGAAACATGAAATACGTCATGAATCCTCTCGAGAGACTGCGGCAAATCAAGTCTGTAGGCTACCAGCCCAATCCTCTCCGTAATGGTAGTAAGGACCGATAAACCTCGGAGCTAACTTGCCCCGCTGCTGAAACCGAATTACACCTTTCCAAGGTGCAACCTTTAAGAACACCATGTCGCCGACCTTAAACTCAAGCTCTCGCCGGCGATTATCAGCATAGTTCTTCTGTCTGTCCTGAGCCGTCTTCAATCTCTTTCTAATCAATGCCAACTGCTCTGTCGCCTGATCAATCAACTCCGGACTATCAAGCTTCCTCTCGCCAACCTCGTCCCAACACAAAGGTGTACGACACCGCTTACCATACAATGCCTCGTACGGTGCCATGCCAATGGAAACCTGAAAACTGTTGTTGTAGGCAAACTCTGCTAACGGTAGACATCTGTCCCAAGTCTTCTGTCTATCCATCACACATGCTCGAAGCATATCCTCCAATATCTGAATCGTTCTCTCAGACTGCCCGTCTGTCTGCGGGTGAAAGGCTGTACTGAAGTTCAATCTGGTATCCAAGGCACTGTGTAATTTTCCCCAAAATCTGGATGTGAACCTCGGATCTCTATCTGACACAATCGACACTGGCACTCCGTGAAGTCTCACTATCTCATCCAGATATCTCGATGCCAACTTCTCCGGTGTGTCTGTCACTCTGATGGGAAGAAAGTGTGCAGACTTAGTCAACCTGTCCACTATCACCCAAACAGCATCATAGCCTCTCACGGTCCTTGGCAAACCAGTCACGAAGTCCATCGTCACGTGTTCCCATTTCCATTCTGGAATGGGCAATGGCTGAAGTAGTCCTGCTGGTCTCTGATGCTCGGCTTTGACTTGCTGACATACCAAGCATCTAGCTACGAACTCCGCAATGTGTCTCTTCATCCCGGACCACCAATAGTGCTCTCTCAAGTCTCGGTACATCTTGGTGTTACCAGGATGAATCGCAAAGGTAGAACTGTGCGCCTCTGTCAAAAGGAGTTGTCTCAGCCCGTCGTCATCCGGAACACATACACGGCCTCGAAAAATCAGAATTCCGTCGTCTCTGACTCGGTACTCACTGACTATGCTAATGCCACTGTCAACATCCTGTAATTGCTGTCTCACTCGAACCAACACTGAATCCTCAAGCTGCTTAGCCCGAATCTCATCTAGCAATGAAGGTCTAACAACAAGCTGAGCAATCAAAGCTCCTGACTCATCTCCATTAAGTTGTACTCTGAATGCTCTCAAACACATCAACATTGGCATGTACTCTGCCCTAACATAAGCCAAGGAAGTCTGGTTCTTCCTACTCAAAGCATCGGCAACAACATTTGCCTTGCCTGGATGGTAGTCGATCACAAGGTCATAATCCTTGATCAACTCTAACCATCTCCTCTGTCTCAAGTTCAACTCCTTTTGCGTGAGGAGGTATTTGAGACTCTTGTGGTCGGTGAAGACTCTGCACGTCTCACCATACAAGTAGTGTCTCCAAATTTTCAATGCGAACACCACTGCTGCTAACTCAAGGTCATGAGTCGGATAATTCTCCTCATGAGGCCGCAACTGTCTCGATGCATAAGCCACAACTTTTCCTTCTTGCATCAAAACACAACCCAAACCCAACTTGGAAGCATCACTATAAACCACATACTCTTTGCCCTGCACTGGCAAGGTAAGAATTGGAGCTGACACTAATCTGGTCTTCAACTCCTGGAAACTCTGCTCACACTTGTCCGACCACACAAAAGGAATGCCTTTGCGTGTCAGACGTGTCAAAGGACTGGCCAACACTGAGAAGCTCTCCACAAACCGTCTGTAGTAGCCTGCCAAGCCAAGAAAACTGCGAATTTCTGTAACACTGCGGGGAGTCTCCCAAGACACCACTGCCTCGATCTTCTTGGGATCCACTAGTACTCCTCGAGCTGAAACCACGTGTCCCAAAAATCCGACTTCTCGAAGCCAAAACTCACACTTAGAAAACTTGGCATACAGCTGCCGAGCTCTAAGTATGTCTAAGACTGTCCTCAAATGTTCTACATGCTCCTCTTCTGACTTCGAATAGATCAAAATGTCATCAATAAAGACGATGACAAATCGATCCAAGAACTCTCTGAACACCCTGTTCATGAGATCCATGAACACTGCTGGAGCGTTGGTTAGCCCAAATGGCATCACCAAAAACTCGTAGTGGCCATACCGTGACCGGAAAGCTGTCTTCGGAATGTCGGACTCCCGAACTCTCAACTGATGGTAACCCGACCTCAAATCAATCTTAGAAAAGACTGAGGCACCCTGCAGCTGATCAAACAGATCATCAATCCTTGGCAAAGGATACCGATTCTTCACTGTAGCCCGGTTCAACTGCCTGTAGTCAATGCACAACCGAAGAGTGCCATCCTTTTTCTTCACGAACAACACTGGTGCACCCCATGGGGAAACACTAGGTCTGATGAACCCTCGGTCTACCAAATCCGCAAGCTGAGTCTTTAACTCCTTCAACTCTGCTGGCGCCATCCGGTATGGTGGAATAGAGATTGGATCTGTACCAGGCGTCACCTCAATCTCAAACTCTAGTTCCCTCTCCGGTGGCAACCCAACCACCTCCTCGGAAAACACATCCGGAAATTCATTTACCACTGGTACGCTGCTCAACTCTGGGATCTCCACTGTCATATCCCGAACATGAGCCAAGAAAGCTGTGCATCCCCTACTGATCAACCGCCTGGCTCTTAACCACGAAACCACACATGAAGGCACGACACGCCGGTCGCCCTCAAAGAAAAACTCTGACCCGTCTGGCATACTAAACCGAACCCTCTTAGTGAAACAGTCCATCCGTGCTCTGTATCTAGCCAAACAGTCCATACCAAGTATCACATCAAACTCCATAATCTCCAATGGAATCAGATCTGCCACAACCTCTATCATCCCCATTCGCAACACACAACCCAAATAAACACTGGTGCACTCCACCTGCTCACCTAAAGGGGTCAACACCTCTATAGGTGGCTCTAGGGGTGACAACTCTCTATCCACTCCCCTAGCTACTCTAGGACTCACAAAAGACCTATTCGCGCCAGGGTCCAACAACACTCTAGCACAAGTAGAGAATACAGTAACAATACCTGTCACGACGTCTGGATTTGCCACTGCGTCTGCATCGGCCAAAGTGAAGAGACGAGTCTGCTGCCTCTGCTGCTGAGTCTGCTGTGGCTGCCTCGGCTGACCTGTAGTCTGACTGCTAGAAGGCCTGCCTACTTGGGCTCTCAGTGGTGGTCTAGAGGAACCCTGTGAGCCAACATAGTTCATCCCTGGCCTCTGAGCTGCTGAAGCTGGTAGTGGTCTGGTCTGAGATCCACTCGGTTGTACTGACTTCACCCCGGGGCAATCTCTTGCTATGTGCCCCACCCGGTCACACTGAAAGCAACGCACTGGTTGAGTGCATGGCGGGTAGTGAAACTGCTTGCAGTTGAGACACCTCGGTGGTCCTGGTGGTCTGCTCACCGTCTGAGAGAATCTGCTAGGTAAAGAACGAGTAGCTACGGAAACTGTACCCTGTGTCCTCGTCTGGTAAGGAGAAGAAGAGTAAGGACCAGATGTCCTACCCTTGAACCTCTTATCGAACCTTGGACTACGCCTAATAGGACCCTTCCCAGCTGGAATGTCCTTACGCCTCTGTTGCTTCCTCTGTCCTTCTAAGATTGCCTCGGCCTTTACTGCCTGAATCACAATCTTCTCAAATCGGTTGCTCACTGAAGCTCCCATGCAACTTCGAACATCAAAGTCCAATCCATCCTCAAATCTGCTAGCCATGTTCTCACTGGTCCTGTCAGACTCAGGAACAAAACTAGCTAAGGCCCTCAACTCGGCCTCATACTCCGCTACTGTCATGTTCTTCTGCTTCAGATTATAGAACTCAGACTTCTTCTGATTCCTGAAGAATCTGGTGTAATACCTCTGATCAAATTCCTTCTCAAATTCGGTCCAAGTAGCTCTACCTGCGTACCGGTCTCTGGTAGTAGCCCACCAATTGGCTGCATCCCTCTCTAGTAACCGGATTGCTAAGACCACTTTATCCTCCTCCGAAAGTCTTAAGTCTTGGGCTGTCACCGACACTTTGTCCTTCCAATTCTTTGCTGCCACCACGTCACTGGTGCCAAAGAAGCTCTCACAGCCAAGATGTCTTGCTTCCTTCAGAATCTTGGACAAATGGATGGGCATCCTGTCCTCTTGAACCGGTGCCTGCTGCACCACTGGTTCAACCTGTACTTCTGGCTCACCCTCATCCTCAGGCTGATTTAATGCCTGCTGAGCCTGCATATGTGCCTGCAACTGAGCTTGCAACTCATTCTGTCTCTCTGCCTGCTGTAGTGAAGCAGCTTGCATCATCTGCATCATCTGCTGCATCTGACCCATGGATGTCTGCATAGCTGTCAACATCTGAAACATAGCTGGGTCTGTGGCCACTGGTACTCCCGGAGCTGCCTGTGTTACCTGTGGCTGTGGTGCACCCTGGGGTTGATCCCCCGCAACAGCTGGTCCTCTAGCATCAGAAATCTCATCCAACTGTCTGACCCGTGCACCTCCTCGGCCTCTGACACGTGGACGACCTCCACCTCGAGCCATCTTAAAAAACAAACTGAACATACATAAGCCCCTAAAACAACACAAGACATCTAGACTCTCTATACTGGACTATACATGTGCTGTGAATGTGATGCAATTGTAAAACATGCAGTTTCAAACCAATTTTGTACACATAGCTCACAAAAATCAACCATGCTCCGCTACCAACCCTGTGAGGACCCGCTCCCGGTAAATGGGAACCTCACCGCCGCGTAGCCTCGATTGACCCAACACGTGAATCAATCGAAGTCACGCAAGGCTTAATTTAATCTTACAAATCACAAACCCAAAATTACGTATCAATTTGAATTTTTATAAAATAAATTGGAGCATAGCACGTTTCAATTTAAACTCGGCTTAAACATTCAATGGAGTCATATAAAAATCAGCGGAAGTCTTTAATCTGCGAAACCATAACTCACAAGCCCAAATGGACTAACACATGCCCATGGCACTCAAACCAACTCATAAATCAGTCATGTGAATCATACATGCATAATCATGAACATAACCGAAAATAAATCCACAACGAGTGCAATTCAGAGAATGAAATCCAACACAAGCATGTATGCTCATAATACAATAATTACAAAGCATGCCGAGTCTCCAAAACGTGTGAATGCATAGTCCAGCCCTATAGAAAGACACCGGGACTAAACCTCTGCGACAACGTCTAGACGATCACGTACTAGCCCTGAAAAGGGGAAAAGAGGGGGGTGAGATAATAAAATCTCAGTGGAAGTTACAGCGTCATACACGTAGCCGTGGGAATAGAGGCATAACCAAATCAATTTATTAAACATACGTGATCAGAAAATTCATTTAATCATCCATGCTCGCTATAATGCATATAACCACAATAAATTCCAGAAATGCATAAATGACCATACAGAAAAAATCTTATGCATTTTAAAATCCACATTCATCAAAATCAGTCGGGCTAATACGTCCAAAACTAACGGGGCAGACATTGGTTGCTTTCGGACTACCCCCGCTAAAAGGTAGCGCAAAGCCCATTGATGGTTTTAATTCCATTTCGTCAAAACATAATAATATTCAGAAATACCCCTTACCATCAATGTTATCTGTAATTAAATGGAGCAAATCATCTATCACATTCAATTACTCAGCATGCATGCATAGAACATTTCATCGGTACCAGTAAATGACCCTTCGGGTCCAACGTGTCCTGCTAGTCGTCACTCAGCTAGGCACACAATCAATTTCCTCCGTAACCCTCCAAAACAGTAAGTAACCATTCCCCTTTACCTGGGAATCCTTCCAATTACTTACCCTGATTGATCAATTAGCTGCGTCCGTCAATTCCACAATTTTCCTAGAAAATACGTATATAGTTCGTATGTAGGAAAATTACAATCGTATACTAAATCAATCAGTCCCAACAAGGGACGTTCTTACATGTAAACACACTTGAAAAGCATAAATTTCAAATCACAGATGCATCATACGAAAATTACACGACATTGGGCATCAATCGAAACTAATTTGGAGTGTTTCCAGCTTACGGCAAAATACCAAATATTTTTCCAGAAATATACGAGACTGATCAAAAACTGAATTTTTTTCCAGAATATTTTTCCAGAATCTTTCCTTTGTGTTTGACACTCCCCTAATACCAAATTCTCCTCAGAAAGAATCCTCAACCAACACACAATTGAATGGATTACATATCCAATTTAAAGACTGAACAAAACTGAGTTTTTCCAGAATATTTTTCCAGAATATTTTTCCAGATCCTTTCCTTTGTGTTTGACACTCCCCTAATACCAAATTCTCCTCACAAAGAATCCTCAACCAACACACAATTGAATGGATTACATATCCAATTTAAAGACTGAACAAAACTGAGTTTTTCCAGAATATTTTTCCAGAAAATCCTCTTGTGTTTGACACAAACAAAACACCATATTCCACTCAGAATAAAGCCTCAACCAACATAAGAAGGAATGGATTACATATCAAATTCAAAGTCTGTACAAAACACTCTCACTTGGGATGAAAATCCAGCAACAAACACATCACCAATTGCCCAACATCCAATGCATTGACAAGCATACGTGCATAGCATTTTAAGGTAACGTTTCATGCATAAATCATGGCACACAAGCGTATGATTCTAGCATGATTTCAGAACGTACTTTCCAGTCAAGCCTCTATTCAAAACAAATCATGTAAGTCACATTTTAGCTTATCGAAATCAAACATTTCGTATACACGTATGAAACGTAAACTCCCACCTCTTGACGCGTAGACTCTCCGGCGATACCTTTGCCTTTGTCGAGAGTCAAACCACCACCTATCAGACATTAAATCACAGACATAAACTAAGGGAAAAACAGGGAACAAAAATTAACAAAATACAACCTAAGGACCCTTAGCACACACTCACCTAGAAGGCACACTAACAACACTCTAAAACAACCTTAGGCATCATCAATGCCTCTTAATCTCAATCCCAAAACAAACCAGAATTCTAACCTCTAAAACAAAACCTTCTGAAAACAGAGGTGTACCACCCCATCATTGCTGCAAGAAACTCACATTCCAAGCCACCCAAACTCAACAACAATCCTCAAGCACAATAATCAGTCAACAACAACCAATTCATCAAATCCCTAAAAGGATCACACACATACCAATTTCCAGAATCTCAAACCAAACTTTACAAAGCATTAAACCAGAACAGAACATCAGGTTAGGCTAAGAACAACACCAGAAACATCAAACAACCAAGAATTTAACTTGAAAGACTAGAAATCACAACTTACCTCCAAAAGCACCAAACTCGACCTTAAGTAAAACCTGCACAGAAAACACCCTTCTAGGACTCCTAACAAGTGGAGAACCAAGGGAAAAGAAGGGGAAGTGATAGGGTAACAATAACCTATCAAATTCTGGTGAAACTTTTGGTGAAGGAAAGATTTGTGTAGGTTTGTAGAGAGAAAGGAGAGGAAAATCGGGAATGAGCAACAAAAGAGAGAAAGGGGAAGGAGGAAATGAGGTTCCAGACTTAAACTTGGGTATTTATAGGCTAAGGTTTGGGCTGAAAAATTAAACCAAAGGATTGGGCTAAGTTGCAGGCCCAAACCTGCAAAGAAATAGCCCAACAATCAAACGGAAACTCGATAAAATACGTGTGAAGCTCGGAAATATTTTTAAAACGTCAAATGGCTTAATTGGGCTTGTGTTTGATTAAATGGGCTCACAATTAGCTAGTTGGGCTCGATGAATAGTAACGGGCTCAAAGAAATCAGAATCGGCCCAAAAGGCCCACGGTCACTCAACACGGACCAGAAATCAGCTCGACGGTTTTCCACCGACTCTACCCTAAACCAACGCACTAAACCACTCACACGACATATCTAAACACACTATGGGCTTTAATACATCCTCGATCGACACTCAGGTCCCACCAACATGCTGACTCGGCACTTGAAAAGGGCGGGGTCTCACATCCTCCCCTCCATAAAAAGAATTTCGTCCTCGAAATTCACTTACCATGTGCCTCAAACAGCTGTGGATACTATTATCGCATCGACTGCTCGGTCTCCCATGTGAACTCTTCGATTCTATCACTGCGCCACAAAACTTTGACCATTGGAACTCTGCGTCCACGAAGCTTTATTACCATGCTATCCACAACAGCAACTGGCTGAGTCGTGTAGGACAAATCACTCTCTATCTCCACTGGCGGCTCCTCCAAAATATGTGACGGGTCTCTGACATATTTCCTCAAAACTGAAACATGAAATACGTCATGAATCCTCTCGAGAGACTGCGGCAAATCAAGTCTGTAGGCTACCAGCCCAATCCTCTCCGTAATGGTATAAGGACCGATAAACCTCGGAGCTAACTTGCCCCGCTGCTGAAACCGAATTACACCTTTCCAAGGTGCAACCTTTAAGAACACCATGTCGCCGACCTTAAACTCAAGCTCTCGCCGGCGATTATCAGCATAGTTCTTCTGTCTGTCCTGAGCCGTCTTCAATCTCTTTCTAATCAATGCCAACTGCTCTGTCGCCTGATCAATCAACTCCGGACTATCAACCTTCCTCTCGCCAACCTCGTCCCAACACAAAGGTGTACGACACCGCTTACCATACAATGCCTCGTACGGTGCCATGCCAATGGAAACCTGAAAACTGTTGTTGTAGGCAAACTCTGCTAACGGTAGACATCTGTCCCAAGTCTTCTGTCTATCCATCACACATGCTCGAAGCATATCCTCCAATATCTGAATCGTTCTCTCAGACTGCCCGTCTGTCTGCGGGTGAAAGGCTGTACTGAAGTTCAATCTGGTATCCAAGGCACTGTGTAATTTTCCCCAAAATCTGGATGTGAACCTCGGATCTCTATCTGACACAATCGACACTGGCACTCCGTGAAGTCTCACTATCTCATCCAGATATCTCGATGCCAACTTCTTCGGTGTGTCTGTCACTCTGATGGGAAGAAAGTGTGCAGACTTAGTCAACCTGTCCACTATCACCCAAACAGCATCATAGCCTCTCACGGTCCTTGGCAAACCAGTCACGAAGTCCATCGTCACGTGTTCCCATTTCCATTCTGGAATGGGCAATGGCTGAAGTAGTCCTGCTGGTCTCTGATGCTCGGCTTTGACTTGCTGACATACCAAGCATCTAGCTACGAACTCCGCAATGTGTCTCTTCATCCCGGACCACCATTAGTGCTCTCTCAAGTCTCGGTACATCTTGGTGTTACCGGGATGAATCGCAAAGGTAGAACTGTGCGCCTCTGTCAAAAAGAGTTGTCTCAGCCCGTCGTCATCCGGAACACATACACGGCCTCGAAAAATCAGAATTTCGTCGTCTCTGACTCGGTACTCACTGACTATGCTAATGCCACTGTCAACATCCTGTAATTGCTGTCTCACTCGAACCAACACTGAATCCTCAAGCTGCTTAGCCCGAATCTCATCTAGCAATGAAGGTCTAACAACAAGCTGAGCAATCAAAGCTCCTGACTCATCTCCATTAAGTTGTACTCTGAATGCTCTCAAACACATCAACATTGGCATGTACTCTGCCCTAACATAAGCCAAGGAAGTCTGGTTCTTCCTACTCAAAGCATCGGCAACAACATTTGCCTTGCCTGGATGGTAGTCGATCACAAGGTCATAATCCTTGATCAACTCTAACCATCTCCTCAAGGTCATGAGTCGGATAATTCTCCTCAAGAGGCCGCAACTGTCTCGATGCATAAGCCACAACTTTTCCTTCTTGCATCAAAACACAACCCAAACCCAACTTGGAAGCATCACTATAAACCACATACTCTTTGCCCTGCACTGGCAAGGTAAGAATTGGAGCTGGCACTAATCTGGTCTTCAACTCCTGGAAACTCTGCTCACACTTGTCCGACCACACAAAAGGAATGCCTTTGCGTGTCAGACGTGTCAAAGGACTGGCCAACACTGAGAAGCTCTCCACAAACCGTCTGTAGTAGCCTGCCAAGCCAAGAAAACTGCGAATTTCTGTAACACTGCGGGGAGTCTCCCAAGACACCACTGCCTCGATCTTCTTGGGATCCACTAGTACTCCTTGAGCTGAAACCACGTGTCCCAAAAATCCGACTTCTCGAAGCCAAAACTCACACTTAGAAAACTTGGCATACAGCTGCCGAGCTCTAAGTATGTCTAAGACTGTCCTCAAATGTTCTACATGCTCCTCTTCTGACTTCGAATAGATCAAAATGTCATCAATAAAGACGATGACAAATCGATCCAAGAACTCTCTGAACACCCTGTTCATGAGATCCATGAACACTGCTGGAGCGTTGGTTAGCCCAAATGGCATCACCAAAAACTCGTAGTCGCCATACCGTGACCGGAAAGCTGTCTTCGGAATGTCGGACTCCCGAACTCTCAACTGATGGTAACCCGACCTCAAATCAATCTTAGAAAAGACTGAGGCACCCTGCAGCTGATCAAACAGATCATCAATCCTTGGCAAAGGATACCGATTCTTCACTGTAGCCCGGTTCAACTGCCTGTAGTCAATGCACAACCGAAGAGTGCCATCCTTTTTCTTCACGAACAACACTGGTGCACCCCATGGGGAAACACTAGGTCTGATGAACCCTCGGTCTACCAAATCCGCAAGCTGAGTCTTTAACTCCTTCAACTCTGCTGGCGCCATCCGGTATGGTGGAATAGAGATTGGATCTGTACCAGGCGTCACCTCAATCTCAAACTCTAGTTCCCTCTCCGGTGGCAACCCAACCACCTCCTCGGAAAACACATCCGGAAATTCATTTACCACTGGTACGCTGCTCAACTCTGGGATCTCCACTGTCATATCCCGAACATGAGCCAAGAAAGCTGTGCATCCCCTACTGATCAACCGCCTGGCTCTTAACCACGAAACCACACATGAAGGCACGACACGCCGGTCGCCCTCAAAGAAAAACTCTGACCCGTCTGGCATACTAAACCGAACCCTCTTAGTGAAACAGTCCATCTGTGCTCTGTATCTAGCCAAACAGTCCATACCAAGTATCACATCAAACTCCATAATCTCCAATGGAATCAAATCTGCCACAACCTCTATCATCCCCATTCGCAACACACAACCCAAATAAACACTGGTGCACTCCACCTGCTCACCTAAAGGGGTCAACACCTCTATAGGTGGCTCTAGGGGTGACAACTCTCTATCCACTCCCCTAGCTACTCTAGGACTCACAAAAGACCTATTCGCGCCAGGGTCCAACAACACTCTAGCACAAGTAGAGAATACAGTAACAATACCTGTCACGACGTCTGGATTTGCCACTGCGTCTGCATCGGCCAAAGTGAAGAGACGAGTCTGCTGCCTCTGCTGCTGAGTCTGCTGTGGCTGACTCGGCTGACCTGTAGTCTGACTGCTAGAAGGCCTGCCTACTTGGGCTCTCAGTGGTGGTCTAGAGGAACCCTGTGAGCCAACATAGTTCATCCCTGGCCTCTGAGCTGCTGAAGCTGGTAGTGATCTGGTCTGAGATCCACTCGGTTGTACTGACTTCACCCCGGGGCAATCTCTTACTATGTGCCCCACCCGGTCACACTGAAAGCAACGCACTGGTTGAGTGCATGGCGGGTAGTGAAACTGCTTGCAGTTGAGACACCTCGGTGGTCCTGGTGGTCTGCTCACCGTCTGAGAGAATCTGCTAGGTAAAGAACGAGTAGCTACGGAAACTGTACCCTGTGTCCTCGTCTGGTAAGGAGAAGAAGAGTATGGACCAGATGTCCTACCCTTGAACCTCTTATCAAACCTTGGACTACGCCTAATAGGACCCTTCCCAGCTGGAATGTCCTTACGCCTCTGTTGCTTCCTCTGTCCTTCTAAGATTGCCTCGGCCTTTACTGCCTGAATCACAATCTTCTCAAATCGGTTGCTCACTGAAGCTCCCATGCAACTTCGAACATCAAAGTCCAATCCATCCTCAAATCTGCTAGCCATGTTCTCACTGGTCCTGTCAGACTCAGGAACAAAACTAGCTAAGGCCCTCAACTCGGCCTCATACTCCGCTACTGTCATGTTCTTTTGTTTCAGATTATAGAACTCAGACTTCTTCTGATTCCTGAAGAATCTGGTGTAATACCTCTGATCAAATTCCTTCTCAAATTCGGTCCAAGTAGCTCTACCTGCGTACCGGTCTCTGGTAGTAGCCCACCAATTGGCTGCATCCCTCTCTAGTAACCGGATTGCTAAGACCACTTTATCCTCCTCCGAAAGTCTTAAGTCTTGGGCTGTCACCGACACTTTGTCCTTCCAATTCTTTGCTGCCACCACGTCACTGGTGCCAAAGAAGCTCTCACAGCCAAGATGTCTTGCTTCCTTCAGAATCTTGGGCAAATGGATGGGCATCCTGTCCTCTTGAACCGGTGCCTGCTGCACCACTGGTTCAACCTGTACTTCTGGCTCACCCTCATCCTCAGGCTGATTTAATGCCTGCTGAGCCTGCATATGTGCCTGCAACTGAGCTTGCAACTCATTCTGTCTCTCTGCCTGCTGTAGTGAAGCAGCTTGCATCATCTGCATCATCTGCTGCATCTGACCCATGGATGTCTGCATAGCTGTCAACATCTGAAACATAGCTGGGTCTGTGGCCACTGGTACTCCCGGAGCTGCCTGTGTTACCTGTGGTTGTGGTGTACCCTGGGGTTGATCCCCCGCAACAGCTGGTCCTCTAGCATCAGAAATCTCATCCAACTGTCTGACCCGTGCACCTCCTCGGCCTCTGACACGTGGACGACCTCCACCTCGAGCCATCTTAAAAAACAAACTGAACATACATAAGCCCCTAAAACAACACAAGACATCTAGACTCTCTATACTGGACTATACATGTGCTGTGAATGTGATGCAATTGTAAAACATGCAGTTTCAAACCAATTTTGTACACATAGCTCACAAAAATCAACCATGCTCCGCTACCAACCCTATGAGGACCCGGTCCCGGTAAATGGGAACCTCACCGCCGCGTAGCCTCGATTGACCCAACACGTGAATCAATCGAAGTCACGGAAGGCTTAATTTAATCTTACAAATCACAAACCCAAAATTACGTATCAATTTGAATTTATATAAAATAAATTGGAGCATAGCACGTTTCAATTTAAACTCGGCTTAAACATTCAATGGATATTTTTCCAGAAAATCCTCTTGTGTTTGACACAAACAAAACACCATATTCCACTCAGAATAAAGCCTCAACCAACATAAGAAGGAATGGATTACATATCAAATTCAAAGTCTGTACAAAACACTCTCACTTGGGATGAAAATCCAGCAACAAACACATCACCAATTGCCCAACATCCAATGCATTGACAAGCATACGTGCATAGCATTTTAAGGTAACGTTTCATGCATAAATCATGGCACACAAGCGTATGATTCTAGCATGATTTCAGAACGTACTTTCCAGTCAAGCCTCTATTCAAAACAAATCATGTAAGTCACATTTTAGCTTATCGAAATCAAACATTTCGTATACACGTATGAAACGTAAACTCCCACCTCTTGACGCGTAGACTCTCCGGCGATACCTTTGCCTTTGTCGAGAGTCAAACCACCACCTATCAGACATTAAATCACAGACATAAACTAAGGGAAAAACAGGGAACAAAAATTAACAAAATACAACCTAAGGACCCTTAGCACACACTCACCTAGAAGGCACACTAACAACACTCTAAAACAACCTTAGGCATCATCAATGCCTCTTAATCTCAATCCCAAAACAAACCAGAATTCTAACCTCTAAAACAAAACCTTCTGAAAACAGAGGTGTACCACCCCATCATTGCTGCAAGAAACTCACATTCCAAGCCACCCAAACTCAACAACAATCCTCAAGCACAATAATCAGTCAACAACAACCAATTCATCAAATCCCTAAAAGGATCACACATATACCAATTTCCAGAATCTCAAACCAAACTTTACAAAGCATTAAACCAGAACAGAACATCAGGTTAGGCTAAGAACAACACCAGAAACATCAAACAACCAAGAATTTAACTTGAAAGACTAGAAATCACAACTTACCTCCAAAAGCACCAAACTCGACCTTAAGTAAAACCTGCACAGAAAACACCCTTCTAGGACTCCTAACAAGTGGAGAACCAAGGGAAAAGAAGGGGAAGTGATAGGGTAACAATAACCTATCAAATTCTGGTGAAACTTTTGGTGAAGGAAAGATTTGTGTAGGTTTGTAGAGAGAAAGGAGAGGAAAATCGGGAATGAGCAACAAAAGAGAGAAAGGGGAAGGAGGAAATGAGGTTCCAGACTTAAACTTGGGTATTTATAGGCTAAGGTTTGGGCTGAAAAATTAAACCAAAGGATTGGGCTAAGTTGCAGGCCCAAACCTGCAAAGAAATAGCCCAACAATCAAACGAAAACTCTATAAAATACGTGTGAAGCTCGGAAATATTTTTAAAACGTCAAATGGCTTAATTGGGCTTGTGTTTGATTAAATGGGCTCACAATTAGCTAGTTGGGCTCGATGAATAGTAACGGGCTCAAAGAAATCAGAATCGGCCCAAAAGGCCCACGGTCACTCAACACGGACCAGAAATCAGCTCGACGGTTTTCCACCGACTCTACCCTAAACCAACGCACTAAACCACTCACACGATATATCTAAACACACTATGGGCTTTAATACATCCTCGATCGACACTTGAAAAGGGCGGGGTCTCACAGACAGGACCAATGCCATGATGGCTAGTAGATTTGAGCATGGGCATAATTGGTATGTTCGAGGTGTTCTGGGCTCAAAGACGAGTAATGACTTCAATGAGCTTGTGATAGATGCAGTGAAGGCTGAGGAGATTCCTTTGGGTCAGTGAGGTCAGAATCAGAAGCATAAGGATAGTGCTACTAGCAATGGTCAGTTTAGGACAGCCCTAGATATGAAAATAGGCTCAAGGGTAGGATAGTTGGTCCTTACTCTTTAGTGCAAACCAGGTCTTAGGGTACCACTTCAATTATCACACACTCACAGCCCGCTCAATCCTTTTAGAGCATAAGTAGGCCATCTAGGACACCCAGATGCATGAACTACCGACAATTCCACCCACCTTCTTGTCCATAGCCACCAAGATGCTATCAGTGTGATCAATTTGGCCATATGACGAGAGAGTGTGCCACAGGTAAAGTAGCCTAGTTAGGTGTTTCATAGTCAAGGGTCCCACCAATTCCAGCAGCTCAGAGGTCTGAGGTCAGTCAGATGGGTTCACAGGGTTCTGCTAGAGTACCGCAGAGGTCACAGGTGGGTAGGCCTTTTGGTAATTAGACTACAGGCTAGCAACAACAGAGGCAGGAGATGTGCTTCTTAACCTTAGCGAATGCAGAGGTCGTTGCCAGTCCAGACATCATGACAAGTACTATTACAATTTTCTCTTCTTGTGCTAAAATTTTATTAGACCTCGAAATGAATAGGTCATTTGTCAGTCTTAGGGTAGCTAGGAGTGTCGATAGAGATTTTTCACCCTTAGAGCCACCTATTGAGGTTTTGACCACATTAGGTGAGTAGTTGGCTTGTAGCATAGTGTATTTGGGTTATGTATTTAGGATGGGTTCAGTGGAGATTGAGTCAGATTTGATTACGTTGGACATCAGAGAGTTGGACTTCATTTAAGGTATGAACTGTTTGGCCAGATATAAAGGATGGATGGACTGTTTCACAAAGAGAGTATGGTTTAGTTTAGCAGATGGTACAGAGTTCTGTTTTGAGGGTGATAGATGAGTAATGCCGACTTGTATGATATCATTGTTGAGTGACAGGCTTATGATAAACAAGGGTTACATAGCTTTTTTGTCACATATTATGGATGTGAAAATTAAGTCCCTAGAGTTGAGTAGTGTACCAGTGGTGACAGAGTACCTAGATATTTTCCTAGATGATGTGATGGGTTTGCCACCAGAGCAAAAAATTGAGTTCGAGATAGAGTTATTGCTCAGCACAACACCTATCTTGATTCCACCATAACGAATGACACCAGCAGAGTTGAAAGAGTTAAAGATTCAGCGTGAGGATTTGGTGGATAGAGGATTAATCATACCCAGTGTATCTCCGTAAGGCACACTAATGTCATTCATGAAGAAGAAAGACAACATCCTTCGATTGAGCATTGACTATAGGTAGCTGAACCGGGCCACAGTGAAGAACCGGTATCCACTGCCACAGTGAAGAACCGGTATCCACTGCCACAGATCGATAATTTTTTTAATCAGCTTCAAGGTGCTTTATTATTTTTGAGGATTGATTTGAGATCAGGTTACCATTAATCGAGGGTCTGAGAGTCAGACATCTAGAAGACATCGTTTCAGTCGCGTTATGGTCACTACGAGTTCCTGGTTTTGCCATTTAGGCTAACCAATGCCCCAGAAGTGTTCATGGATCTCATGAACCGGGTATTTTGAGAGTACCTGGATCAATTTGTCATCATCTTTGTAGAATAAATTTTGATCTACTCGAGATCAGAGGAGGAGTATATAGTGCATATGAGGACAATGTTGTACTTACTTAGAGCTTGACAATTGTATGTCAAGTTTTATAACTGAAAGTTTTGGCTTAGAGAGGTCAGTTTCTTAGTACATGGTATCAGTTAGAGGAGTGTTAGTAGACCTAAAGAAGATAAAGGCGGTAGTGTCTTGGGAGCAGCCTCGTAGCATCACAGGAATCCACAGCTTCCTTGGTTTGGCATGCTACTATAGGCGATTCGTGAAGAACTTGTTAGTGTTAGCAGGCCCTTTAATGTGTTTAACACACGAGGACATTCCGTTTGTGTGGACAGAGAAGTGTGAGCAGAGCTTTCAAAACCTGAAGTCCAAATTGGTGTCAATTCCAGTTCTTATGTTTCCAGTCAATGGAAAAGGGTATGTGGTGTTTAGTGATGCTTCGACGATGGGACTGGGATGTGTGTTGATGCAAGAAGGAAAGGTGGTGGCATATGCATCTAGATAGTTGAGGCCACATGAGAGTAACTACTTGACCCACGACTTAAAGTTGGTGACATTAGTGTTCGTATTGAAGATTTGGCGGCATTACTTGTGTGGTAAGACATGCAGAGTCTCAAATATCTTCTCACTCAAAAGGGTTGAATTTGTGATAGAGGAGATGGTTAGAGTGTTTGATTTAGGAGGAGGATATGGGTTATAAGAGGAAACTGTGAAAAGCATGCAAATTGGAGAGAGAAGATATTGTACTTTATGAGCTATAATCCCTCTTATTCATGTTTGGTATTTAAAGGAAAACATAGATAATATCCTAACTTACTAATCAAATAATATAATAAAATCTCCCATAATTAAGGAATACTAATATAACTTATTCAAATTTCTAAATCCATAATCAAATACTAACGGCATATCCTAACAAGCTCCTTCTTGTCGTAGTATTTGCATATTCTCAAATTAGTGAGAATCTTCATTTTTTTCTCTCTCCTTATGACTTTTCATTTATGCCACCATTGGATTTTCTGAATCTTCTTTTTAGAGCCTCCCAAAGATCCATAGCATCAAGATAGAGTTTCATTCAAATAGCCTATGCTTGATAATTTTGTCCATCAACTGGTGGCGCGATATATTGGTTAAAAGATAATTGTGTTTCAGTCTTCATTCTCACATGTCTCTTAAGAAATTTTCTCTGCTACCAATTTGTTGGTTTTATTAGGAGGATAGGGGTCATAAAAATAAACTATGTAAAATTTTCTCTACTACCAATTTATTGGTTTTATAAAAAGGATACGGGTTATAAGAAGAAACAGTGTAAAAGCGTGCGAACTGGAGAGAGAAGATATTGTACTTTGGGAGCTACAATCCCTCTTATTCATATATGGTATTTAAAGAAAAACATAGATAATATCCTAACTTATTAATTAAATTATATAATAAAATTTCATTAATCAATGAATACTAATTTAGCTTATTCAAATTTCTAACTACATAATCAAATTCTAACGGCATATCCTAACACAGAGTTGATCAAGGATTATAATATGGTGATCGACTACCATCCAGGCAAGGTGAGCATAGTTTCTGATGCGTTAAATAGGAAGACATCATCTTCCTTAGCCTATGTCCGAGCCGAGTCCATGCCGATGCTGATGTGTTTGAGAGCATCTAGAGTTCAGCATGACAGTGATGAGTCTGGAGATTTGATTGCACAGTTAGTTGTTAAATCTTCATTACTAGATGAGATTTGGGCCAAGGAGCTTGAGGATTCAGTATTGATCCGAGTAAGAGAACAATTAGAGGGTGATGTCAATAGCTGTTAGTACAGTTAGTGAGTACCAAGTCAGAGATGACTACATTGTGATTTTCCAAGGCCGAGTGTGCATTCTCAATAATGAGGGGTTAAGGCAGCTAATTTTGAAAGAGGCTCAAAGCTCGACATTTTCGATTCACCCCAGTAGTACAAGATGTACTGAGACCTACGAGAGCAGTATTGATGTTTCAGGATGAAGAGGAAAATTGCAGAGTTTGTGGCTAGGTATTTGGTATATTAGCAAGTAAAAGCAAAACATCAGAGACCTGGAGGACTACTTCAGTCACTACCCATTATGGAGTGGAACACGTGACCATAGACTTTGTCATTGGATTGTCGAGATCTCAATGAGTTTATGATGCGGTGTGGGTAATAGTGGATAGACTAGCCAAGTTTGAACACTTCCTCCCCAATAGAGTGACGGATACACCAAAGTGATTGACATTGAGGTGTATGGACGAGATCGTGAAACTACACCGAGTTCCAATCTCCATTGTGTCAGATTGAGATCCGAGATTTACATCCCAATTTTGGGGGAAGTTTCACAGTGCGTTGGGTACCATATTGAATTTCAGCATAGCTTTCCACCTGCAAAAAGATGGACAATCAGAGAGGGCTATCCAAATTTTAAAGGACATGCTTAGTGCTTGTGCGTTGGACAGGCAGACCATTTAGGAACGATGCCTACCATTAGCTGAGTTCGCGTACAACAATAAATTTCATGTTTCCATCGGTATGGCACCGTATGAGGTCTTTCATGGTAGACGGTGCCATACACCTCTATGTTGGGATGAGGTAGGTGAGAGGAAGCTTGACAGTCCTGAGATGGTTCAGCAGGCAACACAGTAGTTGGCTTTGATTAGACAGTGATTGAGGATAGTTCAGGATAAATAGAAGAATTAAACTGATAACTGTCAGGGAGATCTTGAGTTTGAGGTTGGTGACATGGTGTTCCTGAAAGTCGCATCATCGAAAGGTTTTATTCTGTTTCAGCAGCATGGAAACTTGGCACCGAGGTACATCGATTTGTATGTCATCATCGAGAGGATTGGACCAATGGCATATAGACTCAACTTGCCTCCATTTTTGGAGAGGATCCATAATGTATTCCATGTTTCAGTGTTAAGGAAATACATTAGGGATCCTTCTCACATTTTGGAGATGCCACCGGTGGAGATAGCCAACGACTTGTCGTATTCGACTCAGCCAGTTGCAATTGTGGACAGTGCGATAAAACAACTTCAACATCGTAATGTTTCGATGGTCAAAGTGGTGTGGCGTTGTAATAGATATAAGGAGAGGACTTGGGAGACTGAGCAATCGATGAGAAAACAGTACCCGCAGTTGTTTGAGGCACAAGGTAAGTGAATTTCTGGTCAAAATTCTTGTAAAGAGGGGAGGATATGAGACCTTATCCCTCTAAGTGCCTAGTCAGCGAGATCGTTTAGCGAGTGTGGTCGATTTTGAACAATTTGACCAAGATTGACCAGTTTGACTCGAGAGTTGACCGTTGACTCGAGAGTGACCATTAGGGTGGACATAATCATAGAAAGCCTAGTTCTATGTCTAAGTGTCTTAGCAAGCATTCTAGGTCGAATGTTGAGGTTTGAGTTAGTAGAAATCGATATTGGCCGATTTTGGGTCTATTTTGAGTGATCAGGGCTTTTGGACTAAAAAACACGTGTGGGCTCATTAGTTATTTTCCGAGCCAGATTATCCTTTTTTAGCCCAATTAATTATTTTAGCCCACTTTTTAAGTTTATTGGTATTAAAACTTTCGATAGGTTCTTTTCCGAGATTTTGGGCCCTAGGTATAAATACTCAGTCCAACCCGACTCTTAAATTTTCTATGTGTCGGAATCAGCACTAGCAACCCCTATTTTCTCCCCCTTCTTTCCTCTTTCTCTCTCCTATTTCCCTCCCGATAACACTACTTGAAATCTATCAATTTTTTTCCAAATAAAACCACCGGGCATCGTCCCTAAACACTTTACTAACATTCATTAGCCGATTTCCACTGTTAGTTGTCAATCAAGGAGTCGCAATCTGATTGTTCGTCGCTTTAGAGCATTTTTAGGAGATTTTGTGGTAAGTGCCCTAAATCTCCATTTCTGTTATCGATTTTCGGTTTCGATAGTTGGTTATGGATATTTCTAAGTCGGTTTGGTGGTTTTTATATTTCAAAAACATCCTTTGATCTGTGCGTGTGCATTTTTATGCTTAATGGCATTTTTGGTAATTTCGGGTGTTCTGAGATTTTGATTAAATTGTCGATTTTGTGTGTTTGTAATGCTTGAGTTAGTTGATTTCTGTGTTATGTAGTGCATTTGTGGTATGATATATCCAATCATGTGATCAGGTGAGCTTGGGTGTCGATTCAGAGCCGTGAGTGGCTTCTGTGAGGTTTGGGTGTTTCACCTGTTGGTTGGATTTTAAGAATCCTGAGTTGCGAGCATGTTGCTAATGTGAGATGTGTGTTAGTGTGAGCGTTGTTGGGGTCATCAGGGTTTCTTTTGCAGTTTCGAGTTGTTTAGCCGATTTTTGTCGATTTTGATGTTTATGTGCTTGTGGTTTGATTTGTTTGTTTAGGCGGTGCTGGAGCGATTGATAACAACAAAGGTATTGCCACTGAGTTTTTCATACGACAAGAAGTAGGAGTTTATATTTCATTTGTGCATGCGAAATCATTTTGTGTTTTCGATTTAAAATACGGTAATTGTTTGGTTTGAAATGGAGGCTATACATATGATGTGTGTTGACAAGCATGTTAGCTACATAAACTTTCTTGCTATATTTTGAATGCATGAACTATGTGATTGAACTCCTAAGTATCTTGGTTGTGTGTGTATGTATGATAATTGGGCATGTGACCCATTGTTGGAATCTGTTCGTGTGACTTGTGTGTTGTTCATGTTGAGACCTTTGATTTGAGTATTGTGAGTTGTTTTTCATTGCTGATAAACCATGGTAAGGTTTGCCGAAGGTTCCAGTTCGGATCTGTTTCGTGGTGCGTACCCCATTTGGAAGGGGTACACACTTGTGTACCAGTCCCAATAGCCTATGTACTGTTCTATGCAAAACAATACACAACTTATGTGTTAAGGTACATGGCCATGTACCCAGGCCACATGCAAGTACACATCCTGTACAGGTAGGGTACACACTCGTGTACCCAAACCATATACCTGTACACGGCCTGTCCCAGCAAAGTACATAGTCGAGTACTTCTCTATCCCTTCTCCATATTTCAATTCTACATTCCCACGCACCCATTTCGATGACCCCCGTACCCTTCCCACAACCCATGTACATCGAAAAGGAGCGAGGGAGGTCTTGGGCTTATATGTGTTGTGTGATGGTATCATTTGTAACAAGATGCATCTTTTGGGCCATGTAGTTAAAAGCTCGAGTTGCAGTTATGATCCATCACGCGCACATACACTTCCAGGCCTGCTGGGCTGAGGGTCTGGGGGCCGGATCGTGACACTATAGATATATATATATATATAAGGATTGTGATTGAAATTGATAGTGTGATTTTTGCACTCAGTTGCAGATAACATTGGCAGTCGGGGACTTATATATATTTTATAACAAAAATGTAACTGCTAGTGGGCTTTCGGTTTCCTTTAGTGCAAAGGATTTCGAAAGTGCGTTGTAATCCACCCTGATAGGTTTTGTGGCTTAGTAGCCTATGTGATTATATGATGTATTGAGAGGTTATGAAACCTATTAGGTTGGTACTTACTTCATAGTGTTTTACAAATCATGCATTGTGCATACTTGCTTGTGAAACACTATAGTGCATGTTTAGTACGCATGGATGAAATCGATGTTTAAAAGTAATCGTTTTAATACTTAATTTTCCATATGCCTCTATTCCACCAGATGTGCCTATGACGTTGTCTACTGAGGTCTTTGATCTCACCCTCTTTTGTTGATCTTTTCAGGGTTAGTTTGTTCGTTGTAGCCGATCGTCCTCAAGGTCAAGTATTTCCGGTGTTTGTCTTAAGGCTGAACTATTGCACTTGCATGTCTTGGAAACTTGGCATGTTTATGTTGTTATAATTTCATACTTGACGATATACATGCCTATTTTGGATTTCGATGGTTGTTGGAGACCCATTGTGGGTTTGATTTCCCGATTTGACACTTATTACGCATGCATGACTCGTTTTTTTGTTATATTATGAAATGCGTGCCTTGAGCATTTTTTGTGTTGATCCATGTGGGACTTGTGTGTATGGACTTAGTTTGTAGCATGTTTGGAGCCATGTGATCTATTGTATGCATTTTAAAGACTTCCGTTGAATGTGTGTGCGTACTCTGTTACTTATTTAATGTCGGGTGTATTTTGTGATGTGTCATGTAGTTTACAAAAGGAAAAATTCAAATTTATATGTATTTTTTGAAATTTGGTTTTGAAAAGTCAATGTGAGTCATGTGTGATTTTGATTGATCCACGTGTTGGGTCGATCGGGATTACACGGCAATGAAAATTCTATTTACAGGGAACGAGTCCTTACAGACATTACCATAATGCAATAAATAATGAGATCTCATACTTGATTTCCTCACGTGCCTATATAAACATATTTTTTTTTAACTACAACTATGAACACTATGCATTGTAGTACTCTATGTATAATCTCCTTTGCATAGTATGTAACTTTATTAAGTATTTGATTTTTTTGCCTATTCATTTTTGTATATTTTTCTTTTAATCGGTACGCCCCTCCTCAGGAGGTTGGTTCTTTCTAACTAATGTATGTTTGATTTAGAGAATGAATAAGATTAGAAAATTAAACTAATCATATTAGATAAAGATATAAAATATTTTATTTCTATAATCAAATATTATTAGGAATGATCTAATCCATTGTTATATTTGGTTAAAGATATAGATAGTTAAAAATATAAAAAAATTATGAAAATAATTTTTTATTTTATAACCTATAAAAAAGAGTCAAAAATCTTTATTAAATAATGAAAAAACTAATGAAAATTGAGTTTAATAATTATGCTCTATTCTTTTTGTTATTTAAAAAATAAAAAAATATAGAATATTTATAAACAATGCAGAATAACAAGAGTAAACATACATTAGTTAATAATCAAATATACAGGAGTTTTTTTTTTAAAATATACATCAAAATTTTTATTAAGATATAATAATTGGAAAGATAATAATTTTTTTCAACAATATATTAGTTTACATTACACAAGAGTATCTAATATTTGAATATCCTATCCAAACATGAGTTGATTGCATATATCGAAATCCAACTTAATCCATATCATATCCACATATGAAACATATGGAAGACCTTAGGAAGTGATCACGTGGTCCACCTTGTTAGTTTTGTTTTTCTAAATTAATTAAAATATCCAAACATGAGTTTCTTTTTTACTATATGTTGAGATTTTTATTGAGATATAATAATAATCAGGAAGATATTTGTTTTTTTAAAATCTATATATTAGTTTAAATTACATATATTAGTTTAAATTACAGAAGAATATTATATATTTGAATATGCTATCCAAACATAAGCTGATTACACGCCGGCATGTCGTCAAGTGTACAGAAATCCAACTCCATCCATTTCATATCCATATGTGAAATATACAGAAGACCTTATGAAGTAATAACGTGGACCACCCCTTTATCCCATGGCTAGACAAATGTCGCCAGCTGGACAATAATTTGTTTTAATGTTATATTTGATGTTTCAATTGTTTTTTCAAAGATCTTTGAAATCCAAATAAATTTATCCCATGGCCAGACAAATGCCGCCAGCTGGAAAATATTTTGTTTCAATGTTATATTTGATGTTTCAATTGTTTTTTCAAAGATCTTTGAAATTCAAATGAATTTCAGTATTCAATATTCATGATAAATAATTTTTTTCAATAATGTCTAGAGTTTCAAACTCAAGTTTTATAACATTTGTCATTTTAAAACTATAAAATATATAAAATATATAAAATTAATCGTATAATAAGAAAAAATAAATTTATAATTTAAGCATAAGAAGTAATCTAAAAAATAAGAATAATATTTAATGATGCTAATATTATGATAATATAGTATTAGAATTTTAATTTTTATCACATATTTATTATATCTTAAAATTATATTAGAGTTGTGATTATATTATAAAATTGATATAAAATTATTTTTAATATAATGTTTATTCAAATAAATAAAATAATCATGAACATAAATTTCTAAAAAAATATAAATTACAAAAAATAAAAATATGCATTATGAAATAACAATATTACAATATGAGTATATCCAAACAATTACAAAAAATATAACTATTCAAATATACCTTTTGTGGAAACTAAGACTCATGTTAGTTCTTTGTGAAGAATTCTTGTCAGAGTATTGATTCTTTTGTTTATTAAGAGCGTTGTGCTGATAACTTAATATAAAATATAATTCAAAATAAATAAAAATAAATAAAATAATCTTTTACGAGAGAAAAATAATAGAAATAGGAATTTGAAAAGATAAAAACAAGAGAAAAAACTAAAAAAAAAATATAGGGAATATAATATTTTTATTAAATACTCAAACAAGTCTACAAAATAAATAATGTTACCTTCTATTTATAGGTAATATAATTAAGTACATGAAGAGATATTGGGAGATGAAGAATAGTATAATTACAAAATATTTAATATAATTGAATCGATATAATAAAATTTTTGTCTTTTCAATCTCCAAACCTTTGATATTCATAACAGTATTTAAAGACACATTTAATTATGATTTAAAAAAATAATACTGAAATAAAATTTAATATTTTATTTAAAATTAAGAAATTTATGAGTCATTTTATCTTTACAAATTGATAAGAATTACTCATTCCGTTTATAATTGGAATAAAAAAATTTATTAGTTTTTCCTTTAAATTATTGACAATATTCAAATATGAGTTTTTTTTTTTGGAAATATTTGTCAAGATTTTTATTGCCATATAATAATAAGGAAGACATTAGTTTTTTTATAACGATATATTAGTTTACATCACACAAAAATATCATATATTTAAATATCCTATCCAAACATGAGTTGATTACATGCCACGTATACCGAAATCCAACTCAATCTTCTATATCATTTCTCTTTTATGCTCTCTTATATTCTTTTAGATTGTGATTGTAAATAGAAAGATCCTAGTAACTGGTAGCAGATCGAGGAAAAATTCACAGTGATATATATCGTTTCTCTTTTGCGTTATCTTATATTCTTTTAGATCATGATTGTGAATAGAAAGATCCTAGTAATTGGTAGTCGATTGAGGAAAAATTCACAACGATACATATCATTTCTCTTTTATATTCTCTTATATTCTTTTAGATCGGGTTTAATTCATTCATTATGGACTTGGAAGATATAGATATCAAAATTGATATGGAGGATCAAGCCTTGACTCTATTATGTTCATTTTCACCATCATATGATACATTCGTTGACACTTTATTATATGAGAAGGATAGCATCACACTTAATGATCTCAATACTATCCGAAATCAAAGGAAAAAAAAATTCCAAGAGAATAGAATAGAAGGTGAAGGTTTGGTGAGAAGGGAAAATGAACAATTGACTTTAGAAGAGAAAGTCAAAGGCCAAATGGAAGCTTAGAGCAACTTGTTGGGAGTGTCATACAGAGGGATACTTTAAAAGAGATTATTAGAGGTTAAGAATGAAGAAAGGAAAGAAAAAGGTAGAAAATTTTGTTAATATTACTAGCATATATAGTAGTTTTGATGATGAAGATATAGTGAGTTCTAATCACAAACAAGATTCTAGGTTCCTTGGTTTTGGTATTACATATCGTATGTCTCCATAGACATAAGTTCTCTAATTATAGAAAGTTCAAAAGAATATTTTATGTGGGAGAAGATAGTACATTATCAATTGAAAGTATTGGTAGACTCATATTAAGGATGTTTGCCAATATCATTAGAAGCATTGAGTGCTTGCATGTTCCTAAGATGAAGAGGAACTTTATTTCTCTTTTTACTTTTTCTATGGTCAATGATACAAGTATCATTTAAGTGGGAACATTGTGAAAGTGTGTAAAGGTTCTATGATACTGATGAATGAGAAGTTGCAGTATAATTGATATTATCTTCATAGTGGTATGATTAAAGGAGAAACAGTAGTGGCTTCTGGGAGCAGTAATTTGAGGAATCAATGATTATTTTTGCAAAACAAATAAAATTTTCTATATTGAAATCAGGTATTGGATTAAACAAAAGACAGTAGGTGGTGGTTCGAATCCCAATAGTAGCGTGCAAGGGATTAAACATGTTCCAATAGGCATTGGACCAAAGAGATTCATTACTCTTCCCAGACAATACCTAATATATGAGTGTGTTGGAGATTTGTTGCTCCAGTTGCATTGTTCCTCCAAGGAGGGAGTCCTCACATGAAGTGTTCTCAAAGAAAACAAAGGTGAATTTTGTAACAAGTAAAGAGAAAAGATAGGTCAGGCTGCCCGAAGAGAACGTAGTTGAACATTGTATTTTGGGATATGATAACCTTGTGACATATGCATTATCTATTGTTGAGACAGCTAATATGAAAATCAAAAAATTTCTAAATAAGAAGTTTAGACATTGTCAAGAATTGGTTGGAGATTGTGGGATCTGGTAAAGACCTAAGGAACTATAGTGAGGGACAAAATTATGTTGTTGATTGAGAAGATTAAAGTCAAGGGGAAGATTGTTATGTTGTGGCTTTAATCTAACGGTTTAGATTAAACTAAGATAGGAGATTGTTAACAAGCTTGTTAATAAGCCAATTTAGGTTTACAAAAGGTTCACTCATGGCATGAGGAAGCTTCCTCGCACGGTAACAACATAGTGAATTGTAAGTTATTTGATTTTTATTTATTTAAATATGTTGCCAGTAGTTTTTATTTGGATAATTCTTCCTATATTTCTGAAGGAAATTCCTCCATTTTTATTTATGTTTTCTGTTCTGAATGAGTAGGAGGGAATCCTCCACAAGGCAGATTTAGTTCCTTGATCTGGAGGGTATTTATCCTCTCATGAATATCAGGTATTTAAATACAAATAAATGAATAGAAAAGGCATGCTTGAAAATCCAATTAGTTCCTTGAGTACCTTAATTTCTAGAGGTTATCAAGTTTCCTTTTGAGCTTAATCTACAGCAACCATAGGTCGTAACAAGAGAAATTTTAATCAAATATCTCAAACATGAACTAAATCTTTATCCAATAGACCCATAACTCGATCCCTAACTCGAGACCTTAATAGAGATCTAACTAACAATATATTAGTTTATATTATACAAAAATATTATATATTTAAATATACTATCCAAATATAAATTGATTATAATATAAAAAATCCAACTCAATCCCTTTCATATCCATATATGTGGATATGAAACATATGGAAGACCTTAAGAAGTGATAAAGTTGGACCACTCTTTATTCCGCCAGCCGGACAATATTTTGTTTCTATTTATCAGGCTAGGACAACATTAATTAATAAAAGTCAGGGGTAATTAAATATAAAGTTACAAAAACAGCTGGCGAGTGACGACTAGAGGTTTCCCGCTTTGGAAGACCTTTCATACCAAGTGATAACGTGGGCCAGAATTGTGTTCAGTATGTTGTACGAGCTATCGACATACTTTCACACTATACTTACCACGGTTCTAATGAAAATTTTTAGAAAGTGTAAAAAATAATATTTTATTTTTCTGGAAGACCTTTCTTCAGAAGTGATAAGGTGGGCCAGCCTTGTTTCCCGTATGTTGAACATGACTGTGTACGGAAGACGTATCTTACGAAGTGATAAGTAGGTAGCTGGTATGCCTATAAATATGGGGAGCTACGAGACAGCTACTTGTGCCAAGATCTTGCGAGTGCATCCATCAGTGATTGAACCTGCTAGGTTACACCATTTATTCAGAGTTTTTCAGTTTCCATGGCAGAAAAAGCATTCAATCGCAACTCATTCGGGGATGGTTTCATCTTTGGAGCTTCTTCGGCAGCTTATCAGGTGACATGATAGGGCTATATTTATTTTTCTAATTAAGCAAACAAAAATGTGCTTATAAACGTTATGGCAATTATATTAGAGGTATACATATTGTGTTTATGTACGAGTACGGGAATCGTGTGTGTATGAGATATATATATGCCTACAGTACGAAGGTCACACAAACAAAAGCAACAGGGCGCCTAGCGTATGGGATACCTTCCTGCGTGATTTTCCTGGTATATGTCTTTGTCTCTCTTTGATTTTTATGAAACGCAGAATTAAAACCATTTTGTTCTGCATATTTATGGCTAGCATTCAACTAAAATCGGGTTTGGAGGACTGCGGCTTAAAATAATAATAAAAAAGGGACACAGGAATCATCCCTATGAGAAGAGTTAATTGAGTGTGTAAAAACAAAATGCTAACTTACAATAAATAATGCATTACAGAGAGTGTGGTTGACGGGAGCAATGCAAAGGTGGCAGTTGATTTTTATAATCGCTACAAGGTACGAACTCGCCTGAACTATTTTGGGCGGAAAAAGTTGGAAAACGTTGATGTACTTGATTTTGTGATAAATCGCACCTACAGGAAGATGTGAAACTAATGAAGGATTTGGGGCTTGATGCTTTTAGATTCTCCATTTCCTGGACCAGAATAATCCCTAGTAAGCTCACATATATATATACGTGTACGATCTATTCACGCAGGCATCATGTTGATTACTTAATAATTATTACGTACGAAAGAGCGAGTGAGACCTTAATTACTAATACAAATTCTATGATTGACTTTCCTGCCAAATAATTAAAAATCAGGTGGATCAAGACAAACAGGAATAAACGAAGAAGGGATAAAATTTTACAACGATCTCATCGATGAACTCGTAAAGAATGGTTAACATCTTCTCTTCTTCTCTTCTGTTAACTGTTTGTCTTCTCCCCATCAATAAACTCGCACGTAACAATCCTCAATTAATTTTGGTTCTGTTGTAATTTGCAGATATAAAACCAGTTGTAACCATCTTTCATTGGGATACTCCGCAAGCTCTACAAGACAGATATGGAGGCTTTTTGAGCCGTCAAATTGTGTAAGTTGTACCATCTCATCTCAAGCTCGTTAATTGTGTAAGTTGGATTCAAGCATTCTTCAACTTTCTTGTCTTGTGGCGTCAAATTGATTAATTCTTGCTTTTACTTACACCATTGAATTTCCTCATTTCACTGATGGCCTTTTGAAATGGAAAAAGGGATGACTATCGTGACTACGCCGACCTATGCTTCGAAAGGTTTGGGGATCGAGTTAACATATGGCTCACTATAAACGAACCATGGGCAGTTGCAGTGAATGGTTATGATGCGGGGGTGTTTGCACCAGGCAGACGCACCGCCCATGAGCCTTATATTGTTGCACATAATCTATTGCTTGCTCATGCAGCCGCTTCCAAACTATACAGAGAAAAATTCAAGGTAATTAATCAATTATATCAACCATGATCCCTTTTTATTGGACTTGTATTGGTTGAACAATGCCTACACTGCTACATTTTATACTTTTGGTTTACATTATTTGTTTAGCCCACTCAAAATGGACAAATCGGTTTTTCGAATTGCACCTACTGGTTTATTCCATACTCGGATTCAAAACCAGATAAGGAAGCAGCTCAAAGAAGTCTAGATTTCATGTTTGGATGGTAAATTAAGAAACCTTTTCTCTTGTTTTCTCTTGTTTTCTCTGTTTGGGAATACTACTCTATATTTCTTCTTTCACACACCTGCTCTCTCTACGTATTTACCTTAAATTCAATTGATCTTTTTACCAAATTTCTCGCAGGTTTGTGGACCCTGTAGTTTTCGGTGAATATCCAGAATCAATGCAGAATTATGTCGGCAAAAGGTTGCCACAATTTACCAAAGAAGAACAAGAGATGCTCGTAGGATCTGTGGACTTTCTTGGACTCAATCACTACACTACATCTTATGCAACACCGTCCAACGATATGGATCCAAAGGCTATTTCTTATGCAAACGACATTCATGCCATATGGAGACGTAAGTAGTTTGGAAAGAGACATGTTGTCTCCTTCGAAGATAGTTAGTTGTGCCTCAATGATCTTAATTTCCTTGTAATTAAATTTTCCTTTTTTTTTTTACAGAGGACAAAGACGGCATTCTTCTCGGTCCACAGGTAGGACCTAATTCGCCTACAACCCATATATGGATACCCTCTTAATTAGTTTGATATTTATATATGCATATATATACAGCTAATTAATAATACCCTCTTGACAATATATGGATTCTGCAGGCTGCTTCAACATGGCTCTGCATCTATCCTCCAGGCATGAAGGAGATTTTGGTATACATCAAAAACAAATACAACAACCCACCAATTTATATAACTGAGAACGGTATATATAAACATTTTTACTATAGTTGCATCGGTCTGTAATGTATATATGCAGTTGTCTCAATCTGCTACTTATTTTTTTCAGGGGTTGACGAAGTAAACGATCCCAATTTACCTTGGCAGGAAGCCGTGAAAGATCCAGTAAGGAAACAATATTATAACGATTACCTTCATAAGGTTCTGGAGGCTATGACAGAAAAAGATGAAAATAATCTTGGTGTGGATGTTAAGGGCCACTTTGCTTGGTCATTTCTCGACAATTTTGAATGGGTAACTGGTTACAGCGTGAGGTTTGGCCTCTACTACGTAGATTACGAAGATGAATTGAAAAGGCGCCCCAAGGAATCCATTGAGTGGTACAGGTCATTCCTGAAACCTGGAAGTACTGAGGGAAAGAGACTGGTTAATAAAATGGTTAATAAAAGGTACGTACACACGTCAGATAATATGCATTTGTAAAGATTTTAGTGATAGCGTTCGCTGTTTATGGATTTATAGTAACATCTTCCTCCTTGAATTGCCAGTCATGTCATTTCAGAAGTTACATACGAGTCACCCGCAAAGAAGCCAAAATTTCGTCATTCATGGGGTCGTTCTACGACACTATTGGAGAAGTATTGACTTGTTTCGAGTTACCCTGAAGAACTAAGATAGGCGTCCCCGTACGTGACATTCTTCTGCTGGACATGTGGCGGAAGACATTGGGTTTTCATGATATCCACGTTTCCTTGTTTTTTAGTCAAAGTCTTGTATTATGTTCATGCAATAAAATGGTACAGGCCATCCAAACTCTCCACTGCAGGATTGATGTAAGAAAATGGCACTGCCGAGTTATGTAAGCAAGTTGGACTTGTCGTCATCTCAGAGTTTTCTAAATCCATCATCGCTTTCTTTCTTCTTCCTTTTATTGCATTTTTCCTGAAAAATGAGTCTAAACATAAAAGCAACAAGGGAATTCACCTTGCTGGCTGTCTCCCATAGTATCGATGAGTATTCTATGGAATCTAAAATAAATAATCAATTCTTACCTACAGTAAAAATCTTAATTTAAAAATGAACTAAAGGATCAAATCCGTTCTTTGTCTATCTATACCAAAAACACCTAATGCTAACTCTCGGATCTCGAAATAATAATATAAATAATTCGGAGGAAGAAGAATGTCAAGGAGAACTGAAATTTTAGATTTTAGGAATTTTTGGGCTTTAACCAAAGCATACAAATCATTGAATTGTGCAGTAATGCATATGGGAACGGGGTATGAACGCTCTATGCATAATCAAATCAATTGCATATGTTTATTTCTAGAGCTCTTCGTTGTTTGATGGATCCAGTCGATAATTTCTAACATATAAAGTCATATATGGGCTAAAACTTGTATGTTGTGCGCTAGCTAGCTTGGGCTTGGGCAGTAACAGATTATGTTTAGATTATGGACTTGAGTAAAAAGTATTATTTTTTATGAGTTGTGGGCTTGCATAAGGGGCTGGTCTAATAAAGATTATAGATTTGGTCTTTGAGTTAGTTAGTATTTTAACTAAGTTTTGTGGGCTTTTGGGTGTACACCTTGTATGAACTATTATTTACACAAGATATGTTGCCTTGGTTTTTAACGGTGGACGATGGTTTGCATTAGTAGATTTTGTAAATATTGGTATTTTTGCTTAACATAAGTATGGTGTTTGAAAGTAAGTATTGAAGTTAGTTACATAATTTGATGTCTTGCGAAGGGATTGAATTTAAAAGAAGAAATTGGGTGTGGTGTTTACGTGGACTTCAATAACAATGTAAGACTTGATGGCTAAAATGATCAAGTTGGGCTTGGTCAATAAAATAAGAGTTTAAGTTTGATTACTAATGAAGATTTGAGTTTTGAATAGTTAATGATCATCATATTAGAAATTGAATGACACTTAGGGATCAATTTATTTATAATTTATTTATTATTTATATGATTGAATTAATTATTTACAGACTTGTGATTAATTGTGGAGTTCATATTATACGGATTTCAATGTAAGTGACTTTTTATAATTTCAGTTAATTATATTCTGTGAGGGACCGTAGCACTGCATTGGACAAACAAGCCCCGTATTTAATTTATTTCACATGCAACACCGTAGACCAAGCATATACATTTTTAGTAACCGAAAATGTATATACTTAGCCTAATAGACTGAAAAAAAATTTGATAATGGAAAAATATAAAATAAAACGCAGTGGTATTTAATATACAATAGTGATATCAAGGTAGCACTCTTCCCCATTTATTGATATATTATATTCATCGAAATGCATACATTTCTATGAAAAATCCAAACTTGACATCCGAACCTTATGCACAGGCAAATATTATACAAGACTCACGAAGAGAACAAGTACTGACTATACATATCATTATCATTCGAAATCTTAAACAACTAACCACATTACCAGATGGGATTTGAGCTGTCAAACTAGCCGCCTACAGGGATCCTATAAACACCAGATCTAAGGATCTGGCAAGAAAACTTGCCAGGTGAGTGATCAGATTTAAATATCTCGAAACAATTAGGCAAGCATATCAAATAGTTAAAGAAAACGAATACCAGAAGAAAATCAAATCGACGCAAAATACGCTCCACACCAACAATTTTCTTAAAACACAAATTATGAAATTCAATCCTTAGTGACCACACAAACACACATTGAGCTGGCATGAGACTCATAGTCTTTCCGGGCCCTGGACAAGACTAGAATCTATCAGTGGTAACCCTTCTCGTTAATATTTAGTCCTTTGACTTCTAAATCGACAAACTTACTAATATGAACAATAGTCTAAATCTCGTTCCATTGACAATGCTGGGTCGATAGGTGATGGTAGCTTCACCTAAACAATACCCATAGCCTGCAAAGAATGGTTAATCGATGCACATTTATTGTAATTAAACCCCGTCCAACCTTATTCTTCAGAACATGGATCTGGCGTCTTTACATCTCGCTACCAAACCCGAAGAGCTCTCAAGGGTGATATAGGTTATCCTATATCGAACGACACCGCATGCACGCTGTTACTTGAATACATATGACTAAACACAATGACGAACAACATAGCAACACAATTATACACAACTGGGTTACGAGTTAATCCTACGATTCACATTTTATACGATATGAACTTTTAAAGGATTTAAAAGATTAAATTACAAAATTGTAAATAGAACTACACACACCCACAAACACCAATCACTCACTAGTTTATGGAAGTTTTTTCTCAGGATTTGATTCTGAGGGGTCTGAACTTGTCGATTTACTTCTACCCCTGTTAATCAAGAGTTCATTTAAGAATCATTCACACACTATACTAACCCTGGATTCATATTTTTCTAAGTCATAATAGCTGTCTCATACGTAAATCATTGATCTAATGATATTTCTAATTTTTTATCTTAATTTTCCTATTTTCCATTCAATTTCCACGATTTTAGTAACCCATCAAATGATCTCAAATTTAATCAAACTTAGTACCATTTGATTTTTCTAATTTTCTAGTATTTTTCCTAATTTTTCCTTTCATTTTTCTTTGATTTTCCCTTCATTTTTTGGTTTTTCTATCAATTTTCTTTATTTTTTTGAAAATTCCTCCCAAGCCTACACTTGGCACGATGATATGGATCCAAAGGCTCTTTCTTATGCAAACGACATTCATGCCATATGGAGTCGTAAGTTTGGAAAGAGACATGTCATCTTCTTCGAAGATAGTTAGTTGTGCCTCAATAATCTTAATTTCCATGTAATTAAATTTTCATTTTTGTTACAGAGGTAAGCGAAGATGGTCGTATCGGCAAACAGGTAGGATCTAATTCGCCTACAACTCATACCCTCTTAATTAGTTTGATATATATATAAATATATAAATATCCAGCTAATTAATAATACCCCTTCACAATATATATGGATTCTGCAGGCTGCTTCAAAGTGGATCGTCACCTATCCTGAAGGCATGGAGCAGATTTTGCTATACATCAAAAAACAATACGGCGACATACCAATTTATATAACTGAGAACGGTATATATAAACATTTTTACTATAGTTGCATCGATCTGTAATGTATATATGCAATTGTTTTAATCTGCTACTTATTTTTTTCAGGGGTTTACAAAGCAAACATTTCCAACTTAAAATTGGAGGAAGCCCTCAATGATGCAGTAAGGGAAGACTATTATAAAAGTTATCTTTCTTCTGTAAAGAAGGCTATTGATCAGAAAGTGAATGTTAAGGGCCACTTTGCTTGGTCATTACTCGACAATTTTGAATGGGTAACTGGTTATAGCGTGAGGTTTGGCTTCTACTACGTAGATTATAAAGAAAATTTGACAAGGCACCCCAAGAAATCCGTTGAGTGGTATAAGTCATTCCTGAAACCTGGAAGTACTGAGGGAGAGAGACTGGTTAATAAAAGGTACGTACACACTTGTTATAACACATTGGAAGCGCTTATGGTTCTGTCTAGCGAACCGACGATTCCAAATGTTTGGAGACAGCAGGCGCTCCCAAATGGCAAGCTTTTATGTGGCTTGCGTGTAGGGAGAAAATCAGTGCTAAAGGTTTGCTCATCCGACTTGGATTACTATCAGCTTCCGAAGGGGATTGTGAGGCCTGTGGCCTGGCGGAAGGAGACTCGAATCACATTCTACTTGGCTGCAGAATGGCGTGGAGGTGTTGGTCTATTTTATTCTATAAATAGGGTTTATGTTGGGTCCAACCAAGATGTATGGAAGATTTGTTCCTGCAGTGGGGAGGTTTTTCCATTCCAGCTCGATGATAGGGTCTTTGGTATGTGTTACTTTTTGCTTTGACATGGAGTATATGGTTGGGACGCTTCACATTTTTCGGCAAGTCGCAAGTAATGTGGATGAGCTGTTCTACAATGCCATGAGGCATGGTTTTTGCTGGACTAAGTATAATCTAAAGGAAGGTTGCCCTGATTGCTTGTCTGTTTTGCCTTCAGGGGACTTTCTTTCATTCCGGCTTCCATAGGTTCATGGATGGTGAAACTGCCGGATGCTTCTGTTGGTTATGGTATCTGATAGTTTCATCTGGTCTATTGAACTATGACAATGCTCTATTGTCATTCTCTTATGTATCATTATTTTTCTAATATATATATATCGATGCATATTAAAAAAAAAGAAAGGTACGTACTCACGTCAGATAATATGCATTTGTAAATATTTTTGTGATAGAGTTTGCTGTTTATGGATTTATAGTAACATCTTCCTCCTTGAATTGCCAGTAATGTAATTTAAGAAGTTACATACGAGTCACCCGCAAAGAAGCCAAAATTTCGTCATTCATGGGGTCGTTCTACGACACTAGTGGAGAAATATTCAATTGTTTCGAGTTAGCCTGAAGAAAAAAGATAGGCGTCCCCGTACGTGACATTCTTCTGCTAGACATGTGGCGGAAGACATTGGTTTTGTGGCATCTATTCTTCATTCTAGGTTCTTCCAAACATTCTTGTGTCGGACATGTGATGGAAGACATTGGTTTTTCATGGTATCTACGTTTCCTTGTTTTTTAGTCAAAGTCTTGTATTGTGTTCATGCAATAATATGGTACAGGCCATCCATACTCTCCACAGCAGGATTGATGTAAGAAAATGGCACTGCCGAGTTATGTAAGCAAGTTGACCTTGTTGTCATGTCAGAGTTTTCTAAATTCAACATCGCTTTCTTTCTTCTTCCTTTTATTGCATTTTTCCTGAAAAATGAGCCTAAACGTTAAGAACAAGGGAAATCACCTTGGGAACATGATATATACGTTTGTTTTTAGAGATCTTCGTTGTTCGTTGAATCAAGTCAATAATTTCTAACATATAACATGATATATGGGTTTAAACTTGTATGTTGTGCTTAGTTTGGGCTAGGACAGTAACGGATTATACTTAGAGCTTAGATTATGGATATGAGTAAAAAATATTTCTTTTTATGATTTGTGAGCTTGCATAAAGGACTGGTCTAATAAAGACTATAGGTTTGGTCTTTGAGTTAGTTAGTATTTTAAATAAGTTGTGTGGGCTTAGATTAAAAGTGGACTTTTGCGTTCACACCTTGTATGAACTACTATTTACACAAGATGCGTTGCCTTGGACTTTTAATGGTGGACGATGGTTTGCATTAGTAGATTTTGTAAATATTGGTGTTTTTGCTTAATATAAGTATGGTGTTTATTGGAGTTTACGTGGGCTTCAATGACAATGTAAGACTAGATGGATAACATGATGACCAAGTTGGGCATGGTAAAATGAGAGTTTAAGTTTGTTTACTAATGGAGATTTGAGTTTTGAATAATTAATAATCGTCATATTAGAAATTGAATAACCCTTAGGGTTCAATTTATTTATTATTTATATTGTTGAATAAATTTTTTTGAGAAATATATTGTTGAATAAATTATTTACAAACTTTCTCATTGAATAAAAAATGAAAAAAATGTAACCAAGAGTTATGAAATAGAAAGAGAATAGGAAAAACAATAACAATATCAATAATATCTCCCTTCTAACTATCTAAGTATATTTATACTCTAATCTCTTACAGTGTTATTACTCTATTTACCAACCACATGTAATCCTTTAGTTTCTGAGGATGTGCTTTTGTGCGTGTACTCCTCCTTGGATTTTATGCTACTACACTGGCCAAGTTACAGACCGTGTCAGACCTCTGAAGAAACTGATGAGGTATAGATCCTACCTCTCGTCTCTAAACAAGAAACTATTTATTTGCCTTTATTTAAGGGATTCGAACAACCTATACCATCATAAGGCAAACACAAAACCATACTAAGCATGCATATTCAATAACCAAGTAAACATCCTATTTTCTTACCAAGTTCACTCACCAAACCTATCAGAAACTAGTAATCAGATGCCACAGGTACCTCCCTCTTGGATGTGTGATGTGATAGCCAAGAACTCAATAAGAATCAACTTGATTTATCATTCCAATTAACTATGTAAATTTTGGCACTTAAGATAGGGTACAAAGGCAGTTGTGATTTCATGCATGCAAGGTGTACGTGTGCGATTTCATAATTACAAAGAAGGATTAGGTGTTAAAAGCACATATAATTAAAAGGAACAAGATCAGAAACCAACAGACATGTCAATAGATCAAAATCGGCAACAATAGGGCAAGGTGTAGGGCATGCCGATTTCATAAATAGGGAAGATTTAAATGATGAATTCATGATATTACATCATGAATAGATGCCAAACAATCCTAGGAACAAAAGGAACAACAACAGAAACCAATTAAAGGATCAATCAAGGAACTTCGACACCAAGACCATGCAAATTGCGATTAAAATAAATATAGGGAAGAACTTATGTTCTGATGATCAAACTAAGATAGAGGATGGAAAGAGATTTCCAATAAGCTATTTTGTTAAAATTTGATAAAGGATTAAAGAATTCGGCTATGGTGAAGGCTAAGAAATTTCAGCAGCAAGGGTAAGAAAGTAGGGTTTGATTGCTTGATAATTTTGTGTATTTTTGGTGTAGGAATTAAGTGTGGCTGACTACTCTTTATATAAGGTGTTTATGAGATTAATCTTCCTATTTTTAAGGCTGAAAATAAGGAGATAATCATTAGAATTAAATTATAGAATTATCTCTTAAGATTAGATAATGCATCATTAATGCTTGAAATGAAATAACGGTGAAATGAAATCAGAAATGGACACCAAACCTTTCCTACCATTTTCGGCTATCACACATCCATTTCCATAGGGGCCAAATTATCATTTCACCTGTACTGGCTTCTGGACTTCTAAGACACAAAAATCGGCACACAATATCTATCACTCCTTCCATCACCAGGAATTAGACTGGGATTCGTTAGTGGCACTTCTATATACATCTCCGCACCAATGGGACATGCACTCCTCTTGGCTCAGTTCCACTAATGATGCCAGGGCATTAGGTGATGGTAGCTCCACCTATACCTACTCGATCCCCATTTTAGGATATCCTGTTTATTCATATTATTTTTATTAAATTGTACACCCCATCCCACCTTATGCCTCCATTGGAAAATCCATGCCGCATTGCCATACTCGGAGAGACCTCGAGAGTCGCATAGGTCACCTTATGTTGTTGCGATGTTTGATTCTGTCTTATAATTTTGAATGCACCCAAACACTTTATATGCACTTCCATTATTATAATCATACATGGAACATTTGATCGATGCACAACATAACTCATAGCATGGCATATCACAATAATTGAACACGAGGTTACAAACAGTACACAACGAATTCCTAATATACATAATACTTTCGTTCATTATTTCCTTATGCTTCTAATTAATTATGTTCATGCATAATCATTCATGCTAGTAAATAATGTATAAAGAGGGTGCGTCCACTCATGGTTTTTCGGCTTTCGAAGTGCCTACACTTGATCACCGAAGCTTTAGATTTTAGAGGCTTTTGGGGTTGAACCAAAGCATACAAATCATTGAATTATTTTTGATGTTTGATTCTGACCTATGATTTTGAATGCACCAAACACTTCATATGCACTACCATTATTGTAATCATACATGGAACATTCGATCGATGCATAACATAACTCATAGAATGGCATATCACAATAATTGAGCACAGGGTTACAAACAACACACAACTAATTCCTAACATAAGCAATACTTTCGTTTATTAATTCCTTATGCTTATGTTTATGCATAATCATTCATGCCAGTAAATAATGTATAAAGAGGGTGCGTCCACTCACGGTTTTTTTACTTCCAAAGTGCCGACACTTGATCACCAAAGCTTTGGATTTTAAGAGCTTTTGTGGTTTAACCAAAGCATACAAATCATTGAATTGTGCGTTAATGCATATGGGAACAAGGTATGAACTGTCTATATATAATCAAATCAACTGCATACAATTGTTTCTAGGGCTCTTCGTTGTTCATTGGATTGCGTCGGTAATTTCTAACATATAAAGTGATATATGGACTAAAACTTATATGTTGTGCGCTAGCTTGGGCTTAAGCAATAATGGATTATGATTAGATTATGGACTTGAGTAAAAAGTATTATTTTTTTTATGATTTGTGGGTTTGCATAAGGGGTTGGTCTAATAAAGAGTATAGGTTTGGTCTTTGAGTTAGTTAATATTTTAAATAAGTTTTGTGGGCTTAGATTAAAAGTGGGCTTTTGGGTTTACACCTTGTATGAACTATTATTTACACAAGATATTTTGCTTTGGACTTTTAATGGTGGACGATGGTTTGCATTAGTAGATTTTGTAAATATTGGTGTTTTTGCTTAACATAATTATGGTGTTTGAAAGTAAGCATTGGAGTTAGTTATATAATTGAATATTTTTTGAAGGGATTGAATTTTTTTTTAAAAAAGGGTGTGGTGTTTATATGGGCTTCAATGACAATGTAAGACTTGATGGCTAAAATGATCATGTTGGGCTTGGTCAATAAAATGAGAGTTTATGTTTGATTACTAATAGAGATTTTAGTTTTGAATAATTAATGATCATCATATTAGAAATTATTGAATAACACATAGGGATCAATTTAGTTATGATTTATTTATTATTTATATGGTTGAATTAATTATTTACAAATTTTCTCATTGAATAAAAAATGAAAAAATTGTAACCAGATTTATGAAATAGAAAGAAATTAGGAAAAGTAATAACAACATCAATAATATCTCCCTTATAACTATCTAACTATATTTATGTTCTAATCCCTTCCAGTGTTGTTACTCTATTAACCAATGTGTACAGGATCCCTATAGGCGGCTAGTTTGACAGCTCAAATCAGGTGAGTGATCGGATTTAAATATCTCGAAACAGTTAGGCTAGCATATCAAATATGTCAAAGAAAATGAATACCAGAAGAAAATCAAATCGACGCAAAATACGCTCCACACCAACAATTTTCTTAAAACACAAGCATACAATTATACCAATTATAAAATTCAATCCTTAGTGACCACACAAACACACATTGAGCTAGCATGAGACTTATAGTCGTTCCGGGCCTTGGACAAGAGTAGGATCTCTCAGTGGTAACTTTACTCGTTAATATTTAGTCCTTTGACTTCTAAATCGACAAACTTACTATTATGAACAATAGTCTAAGGCTCATTCCATTGACAATGCTGGGTCGATAGGTGATGGTAGCTTCACTTAAGCAATACCCATAACCTGCAAAGAATGGTTAATCAATGCACATTCATTGTAATTAAACCCCATCCAACCTTATTCCTCAGAAAATGGATCTGGTGTCTTCATGTCTCACTACCAAACCCAAAGAGCTCTCAAGGGTTATATAGGTTACCCTATATCGAACGACACCGCATGCACGCTGTTACTTGAATATATATGACTAAACACAATGACGAACAACATAAAAACACAATTATACACAACTAGGTTACGAGTTAATCCTACGGTTCACATTTTATACGATATGAACTTTTAAAAAATTTAAAAGATTAAATTACGAAATTGTAAATAAAACTATGCACACCGACAAACACCAATCACTCATTAGTTTATGGAAGTTCTTTCTCAGGATTTGATTCTAGGTGGTCTGAACTTGTCGATTTACTTCTACCCCTGTTAATCAAGAATTCATTTAAGAATCATTCACACACTATACTAATGCTTAATTCATATTTTTCTAAGTCATAATAGTTGTCTCATACGTAAATCATTGATCTAACGATATTTCTAATTTTTTAATCTTATTTTTCCTATTTTCCATTCAACTTCTACGATTTTATTAACCCATCAAATGACCTCAGATTTAATCAAACTTAGTGCCATTGGATTTTTCCTAATTTTTCCTTTCATTTTTCTTTGATTTCCCCTTCATTTTCTGTTTTTTCTATCAATTTTCTTTATTTTTCTGAAAATTCCTTCCAAGCATACATGTGGCAGGATAGGCGCGTGCCAGCACATTCCCAAACCTCCGAGATGTCGAGACACGTGGCTCATCTGGAGCCTGCCATGACCCGTCCGAGCCTTTAGCTCTGGCCGAGACTGTATACCCTAGGTACCAGACGACCCGTCTCTCGTATGCCATTTAAACTATAGGTCGTTTAATCTTGATTCGAACTACTTGTCATTTTATTCCAAATTAGATGACTCATCACCTGATGCCTGTCTTAAACTACACATAGTTTAGTCACAGGTTCAAATGACATGCATCTCTTCACACCCCTAGATGATATGTATCTCTTCACAATGTAAGATTTGATGGTTAAAATGATCAAGTGGGGCTTGGTCAATAAAATGAGACTTTAAGTTTGATTACTAGTGGAGATTTGAGTTTTGAATAATTAATGATTATCATATTAGAAATTGAATAACACTTACGGATCAATTTATTTATATTTATTTATTATTTATATGGTTGAATTAATTATTTACAAACTTTCTCATTGAATAAAAAGAAAAAAAAATCTAACCAGAGTTATGAAATAAAAATGGAGAAAAGCAATAACAACATCAATAATATTTCCCTTCTAACTATCTAACTATATTTATGCTCTAATCCCTTCCAGTGTTTTTTTTTTGAAGAAATATCGATATATATATTAAGAATCAAAGGATCAAAGAACAATACAATGATACAGTGTACCAGCTCAATGGATAAAATGAAAAATCTGTAAATTTCAGAACTCTGATTTCTACAGAACCAGTATAAGAACAGTATCCCTAACCAGCAATACAACCATACTAGCCATCCCCCCAGCTGAGAGGGAAATCTTTGCCGAGTATCCCCAGACCTGTAACCCGTGCAATACCTATCTGCCACCCTGCTGACTTCACCTCAACAACTGCTGTTACAGCCCAACCAGAGACACCATGGGCAATAACATAGTAACCTAACCAAAAGCATGCCAATGGACTGAAATGAAAAAACAGTGAGTAAACTACTCATTCCACTACCGAAGCACCCAGCGCAGACAAGAAATTTCCAGAAGCAAGCAGTTCCAAAATGTCTACATCCAGATACAGCAATTAAATCTGTCCCAGAACAGAACAAGACAATGAAACATTGTCCCAGCAGAATGAACAAAATGAAAATGAAAATGGGACCATCATATACCATTATTGTATTACGAGATCTGAGGTCTGCATTCACCAAACTATCTAAGTGGCAAGTAAAGAAACAAAGTCACCTGAGGGAAGTACATCCAAGCTATCAAGACAGACATCCGTAAGATTAGTCTTAGCCCAGTAGAACCCGTGCCGCATGCCGTTGTAATACAGATCAGTTGCACTGCTATTTACCCCCTTGAAAATTCTGTTGTTGCGCCCCAGCCAAATACTCCATGCACAAGAGAACAACAAAGCATACCATAAACCGCGCCAACAAAAAGGAATTGGAGAACCTTCCCATTGTGAAAATAAATCAACCATAGACTGAGGTTGAACCTAACTGAGACCCCATTGTTTAATTAACATGGATCAAGTTGCCCAAGCTTTCCTGCAATTAAGCAGGATATGAGTAGCATCCTTTTCTACGCATCCACAAGCGTCGCAATGCATGGCTGATGCAGGAAGGATACCGAGTCGAATTAAGTAACCTTTGGCAGAAATCTTTTCCCTGCAGGCCAACCACATAAACGCCTGCCATTTGGGTGATCCCGGCTTACGCAAAACGTTGGGTATCCATTGCTCACTGGGTAAAACTGTAACCGCTGCTAAAGATTGATAGCAAATCTTGGCAGAGAATGGTCTCAGCTGTTCTCCCCAGAGAAGCTGATCCTCTGCCAATGGATTTGGCCGAAAACCCTCCAACATTACCAACAGACGCCCAACTTCATCTGCCTCCCACACAAACAACCGCCGCCTCCAAACAAAACTCCACTGCCAATCATTGCCAACCCACAACCAGAACTGCAGAACTGCCCCATCCTTTGTCAAAGAAAGCGCATATAATCTAGGGAAAATAACACGCAGAGGAGATATGCTACACCAAACATCATCCCAAAATATAATTGAATCCCCCCTACCTAACTGCCAACGGTATAAAGAGGATATGCACTGGCCATTAGGCATTATCAATCTGCTAATCCGTACAATTCCTTTCCATATGAATGAGCCATTTCTGACACCACAGACTATCCCATCATGGCGAAGCTTGGGACTATATTTCTGAGCAATGACTTGTCTCCACAGGGAGCAAGTATCAGTAGCAATGCGATAGCTCCACTTTGTAAGTAAAGCCTGATTCCGCAGTTGCAAGCAGCCCACACCCGCACCCCCACTTTCAGTTGATTTTACAACCGTTGCCCATCTCACTTTGCATAAACTACGTCTGTCAACTGTCCCAGCCCACATAAAACGCTTCATCCATTTCTCAAAATCCCTCCTAACTCCCTCAGGCAACTGAAAAAAGGTCATATAATACACCGGTAAACTACTAAGCACTGATTTGATCAATGTAATGTGGCCCCCCAGCGACAACAAAGATCCTTTCCATGAGGCTAGCTTCCCTTTAAACCGAGCAACCACCGAAGCCCACGTACTTCGACGACGGGGGTTGGCCCCAAGGGGCACCCCAAGGTAATTGAACGGTAAGGTCTGCAATCTACAATGCAAGGAAGACACCATCCCCTCAGCCGCACTGGTTGGAACATTAATTCCCACAAGACCAGATTTGAAGAAATTAACCTTACGACCAGATAGTAACTCATAACAGTGCAGGATGCCTTAGAGATTAAGTAACCCCTGTGGGTCCCCGTTGCAAAATAAAATGACATCATCGGCATATTGAAGATGTGTGAGCTGTAAATTACCGACACTGATACATTGTAAAAGATTGCGCTCCCCCGCTCGACCAAGCATACGCGACAGGACCTCGGCTGCCAAATTGAATAATAGTGGAGATAAGGGATCACCTTGTCGCAGGCCTCGCCCCAGATTAAATTCGACTGTGGGAACACCGTTAATAAGGATTGCAGAACACGCGGAAGAAATGCACTCCTTTATCCAACAACGCCAGTGTACTCCAAATCCCATCTGTTCCATTACCTCTAGTAAAAAGGGCCATTCTACCGAGTCATAAGCTTTCTGAAAGTCCAACTTGAGACACCATCCCTGTCGTTTAGACTGGCGCATAGAATGAATGATTTCATTAGCCACCATCACTGTATCCGCGATGAAACGACCTTCCATAAAGCCGGTCTGAAATGGAGAAATGAGCTGAGGCATTACTTGCTTAAGACGGGTTGACAGGAGCTTGGCAATAATCTTATACAGACTATTGATAAGACTGATAGGTCTATAATCCTTTAACTCAGCGGCACCCGGAATCTTGGGAATTAAAGTGATGAAACTGTTATTTATACCTCTCGGCAACACCCCACTTGAATGGAATTTCTGTATCAGAGTTACAATCTCCGCTCCAATCACCGTCCACGCTTGCTTTATAAAGTAAAAATTAAATCCATCCGGTCCCGGGGCCTTATGACTACCACAAGCCCAAACAACACTTTTGATTTCCCCCTCGAGAAATGGTCTCTCCAGGCCAGCTGCAGCATCAGGTGATAACCGAGACAAAGCCATTCCATCTAGTCCGAACCACCTGACCTCCTCAGCCGTAAATATACCTTTAAAATAACCAACAGCTTCAGCCTTTATCTCTTCAGGCTGTCGGAGTTCCCTGTCATGAGCACGAATCATGCCAATAAAGTTACGACAACCCCTTATGGTAGCGCATGTATGAAAGAAACGGGTGTTCTTATCCCAGAGTTTGAGCCATTGCTGTCTGGATTTCTGTCGCCACATGGCCTCAATCTTCCGTTTGAGATCCCACTTCTGAGACTGCAATTCTTCATATCTCCGCATTGAATCAGGCCTCGAACTTTGTCTGTTCTGGTCATGCAAATCAAGTTCAGCTAGAATTAGCTTCAATTTGTGATCTAAATCACCACAAGACTCGATGTGCCAAGCCTTGAGCTTCCTCTTCAGAAAGGCCAACTTTTTAACCACATTAAACGCACCCGGAAAGCAAGTCCCTGCCTCTTGCCAGCACTCTTCCACCGTGGACAGGAAGCCTTTGTCGTCCCACCACAAATCCCATGAACGGAAAGGTCTGATACCCCAAAATAGAGAATCTGCTTTCAGGATTAACGGTACATGATCTGAAAATCCCTTATCGCCCGCATAAAGTCGATGTGTACTGAATTGTAAACACCAATTGGAAGACACCAGTGCTCTATCAATTCGAGAAGCACTGTGAGAGTTAAACCACGTGTAAGCCTTACTAATAAGAGGCAGGTCAACCAAGCCATTGCAATGTATAAAATTTGCAAAACGACGGGCCGCTCTCATATTGAAAGAATGACCTATCCGTTTCTCCGCAGTAAGAAATTCATTGAAATCTCTTATAACCACCCAAGAAGCCGAATCTGCTGATTTCCTCCGCTGCAACTCCTCCCATAATAATCTGCGCTCAGCTGCTAAATTCTGAGCATATAAACCAACACAAACAAATCTGTAATCCGAATCCCGTACCCTCATGTCTAATAACACCCATCGCTCAAACGTTTCTATTCCAAGATTCTGAACTGACTCCTCATTCCACAAGCATGCGATACCACCTGCTGTACCACGTGCATCTATGGCCGTCCACTGAATATTATTGCCAGGCCACAATCGTCTAGCCCATCTATCTGAAAATCTGTCCAGCTTTGTCTCGCAAAGTATCAACACACTCAAATTCTCACTAACTATAAGATTGCGAATTTGATTTTCTTTCATCTTACCCCGACATCCACGAACATTCCACATAGCTAAATTAATCATCAATAGTAATACCCATACACACAATCAGGTACCTGGACAAACCTATTATGCGCAATGATGCTGCCACACCTGTCTGTCCTCCATAATTTTCCCCTTCAATTTTTGCTTTATTGCTGCTTTGGTTTGCTTGCTTCGAAGACCCAACGTTTCGGCTACAGCCAACGAACGATGTACCTCCACCTCTATAGAACATGGTTCCGAAACAAGGCCTCTAGAACAAGACTTCTCAGAAAGTGCATCCGTCTCATCGCGAGTGGCATCCAAAAAGGAAGGGTCATCTGCCAATTGAAGAACACCACCCTGCTCCATATGACTCTCTCTTCCAGATGATAGACTACCTGTGGGTTTAAGGTGTCGGAGCTTTTTCTGCTTCCCCATCCGACTAGTTACTGCCCAACCTCTGAATCCAAACCGTGAAGCTTTGTGACCAGCCCTCCTCATGCGAGTAAAGGCTGTATCTTCAGAAAACGGTACAGATGCAGGCGCTTCCACTACGGATTTCATTGACAGCGGTTCAGAGGAGGCTTTCCAGAAAGGCTGGCTCTGGCTCCCCCCAGTTGAGTCTTCGCGAACTAGCAATAATGCAGGTGCCGAACAATTGCTGATTTCTCCCCTGCTAGACGTAGAATGACAAGAAGGACCCTCTTGAAAGTGCTGGACCCATGGAGAAGAGCTCACATGCCTTGTCTGCCTGTTTTCACCAAGTGGAGATAGCAATGTAGGGTCCATAGCTTCAGGTGTGACTTTCACTACTCCCACCCTCCCTTTGGCACTGTGCGGCAACAATTCCTGCTGACTAACATCTTGGTTCCCTACAGAAAGCATGGGCCCCTTGTCGGTAACAATTCTACTCTTACTTCCAACTGAGTGGGGCTGAGGGAAGTGTGTAGGATGACTAGCAGGCCCTTCTGACACATAGTGACTTCCACCAACCTCGTAATCCATTATATCTTCTTCCCCAGCTTCCACAATTCGCACAGTGAACATTTGGCCATCAACCTGAATCTTCACCAGCTCCTGAACTGTGGAAAAACAACTCGTTGCAACTTGCAGTGTGGCCTTATCAAGACGATGCCATGTAGCTGTATTGGGATGTATCTGTACTAGAGAACCAACTGAATGTATAAGCAGCTGAAAAGCTGCCCCAAACCACGCTTGTAAGGGGAGACCAAACACCTCCACCCAGCACAGTCTTCGACTACCAACATCTGCTGAACACCATGGATGAAAACCATCGAACTTAGCAGTCCAGAAGGTGTGGTTGAAGGTGAGTTTATGTTTCATCGAGTCTGCAGTGGCAAACATGAGCAATCTCTGGTTCCCCCCCATATGTTTGCACCCAACGTTTTGTGGGAGCTGCAACTCTTCATTGAGATCTCCTCGAAGAAAACCCACGGCACTCCTGTGTAGCCAGTCCAAAATTCCCTGATGAGTAGGAAGCAACACTGGTGTCTGCGCACGATCTGGGGGAGGAGACCCTTTAGTAACTGCTACATATGATCTACCATCGCGTTCTCGTATGGATGCCTTAGGAACATCCGTCTGCACTCCCTGCAACGGTTGTGAACCTTTATCACGTCCATTAACGCCGGCCGCCATACCATGCTTCCCCTGTCTATGGGTAAAACGAGCCACACTGAAACGTATACGCGTTTGTTTACCTAAGGACGATGACAACCTCCGTTGCTGATAAATCTCCTGAGTGCCACACCGTACAAACTTAACGAAACCAAACCGTACTCCCCTCTTGGATTTGCGATTAGGAATGAACACGTCTGCGACAGGTTCAATACTGGCTATCTCCGTGAAGAGTCGACTCGATGTCCATCCCTCTGGAATATCATCAATGAAGTAGGAGATATATCTATCCTCACTGAAAACCTTAGCAGGATCCCACTTAGGACGAGACTGCACTTCAGGGCCCAGATCATCCATTGGAGCCAGGTTGGGTAACGGTGCATTGCTGACATGCTGACGACCTTGAGGCAAGGGAGGAGATGTGGGAGGGGGGGGGGTAGGGGCTTGGGTGCAACAGTGGGACAAGGGTTAGATAGATGTGGGAGGTTTTGGGAGGTGAGAGAAGCCATTTAATGAACGTTAAGACTGTAATCCCTTCCAGTGTTGTTACTCTATCAACCAACAACATGTAATCCTTCAGTTTGTGAGGATGTGCTTTTGTGCGTGTACCCCTCTTTGGATTTGATACTACTGCACTTGCCAAGTTACAGACTATGCCAGACTTAATTGAATCTCTAGTTGCCACATCAATAGACTCACAATGCTAACTCATGTCATTACCCTCCTTGTGTAATAGAACCTTATCCATAATGTTCAAGCAAGAGAATGACTGTATTAGTTTAACTTTGTCCTCCCATATAGCTTAACTTTTATTAAATCTATCCCACCAAACAAGCCACTATTCGATCATGGTGTCACTGCGTGTTACTTGTGTGCGTTAAAGTATTTTTGCAGGTTAAAGAATCACAGTAGAAGTCATGTCCACCAAATCCAAGGGTGTGACTTATTCTACAGGAATACTGTGACAGTGTCTTAATAAGAATATATGGAATACTGAATGAATTCGAATAGCTTCTGACAATTCATGATTATAAGCCACAAAGTCAATTCTTTTAATCACTTTGAAGGGTCCAAAAAATCGAGGTCTGAGCTTGCTATGTCTACGAAATCAATCTGAATTCAGCTTATAAACTTGTAAATGCATGTATGTATACCTACTCCTGCACTTCCAATTAAATTTCCCTACATTTTTGGTATGCTTATCATTTCATGTGGTTTTGGGCCACTAATAAATTCTATTTGAATATGCCAGGAATTCATCCCTCTAAGTAAGATGTGTATCAATTATCAAGATAATCACAAATATACCTGGATAATATTGACAGAGGTCTTCCGTATAATACCTCAAATGGAGTAATTTTAGCTGAAGTATAGTATATGATATATTATACCAAAATTAAGCCCATAGAAGCAATGAAGACCAAGAAGATGGACGGTCACCTTGAAGTAATTGAGGTATATCTCTAATGTCTTGTTAAGAACCTTCGTTAGTCCATCTATTTACGAATGATATTCAGTGCTAGGAGAAACTCGAGTGCCTTGAAGATGATTTATCTCTTTCCAAAAGAAGTTAGAAACTTCAAATCTGTATTCGTGATAATTTTCTTTGGTATCCCATTCAATCAAACTATTTTTACAATAAATAATTGAGCTAATGAATCACTTGGTACATTCATGGATAAAAAACGACCATATTTTGACAACCTATCCACCATAACCAGTATAACTAACTTTCTTTTTATTGGAGGCAATCCTATAAAAAAAATCTATCTAAATCTCTTCAAAACCATGTCTGGAATTGATAATGGTTGAAGAAGACAGGCTGGCTTCATAGTTGAATTCTTCATTCATTGCCATGTTTCACATTGAGACATGAACAACTTAACATCTCTTCTCATATTGTGCCAATAAAAGTTTACAGACAACCTGCGCAAGGTTCTGGTTATGCCCATGTGCACAGCAACTGGAGTTGAATGAAATTCCAATAACAACATCTCAAGTAATGGTGAATCTGTTGGTATTACTATCTTGGAATTAAAAAGAAAAATCCTATTAGAATACATAAATCCTTGAACATCAAGTAGTGTTTGTAGCACTTATTGTTGCAACTGTAAAAGTTTTGGAATATTTGTATTAACCTTCGTAACGTTGTTAATAAAACCATAAGTGATGGTTAAAATGGAGAAAATCTAAGCATTATTTACCATTGATAATATATCTACTATAATATTTGGCTTAGTAGCTTTATAAATGATATTGAAATCATATCTCACCAACTTAGTAAGTCATTTTTGTTGCTCCTAAATTTGGATGGTCATCTTGTGATTAAATTATGCGTATACCTGTACCTGATTCATCTAGAAAAACACCTCACATTCTCTCCTCTCCCTCACCTAAATAAAACCACAAACCCATTCCACCTTCCATCACTGCTTGCTTAACCTAAATTCCTTAACAAGCATGGGTAGAACAAAAGGAGTAGATCAAGATCCATCTCCTCCTAGTCAGTTTCCTAGAGGTTCCATAGCTAGATTTTCTTCTTCTCAGACGGCTCCAGAGTTTGACAGCTTTCGGTTTATGTCAACAGTAGCTGAAAAATGTTATGAAACATTGAAAAGTCATCAGATTCAGCAGAAGAAGCCTTGTGCATTTGATTACTAGACACAATTTGCAAGATGTCGGGTTCGTCGCATGCCAATGTATGAAGAACTGTGCAATAAGTTGTATGGAACGGTATTGTTCACACCAGTAGAATGATCATGACTAATGGGCAGTGCATATCAGCCTTTTACCGCTGGAAATTGGGGAGGGGAGACTCCAATAAGTTTTGGCAGGATGTATGGTGTGGATCAGTTCCTTTAAGAGGTCTATTTCCTAGACTATATATGCTCTCCTTGGAGAAAGACGGGTTGATTTTGCAGTTTGGGTCTTGGTCAGGCATTGAATGACATTGGCATTTTACCTGGCGGCGTCTTCTATTCGCTTGGGAGGAAGAAGAAATGGGGCGTTTGTTGGCTCTCCTGGGACGACTTTCTCCAGATTCTTTGCACGAAGACTTACTAATGTGGGGCGAACAGATGAAGACGTTCTTGGCTAAAAACTGCTACTGGTCTCTTGCAGCAACTCTTGCGGTGTCTCAGGAGTATCCAATCCCAAATGGATGGTGCCAGAAGGGGGCTCCAAAGTGGCAAGCGTTTATGTGGTTAGCCTGCAAGGAGAAGCTCACTGCCAAGGGCTACTTAATCCGTCTAGGAATTCTACCTGTCACGGATCAATTTTGTGATGCCTGCGGCGCTATGGAAGGGGATGCTAATCACATATTACTTGACTGCAGGCAGGCATGGCAGTGCTGGTCATTGTTGTTTAAGCATTGGGGATTATGCTGGGTTCCTCCCCGGTCTATGGCTGCGCTATTTGTACAATGGGAGGGCTTTCCAATCCCCGGACGATGGCGCGGCTTATGGTATGTTCTATTATTTTCATGTGCATGGAGCATTTGGTTGGGGCGAAACAATAGAATTTTTCGAAGACAAGATAGCACTGCAGCTGACATGTATTACAAGGGGATGCGACATGGATTCTATTGGACGAAAACTAATCTACAAGGTGTCGATATTGATAGTCTGGATATATTGCCTGTCGGTGAACTATTGTCATTACTGGCCAGGTAGATTGCTGGTGGAAGGAAAGTTTCAGATGGTGTATCTTACTATAGTATCTGTTAGCATTTTAGTGTTACTTGAGCTGGTACAATATTCAATTGTTCAGCTCCCCTGTACTACTACTTATCATTAATATATATCGATACTTTTCAAAAAAAAAACTGTGCAATAAGTTAGGTTGGGAATCTTTTGCTGGGCATAATATTTTCGTTGCTTATTGTGAAATGATTTATGAATTCTATGTGAATTTTCCTGATGCTATTGGACCAATTGCTATGGTTGGGCAGAAATTTATTCCTATTACTGTTGCTATTATTAATGGTTATTATGGGATAGAATATCGAGAGGAGGAGGAGGAGTCGGATTTATTGTTGGTGTATGATGTATTGATAATAGGAAAGGGAGTGTAGGAGTCACCGAGTGGTACTGTTATTGTGATCAATTTCTACAGGGAAGACAAATTTTGGAAGAATTTTATAGGGAATAATCTCATACCTACTTCCCAGGATTATGAAATAAATAGGGAGTCTTTGCTACTCCTTTACAAAACAGTTATTGGTGTGAGGTTTGATGTGTGAAAAATTATTATTGGATAGATTTTGTCTTGGAAGTAGAAAACTAGTAATCGTCTTCCGTTCATGTATCTTATTTCGGGGCTATGTTTAAAGGCTAGTGTGGTACCTCTGAAGGAGTTGTATTTTCCGTTATCTAAGCCTCTGTTTCCTTTTACACACAAAAAATATCTTAAATTACCATGTTATACACCCTTCCTCTTTCCCCTTGCTACAGAAGTTCTACCTACACAAACCATAGCTGAATTCTTTCATCTTTCATAAGATTTCGGAAAATAATAGCTTGTTAGAATCTTTTTTTAATCATTATAAGATTGGTTTTCATCTTTATTTATTGCTGCCGAATTTTCTAGAGTTTATTGCAAAAATCTTTTGATTGACCTTCCAATTGGTTTTAGTTTTTGTTCTTCTTTTTTGTATTAGTGTTTGACACCTATTCTTGTTATAATATCATGAAATCAGCCCTTTTATCCTTTCATATACAAAAATCGGCAACCCTACCTATGATTCATATTTGTGTCAAAATTTATACTATGAATTAGGTTGAATAATCAGGTTGACTCTTGTTATGTTCTTTGCTATCACATCACACATCCAAGAGGAGGTACTAGCTACTTCTGATCTCCAGTTTTCGGTAGGTTTGGTGAGTGGAATTAGTAAGGATCTAGGATGTTTATTTGGTTTTTGAATATGTATGCTTAGTGTGTATTGTCTTTGTCTTATGTGTGCTTAGGTTGTTCTATTCCTCTTGATAAAGGCAAAGGACTAGCTACTTGCTTAGACACAAGAGAGGTAGTGTAAGACCCCAAATTTTGAGTCTTAGAAGTCCAAAAGCCAGTCCAGGTGAAAAGACCATTTTGCCCATGAAAAAGAGGATATGTGATGGCCGAAATTAGTAAAGAATATCCAGTAATTATTTCTGGTTTCAATTCTATTTTTTTTAAATCTTTATTGGTTGATAGTTACCTTAGAAAATAAAATTCCTAAAATTAAGGGAGGATAATTACAGAATTTAATTCTGATAATTATCTTACTTTAATATAGCCTTTAAAATAGGGAAATGAATCCTATAACCACCCCATATAAAGAGGAAGCTGGCAACACTTAAACCTTACACAAAAAATACACAAAATTTGTCAAAACAAAAACCCTACATCTCCCTATTTTGGCTGAAATTTGCTTAAACTTCAAACAAGCATAACTCTCTCATCCTTTGTCGGATTATTGGAAATAATAGTTTTCTGAAAATATCTTTCTGTCCTCTTTCCAACCATCTTTTGTTTTTCATCAAAAGGTTAGGTTTTATTTTTGTCAAAAGTTAAGTCGTAATTCGGCGGAATTGTCGAAATCTACTTGAACTGCAAAATAGCATAACTCTTTCATCTTTTATCGGATTCTTGAAAATAATATCTGGTTGAAAAGATCTTTCCATTCTATATCCATCCATTTTGGGCTTTTTTATAAAGGTTAGTCTTTCTATGTCATAATTTAGGTCATAATTTGGCGGGATTAGGTTTCAAAATTGTGTGATTCTGCCTTCGATTGATTTCAATTATTGTTCCTCTTGTTCGTATAATTGTTTAGCATCTATTCATGGTATAAAATCATGAATTCATCCTTCAAATCTTTCATATTCATAAAATCAGTATGCCCTACCTTTGCCCTATTGATGCCTATCATGATCAATTGATTAACCTATTAGATTTTGATCTTATTTCTTTTGGTTATATATGTTATAAACACCTAATCCTTCCTTTGTTAACATGAAATTGAAACCCTTACACCTTTTTCAGAGACAAGAGAGGTAGGATCTATGCCTTATCGGTTTCTCCAGAGATCCTTTTGTTTGGTTGTTGATTTCGGTACTTGTGCTTGTGAAATTGTATGCGCATATATATGAGATGATGTAAGCATGAGTTGCAGATTGATTTGAGGTTTATCTAGGCTGTACCGAATCCCTTAAGGTAGTTTATGAGTGCCTAGCTTGCATGTGTTGTGTGTATTGAAAATGCTGATTGTGTTCTGACATAATTGAGAATACCCTGATGTAGTATTGTACTTTGTGCTTGCCTTTCTTTGCTTGTATGTGTTTGTGTGTGAGGATCCTTTTCTAGTGCCCATTCGGGATAAACACTGATGCTCCTTGGGAGAGGAGAGGTTCTTATTGTTATAGGAGTCGTATGGGTGGCAATCCCCAGCAAGAGCTCGATGGATGCCTGGTCCTTGTGTGGCTAGAAGCTTTGTCCTTGTGTGGCATTATCCTTGTGTGGTTTGGATGTCCTTATCCTTGTGTGGTTTGGATGCTCTTGTCCTTGTGTGGCTTGGATGCCTTGTCCTTGTGTGGCAGGATGAATAGGTTTGCTGATTAGTTTGTGTGTTGACCCTTTAACCCTTTGTGCAGCGAAGCCTTGGACAACACAGGTGGAAGAGGATGCCTTTTTCTATTGATAAGATTGATTAATAATTTACTTGCCTGTGTACTTTTGATTTTCGAAAGTGTTTGCAGTCCACTCTCAGCCTTGGATTCGCCCTAACCTTGGATTGATTCTTGAATTGCGTGATACCTTTAGAAGTGTAGGAGTGATCTGATGTTGTTTGGGAGATCTTTGTTTATGATTGCTGTAGATCTTATGATGTTGTGACCCTACTAAGATTTGTGAATTCTTATCCGCTGATGTTTTATTCACTCTATATAATACTAAAATGCTTGTCTAATATCATGCTCCATTTGTTATAAGTACAACGAATAAATAAATTAAAAATCAGAAATTTAGATAGGTAAGTCTTGTGGAATTCAAATAGGTCCTGGTGTTTGGGCTTGTCTGGATTTTACGGCGGTAAGGGTCTAATAGGAGCAAATAATAATAGATTAGGATTTGGGGTCCTTACAGGTTTGGTAGCGTAGCATGGTTTAGGTTAAATGATTTATTTTATGCTAACCTGTTTGTTGGTTTTGGTGTTTGTAGATAGATACATGCGCACACACTCACTCACATAGGGGCTAATACTGAAAAAGATCTAATGTTAAAAAGGGATTGATATGTAAGATTTAGATGAAGAAATTGATAATTTTGATTTGTTGTGTGTTTATGCATATTCTTATGCCTGTTTTGCCTCTATGTGTTGTGATGAATATTTTGTTGTGTTTCTTATCATTGCCGAGAATGTGTATATTGATTGATGCATTCTGCCGAGTGTCCCTATGTGATTCCTATGTTGCCGAATGCATATGAATATGTTTTCTACTTATTTATGTGTGGTGCCGAGTGTTGATTACATGAGTATGTATATTGCCAAATACATGTGATTGGTTTGTAAGCATATCGAAGTATGTCTTTATATGGTTTTCCATGATTGCCGAGTATAACTTGTGTAAATCTATGATTGTCGAATGCTTGATGATGATTGCCGAATGCTTGATGATGATTGTTGAATGCTTGATGATGAGTGTCGAATACTTGATGTAATTGCCGAGTATGCATTTACATGTGTGCATGTGATTTCCAAAATTTGTATATTCTTTTTCCAGTATGTGCGTATCGTCCGGTGCACCCTCTCCACCAGGTACCACTTATTTTCATAGTTTCGTATTTGGGTTATGTGTTGAGTAATAATCGTATGCTTGTATAGTATGGCAAGGTTGAACGCTCCAAGGGATCGACGGGGTAGGTATAGGATTCAGGCCGAATAGCATCCTGTTGAGCAAGAAGAGTCGAATGCAAAAATTGAGTAAGGAGGGCAAGCTGAGCCCGAAAACCAACTTAAAGCACCAACCATTGATCCTGTGATGGCAAAAATCCTAAATGTATTGCAAGGAATCGCTGCGAACTAGCAACGTATAAAGGCGCAATTTCAGAATGCTCCTGCACCTGTGCCCGTGGAAGAACCTATTCCTCCACTTGAACCTGTACAGCCGACTTACCCTAAGGAAGCTGAGAGACTTCCTATCGTTATTATGAAGTTGTTGAAGGAAGCTCGCCAACTAGGACGTAAAGATTTCAGTGATTCGGCCGGAGCTGCTGCCACTCGTGAATGGATCGACACCTTATGCTGTGTATCCTTGTTTTTACGTATCTCTGATGATGACAAAAATGCCATCGCTACATTCTTTTTAGAGGGAGAAGCCCTCACATGGCAAAAATCCTAAATGTATTGCAAGGAATCGCTGCGAACTAGCAACGTATAGAGGCGCAATTTCAGAATGCTCCTGCACCTGTGCCCGTGGAAGAACCTATTCCTCCACTTGAACCTGTACAGACGACTTACCCTAAGGAAGCTGAGAGACTTCCTATCGTTATTATGAAGTTGTTGAAGGAAGCTCGCCAACTAGGACGTAAAGATTTCAGTGATTCGGCCGGAGCTGCTGTCGCTCGTGAATGGATTGACACCTTATGCTGTGTATCCTTGTTTTTACGTATCTCTGATGATGACAAAGTTGTCATCGCTACATTCTTTTTAGAGGGAGAAGCCCTCACATGGTGGACATCTGTTAGCTTGCGATTTTGTGATCATTTGCCTACTTAAGAAGAATTTTGGTACAAGTTTGACGAAAGGTTTTATACGAGATTCCATAATAGCGAGCAGTGGTGACAAATTTGTGATAGTCTTCATAGATGACATTCTGATTTATTCAACAGTTGTGACCGCATGAAAGCAATTATCCTATGCATGATTTAGAGCTTGCAACCATGGTGTTACATTAAAGATATGGAGACAATACCTATACAGCGAGACATGTAGAATCTTTATCGATCATAAAAGCTTAAAGTATCTCCTTACGCAAAAAGAGTTGAATATGAGACAACAAAGATGGGTGGAACTGATTAAGGACTATGACCTGATCATTGAATATCATCCTGGAAAAACGAATGTTGTTGCTGATGCCTTAAGCCAAAAGTTTCATTCTCCTTCTTTATCAGTTTTGGCTTACATGTGCACCGAATACATGCTAATGTTGCTAGATTTGAAAGCTACCCGTGTGCATCTTGGCACTGATTATTCTGGTTCCGGAATCAGCAATCAGAAGATCCAAAACTAGTTGAAATTCGGAAGAAACTATCTGATGGTGTTGATGCCATAGCTCGTGATTTCATAATACGAGATGATGACGTTCTTGTCTTTAGGAATCGGGTATGTGTTCCACAAGATGTTGATATTCATAATCTTATTTTATCTGAGACACATAGTTCAAAGTTTGCTATCCATCCTGGTAGTAAAAAGATGTACCAAGATTTAAAGGAGCAGTATTGGTGGCTGAACATGAAGCGTCACATTGCTGAGTTCGTTGCCCGATGTCTCGTATGTCAATGAGTAAAGATCGAGCATCAAAGATGAATCGGGTATGTCTACTTTAGTCACTTCCGATTCTAGAATGGAAGTGGGAGTATGTCACCATGGATTTTGTGACCGGATTGCCTAGATCCCAATGAGGATACAATGCTATTTGGGTAATCGTTGATCAATTGATGAAATCTGCACACTTTCTTCCTATACGTGTGACTGATACACCCGAGAAATTGGTTGTTCATTACTTGGACGAGATTGTTCAATTGTATGGAGTACCAGTTTCCATCGTTTCAGATCGTGACTGTGAAACCCCGTCCTAGTCATATGTCCAGTCACCTTCGTCTTAGTGGTCCACGTGTATGTTTGACATTTTGACTTGGACGAAAATCGAGACGGTGAAATTTACCGTTTTACCCATATCGGATCCGAACTTGATTCTGAGCCTGTTTATTTACCCTAAGGCCTTCTTCGTACCTTTGTCTTATTTCCGGGCCTGTTTCTTACCCTAAGGCCCTGTACATACCTTTTTAATCCCATCCGCTTACCCTAGCTGCTATTCTTTTTCTCACATTATTTTTGATCAGCCGCCACCAATTTTTTTCGTTTGGTGTGCCTTCCTCCGTACAACCCAACGATCGCCTCTAGTCCCCTTCCGTTTTCCACTGTTGGATTTTTCGCCAGTTCTATAGATCGGTGAGGGAACGGTAAGAATTTTCTATCCCGTATTTTAATTCTTGTATGTAATAGTTGTTCTGATAGTGGGTTCATTGAGGTGGATTTGAATCTGGGTATCACGATAAGGGAAAAGGAATTGCCACCAGTTCATCTGCACGCCAGGTAGGAGACTATGCCTCATACGTTTTATCGGCAATCGTTTCATTCTTTTGTTTGTGCTTTTCTCTTCTTCAATTTCTGCCTTATTCTTAATCCTTGGCTCCGCCCTAAATTCATTCGAATAGTGGATTGTGAATCTTTTCCGTCATTAACTATTAACGAAATTCATGTTTTTGTCTTCACTGTGCTTGCTCCCTTTTAGTATAGAGCATTGTTGATCTGTAATATTCCACTTCCATGGTTTTTTTTTTTTTTTCGGTAGGCCTCTGATTTTGCTCAATGGTTTAGTCACCACCAAAGAATAGATATCATCGTTCGTATTTCGAATATACAGTAGAGAAGTGGTCCCTCCCTTTTTCTTGCTCCTTTCCATCAGTCATCCTTCCCTTTAATGGGAGCAAATCTAAACTGCTATCCTGTCTATCTTTCTTTCCGGTAAACGTCGAGGCTTGGACTTTGCCTTCTGTCTTCTTAACGACACCTCCATCTAGAACAGCAACATTATAACTATTACTAACACAAATCTCACATTAAGAGTACGAGTCCCCTTTTTCCTCATTACTAGTACAAAACTACCCTTTGGGAAGAATGAGTTAACTTTTCCAGTTTCAGTTCTTGGTCTGTTAATCGGAATAGTTAGCTGGAAGATCTGTTCTCAGATGCCGTGTAGCATCTATGAATCGAGGATTCCCGTCAGCTCTCATCCCTTCCCGTCTCATTCCTTTCCATCAGCACTGATTCCTTCCCGTCAGCTCTGTTTCCCCTCCTCATCGGCTCTCGTTCCTTCCCGTCAGCCTCTTGTTTGCTGTAGCAAGCGGTTGTTCCTGCGTTACCCACTGGTTTTTCTTTTTATTTCTCTTCTTTCTTTAACGTCGAGTGAGACGTGTCCTCTATCCTTTGTCCATTTCCCTGTACTGTGAGCTGTTTCCTTCCCTTCCTCCCTCCCCCCCCCCCCCCCCTGTCGGCCGTTCCTGCACCCCCGATTTGCCCAGCTGACACCTCTTCTTCCTTTTTTTCGAGCAAGACGTGCTCCCTGCTGCTTCCACCTTACGAAATTCGCCCCTCAAAGTCCTCTTCTTCTTTTGCTGAGCTACGCATATCTTCCTTTTTGCTTCTTGGATTTTCTTTTAATTGTATTTGTTTCTACCGAGTGTTTGTGGTTAAAGGCTAATGTTCACAGTTTTTCAATTGTTCCGGATACTTATCAAACTCCGATTGTTCACTCTCATGATCCTAAGGGCCGGCTGCGTTGATTCTGTTTCACGCCGATACCTGCTATCGAAAGTTTTTTTTTTTTTCTGTTCCACCAATTCCCCGTCTATTGCTCCTACTCTACCCAGCTTGTCCTTATTGTCTCATTCATGGTTAACATTGGGTGAGCGTGCCATAAAAGAAACCAAATGCACAAGTTTGTCCTGTGAAACTTTAGTAAGTCGTTAGGTATAGCACAGCTCGGTAGAAGGAACCTGCGCAACCAGTAATTCCCACTCCTTCGTGCTTCGTCCCTTGCCACTTCGTTCTTCTTCTTCCTCATGGATTTCTGCCCATCGTGTTCCCTTCACTTGTGGTTCTATACCCGGTGTGCCCTCCTTTTCCCGTAGGTCTGATTGCTATATTTATGTGATTTTATGATGACACAAACCCTGCATCATCTAACAAATTGTTGCAGTATAATAATGTTGTTGGCAAATAACTAAAACTCATAACCAACAGTAAATTATCTTGATGAAGTGCGGAACTTTTCAGTTCCTTTGTTAGCCGTTTGCATTGTTCCAACATCCCTTTTGCTGGTATTTATTTCACTTTGGTTTATATTATATTTTGTTATTTTATTTAATAAAAAGACTGTAATTCAAATATGTTATGGATTTAACAGGTATAAGTATGGGGTTCCTATGGCTTTCAATCAAATGGTTTAACAATGAGTGTGATACTATTCTATGTTTGTATTCAGTTTGGTAACCACAGTGAGTAAACGTTCGTTTGTCCAATGCGAGGTGAGTACACGGAATCCCAGTGATAGGGGAGAGTTGCGTACATGTTTGGGAGTCGTACGGGTGTTGTTTTCAGTTGCCTGCCACGTCTTCGCAGGTTGGTTTGTATTGAATAATGAGACGGGTACGATACGTGTTATGTTTTCTCTGCCTAGTCTCAGACAACACTGGCAGTAGGGGTTACGTATGTTTATAGTATTTTCCTAAAATTTAAATTAACACTGCCAGTGGGCTCCCGGTTTCCCTTTAGCGGGGGTTACTCGAGGAGTGATTTATTATGTCCATCCCGATGGGTTTTTGGTTGGCATTGTTAGCCGTGTTGTGTTACGAGTTGTTGAGTTATAACATATTGGGCTGGAACTATGTATTATATTATAAAAAAATCAAATGTGTTAATTCTATATTCTTCGGGTTGTTTCGATTACGTCCTTGTTTGTATAGTGATCCGTTTCTCCTCTTCTTGTATGTGTTTCCGTTTCCCCGTAGGATATATGATGCTGTGACTCCTACTGAGATTTTATTATCTCGCCCGTTGTTGTTTACCCCTTTCAGGAGTAGTTCGCGAGCCGTAGACGGCGTTTGAGGTGTGAGAATTTTATACGATTTGACTGGACTATCACACCTGCATATTTCACATGGTTTTCTTTTCTGGCATTTCTTGTTTGAGGTGTGAGAATTTTATACGATTTGACTGGACTATCGCACCTGCATATTTCACACGGTTTTCTTTTCTGGCATTTCCTGTTTGACTAGTTTTGATATTTTGACTCACATTAAATTTTTATGAATTTATTACTCTACTGGGTACGGTTTTTATGTTCCGGGCTTTAAGCTCAGTTGTGATTTTGGGCTTGTGACTGTATGGACCCGTTTTCCGTTTTGGATATTTTTTTTCCATTCGAATAAAGTCTTCCGCTGTGGTATTTTGTTTACTTTGATTTTTATGCCACATGTCGGTTTCTTATTTGACATGCTCCAATTCTTGAATTATTAAATACGCTTGTTTGGGAATCGTGTTTAAAAATTCTTCTAAGGCTTGTGGGATTCGGATTGGTCTACGTGTTGGGCTTGTCTGGGTTTCAAGATGGTAAGGACCTAGTTTTTGGGTTCGGTTCCTTACAGTGACCCCCCCTCGTTTCACATCACAATTTTGGGAGAAATTCTAGAATGCATTGGGTTCAAAATTGAATTTCAGTATAGCATTTTATCTTCAGACTGATGACCAATCAGAAAAGACGATTGAGACACTCAAAAACATGCTACGTGTTAGTGTACTAGACCAGCATACCAGTTGGGATCGATGCCTACCATTGGCGGAATTCACTTACAATAATAGATTTAAAGCAAGTATCGGCATGACACCTTATGAAGCACTATATGGAAGGCGCTACAGAACACCTATTTGTTGGAATGAAGTTGGCGAAAGATGTCTAGACAATCCGGAATTGATTGATCAAGAAACAGAACAGTTGAACTTAATTCGACAATGGCTAAAATCAGCCCAGGATCGGTTGAAAAACTATGCCGATAATCGACGAAGGGAGCTACAATTTGTGGTAGGTGACAAATTGCCCTGTGGAAAGGTGTCCTTTATTTTCACCAGTGAGGAAAACTAGCACCTCGTTACATTAGTCCGTATAACATTTTCGAGAGAATTGGCCCTATTGCATACTGACTTGCCTTACCTCTGAGTATGGAGAGAATTCACAACGTGTTTCAGGTATCAATGTTAAAAGAGTATGTGCAAGACCTTGCTCATGTGCTAGAAGAACCACTAGTCGAAGTTGCTGAAGACCTATCCTATCTCGTACAACTAGTTGCCATACTAGATCAATCAGTTCGTCAGTTTCACAGTCGAAGTGTGCCTATGGTACGAGTTATCTGGCGTAATGGCCAACTCAAGGAACAGTCTTAGGAGACTTAGGAATCTATGCATGCAAAATTTCCTTACCTGTTTGCTTAGTCCTCGAAGTCCAGAAGCCAGTGCAGGTGAGAAGACTATTTTTGCCCTAAAGAAGAGGATGTGTGATGGCCAAAATTTGTAAGGAGTGTCTAGTATTTATTTCTGATTTTAATTCTCTTTGATTTGAATCTTTATTGGTTGATAATTATCTTAGAAAATAAAATTCTTAAAATTAAGGGAGGATAGTTACAGAATTTAATTCTGATAATTATCTTACTTTAATTTAGCCTTTAAAATAGGGAAATGAATCTCATAACCATCCTATATAAAGAGGAAGCCGACCACATTTAAACCTTACACAGAAAATACACAAAATTTTCAAACCTAAAACCCTATACCTCCTTATTTCTGTTGAAATCTACTTGACCTTTAAACAAGCATAACTCTCTTATCCTTTGTCGGATTCTTGCAAATAATGCCTTGATGGAAAGATATTTTTGTCATCTTTCCAATTATCTTGGTTGTTTTGTCTAAAGGTTAGTTTTTCTTTGTTGAAAGTTAAGTCGTAATTCAGTCGAATTGCTAAAATCTGCTTGAATTTCAAAATAGCATAACTCTTTCATCGTTTGTCGGATTCTTGAAAATAATAGCTTGTTGGAAATATTTTTTTGTTCTATATCCATAAATTTTAGATTTTTTGTCTATAATTTATTTTTTTTGTTATAATTTAGGTCATAATTCAACGGGATTAGGTTTCAAAATTGTGTGATTCTGCCTTCGATTGATTTTTGTTGTTTTTCCTCTTGTTTGTACGATTTTTTAGCATCCATTCATGATGTAAAATCATGACTTCAACCTTTGAATCTTCCCTATTCATAAAATCAGTATGTCCTACCTTTTCTCTATTGATGCCTATTATGATCAATTGATTAACCTATGGATTGTAATCTTGTTTCTTTTGGTAGTACATGTTGTAAACACCTAATTCTTCCTTGTTAATATTAAATTGCAACCCTTACGCCTTGTATGCATGAAATCGCAATTTGTCTTGTGCTTTATTCTTAGTTCCGAAAGTTGTATAGTTAATTGGGATGGTAATTCAGGTTGAATCTTGTTAAGTTCTTGGCTATCACATCACACATCAAAAGGGGAGGAACCTGTGGCATTTGGTCATTGGTTTCTGATAAGGTTGGTGAGTGGAATTGGTAAGGAAATAGAGTATTCAAGTGGTTATTAAGTATGCATGCTTAGTTTGGTTTTGTCTTTGCCTTATGATGTTATAGGTGGTTCGGATCCCTTGAATAATGGCAAAGGAATAGCTTCTTATTCAGAGACAAGAGCGGTAGGATCTATACCTCAACGGTTTCTCTAGAGATCCTTTTGTTGCTTGTTGATTTTGGTACCTATGATTCTGAAATTGTATATGCATATATATGAGATTATGTATGCATGAGTTGCAGATTGATTTGAGGTTTATCTAGGTTATACCAATTCCCTTAAGATAGGTTATGAGTGCTTAGTCTACATATGTTGTGTGTATTGAACATGCTGATTGTGCTCTGACATAATTGAGAATACCCTGTTGTGGTATTGTGTTTTGTGCTTGTCTGTGTATACTTGTAAGTGTTTGTGTGTTAGGATCCTTTTCCAGTGGCCATTCGGGGTAAGCGCTGATGCTCCTTGGGAGAGGAGAGGTTTTTATTGGTATGGGAGTCGTATTGGTGGCAATCCCCAGCAAGAGCTCGCTGGATGCCTGGTCCTTATATGGCTAGAATCCTTGTCCTTTTGTGGTAAGATGCCCTTATCCTTAAGTGGCTTGGATGCCTTGTCTTTCTGTGGCAGGATGAATAGGTTTGCTGATTAGCTTGTGTGCTGATCCTTTTATCCTTTGTACAGCGAAGCCTTAGACAACACAGGTGGAAGGGGATGGCCTTTTCTGTTGATAAGATTGATTGATGATTTACCTGCCTATGTATTTCTGATTTTTGGAAGTGTTTGCAGTCCACCCTCAGCCTTAGGAATGATCTGATGTTGTTTGGGAGATGTTTGTTTAAGATTGCTATAGATCTTATGATGTTGTGACCCTACTAAGATTCTTGTAATCTTATCCTGTTGTTTTCACCAATTCTTCAAGCTTAGGTACATTTTCTGTTCGTGTACCAGTGTGTGAGAATCTAGGTTGCACGGCATGGCTATATCGCATCACATTTTCATATTTTGTCTCCTTGGTTGCTTGCGCGCACAATATGATCATTGATTCGACTATTTTTCTGGTGTCTCAAAATTTCCTCCTTTTCTTGTTATTTTAGAATTTTGTTGGAGGGTTACTTATTGTATATTTTTTTAAAATCCCTATGGGACTTGTGTGTTATGGTTCCACTGATTCAATTTAAAGACTTCTGTTGATGTTTTATTCACTCCGTATAATACCAGAATGCTTGTCTAATGTCATGCTCTAATTGTTATAAGTACAAAGAATAAATAAATTAAAAATCAGACATTTAGATAGGTAAGCCTTGTGGGATTCAAATAGGTCCTGGTATTTGGACTTCTCTGGGTTTCACGGCAGTAAGGGTCCTAATAGGAATGAATAATAATAGATTAGAAATTGGGGTCTTTAAAGATAGGATCTATGCCTCATCGATTTTTCTAGAGATCCTTTTGCTTGTTTGATGATTCGGTTTGTTTTCCATGATATGCGCATGCTTGTGGCTTAATGTGCATGCTTGTGGTTTGGTTTGTGATACTCTAGGCAAATTGCAGATCCCAATGCTAGGATTGAGTGCCTATTTCGGTTATACTTTACTAATTGTATTGTGATATGATTGATGATGCCCTATTGTGTTGCTATGCCTTGTACTTGCTTGTGTGTACTTGTACTTGTTTGTTATATAAAGATCCTCTTTCCGATGGTCATTCGGGCTAAGTAACTGATACTCCTAGGGAGAAGAGAGGTACTTACTGGTATGAGATTCGCATGTGTAACGACCTTAATTCCTAAACCATTATTAATTGCTCCTATTAAGGTCATTACCCGCCGTGAAACCCAAATAAGTCTCAGCGACACCTAAGATCTATTAGAATTTCACAAGGCTACTCCTATGATACCGATTTAAGCTTATTTATTTTGTTGCTTATCAATCAATTGGAGCATGCTATTGGACACATATTCTGGTAACATACGGAGTAAATAAAATCATCAGCGGAAGTCTTAAATCAATCCATTGGGTTCATAACACACAGTCCCATAGGGATCCAAATAACCAGTAAGCAATTCATCAACCAATTTCCGGGAATAGCAAGCCAAACGAATGCTCAAAAAATAAACCAGAACATCATCCAATCTTTCAAGTTATTTGCGCATGTAACAGTTAAGTGTTTATGATGCGATATCGCTCCGCCATGCAGCTTTGATCTCACTCACTGAAAAATGGTAAAAACAACAGGATGAGATTACAAGAATCTCAGTAGGGTCGCAACATCATAAGATCTACAGAATCCCTAAACACAAATCTCCCGAATTCACATAAGATCATTCCCTAAATAACTAAAGGGATCACACAATTCAACAATAACATAAAGAGGTTAAGGCCGAGATTATGGCTGAGGGAGGACCACACTTCCGAAAGTTCAGAAGTACACAGGCAGGTGAAATACAACAAAATCACACTCAATGATGAAGAAAGGCCATCCCCTTCCACCTGTGTTGTCCAAGACTTACTGCACAAAGGGTAGATGGTTAACACAAAAACTAATCAGTAAGCCTTTCACCTTATCCTCGCAAGGATAAGTCGACTAGCCCCTCATGGAACAAGTCTTCCCTTAGTCGCAACCAGGGCATCCCCAAATCACACAGAAGTGGGCTTCCTATCTCGCAAGACAGGGATCCGGCCACCAAGGACAGATATCCAGCGTGCACTTGCTGGTTCAGCACCCATACACCTCCCATAAATCGATAAGAACCTCTCCTCTCCCTAGGAGCATCAGTTCTTACCCTGCGTGGCCACCGGAACAGGATCCTGACACACAAACACGTACAAGCACACACAGGCATAGTACAAAGCATAATACCATAACAGGGTATTCTCAATCATGTCAAGAAACAATCAACTCATCCAAGTCATATAAAAATAGCATCCCAGGCACTCAATCCCTAACTCAGGGGTTCTATACAGCCTAGGAGATTCATATCTCATTCCGGATTGCATATTCACACCCTACAATCCAATCACAAACAATACAACAAAGGCAGGTAACCAAAACATCAAATAAGAGCGGGGGTTTCTGGAGAAACCGATGAGGCATAGATCCTACCTCCCTTGTCTCTGAACAAGAAGCTACTCCTTTTCCTTTATTAAGTAAATCTGAACCACCTAAAATCACCACACAAAGATAAAACCAACTAAGCATGCATATCCAAAAATCAATTGCATACTGCTATTCCTTACCAGTACCACTCACCAAACCTATCAGAAAACCAGTGATCAGACGTTGCAGGTGCCTCCCCCTTGGATGTGTGATGTGATAGCCGGAAATTAAACAAGATTCAACCTGAATTTATCGTTTGAATTAACTATGCAAAACATTCGCTAAAAGTATGGCATAGCACGATTTCGTCTTAACCTAAAAACAACGAAATATTTACATCCAAGCTGCGATTAACATAGTTTTGGAAAGAGAATGAAAAGAGCTTTCCAACGACATATTATTTGCAAGATTCCAACAAACGAGTAAAAAGTTATGCTATTTTGAAATTCAAGAAGATTTGGCGGAAACCTAACGCGGCCGCCGATTTTCAAAGTATTAGACAACGAAATACTAACCTCCCGAAGAAAATCAAAGATGGTTGGAAAGATAATGAAGAGAGCTTTCCAACAAGCTATTATTCGCAGAGATCCAATGAACGATGAGGGAGTTATGGTAGTTTAAGTTTTCTGCAAATTCTGACGGCTAATGGGAGGTATAGGGTTTTAAGCCTATACGAATTCTGTAAGGTTTTAGGGGAAACTTTTGTAGGGTTGGTTTTCTATTTATATTGAATGAGTGTAGAATTAGGTAATCAATCTATCAATTCAATACAATCTACCAAATAATCAAAACTCTTAAATTACCTTCCTTAATCTTTTTAAGGTAACTATCTACCTTAAAGGATGTTTTCCTAAAACGATTACCCATCTACAAGATCCTAAATCAAAAGGAATTAGAAGCAAATTAATTTACTGAACAATCTTACCAATTTCGGCTATCACACATCCTTCTCTTCAGGGGCAAAATCGTCTTTTCACCTGCACTGGCTTCTGGACTTCTAGGACTCAAAATTCGGGGTCTTACAGCATGGGTGGCAATCCCCAACAAGTGCACATTGGATGCCTAGTCTTTGTTTGGCTAGTTGCCTTGTCCTTCTGTGACAAGATGCCTTTATCCTTGTGTGTTTTGGATACTCTTGTCCTTGTATGGCTTCAATACCTTGTCCTTTAGTGGCAAGATGGATAGGATTGCTAATTAGATTGTTTGCTAAATATTTACCTTTTATGCAGCTTGGACAACAGTGGTGGAAGGGGATAGCCATTCAATTATACAAATCAGATGATGAATTACCTACCTATGTACTTCTGGTTTCAGAAGTGTTCTTAGTTCTCCCAACACTTAGTGTTTTTTCAGCCCTACCATTATTGTGCTTGTTTGATGTTTGTTTGATACGCCTTTAGTAGTGTATGCTAATCTGATGAGATTGGGAGATGATTGTTTAGATTTCTACAGATCTTATGATGTTGTGACCCTACTGAGATTCTTGTAATCTCATCCCATTATTTTTTCTATTTTTTCAGGCTTAGGTACATCTTCTGCCAATGGTACTGGGGTGTGAGATCAAGGTTGCATGGTAGGATAGTATTGTACCACATTTGCATGCCTCCTTTCATGCTGGATTGATTGCGCATATACTTAGATTCATGCTTGCTTTATTGGGCTACTTTCTGGTTTTATGATTCTCTGATTTTCCTCCTAATTTTCAAAACATACTTGAGATTGTTTGCTAGATTTTGAGACAACTTTAGGACTTGTGTGTTATGGTTCCTTTAATTATTTATAAAGACTTCCACTTATGGTTTTTATTCACTCCGTATGATACCAGATTGTATGTCTAATGTTAAATATGCTCCAACTTTTAAAAGCATAAGAATGAACTTTAAAATTTGTAAATAGTGTGACTTGAGTCTTGTGGGATTCAGATAGATCCTTGGAAGTGTTTGTGTAGGTTTCACAGTGGTAAATGTCCTAATAGGTTGGGCTTGGGTCTTTACAGGTTTGGTAGAAGAGCATGATTACATGAAACATTGTTCTGCATAAACAAGAATGATTATATGCTAATATGTGTTCTTGTTTTATGCTTATAGGTACATACGCACATGCACATACCTTGAGATGATAATGCCGAATGTGTTCCTGATGTCAAATACTTGGTTTGTAGTGTTTAAATGCTATGATTAATTATGTGATTTGCTGTGTGTCTTTGTGTTTCTTACATGTTATTATATGTTGTATACCTGAATGTGTTCTGATGTGTTTTGATAAGCGTTTTATTGTGTTTCCTAGTCTCACATTTTGTGAATGCTGAATGTATGTACGTGTTTTAATCTGTCACCGAGTATACCCCTATATGTGTATGTATGCATGCCGAGACTTGTATGTATGCATCTCTTGTGATTTGTTTCAGCATATGCATATCGTCAGGTGTATGCCTCTCCACCAGGTACCATTGCTTTCCTTAGTTTCGTATTTGGGTTATGTATTGAGTGACCTCGTGTGTTTGTTTAGTATGGCAAGGTCTGTTTGGATGCATACTCCTTCTAGGGCTTATGGAGGTAGAAATGAAGCTCAAGCCGAACAACAACCGAATGAGCAGAATGAGCTGATTGTACAGATTGAGTAAAGTGGGCAAGTTGAACCTGAAAATCAGGTTGAGCAACCTGAAAACTAAGCCAAACCTGAAGTCCTAGCCATACCAGCAGCCTTAGCCACACCCACCATGGATCCTGTGATGGCACAGATACTGAATGTATTGTAAGGAATTGCTGCAAACCAGCAGCGTATAGAGGCCCAAATTCAGAATTCTCCCTCACCTCCCTAGGATGATCCCATTCCTCCCATTGCTCCAGTTCAGCCGATTGATCCTAAAGAGGCTGAAAGACTTCTTGTGGTGATTACCAAGTTTCTGAAAGAGGCCCGTCAACTAGGATGCAAGGATTTCAGCGGTTCAGCAGGTGCCGTGCAGCTCGTTAGTGGATTGATACCATATGCCATGTATCTAGTTCCTGCGTAGTTCAGATGAAGATAAAGTTACCATCACCACATTCCTACTTGATGGAGAAGCCTTCGCATGGTGCCAGAAGAGGATCGCACACCTTGTCAGCTCACGAGGCAATTCCAAGATGGACACAACACCAATATAGAATTTGCAGGAATTGATCGTTTTGCCAACAAAGTTGAGAAGATTGTGCAAAGCAAGAAACCTGCTACATCAAATAATGGTGGTTAATTCCGATGTGGTTCCAGGTCCTATCCAGTGAAGAACAATGACAATGGAAGTAATTTCAGAAGGAATTTCTCTAGTTCCAATTCTAATTCTAATGGATCCAGATAGAGTTCACAACCACGATGATGCTTTAATTATGGAGAAATGGGTCATATTCAGAGGGAATGCCCTAAACAAAGATGTATTACAGGTGCACCAAATGCAAATCAAGGTGGGTATTCCAATTCCACTAAACCACCAGTCCCGTGCACCTAGAGGACCACCTAGTGGATCTATAAGTGAGACAAAGCCCAGGCTCACGAGATTGTTCACTTTGACTAACGCCGAAGCAAACCCAAATATGGTGACAAGTACCATCTCAGTCTTTTCTCAAAATACTAAAGTGTTAATAGATCCATGAGTGAATAGATCATTTGTGAGTCAAAGATTAGCCTTTCGCTCAGATCAACCTCTATCTCCCTTATGTCCTCGTATTACGGTTCTGACCCCATTGGGAGAGAAATTAACTTTTGATCTAGTCTACATAGGTTGTACTATATGTATAGGTTCTATTATGCTTAAAGTGGATGTAATTTCACTGGACATTTTTGAGCTGTATATGATCTTAGGCATGGACTGTTTGGAAAAATACCAAGCCCGAATGGACAGTTTCACCAAGCATGAGTGGTTCAGCCTTCTAGATGGTTCCGAATTCTGTTTTGAAGATAATAGGCGAGTTATTCCGCATAATTTTCTGGCTCAATACAAAGCGGTTGATTAGCAAAGGATGTACTGCATACCTCGCGCATGTGCATCATGTGTCCAAAGAGTCTTTAGATCTGATATTCCTATGGTTTGTGAGTTCCCAGTTGTGTTTCCAGAAGAAGTAGCCGGTTTGCCTCTAGCAAGAGAATTGGAATTTGGCATTGAGTTATTGCTAGGTACGAATCCGATTTCCATTCCTCCATATCTTATGGCTCCTATGGAAATGAAGGAACTGAAGACGCAATTGGATTTGCTGGATCGAGGTCTTATCTGACCCAGTGTGACACCTTGAGGAGCACCAGTCTTGTTCGTAAATAAGAAAAATGGTTCCCTGTGATTGTGCATCGACTATCGGCAGCTGCATTGTGTGACCGTGAAGAACAAGTGTCTT